>JAPDNY010000004.1:236401843-237001843 GCA_029375565.1 Gekko gecko
CAGATATCTATATCCATAGCTTGGGCCCACATTGACATTAAAAAGGTTTTTCTTCAAACTTGGGGGACCCCCCCAGGTTTTCAAAAAATCTAAAAACATGGGAGGAGAAGCTGTGACTGCCACCCCCTCAATGCTGCTGCCCCCCAGGCCCAGCATGGGTGTCAGACTCCTGCAACAATCAGATCCAACAACTCTCTTCTCCAGAAGTGAAGTTTATTGGTACAGCATTGGCAGAGCATCTACATTTCAGGATCTGTGTTAAGACTAACGGAAAAGGCGCAGGGATGTGAGATATACTGGGTTCAAAGGGGTACTCTGATGGCACGTAGCCAATCAAGACATCAGGAGGAGCCCGCCAGAAGTAATGGGCCCCGGCAATGGGATAGTTCTCAGGGAATGCAGTATAGCTAGGCATTCAAGGTCAGGCACATAAAATATACAGATAACGGGGGATTGTCAGGCAGGCTAGAATTGAAAGTTAAGATACCAGGCAGTGGTCTCTCCCCTCCACCCACCGACATGTCAGTTCCCTGATAATGGGTCGCTCCCCCTGACCATCACCCCTGGCACCCAGTGGGGCTCTTGGCATCAGCCCTGCCCCCCACTATTTAAAAACATGAAACTTCACCATTTAAGAACATGATGAGAGGTTATGAAACCCCCAAATACTTGCCTAGATAAAGGGGGGAGGGGTACAGCCAGGAAAACCCATATGCTGCCCCACTGCCAAACAACAGGGAGAAAGGGAGGGAGGATGGACAGCAGGCAGGGGGAGGAGTGGGAGCCACCACTGCTGGAGGCGGGGAGTAAGGAGCTGCTAACGCCCCTCCCCTGCTGCTGGGAGTTGATCAGTGGGTAAGCAGGATCCTGTCTCCAGTGCCATCATCACAGCTGCCTTTCTCAAACTTTCACCTTAGTTCCAGATTGTTGAGAATGAAGTGACAGCACTGGAGTTGTGTGTAGGGTTGCCATCAGTGTTCCCTCTAAGCTGAGTTAGTGTGAGCTAGCTCAGAGTTTTTTAGCCTCCAGCGCACGCATTTCTGTCTTAGCTCGGGAAGGATGCCTCCAAAGCAAGCTGATTTATGCAGTTCCCAAATCGCTCACTCACAACTTTAATGCCAGTAGCTCACAAAGTAGAATTTTTGCTCACAAGACTCCGCAGCTTAGAGGGAACATTGGTTGCCATCCCTCCAGTTGTGGCAGAGTTTTCCCTGATTTGGGGGCCCCCAATCCAATGCTGGCCAGCTGGCTGGCAGGGGAAACACCCCCCCAAAAAAGTCCCCTCCCCTGGCACCAACACGATGATACCACCCAGAGGTGACCTCTCTCTCAGCAGTCAGCAGCCGAGGGGAAAGCTGTACAATCAGCAGGATTTTGTTCTGGGTCCCCCATTTGTATATTGTAATAGCCAAGTTGGCCAGATCTGTGGATACTTAAATCTGGGGACTGGAGCCATGAACAGACAAGACAGATCTTTTCGACAAACCTGGGAAAATGCCCCAGGCTTGTAGAAAAATCTGAAATCCAAACAAACTCTGAAACAAAACAAACTCTGAAATGAAACAAAAATATGAAATCCAAACAAAACAAAAATACCTGAAATGATACAAGGAATGCCTGTAGCTTTAAGAAAAGGAAACCCTCAGGGGCCATTGCTAGGCAACCGAAGCATTCCAGCCTTGATTTCCACCAGTAAAAGGTGGGTGGGGTGGGGACAGGGCCCTTTTCCAAGGTTGTTTTGTCCTTTGAGGGGGTCTCATTGGGGCTAGGCTCAGCAGTGACCACGGTTGACTTGATACCATCTGACTTGTATGTCTCACCTAGGCTTGGCTGTTTGCCACCAGTGAACAGCAGCTATTCAATGCAAGCTACTGTGGTGTTCGGGTTAGAGCTTCAGAGTAGTGTCTGGGATACCAAGGTCAAAATCACCAGCCAGCATGGGATGTCACATGTTTTCAGCCTAACCTACCTCACGGGGTTGTCGTGAGGCTAAAAACGTGGAAAGGGGCATTCTGTAAGAGGCTTTGATCCTCACTGTGGTGAAAGGCATGGTATAAATTGAAGTAAATAAATAATAAATATAGCCGAAGACGGGAGGCAGCAGGGAAAAGGTAAAATGTTGGCTGTTGGGTGGGAAGGAAAGAAGGAAAAGTGGAAAGGCTACGAGGGCTTCCGGGAAAGGAAAAGAGGAAATAGTGGGGAGGGGGAAATCCCTTGCAAGTAGGGGTGGGCAGCCCCCTCCCTGCTCACAAAAAGACCCTTTAAAGGGTCTTCTTGCAAGCAGAGCTGCAGCTGGTGACAGCCCCTCGCCCTCCCTGTCGATCAGCTGAAGCTCTTTATCTCTCCGTAAGAGGGGAGGGAGAAGAGTGGCTGCCGGTGGCTGCGACTTAGGGGCATCCCCGCCCACCCCCAGAACACCCCCCCAAAATCCTCCCGCTGGAGCAATGAGGGGACCTGGCAACCTTACCTGCAAGTCCTCGCGGGTTCCCACTTGTATATTTTAATAGCCAGATTGGCCAACCACCACAGTATTGCCAGCCCGTTCCAGCCTCGGTTTCTGTCAGTTGTGACCCACCCTGAGCCCTCCTGTGGGAAGGGGGGAGATGTAAATCGAAATAATAAAAATAAATAAATAAATAAAAGACTGGAGGAGGGGGCAGGGCAATTTTCAGGGCTGCCTTGGCCTTTGAGAGGGGATTCACGGGGGCCAGGCCTGGCAGTGACCACTGGGCAACTTGCTACTACACAACTTGTATGACTAACTCAAGTCTGCCTCCTTCCTACTGCTCAACAGCAGCCACCCCACAAAAGGTATTGTGGTGTAGTGGTTAGAATTTCAGAGTAGGACCTCAGATTCCCATTCTGCCTTGGAAAGTCATTGAGCGACCTTGGGCCAGTTACACATTCTCAGCCTAATTTACCTCACAGGCATGGGGGAATCGTCCATAAAGATGCCTTCCAGTTGTCCCATGCTTCCCGCCCCACGTGGGCTAGGCCGGCCCCATGTCAGAAGTGCTGATTCTGGCCTGTTCAAGCCTTGCATGAGGAGGAATGCTCCCTCTAAGCTGTGGAGTTTTGTGAGCAAAAATTCTACTTTGTGAGCAACTGGCATTAAAGTTGTGAGCGAGTAATTTGGCTACTGCATAAATTAGTTTGCTCTGGAGCCATCCTTCTGGAACTAAGACAAAAATCTGTGAGCCAGAGGCTAAAAAACTGTGAGCTAGCTCACACTAACTCAGCTTAGAGGGAACACTGTGGCTCAGTGCACCCAGGCCCTGCACGAAACCAATAGGGTTGCCAAGTACTTACTGTAATTCGGCGGGGGGTGGGGGACACAGTCCCCAGCCAGAACATTCCTCCTTGGAACACCCACGCCTCACGATGCCGTCACCAGGAAGTGATGCCGGGCGGCGCTCTGGCAATGGGGCTGGAAACTAGATGGTACCATCGAGTTTCCAGCCCTATTGCCAGAGCATCGCCCGGCATCACTTCCTGGCAATGGCATCATGTGCTGCGTCTTCGCCCTCCCCAGGAATGGTCCTGCCAAGAAGTATGCACCCCCGCCAAATTACGGTAAGTTCTTGGGAAGCCTGGAAACCAAGGATGCAACACCCAGCCCACATAAGGTATGGAAAGTGCCACACGGCTCATCTGAGCCCCAAGTGAAGGAAGTGGCATCCAGAGAAGGTTGCCAGGTCCCTCGTAGCAGCTGGCAGGAGGCGGGGGTGACTTACTGGCAGCAGGGAGAGGCCTAGGCCAGCATCACAGCAATGTCATTTACCATAGATTTTTTGCCCAAATACCAGAGCATCCTGTGTGCATACTGGAAGTGACATCACCGTGTTGCCAGCAATATCACCACAACACCATCCTAGGCCTTCGCCCTCAGCCAGATGATTGATGGTGGGGGCAGGGCCTGGGGTTGGGTGATCCCCCCTCCCCCCAGCAGGGGCCTGGCAGCCATATACCTAGCCGATTGGCTAGGAAGGCTGCCTCTTCCTTCTTTCCACCTTTGGGAGGGCAGAGCAGAGCCAGGCAGACTGCCTCTTCCTTTCTCCAAAGTGTAAGCTTTTGTGTGTAAAGCACACTTCAGGCAAATGGAATAAAATCTTCTCAAGGGTTACTTACAGGAAAATAGAGGGGGGGCAAGCTGTTAGGAGGGGACGCTCAGAGCCAAGATGCATATGCAGAGCTGAAGTTGGATCAGGTGGCCAGTAAGATCAGTGGATGGCAGCAAATCAACTAGAGCGTCATTCTTACATCTTTTTGTTAACTCTTGCATTTACGTGCTAATTTGCTGCTGTCCATTGATCTCGCTGGCCACCTGATCCAATTTCAGCTCTGCGTATGTATCTTAGTCCTCAGTGGCCCCTCCTAATAACTGCCCCTCCTAACGCCTCTTTTCTCCCTGTAAGTGTTATGTACTGTCATACATAATATAGAGCTTGAGTCGAAAGCAGTATCTCCTCAGGGTATTGTAAAGTACTTAATCTGATTGGGTGTTCCATACAGCTTTCCAATAAGAACACCAGAACAATACTGGAGGGAAACAAGTTCATTGGTTGTTATCTGTAAATACTGATTGGTTCTTATCTGAGTTATGGGCGTGGTTTACTAAGCCCGGACAGTTTAAAAGAGAGCCTGTTGCTCCAATGTGTAGTGTTCGTTCTTCACCTATCTAATAAAGCTGAATCACTGTTTTTGGGAAAAGTTGCATTGAGTCTCGTACCTAACAGTAACCTTGAGATTTTATTCCATTTGTCTGAAGACAATGCACATGAAAGCTTACACTTTGAATGAAACTTTTTTGGTCTTAAAGGTGCCGCTGGGCTCAGACTTTGTTCTGCTGCCTCAGACCAACATGGTTGCCCCACCTGGATTTTTCTTCCTTTGTGGGGGGAGAGTGGCCAGGATGGGCTGGGAGAGAGGTCCCTTTTCCAAGGTTTTTCACGGCTAGTCTGCCCCTGCTCACAGCCCCCCCTCAAGGATAAAATAAAGGAGAAGAGAGTGATGTAAGCTGCTTTGGGTCCCCACTGCAGAGAAAAGTGGAGTATAAATGTGGTAAATAAATAATAAATACAGCTGACAGTGGGGGGCAGATAAAAGACTGGTGTGGAGGGGAAGGAGAGAAGGAAGTGGGAGAAGGGGTGAGGTTACAGGGGCTTTCAGGGAAGAGGAAAAGGAAATACTGAGAGAGGGGGGAAATCAGATGTCCCAGGTTTACAGGGAAAGCTGAAATCTTCTCTTTTTTTAAACACATTTTGTCGGAGAATGTTAGAGCAGAAGGCTTTGTACCTGGTTAACAAAACATGAATGGACCGGCTTTCTTCTTGTGTAAAAGTTGATCTGTAAATAAGAGGGAGAACATTTCTGAGGAAGATCTACTACGAATAAATTCTGAGGAAGATCAGCTATGAAATGGGCTTACATCTAGGTGCTCGTCAACTTACTGTAACTTCTTACAGAAGCTGTTCTATGATATCACAAGGATGGGACTTTTCTAAATTTTGTGATACAGAATCACATTATTAGTTGTGATATTTTCCTACGTAATGTTTAAGGATCATTTGTATTTTTCTGAATTATAAAATCCAGTAGCCATAAATCACAGTGATTGCTTTCCCCCCCGTTTTTTACACTGTGATTCCAGGTTTGTTTTTCTGGTCTGGATGTCCAGCAGACTGAGGTGGGAGAATGGCCTGTACCACTTCAGCTTTTTAGTGCTTTCTCCATGTAAAAAGCCCTCACAGATAAAAATGTATCATAAAAATGTTCTAGGTTAACGCTTTGCATACTGTACTCATTTTCTGCTTACAGGAAATAATTTATGAAGGAGAACTAACTATTCCCCCCCCCATTTTTTTCTTTTTTAAAGCTGGCTGACAGGGGCAACAAATTTCCCACAAGGCCACCCAATAAGAACACCACTGTGATGGAACCCGAATGTACTTCTGTCTAGTCCAACACGCTACTGACTCAGGTTCAGGGCTACTTTTGGGCAGGAACCCACAGGAATGGAGTTCCGGCTGGCTCCGGAGTTGGCCACGCCCGGCAGGAACTCATTAGCATAATAGGCCACACCTGACAGCAGAAACTCATTAGGATTGGCTACATGAGGAGTGTGTGGCCTAACATGCAAAGGAGTTCCTGCTCTGAAAAAAAGCCCTGGGTTTTGACAACAAACAAGATAAACAGAATAAGAAGCAAAAGGTGGGTGTGGCTGGATGACCACAATTCTGGTAACATGGGGGTGTGGCCTAATATGCTAATGAGTTTCTGCTGCTGGGTGTGGTCTATTATGCTAATGAGTTCCTGCTGGGTTTTTTCTACAAAGAAAGCCCTGCATAGGTTCAAATCTCTGCTCAGCCGTAAAGTTCACTGAGTGAACTTGGGTGGGCCAGTTTCTCTCATAGGTAAGGTTGCTGGCTCCAGGTTGGGAAATACTGAGAAATTTGGGGGGCGAAGCCTAAAGAGGGTTGGGTTTGGGAAGGGAAGGGAGGGGAAGGGAGGGGAGGGGAAGGGAAGGAACTTCAACGGGGTATAATACCATAAAGTCCACCTTCCAAAATGACCATTCCCCCCCCCAGGTGGACTGATCTCTGTCGCCTGGAGATTAGTTGTAATAGCAGAAGATCTCCAGCCATCCCCTTGAAGCTGGCAACCCTGCTCATAGGGCTGTCATGAGGATAAAAAGTGTGTGTCGGGGAAATCAGCTGCAACCTGGAAGGCAACAATTGCCCAAGAAATGGTACTTCCCCCACCCCAATGGGGCAGAGGAAGAGCTAGATCACCTCCCGCTGTGCCTGCTTGTGGTCGGGTGGCTCAGTCACTGCTGCAGCTGTTTGGCTGCACATCTACGTATCCATACGGCTTGGGCAGTCACCTTGCTTGCCATGATGGTGGCTGGTTGCCTGCCTCACAAGGGAAGAGGATCACCCCTCACTTGGGGCTTGGGACTCTGGGCAGCCTCCCAGCCATTGGCCTCCCAGGACTGTACTTGGTGGCCTTAATGGCCAGTCCATCCCTGGTGAGAAGAAGCCATGTTTGTCACCCCAAGCCCCTCGGTGGAAGGGAAAGAGGAAAGATATAATGTAAAAGGAAGCCACCAGAGCTCATCGGCTTAACTTGCTGTGTCTCCTCTTAGAAGCTTTCTTCTGTGTCTTCTGTGTGAGGCAGAGAACAGACGAGGTATAACAAAGACTTCCTTTTTACAAACTTTTTTACAAACTTTTTATTGATAAGGTTTTCAATTTGTACAAAGAATGTTTTGTAAAGGCAATACAGGCAGTGCATTTGAAACTAATTATAAAACAGGACAAAGACAAAGGAGAAAAGAAACGCTGCTACCTAGAGACAAACCAAAGAATCAATCCTAACATTAAAAGATTGCGTGTCAAAACTATTAATAAGCCAAATTACCAGCAGAGTAACAAGGATACATAATGACTCTTGCTTACAAGGTCAGCCTTTGGAAACAGTCAAGGAACAATCGTCATGCATTTTTAATACATGTTTGTTGTCTTGTATTTTGCAGGTTGTGAGGCAGACTGCAGAGGCACAAGGACAAGCGGATCCGTTCCTACAGTGCTTGTACTAGGGACACTTCTGAAAATCTCAGAATTTCTACTCAGATCTTGAGGTTCCAGATCACCTTGCGTATTATCATAAAGTACATGAGCACTTATTGTAGGTGGTCAGTTCCATTTCCCAGCAGCTCTCCGCTATGACTGCTACTAGGGACACTTCTGAAAATCTCCTCAGAATTTCTACTCAGATCTTGAGGTTCCAGATCACCTTGTGTATTATCATGAAGTACATGAGCACTTCTTATAGGTGGTCAGTTCCATTTCCCAGCAGCTTTCAGCTATGACTGCTACTAGGGACACTTCTGAAAATCTCCTCAGAATTTCTACTCAGATTTTGAGGTTCCAGATCACCTTGCGTATTATCATGAAGTACATGAGCACTTATTGTAGGTGGTCAGTTCCATTTCCCAGCAGCTCTCCAATATGACTGGTACTAGGGACACTTCTGAAAATCTCCTCAGAATTTCTACTCAGATTTTGAGGTTCCAGATCACCTTGCGTATTATCACGAAGTACATGAGTACCTATTGTAGGTGGTCAGTTCCATTTCCCAGCAACTCTCTACTATGACTGGTACTAGGGACATTTCTGAAAATCTCCTCAGAATTTCTACTTAGATCTTGAGGTTCCAGATCACCTTGCGTATTATCATGAAGTACATGAGAACTTATTGTAGGTGGTCAGTTCCATTTCCCAGCAGCTCTCTGCTATGACTGGTACTAGGGACACTTCTGAAAATCTCCTCAGAATTTCTACTCAGATCTTGAGGTTCCAGATCACCTTGCGTATTATCACGAAGTACATGAGCACTTATTGTAGGTGGTCAGTTCCATTTCCCAGCAGCTGTCCGCTATGACTGCTACTAGGGACACTTCTGAAAATCTCCTCAGAATTTCTACTCAGATCTTGAGGCTCCAGATCACCTTGCGTATTACCACGAAGTGCATGAGCACCTATTGTAGGTGGTCAGTTCCATTTCCCAGCAGCTCTCCGCTATGACTGGTACTAGGGACACTTCTGAAAATCTCCTCAGAATTTCTACTCAGATCTTGAGGTTCCAGATCACCTTGCGTATTATCATGAAGTACATGAGCACTTATTGTAGGTGGTCAGTTCCATTTCCCAGCAGCTCTCCGCTATGACTGCTACTAGGGACACTTCTGAAAATCTCCTCAGAATTTCTACTCAGATCTTGAGGTTCCAGATCACCTTGCATATTATCATGAAGTACATGAGTACCTATTGTAGGTGGTCAGTTCCATTTCCCAGCAGCTCTCCGCTATGACTGCTACTAGGGACACTTCTGAAAATCTCCTCAGAATTTCTACTCAGATCTTGAGGTTCCAGATCACCTTGCGTATTATCATGAAGTACATGAGCACTTATTGTAGGTGGTCAGTTCCATTTCCCAGCAGCTCTCTACTATGACTGGTACTACGGACACTTCTGAAAATCTCCTCAGAATTTCTACTCAGATCTTGAGGTTCCAGATCACCTTGCGTATTATCATGAAGTACATGAGCACTTATTGTAGGTGGTCAGTTCCATTTCCCAGCAGCTCTCTGCTATGACTGGTACTAGGGACACTTCTGAAAATCTCCTCAGAATTTCTACTCAGATCTTGAGGATCCAGATCACCTTGCATATTATCATGAAGTACATGAGCACTTATTGTAGGTGGTCAGTTCCATTTCCCAGCAGCTCTCCACTATGACTGGTACAAGGGACACTTCTGAAAATCTCCTCAGAATTTCTACTCAGATCTTGAGGTTCCAGATCACCTTGCGTATTATCTTGAAGTACATGAGCACTTATTGTAGGTGGTCAGTTCCATTTCCCAGCAGCTCTCAGCTATGACTGCTACTAGGGACACTTCTGAAAATCTCCTCAGAATTTCTACTCAGATCTTGAGGTTCCAGATCACCTTGCGTATTATCATGAAGTACATGAGCACTTATTGTAGGTGGTCAGTTCCATTTCCCAGCAGCTCTCCGCTATGACTGGTACTAGGGACACTTCTGAAAATCTCCTCAGAATTTCTACTCAGATCTTGAGGTTCCAGATCACCTTGCGTATTATCACGAAGTACATGAGCACTTATTGTAGGTGGTCAGTTCCATTTCCCAGCAGCTCTCTACTATGACTGGTACTAGGGACACTTCTGAAAATCTCCTCAGAATTTCTACTCAGATCTTGAGGTTCCAGATCACCTTGCGTATTATCACGAAGTGCATGAGCACCTATTGTAGGTGGTCAGTTCCATTTCCCAGCAGCTCTCCGCTATGACTGGTACTAGGGACACTTCTGAAAATCTCCTTAGAATTTCTACTCAGATCTTGAGGTTCCAGATCACCTTGCGTATTATCATGAAGTACATGAGCACTTATTGTAGGTGGTCAGTTCAATTTCCCAGCAGCTCTCCACTATGACTGGTACTAGGGACACTTCTGAAAATCTCCTCAGAATTTCTACTCAGATTTTGAGGTTCCAGATCACCTTGCGTATTATCATGAAGTACATGAGCACTTATTGTAGGTGGTCAGTTCCATTTCCCAGCAGCTCTCCACTATGACTGGTACTAGGGACACTTCTGAAAATCTCCTCAGAATTTCTACTCAGATTTTGAGGTTCCAGATCACCTTGCGTATTATCACGAAGTACATGAACACTTATTGTAGGTGGTCAGTTCCATTTCCCAGCAGCTCTCCACTATGACTGATACTAGGGACACTTCTGAAAATCTCCTCAGAATTTCTACTCAGATTTTGAGGTTCCAGATCACCTTGCGTATTATCACGAAGTACATGAGTACCTATTGTAGGTGGTCAGTTCCATTTCCCAGCAGCTCTCTACTATGACTGGTACTAGGGACATTTCTGAAAATCTCCTCAGAATTTCTACTCAGATTTTGAGGTTCCAGATCACCTTGCGTATTATCATGAAGTACATGAGCACTTATTTTAGGTGGTCAGTTCCATTTCCCAGCAGCTCTCTGCTATGACTGGTACTAGGGACATTTCTGAAAATCTCCTCAGAATTTCTACTCAGATCTTGAGGTTCCAGATCACCTTGCGTATTATCACGAAGTACATGAGTACCTACTGTAGGTGGTCAGTTCCTTTTCCCAGCAGCTGTCCGCTATGACTGCTACTAGGGACACTTCTGAAAATCTCCTCAGAATTTCTACTCAGATCTTGAGGTTCCAGATCACCTTGCGTATTATCACGAAGTACATGAGCACTTATTGTAGGTGGTCAGTTCCATTTCCCAGCAGCTCTCCGCTATGACTGGTACTAGGGACACTTCTGAAAATCTCCTCAGAATTTCTACTCAGATCTTGAGGTTCCAGATCACCTTGCGTATTATCACGAAGTACATGAGTACCTATTGTAGGTGGTCAGTTCCATTTCCCAGCAGCTGTCCGCTATGACTGCTACTAGGGACACTTCTGAAAATCTCCTCAGAATTTCTACTCAGATTTTGAGGTTCCAGATCACCTTGCGTATTATCATGAAGTATATGAGCACTTATTGTAGGTGGTCAGTTCCATTTCCCAGCAGCTCTCTACTATGACTGGTACTAGGGACACTTCTGAAAATCTCCTCAGAATTTCTACTCAGATCTTGAGGTTCCAGATCACCTTGCGTATTATCATGAAGTACATGAGCACTTATTGTAGGTGGTCAGTTCCATTTCCCAGCAGCTCTCTACTATGACTGCTACTAGGGACACTTCTGAAAATCTCCTCAGAATTTCTACTCAGATCTTGAGGTTCCAGATCACCTTGCGTATTATCATGAAGTACATGAGCACTTATTGTAGGTGGTCAGTTCCATTTCCCAGCAGCTCTCCACTATGACTGGTACTAGGGACACTTCTGAAAATCTCCTCAGAATTTCTACTCAGATTTTGAGGTTCCAGATCACCTTGCGTATTATCACGAAGTACATGAGCACTTATTGTAGGTGGTCAGTTCCATTTCCCAGCAGCTCTCCACTATGACTGATACTAGGGACACTTCTGAAAATCTCCTCAGAATTTCTACTCAGATTTTGAGGTTCCAGATCACCTTGCGTATTATCACGAAGTACATGAGTACCTATTGTAGGTGGTCAGTTCCATTTCCCAGCAGCTCTCTACTATGACTGGTACTAGGGACATTTCTGAAAATCTCCTCAGAATTTCTACTCAGATTTTGAGGTTCCAGATCACCTTGCGTATTATCATGAAGTACATGAGCACTTATTTTAGGTGGTCAGTTCCATTTCCCAGCAGCTCTCTGCTATGACTGGTACTAGGGACATTTCTGAAAATCTCCTCAGAATTTCTACTCAGATCTTGAGGTTCCAGATCACCTTGCGTATTATCACGAAGTACATGAGTACCTACTGTAGGTGGTCAGTTCCTTTTCCCAGCAGCTGTCCGCTATGACTGCTACTAGGGACACTTCTGAAAATCTCCTCAGAATTTCTACTCAGATCTTGAGGTTCCAGATCACCTTGCGTATTATCACGAAGTACATGAGCACTTATTGTAGGTGGTCAGTTCCATTTCCCAGCAGCTCTCCGCTATGACTGGTACTAGGGACACTTCTGAAAATCTCCTCAGAATTTCTACTCAGATCTTGAGGTTCCAGATCACCTTGCGTATTATCACGAAGTACATGAGCACTTATTGTAGGTGGTCAGTTCCATTTCCCAGCAGCTCTCTACTATGACTGGTACTAGGGACACTTCTGAAAATCTCCTCAGAATTTCTACTCAGATCTTGAGGCTCCAGATCACCTTGCGTATTACCACGAAGTGCATGAGCACCTATTGTAGGTGGTCAGTTCCATTTCCCAGCAGCTCTCCGCTATGACTGGTACTAGGGACACTTCTGAAAATCTCCTCAGAATTTCTACTCAGATCTTGAGGTTCCAGATCACCTTGCGTATTATCATGAAGTACATGAGCACTTATTGTAGGTGGTCAGTTCCATTTCCCAGCAGCTCTGAGCTATGACTGCTACTAGGGACACTTCTGAAAATCTCCTCAGAATTTCTACTCAGATTTTGAGGTTCCAGATCACCTTGTGTATTATCACGAAGTACAGGAGTACCTATTGTAGATGATCAGTTCCATTTCCCAGCTGCTCTCCGCTATGACCGGTACTGAAGTCTGCTAAATGGAGTGATGGTATACAAGGCTGTAAAGCAGGGGTGTCAAACACATGGCCTGGGGGCTGGCATCAGCCTGTCCACATCTGGTATCCGGTCAACAAGTGCGGAAGAGGAGAGTGGTGGCAGTGGCAAGAGCAGTGAAAAGATCGCACCAGGTGGGCTTGCTGGAGGGTCCATCCCCCTTGCTCTCTCTCTCTCTTGATTGGGCCAGGCTCTGCATGGGCGGCTGCCTGTCAGAGGCGGGAGGGGGGTGTCTCAAAGCCTCCCTGCCAGTGCACATGCACGCTGGGCCTCCCGCTTTGCTTCAGCGGCAGAAGTCGCCTCCTTGGCCACTGTTGCCGCCACCTCCTTCTTCTCCGCCCACCTCCCTTACTCTTTCTCCACCAGAGAAGCGGCCCTTTGGGAGGAGGGAAGGAAGACGAAGGGAGGGAGAAAGTCATTACGTGGGAAGGTGATGTGGGGGGAGCTGCTTATGGAAACGGGCATTAAGGGAAGTGCAGGAAGAGGAATGCCAGAGTGTATCTAGGGGGAGGGGCATAAGGGACTGGGGGAGGGGCACAGAAGGGAAGGGCTGAAGTGCGTGCAATGGGGTGCGTGGTGGGGAATCATGCATGGAAAGCCATGGGAGGGGGAGGACAAATATAGTTGTTGGGATGAGGGAAGGGACTGAGTGTTTGTGTTTGGTGGGGGGAGTGGCATGCAAGAGCAGGGGTGTAAAGTAAAGGTAAAGGTTCCCTTGCTCGAAAGCCAGTCGGATCTGACTCTAGGGTTGCGGTGCTCATCTCCATTTCAAAGCCGAAAGGCCAGCGCTGTCCGAAGACGTTTCCATGGTCATGTGGCCGGCATGACTAAATGCCAAGGTGCACGGAGCGCTGTTACCTTCCCACCGAAGTGGTACCTATTTATCTACTTGCAATTTCTTGCTTTTGAACTGCTGGGTTGGCAGGGGTGTAGTCAGAGGCTAAAATAAAACAGAAGTCTTGAGCAACCTTAAAGACTTAATTTAATATTTATTTATTTATTACATTTATATCCTGCCCTATCCCATGATGGGCTCAGGGTGGCTCACAACAGAGTTGGCTATTAAAATCTCTCCTTATAAATATTTAGCTTTTGGTTTTGCAAGATTCCATGCGCTCCCATTGGCTGTAAAATGCCCTCCCTCAGCCATTGGCCCATCAGCCGCCACTCAAGATTACTCACGTGCCATTGGCCGGGTGCTGGGTCTGCTCCTCTTCCCCACCCACTCCCACTGGCAGACAGCTCTGTCTCCTGAGGAAGACAGTTCTCTTGACTCCTGTGAGGGACTGTCCCCTCAGTGGCTGTTGGTAGGCAGCCAAGCTTGGTTCTGTGAGTAAGTAAACAAAGGATTTTTAGCTCAGGAGTTTCCTGCACGCGTGCTAAAAGTTCATTTGCTAGTCGCGCTTTTGCATCATACTATAATAATGCCTGACCAGCTTGTGCCGCCATTCCTGACAATAATTGTGTTCCTGTGGGTTACAGCATTGTATTCCAATAAAGCTTTTCTTCACATAAGGAATGCTTGGATCTACTTGCTATTGAACCTGACACCATGCTTGTAGCCGCCACCACCTCCTGTGGCAGTGAATTCCATGTGTTAAGCACTCTTTGGGTGAAGAAGTGCTTCCTTTTATCCGTTCTAACCAGACTGCTCAGCAACTTTATTGAGTGCCCACGAGTTCTTGTATTAAGAGAAAGGGAGAAAAGTACTTCTTTCTCTACATGCTCTATCCCATGCATAATCTTATAAACCTCGATCATGTCACCCCTCAGCCATCGTTTCTCCAAGCTAAAGAGCCCCAAGCGCCTTAACCTTTCTTCATAGGGAAAGTGTTCCAACCCTTTTATCATTCTAGTTGCCCTTTTCTAAGTGTGGAAGAAACCCTTATTCACACACACAAAAATGCTTCCATGTTTGCAGAGAAAAAAGTTGCTGATCTAGTGTAGTGGGGAAGCGTATTTTCAGAGAGAGAAGAGGACTCCTGTGATTACTTGTACTGGGGAGGGGGAATGGACAGGAAAAATTTCTGTAAGGTGGGAGGTGTACTCAAGGCAGATCACACATAGTTAGTCGGTACAGTTGACAAAATGGGACATTCACACTGCTCCCCATCTACTAATGAAAGAATGCCACAAATTGCAGGTAGGTGTTGTGGGAACAATGTGATGCTGTACGAAAGAATAAGCTTTCTGAAATTGGCATTAGCAAATTTTACAATTTTTGGAGTCCGAATTACCCCCCATTTAAACCTTTTGCTTCTAAAATTCAGAGGTTATAGGTAAAACCCAAAGCACCCCCATATCCCATGCATATGGCAGCATTCGGCCACTAGCATTTTTATGACAACCTTGACAAATATAGGGTGCGGTCAGACAGGCTGTTTAGTCCGCTTTTGGCAAGCTTCAGTAACAGATTTTATGTGCAGGTTCACACACCCAGCATCTGCGCACTGTCCCCAGCCGTCGCTTTCTAGCTCAAACCCCCTTTAAAATGGAGTATTTTGTTACCAGTTCCCCAAGTGGTGTTTTCCTGATTCTCCGGTTCTAGCTGCACTTTCCTGATGTCTGATCGCTCCTGCGGTGTCGAGCCACTTCCAGTTTAAACCCCCTCCCCGCTCGAAAGCTGCCCGAGGCTTCCGCTTTTCACCAGCCATTTTTTTTTAATGTGTTGGCGGTGTGCGCATAGGCGGAGCTCCGCCACCACGTTTAGAAAACCAACATTTAAATGGTCACTTGTTTTAGTGTTTAGATGAGTTTGTGATCTCACGGAGGCCATTTTCGGGTCAAACGTTTAAAGGGAAGTCTTTTGTTGGAGGGGTTGGATTGATTCGCCCTGGTGGTTCTGCGCATGCAGCATGATAGTTCCCACCCTTCTACGGAGGGGCGCCTATGCACATGCGCAAACTGAGAAGAAAAAAAACCAACACACACTCCTGCGTGTCGGTAGTGTAGACAACAGGAAGCACAATGACTGTGCGGTAAAGCAGGACAAGGGAGGTAAGTGTGATCGCGATTGTCCAGATCAAATATAATCCGGTCAGAAACGGAGCAATTTAAACCGCTCTCAGCACGCCGTCTGACCGAACCCATACAGTGTCTTATCTACTCCAGCCTAGCGAAAGAGTCTCCAAGGCCAAATCCCATGAGAACAGGCCGAGGGGTGCAACCTGAAGGGTAATTATGACTACTACAGACCGGCACTCAACCCACACGCACTCCCCTCCAGAATTCTCTCCCCCCTAAAGCATGGCAAGGTGAACAGTAAAGTAAAGCAAAGAGAAACGAAACTGAAACCTTGACATTAATTGGGTTTGCCTGTGTCCTTTAAGAAGTTTATATCTCTGGAACCTGGCATTACATTTTATGGCAGGTGGCCCAACAAAGTGACATTTTTGTAACAAATGAGTTTTGTAACAAATGAGTTTGTTACACTGCATAAAGTGTGAAGTCTTTGTCTGACTGGGGTTGGCCCGGCTGGCCAGCCGACCTGGATGCTGGGTGCCATTAGGGCGGGGCGCTGAGGTGGTCTTAGTGGCCAAATGCCCGCAAACGATGCTTGTAATTATAAAGCCAGTTCTGAGACAAGCCAACAAGAGTTCATCCACCCCTGCAGAGAGGTGGTGCATCTCCCTCTCCTGTACAATGACATCAATGGCGAGCAAATTTCAGACCGTATCTCATTTTGCACATCTGCCACGATGCAGCCTGCAATAAATCTGGCACACAAAGCTGGTATCTCTAACCGGGGACGTTGCTTGCTTTCCAAGATGGTGTGAAGATGGATGAACATTTGAGGAGCCCTTTGAAAACAGCAAGTGCTAAGTGTTATTAAGAGAAATCAAACCTGACAAAAAGAGCAGCCCACGCAGACTTTCTTTGAAAGCTGACAAAGCAATCGCTGTCACGGTCAGCAGATAATATGACAAACAATTCCCCCATATTAAAAGTCTTGAGAACAGTTCATTTTCTAGCTGTGAAGTTTTATTAAACTTTTCTCCTCTTTGCCTGCCCCTCCCCTCTACTTCGACTTTTGATCTGCTGCTTCTGCTAAACCTTTTTTTGGGGGGGTGTTTTCTGGTGCAGGCTGAAAGCATTTGGTGATTAATTTGTGCTTTTAACTAACAGGTGCTTCTATAGGGTTGCCAAGTACTTACCGTATTTCGGCGGGGGACACACAGTCCCTGGCTGGAACATTCCTCCATGGAACACCTACACTGCACAATGCCTTCACCAGGAAGTGATGCTAGGCGACGCTCTGGCAATGGGGCTGGAAACTCGATGGTACCATCGAGTTTCCAGTCCCATTGCCAGAATGTCGCCCGGCATCACTTTCTGGCGACGGCATCATGCACCACGTCTTTTCCTCCCCGGGAATGGTCCTGCCAGGACGTATCTGTCCCCCGCCGAATTACAGTAAGCTCTTGGGAAGCCTGGCTTCTTCTTTTGATTTCCTACTTTTGGGAACCTTTTGATTTTGTACCTCTCCTTTTCTAAAACAAGAATTGCTAGGGGTAAAGCATGCCTAGAATAAGGGTTGCCAGCTCCTGAAACAAGCAGAGATGGGGGATTTCCTTCGTCCGTGTGGGGGGGGAGTGAGCCTAGGGGGAAAGCCCAACAGTTTCTGACAGATCCAGGGGCAGAGGCAAGAGCCTTGAGATGTGCAGATATTAACATGTTCTTACAAATCCTCCCACCGCAAGGACTACCTTGAACTTAGGAAGTTGTCTTATACCCTTTGGTTTTTCAGTGTTACTGAAAATTCCCAGAGTTACTGAAAATTCTCTGACGGGCAACGGCTCCCCAAGGTCTCAGTGTCTTTCACAGCACCTGTAACACCTTTAACTGAAGATTTTGGGAACTGAACCTGGGCCTCTGTGCATGCAAAGCAGTTGCTCTATCAGTGACCCACAGCTTCTCCCCTTGGTCAATGATATAAGGCCCCCAAGTATCACAACACAATCCCTGTCATGTTTTCTGACTGTGGCACAGGGATATATAGTCACACAGCGAAGTAGGTCAGAGAAACTGTATTTTTTCCCTTTTATTTTAAATAAGGAGAATGCTAGAGCTTGGATTACTGCTCAATACTAATAAAAAAAATCAGACCTAGGAATTAAAAATTGGGCTTTCCCTTTTCTTTGTCTGGCAACTATCCAGAAAGCAAAGCCAAAAACTCCAACCAGCCTAGGGGAATTCTGGTCAGTTGGTGACCCCAGGTGACCTGGAAGTCCAGTTCTGATCAATCAGCCGGTTGTGACGACATTCCCTGGTGAGGCATACACTCTGCACATTCTCATGTGTATCTCCCAGTTATTCCACGTTCCAGAACTGAGCCTTGGAAGCACAACAGATGGGAAGGGCCAAGCTCCAATCAGTCCTGGCTCAAACACAGCTTCCTTCCTGCCCCAGGCAGTGAGTGCGCTGCTGGGCGTGCAGCCTGCTCGGGGCTGTGTGGGAAGCAGGCCAGGGCCCAGCTCATAGGAGGGGTCCAGTTGCAAATCCTTGCGCCGTGAGTCATAACAAGCTAAGCACATCAGCTTTGTGTTACAAGAGACCAAGCAGATACCCTGGGTGGGGCCAGGCTAGATGAGTTCTTGGGGGATCCTGGAAGGGGGCCCTGGTTTCTATCCCCCCTCCCCCTTCACAGCACCATCCCCAGCCATTCCCAATAAGTGGGTCTGCAACATTCCCAAATGGGGCTGGACTGGAGTTTCCCAACTCTGGGTGGGGAAGTTCCGGGAGATTTGGGAGCAGAGCCTGGGAAGGGGGGAGTTTGGGGAGTGGGAAGATCCCAGCAGGGATGTGATGTGATGCTACGCCACCCTCCCAACCACTGTTCCCTCTAAGCTGAGTTAGTGTGAGCTAGCTCACAGATTTTTAGCCTCTGGATCACACATTTTTGTCTTAGCTCCGGAACGAGCAAACTAATTTATGCAGTAGCCAAATCGCTCACTCACAACTTTAGTGCCAGTAGCTCACAAAGTAGAATTTTTGCTCACAAGACTCCACAGCTTAGAGGGAACATTGCTCCCAACCTGTCATTTTTTTCTGGGGGAACTGATCCCTGTACTCTGAAGACCACTCGTGCTTCTGGCAGAACTGAAGGCCCCAGCTGGAGGATGGCAGCCCCAGGCCAGACCCCGTCCAGCCAGCAGCAGAGGGGGATTCCCGGGCCCTGGTCCGAGTCTGGCATGCTGGCCAGTGCCTCACCCTGGAGGATCCAGTTCTCGAGCTGGAGGCGCCAGTCAGCTTTGCTGTGAGTTATTCCTTTCAAGCAGCTTGCCATCCTCACCAGTCCCAGGAACAGAAAAAGGATTCTGTCTTAAACCAGAAATTTATGTGGTGTTCCTGGGCAATACATTTATTTACTTAAGACATGTCCGTGGCGTTTTGTCTCCCCAAAGAGCCTTAAAGAATAGTTCAAAATACAATAGCAGCTAATTGAGACAGTGGGCTGGTCCTGGTTTGTAGACAGCGCTGTCTTAAATAGTTAAAGCTCGCTGAAGTGAACGCAGGGTGTAACTCTGTGGAAGGCTGCACTGTGAGTTGCCACAGGCCAATTTGTACCTCTGTCCACACCCAGGACTTGTGACCAGAGGACAAATAAACTCAGCTGAGATGGTATTCAGCTGCTCTGCTAACAGGGTCTTTCCAACTTCCATTTCAAAAGGAAACTGTCAACGCTGCAAATTAAAAGTCCATTTAGTCGGGGGGGGGTCCCATATGGAGCTGAAGAATGCGCTAAGGTGGCTGGCTGGAGCACTTTCTGGCCCTTCCCTAGCTAAACTTCTGCTGCCTCCTTGCTGAGCACTGATGATCTTGGTAATGAGTAAGTAAGTGTTGATTTGGGGTTTTTGCATTTTGTAGTTTTAATCAGGGCTTTTTTTGTAGAAAAAGCCCAGCAGGAACTCATTAGCATAATAGGCCACACCCCTGGCAGCACCACTCATTAGCATATTGGGCCACACCCCCATGCTACCAGAAGTGTGGTCATCCAGCCACACCCACCTTTTGCTTCTTATTCTGTTTACCTTGTTTATTGTTACAACCCAGGGGTTTTTTTGTAGTAGGAACTCCTTTGCAAATTAGGCCACACACCCCAAATGTAGCCAATCCTAATGAGTTTCTGCTATTGGGTGCGGCCTGTTATGCTAATGAGTTCCTGTTGGGTGTGGCCAACTCAGGCGCCAGCCGGAACTCCGTTCCTGTGCGTTCCTGCCCAAAAAATAGCCCTGGTTTTAATGCTGTTTTATTTGGTCAGCTGTTTTCAGCTTGTTGGAAAATCAGGTTTTAAAATGTTTTGAATAATGCTTTTCACTGTCCTCCCATGCCTTTTGCACCCACTCGCCCCCTGAGCTTCTGGGATGGCAACAGAAAGAGACATTGGTAAGAAAGACCAAGCAAGATCCCAGTTGTCTCGTTACTGAAGCACACGGAAGCAGCAGGCTGCAGCATCCACTCCTGCGCCTCTCGCTGTCCACTTTGGACATTTCTGTGAGCCCAACAAGGATTGCATGGCTGCCATACCTTCAGTTCATTACAAACTTTTAAACGGGCCATTGTGGCTATAATGCTAAACTAGGATCTGGGAAACCCAGAGTACGTTCATATGGGCAGCTAATCCTGCCAGTACGCCAGCTCAAATTTGATCCTGATCTTTTTAATCCGTCCTCGCATGACCAGACATCCCCCGGGGGAATCGCTTTACCGCGCGCTGCCTCCGTTGTGGATTGTCTAGACGGCGTCCACTGAAGGAGGCGCGTGCAGTGGCGTTTTTTAAAAAACTTTTTGCGCATGCACATAGGCATCACAGCGCATCTTTGTTGAAGGAGGTGCACGGCGGTTTGTTTAAAAAACTTTTTGCGCATGCGCATAGACATGACAGAGCTTCCTTGTTGATCCGCGCATGTGTAGAGATGTTTTAAAATGGCGCCCGCTTGGGATGGTCTGACGTCAGACCACCCTGACAGGAGGATTGCACGCTGGTGGAACGACCAGACGGATGAAAGTCTGCAGTGGTCCCAAAGGTAACTGAAAACCCCAGATTTAATGTAGTATCTTTTAAGTACAGATCCGAAGCGCGGCAAAATGGGATGCCCACGGAAGAGGGACGTTTCCCAGATGTTTGTGTCTGGATGTTAACTTTAGATCCGTGAGGCAATCATGCCTCGCACGGATCTAAAGAGCCGTCTGATCAGACTGCCAGGCTCAAATCTCTATTCTAGGGCTAATCTACACATTACAAATATGAAGGTATCCGGTGTGGGTTTCCTGGACCTGACTTGTTTTCCCTCCAGTCACCCATAGAGATGTCAGGCTGTAGCCAGCAACCTCCCGGAGGAAGTGAGGTGCCCTTACGTCACTTTCAGTAAAAACCGGAAGCCGTGTGAGCACACTGGTGTGATGCTGGTGCACATTCCATTCCCCTGCCAGTTTCTTCTGGCTGGCACCCAAGGGTACCAGGATTCCTAGTCCACAAGGGCCTCATTTGGCTTGGGAAGATGGTGCAGGGGTAGGACGAGCTCCTGCTGTCCCCCATTTCAGCTCAAGGAAATGACACAAATGTTAAGTATGCAACTCAACACGATTGGATTTCAGCAAAAGTGATTTCAGCTTTATTGTAACAGCAAACTCAGCTCAACAACACACACACACAGAGAATAGTGGCGCGTAGCTCCCTTTTTAAATGATCCGGGCTGTCAAAGCCACACCCATAAATAAGTTAACATCCAATAACAATGCTGGGATAAAGACCAATGAGGTCTCTTCCCTCCAGAAAGCTATGTACAGTTCTGATTGGATATTTACATAGTTTCATGGAAACCAACCAATGGGAATGCGACAATTTACAATCCCATCTTATGCCCGAAGCTTAACATAGGAATAGACAGGACAGGTTCCAGCTTCAGGACATAACAACAAAGTTGTGGGGGGGACTTGACTCACCAACTTTCATAGCATGTCATTTGGCCTTGATCTGCCATTCTGCTTGCTGAGTCGCCTTGGGTCAAGTCATTCTCTCTCAGGCTAACTTGCTGAACAAGATTGGTGTAATGATAAAATGGATGAGGTGAGAGCCATGGACTTTACAGGGTGACTGTGGGCCAGTCATTTTCTCTCAGCCTAGCCTACTTAACAGGGTTGTTGTTTTTATTTATTTTTTATTTATCAAACTTATATCCCAAACAGGTCTCAAGGTGGCTAGCAGGAATAAATACATTTTTAAAATATAAAATGATTAAAAATCTATCCCCATTAAAACCTATCCACTATCAAGCTGGCAGAGTAGGATGCACAGCTGGTGAAGACACAGCTGAAGCAGACCAGCTGCCTGGTGGATCACAATCACCCAACCCCCCCCCAAAAAAAGAGCAGCTTTGCATGCCCTGCGGAACCTGGGGAGGTCCCACGAGGCACACACCTCTTCGGGCAGCTGGTTCCACAGGATGGGGGCCACTGGTGAGAAGGCCCCACCCTTTGTTGACACAAGGTGGACAGTTTGTGGGCCAGGGACCTTCAACAAATGCCAAGATGAAGATCAGGGAACACAAGGAAGATCATGCTGGGAAAGGCAGTTCAGAAGAAGAAGACAAGAGTTTGGATTTATACCTTGCCCTTCACTACCCGAAGGCGTCTCAGAGCGGCTTACAAACTCCTTCCCCTTCCCCTCCCCACAACAGACACCCTGGGAGATAGGTGGGGCTGAGAGAGCTCTTCACAGAAACTGCTCTTTTTTCAAGAACAGCTCTTATCAGAACTTGTGACAGACCACCACAAGTTCTGATAAGGTCACACCAGCAGCTGCATGTGGAGGAGTGGGGCATCAAACCCGGTTCTCCCAGATTAGAGTCCATGCTCCTAATCACTACACCAAAAGATTGTTGCTCCAGAAATTTTACATCTCTAGTCCTTCATCATAGCGTGGAGGGGAATGTCACCACCCACTTATTATTGCAGACTCTGCTTCCATGGAAGGTGCAAGTGCAAGAGCCGTTGAGAACTGGCCGGCAGCCACCTGCAAGTGCTCATGTGCTCTGTGGCTGCTTCACTTGCACAGGCTTCGGAAGTGCAGCTGCTCTTTCCACGATCCCTTTGCTAACACAGTGCAAGAAAAGCTGGTGGAGACTGAAATCTTAAACAAGGACATCCCCCAAAGTCAAATTAAGGAGAAAAGACAAACAGCGATTTACCAGGGAATGAATATAGAGAGGTATGAATATGTATTTTCCTTCCTTTTAATATTCATGTGCAGTTGTCTATTTTTATTCTGCCTGTTTTCTTTGGTGATTTTTTAAAGATTTTTTTTGCTGTCTTTCCAAAGACCTCTTTGAGGCAGCTCACAAAGGAAAATACAATAAAATAACTAAAAATATTACAACATTATCAATAATAAACCCCCAAAACAGTATAAATCAATACCCTAAAATTATATCCATAGAGCAATCCTCAGGTTAGAAGCCAAGCAAAAACTGTTTTTAAAAAGATGAAACGCCTCAGTTAAAAGCTTTGGTAAAAATTAATGTTTTTGGCCTCGGGCCAAAAGAAAGGTAGGTGCCAGCAAGCTGCAAAGGGTGGCACATTCTAAAGGCAGGGTGCCACCACGGACATCAGTTTTAATGGCAGTATTTCTATCCATTTTTATTAATCTGATCAGGGGTCTTTTCATAGAAAAAGAGCTGCAGGAGCTCATTAGCATATGGTATGCTAATGAGCTATTAGGCTATTAGCATATGCCACGCCCCCTGACATCACCGGAAGTGATGTCAGAAGGGGAAGCAAAAGGGGGGGAGGCATCTTCAAAAGCCTCCCCTTCCCTTCCCCAGCTGTCCTGGGTGGGGGAGTGAAGAGAGAAGGGGTTTAAAGTTTAAACCCCTTCTCACTAGAGTTGGGCCACAGAAAGAGGAAAGAGGGAAGGAAAGAGAGAGAGTAGAGAGAAGGAAAGAGGGAAAGAAAGAGAAGAAAAGAAGGAGAAGGGAAGAAGGAGGGAAACAGGGAAAGGAGGAAAAAAGAGAAGAGAAGAAGGCGGGAAAGAGGAAAAGGAGAGAAGGAAAGGAGGGAATGAAAGAAATTCGGCGGCAATTCAGCCCCATTATATCC
Organism: Gekko gecko; assembly: GCA_029375565.1. Classification (NCBI taxonomy): domain Eukaryota; kingdom Metazoa; phylum Chordata; class Lepidosauria; order Squamata; family Gekkonidae; genus Gekko; species Gekko gecko. The sequence goes on from JAPDNY010000004.1 coordinate 236,425,709, forward strand.
TATGGGCCATTGAAGTCAAAGGTGAAAACATAGGGTATATTCTGGGGGCTGGAGGGGAGGGGGTTTGAGGAAGAGCCTCCAAACTCACAGGGCAGCTGTTGGAGCCTCTCCCCAAGTTTCAAGAACATTGGACCAGGGGGTCCAATTCTATGGGCCTCCAAACAGGTTGCCCCCATTCCCTCCATTGTTCTCTATGGTGGGGAAAAGAGTTACCTTTTTCCCCACGGTGCTGTTAGTAGCTCTTGGGGGGAGGGGGTTTGAGGGAGAGGCTCCAAATTTTCAGGATAGCTTCAGGAGCCTCTCCCCACATACACCCCCACGTCTCAAAGTAATTGGACCAATGGGCCTAATTCAGTGGGCACCCAAAAGGGCAACTGCAGATGAAAGGAAGTACTTCTTCACCCGAACAGTGATTAATAAATGGAATTCACTGCTACAGGAGGTGGTGGTTGTGGCTGGCATGGACAGCTTCCAGATGGAATTGGACAAACGTATGGAGGCTGGAGCAGACAGGAAAAAAACAAACCAACTCCCCCCCCCGACACCAAGCAACAGCAACCAGCAGAACTTTTAAAAGTTGTAAACCTGTAAGAACCAAAAAACCTTTCATCTGTTCTAACTTCTAAACTGACTGCTCAGCAATTTCATGGAGTGCCCACGAGTTCTTGTCTTGTGAGAAAGGGTGAAAAGTACTTCTTTCTCTACCTGCTCTGTCCCACGCATAGTCTTGTAAGCCTCTTATCATGTCACCCCTCAGTCATTGTTTCTCAAAGGTAAGATCCCCAAATGTGATAACCTTTCTTCATAGGGAAAGTGACCTCCTCTTATTATTGCAGTAGCCCTTTTGTGCATTTTTCCAGTGCTATAAATATTCTTTTTGAGGTGTGTGTGTGGTGTGAGTGGTCCAATGAGGTTGCACCATCAATTTATACATGTATAAATGATGCTCCTTTTGGTCTTTTGGGGTTTCTGTGTGGCACTGTGGCATGCTTGCACTGCCACAGTGCCACTTGTTCTGGAGTGTGCCATTTGTTCTCATGGCAAAAAAGCACCTCCCAAGACAGTTCACTTTCCCTGAGATTCTCTGGAAGAGTCTGACTGCTGGGTGCTGCCTGCTTGCCTGCCTTAAGTGCTGCTGGCTGGGTTTCCCCATTGCAAACAATGGAGGTAATGGGGGTAACCTGTTTGGGTGCCCATAGAATTAGGCCCATTGGTCCAATTGCTTTGAGACGTGGAGGTGTATGTGGGGAGAGGCTCCCAAAGCTATCCTGAAAATTTGGAGCCTCTCCCTCAAACCCCCTTCCCCCAAGAGCTACTAACAACACCATGGGAAAAAGGTAACGTTTTTTCCCACCATAGAGAACAATGGAGGGGAAGGGGACAACCTGTTTGGAGGCCCATAGAATTGGACCCCCTGGTCCAATGTTCTTGAAACTTGGTGGGTATCTTAGGGAGAGGCTCCAACAGCTGCCCTGTGAGTTTGGAGGCTCTTCCTCAAACCCCCTCTCCTCCAGCCCCCAGAATATACCCTATGTTTTCACCTTTGACTTCAATGGCCCATAGGATATAAGGGGGCTGAAAACGACATTCGGCTGGCCCAAAGACTCCCCAATCAGCTTGTAGGGCCGAAACTGACATGCGGGAGCCTTTCTGCCCTCCGAAGCTGCTGGAGCTGCACTCTGGTGTGCTCCCCCCAAAAAAGACCCCTGCCTGGACCGGGCGGTCAGAGAGTTCGTGAGGAGGGCAATGTGGTGTCCAGGAGCCGGGTCCAGATTACTGGATGGCAAGGGAAGGTGGCTGAGAGCGTCTGCATGGCCCATAGCTTTACCAGGCTGGTGGACTAGTGCATACTGGTAGCCAGCCAGAAAGATGGACCACCTGAGCACCCGGGGGACAACATTTGGGGAGTCTGACGGTCCAGGGCTAGCAGACCCAGGAGCAGCTTGTGGTCCATGACCACTGTGAAGGGCCAACCATAAAGGTAATCATGAAATTTCTGGTGTCGTTGAAGCATTGCAGGACAGACCACAGCCAGATGGAGAAGGTCTCGGCATCAGGGGCCGCGATTAAAACATCATCAAAGAAGGGCTGGATCCCCGGGGATACCTTTAAGCAAACAGTCCATTAGGTTTTGGAAGATCCCCGGGGCAACACTAACCCCAAACTGCAGCCTCCGAACCCTGAACGCCCCCCTGTGGGTCACAATCGTTTGGGCTTCGGCTGTATCATTGTCCACTGGTAGTTGCTGGTAGGCTTGTGGCAGATCCAGTTTACCAAATCCCTTGTGTCAGCCAGGGAGGAAAGGACATGGCTAATGACAGGGACCAGATATGCATGATCCTGAAGTGCTTTATTTATCGTGCATTTGTAGTCCGTGCATATCCTGATGTCCCCGTTGGGTTTTACCAGCGTCATGATGGGGGTTTCCCAGCGTGCATGGGACATGGGTTCTAGGACCCCCTATTCCACCAGGCGATCCACCTTGATATCTATTTTAGGTCGTAAGGCGAACAGGGCGCGCCTGGCCTTCATGCAGATGGGCCGTACCACAGGATCAAGATTGAGGGGAAACTGGAGGTCTGGTGTAGTGGCCAAGCATCCCATCAAATACAGCTGGGAACTTGTCACATAGTGAGTTAAAGTTCTGCGGCCACACATGGTTGACCCTGGTCACCCCAAACCCCAAGGGCCCAAACCACAACAGTCCCAGTAAACTGGTGAGCTTGCCTTCCACCACCAGAAAATCTAACTGTCCATTAAAGTCCTTGTTGTTGTTGTTGTTCAGTCGCACAGTCGAGTCCGACTCTTCGCGACCCCATGGACCAGATTACGCCAGGCCCTCCTGTCTTCCGCTGTCCGCTGAAGTTTGTTCAATTTAAAGTCCTTGTATTGAACTCTGAATTTGTCCCACCCCTTGATGGCCAGTAGGTTCTTTTGAAAGTCACGTAGGGTGAGACCAACCGGTTTGTCTACAAGGGCCCCCCCTTGGGGGCAAAGTCTCCTAAGAGGCTCTGCTGAGATGATGGAGAAGGAAGAGCCTGTGTCCAGCTCCATCTCGCATGGGGACGCCTCTATTAACACAGTTACATGAATCTTGTTGGGGGCATCCCGGGGCAAATTCAGTACCTGGTGCTGATGGTTGGCTGTCATGGTGTGTAGTTCCGCTGCTTCCTGGTGGGCAGTCATCCATCTTCTGCGGGGTCCACAGGAGCAGCAAACACATGCAAGATGGTCGGCCTTGCTGCAGGTTTGGCAGATCGCATCATGGAACCAGCAGGAATGGCGCTCTTGGTCCTCACCGCAGCTGGTGCAGGGCGTTTGTGCACTGACCTTAGAGGGTGCTTGGGTTGTTGTCCTCGCCAACGGGGTGTGTGCGTTGTGGCAAGCTGGGTGGCAGACTTGGAGTACCTCATCGTTGTCTGAGGCATTGGAGCTCTGGGTTGTGGCAGTCTGATGGGCTGCGTGTGTCTGTCAGTTCTGCTGTGCTTTCTCGAAGGTCGTGGCCACCCGGAGGGCCTTGTCCAAGTTGAGATCGTCGTGGCTGATAAGTTTCCTTTGGAGCTTCAGTTCTCGGATGCCCCAGATGAACTGGTTCAACAGGGCATCCTCAATGGCTGGAAATTCATAGTTGATTGCGAGCCTGTGAATGTCAGCCATGAAAGTGGCAGCCAATTCTCCGGACTGTTGGTTTCACACAAAGAAGTCCATTCGCATCACCATCTTGGAGGGTTTCGGCACAAAGTAGTCATTGAGAACTTTGACCAGCTCATCCTAGGAGGTGATGTCCAGAGTCTTGGGTGTGATGAGACCCTGGACTAAGCAGATTGTGGTGATTCTGCACATGCTGAGCAGCCAGGATTTCTTCTTCTTGGCATCCTTGGTGCCTTGTATCCTGAAGAAGTGCTTCAGCTGTGCGACCCAGGCTTCCCACAGCTCTGGGTGAGCTGGGTTGAAGGAGGAAAGTTGTCCTGGAGCAGCAGCTGTGACCAGAGAAGCAATGCAGGGCACGGTGAGCTGCTCCTCAATGCGCGGTGCAATGCTTGGGGTGGCGGCGGTAGCCTCAAAGTCGGAGTGGTCAGGTGTGCTCATCGGGATCCCACCTTCATCGGCAGTATAATATACTGGGTTCCAGACACATTGGTAGTGAATCAGCTCATCGTTTATTCGGTTAGAGGAAACTGAGACAACGAAGCAGGACCGGAGGCCTGCTTAAATCCCCGTTGCAAACCACACCCAAACACCCACCCACACCCGTGATAGGATTATTTACAGTGTCCCCAAATCCCATAGGTCATTCCTCAGATCCTGACTACCTGATAGGTCCCTTCTAGGATCTGGGCTGGCTATTATCTCTGGATGCGAAGCTATGCTACTTCGCCTGACCATGTGCTAACCCGACCACCTGTGCGGTCCTCAGTTGGTACACAACAAAACTGAACCAGAATTTTCATGAAATTCTGCAACAGCCTGAAATAGGAACCAGAAAAGAGGGACCTGACCAAGTGTTCCCTCTAAGCTGAGTTAGTGTGAGCTAGCTCACAGTTTTTTAGCCTCTGGCTCACACAATTTTGTCTTAGCTCAGGAACGATGGCTCCAGAGGCAAAGTAATTTATGCAGCAGCCAAATTGCTTGCTCACAACTTTAATGCCAGTAGCTCACAAAGTAGAAGTTTTGCTGTCAAGAATCCACAGCTTAGAGGGAGCATTGGACCTGACCCTGGTAAATAGGGATGGCTGATGCAGCAGCATCTTGGGTGCCCTGGAGCCGGCTGACGCCATCTGCAGCAGGCCAACACTGGGGTGAGGGGCAGCCTCCCATCCATTCAGCACGTGAGCAACCTTTTCCTCCTCCTGCTTAAGGGTTATTTAGTGCCAACCATGTCTTCCTTCTAATCCGAGCGCAGAAACAATGTCGTTTCTGCCCAAAGGGTTAGCAATTCAATTATAGACAAGAGGGTCATGGATTTAGCAGGACTTGGATGGAGAAAGGCAGGAATGGAGGAGAAATCAATTCTCCTGTGCTAAGGAGCTATAGAAACAGGTACAGGAGACTGTCACCCTGTTAAAAACATCTTGGTTGATTGATCAGTTGATTGATTTAAATCTGCATAAATTGCATAGGAGAAAAAAGTATTCATGTTAAAGAAAGCAAAATACTTCCTTTCTTTTTAAATGGTGCATGCATTTGTTTTGCAGCTGAAATTTTTGTAGAAGAGCTAGTTTAACTGAACTCAGAATTGGGGTTTTTTGTATAATTTCCCAGCATTATTTGGGTCTGTCAACGCAGCCCTCTGCACAGTTTTCCCAGTCAGCAAGCTTAGACTGTACAGGATTGTGCTACAAATCAGCATTTTAAGTTCTGTATGCATATTATATAGGTGAAAAGACTGGACCTAGGGGTTGTGTTCTACTAAAAATTGAGTCTTCCTGGGTTATAAGCAGCTTTTCACCAGTAGAACTGCTGTACTATAGGTAGGATCTGGCATTCTCTGAGTTAAAAAACAGCAGATTTCGTAGGGAGGCTCTTTCCACACGAGGATGGCTGCACTATTAGTAGAACAGAAACTTGGGACCCAAGCACATAAACATTGTGTATGCAAATGTACAATGTGCATATATATATAATTAACAATCAAAAGCGGAGAAGCTGAATTGGTGACAAAAAATTAAACAAATACAAAAAGACACTGAACAGGGAACGTTTATTACTTTCTGGCTCTCAGCCATCACACTATTTTTGTTATTTGGTTGCACAGTCAAGTCTGACTCTTCGCAACCCCATGGTCCATGTCATGCCAGGTCCTCCTGTCCTCTGTCGTGCTCCGAAGTTTGCTTAATTTCATGTTCGTTGCCTCGATAACAGTGTCTAACTATCTCATCCTTTGCCGTCCCCTTCTTCTTTGACCTTCAATCTTCACAGCATCAGGGTCTTCTCCAGTGAGGGCTCCCTTCTCATTGGGTGGCCAAAGTATTTGAGCTTCAGCTTCAGTCTCTGGCCTTCCAGGGAACAGTCAGGGTTGATTTCTTTTAGGATTGACTGATTTGACCTCCTTGTCTTCTCCAGCACCATAATTCAAAAGCATTTATTCTTCGGCGCTCGGCCTTCCTTATAGTCCAACTCTCACAGCCATAGATTACTACTGGGAATACCATTGCTTTGACCATGCGGACTTTTGTTGGTAGGGTGATGTCTGTACTCTTTATTAGGTTGTCTAGGTTTGCCATAGCTTTCCTCCCAAGGAGCAAGCATCTTTTAATTTCATGGCTGCGGTCACCGTCTGCTGTGATCTTGGATCCTAGGAATGTGAAGTCTGTCACAATATAGGGGTAATAAATCTGACCCTATCTTAAAAGATTGTTGTACAGGTTACCAACTTAATGTATTTTGAGAACTCTGAACACTCAGGTCTCTTATATGGATGCTTACTACTACATCTCAGACTATGAGCCATCCATCCCTATGAGCTGTGGGGCTTTGTTTCCAGCCACAGGAGAATATAGAACTATGCGATTAATAGGGCACTCCTGAAATGTTCATGCTCCAGTCATGTGGCTTGTGGGAAGGCATGGAGAGTGCAGGGGAGGAAACATTTGTGTGATAATGTTCTGTTTTTCTCCACGCATGATTTTTAATTGGTTGGCGTTCATTGGTACTTTTGCACAACAAAAGGGATAAATGGTTCTTGTGTCAACAGAATATTGTTTCCAATTGAACCCCAATTACTCCATGTGCATGCTTGCCATTCTGACAGCTAGGCCAAGTTTTTTGTTTTTTAAAAGGAATTTCATCCAATTTAGTTTTCAGGTATGTCTGTAAAATGCATAAGCACTCTAATGGAAAAAGTATAATTAAAATGAGTTGAAATATAAATGGGAAGACTGCGGGTTTGTGGTATGACTGGAATATCATTTTGCAACAGAATGGCACCTTGCAGGAGGCAGGTTATTAATTTGTGGTTTACTCTTCTGGAAAATCAGAAGAAATGAGTATTCCTCATTGTTCCTAGGTATAAATTATCTGCTAAGCATGGACGTAATAGCGGCAACAAAATCTGCATTGTATGTTTGGTTCAGAAGAAACAATACACCGTTGAGGTTCCTTTGGGCAGCTGCTTGGAGTAGAAACTGGCAGGAGTGGTCAGCAGAGAGAACTGCAGGGGAGGAAGGAGACGGAGGGCAGCATGGCCTCAGCGAGGGACAACTTATATTTACCCCCCCCCTAAAAAAAGACTACCTTCCGTGCAAGATGATCCTCCTTAATTTTTTTTTAATGCTGTTTTTGAATGAGTATTTTCAGTACCCCTTCTTAGTGGTGCTGTTTTTTACTATATTTTAGAGCTGTTACAAGCTGCCTACACCTGTGAGAACCGAGCTGATAGAGCTGCCGGCTGGCACCCAGTGGGTGACTGAGGCAAGCAGGGGCATTGAGGACACCATTGCTCTGACTCTGTGACATCACTCCCCAAGAGAAGCCAGAAATGATGTCATTGCATTGCTGTACGATTCACTGGAAACTCTAAGGGGCAATGGCAATTTTGGTGCACCAGTTTGGCGTGGTGGTGAAATGCGCGGACTCTAATCTGGGAGAACTGGGTTTGATTCCCCACTCCTCCACTTGCACCTGGCTGGATGACCTTGGGCAAGCCATAGTTCTGATAAGACCCGTTCTTGAAAAAGAGCAGTTTTTGGCAGAGCTCTCTCCGCCCCACCTACCTCACAGGGTGTCTGTTGTGGGGAGGGGAAGGGAAAGGAGTTTGTAAGCCGCTCTGAGACTCCCTTGGGTAGTGAAGGACGGGGTATAAATCCAATCTCTTCTTCTTCTTTTGGTCTCATCCTCCCCCCCAGCAGCAGCAGAAGTCAGGGGCTCTCCTAAGAGGTCTCTCACTGTAGCATGAGGCTGGGCAGCCCAACTACTCACAGTAATCTTCAGAGGCCCTAATTCAGGCCTTTTCCCATCTGAGGTTAGATGCAGGAGGGCAGCCTAAGAATGGTCTTCTCAGTTATGGCACCGAAATTATAGTATTTCCTCCCCAGGAAGATATATCTGCCCCCCTCTTTCACTGCTTTTTGCCAGTGGGTGGTGATTTCTGCTTTGTTTGGCTTACCCTCAGTGACCTTCCTTCTCTTTACCATGTAGGTGCTTTTATTTATTTACTTACTTTATTTATATCTCACCTTTCATCTCAGTGAGGGCCCAAAGCGGCTTACATCATTCTCTTCTCCTCCATTTTATCATCGCAGCTGTTGGCAGAATTTAAACATACAGCTGGAAGGGAGCACCAACTGTTTAAAGAAAATAACTTGGTTTATCAAAGAAACAAACTCTGATAGAACAGATAGGGAGAGGGCTTAACTAACTGACTAACTGCTGTGAGAGAGGGGAATGAAGGGGGAGGGTTCAGTTGGAGCAGGAAGTCTCCAAAGAGCCAATCAGGAGACAGGAAGGACATAATTTGAAATTGTGGGAAGTCCCTAATCTAGCTATATTAACTAGCAGTCCTTCAGCTGTCCCCTATAGGCTATTCTTCTGATCTTCTTCAAGTTGGTGCACTATAGATCTTGTGAATTCCAGCAACAACAACAACCCTGTGAGGTAGATTAGGCTGAGAGTGTATGATTGGTGCAAGGTCGCCCAGCAAGCTTCCATGGCATGTGGAGATTTGAACCTGGATTTCCCAGATCCTAGTCTGACACTTTAACCACTATGCCATGCTGGCTTTCTGTTTTGTTTTGCTTTGTGTTTTGTTGAGTTATTCTAGTGTGTGTGTACACACACACACACATACATATATATATATTTATATATATAAATGTTTTGATTAGTTGCCACCCTGGGGACCCTAAACTGGGTGGAAATGTGGCATGAAAATGTTTTAACTAAAAATAATAAAGTAAAATAACATACATTGTGTGGGACTGTCATTCCCTTTTGTAAGCTTCCACAGTTATCTGAGTGAGAAGGAGAAAATATTTTCAATAGGTAGCTGCATAAGATATATTAAACAGCCAAACTCTGGCTTCCTTTTGGAAGAAAAAGGAACTCCCCTCAATCTCCAGATGGTTTAAAGCTATTTGGGACTTCTTCATAATGGAGAAAATCTCAGATAAATTTTTTTATCAGTCCTCCTTTTACCTTCTGCGGTGGCCAATTCTGGAATTTATGAATGATTATGGTGCATCTGGATCTTATAACCCTCATATTAATCACTTTATAGCTTTATTATGACCATAACTACATCGAAACTGGTATACTATGCCGTTGACTCTTTGCTCTGTTTTAATCTACGATGTACGGCCTAAAGATTAAATCTCTGTTAAAGGCCTTCTAATTACATTCATTTTGCATCTTTCACCTCTTCTTTTGTATTGTAAAACTATGTATTCATGCATTAGCCTGTTGTTCATATACTTTTTTGTTTGGTTTGGTTGTTATATCTACTGAAAAACTTCAAAATAAAGAATTTATTTTTAAAAGAGAAGAAAAAACAGCCAAAGCCTGACTGAGTGCACAGGTCTATGAAGCCCTTTTCTAAAAGGCCAATGTATGTAATTAAAGTATCCTTATTCTAATAGCCAAAATGTGTGGATACCTATTCCCACCAACAGGGGGCTCACTGTCCCCCAACAGCTTTTCCTGCATAGTCAGTAGACTTCCTGGGTTTGTAGAAAAATCCAAGAAGTGAAGAAATCCCTTCACGAACTCTTGAATTCCCCAAAAAGCCGTTTGAAATTGCCTCTGCAGGGACCTAACTCCAGGCAGCAAGGGTGAGAGATTAGAACGTTGGGGGGGGAGGCTTCTAACTGGCTCCGTCGGTGAAAGGGGTGGGGGAAGGGCCCTTTCCAGGCCTCTTTTGGCCTTTCAGGGAGGGAGGGAGGGAGCCTTGGGGCCAGGCCTCTCAAGAGTTGCCAGGGCCAGGCTGGGGGATTTCTAGAGATTTTGTGGTGGACTCTAAGGAGGAGGGCTGGGTTTGGGAAGGGAGAGGCCTCAGCTGGGTATAATGCCACAGAGTCCACCCTCCAAAGCAGCCATTTTCTGCAGGGAGACATACCTCTGCTGTCTAGAGTCCAGTTGTCATTCTAGGGGGTCTCCAGGGCCCATTTGGAGGTTGGCCACTCTAGGCCTGGCAGTAGTCTAGGGTTGCCAGGTCCCCCCTGATTTGCATGATTCACCTAGCCTCGGCTGCTTGCCAGCGTTCATCAGCAGCCACCCTATGAAAGCCAGTGAGGTGCAGCAGTTAGAGCTTCAAAGTAGGGTCTGCAAGACCCAGGTTCAGATCCCCATCTTGCAGTGGAAGGCGACTGTGTGATTTTGGACCAGTCACATATTTCAGCCTAACCAACCTCACAGGGTTGTTGTGCAGATAAAAAGGAGGAGGGAATAATGAAAGCTGCTTTGGCCCTCACTGTTGAGAAAGACTGTAATTTTCCTAGGTAGAGGCTGGGGGGTGGAGATGGAAAACAGGAGACAGAAAGGCAGATAAAGGTAGGTTGGCTGTTGGTTGGGAAGGAAATAGGGTTGCCAACTCCAGGTTGGGAAATCCCTGGATATTTGTGGGGTGAAGCCTGAAGAGGGTGGGATTTGAGGAGGGGAGGAACTTTGGACTGGTGTAATGCCATAGACTCCACCCTCCAGCCATTTCCTCCACGAGAACCACCATTGCCAGCCTCTGGGTGAGGACTGGAGATCACCCAGAATTACAACTGTTGTCCCGGAGACAGAAATCAGTTCCCCTGGATAAAATGGCTGTTTTGGAGGGTTGAGTCTATGGCATCATACCCTGCTGAGGCTGCTTGCCTCCCCAAGCCTCACTGTCCTAAGGCTCCACCCCCAAATCTCCAGGAATTTCCCAACCTGGAGCTGGCAGCCCTAAGGTGAATTGATCTCTGTAGCTGGGAGATCCATTGTGATTCCCAGAGTGCTGCCACTGCTGCTGTGGGGGGGAGAGGAAGCAGGTGGGTGGCTGAGAGCACTGCCACCACTGCTATTGCTGCTCTGCGGAGTGCGGGAGGAAGCAGGCAGGAGGCTGGGAGAGTGATGGGGGCAGGAAGAAAGAATGATGGGGGGGGCAGAAAGAGAGAGAAAGAGTGATGAAGTGGGGAGGCAGAAAAACAAAGAGAAAGATGACAGATCAGAAAGAGAGAGGAAGTCACATGCATGGAGCAGAAATAGAGTAAGAAAAGGGGGGCAGAAGGGAGAAATAGTGTGAGAGAGGTAGGGGGTGAGCAGAGGAAGCAAAGGTGTGACGAATGAGATAACCATCCCGCAAGTTTCTTGCGGGTCTCCACTTGTTTCTTTATATTTTCCACTCCCCCCCCCTTGGGGCCCAGCATTCCCTACAGGATTATTCTCATCTTCTCAGTTGCTGGTTTTATAGTTGACTCCTGGCTCTTGACTGGCTTTGTTCTTTACTGTTGCTTTTACTGCTTTTTTTATTTGTATTATGCAATGAATGGTTTTCATGTTTCTCTTTCAATTGCTATTTTAGAACCATTTCTGTGTTTTTCCGTTTTGGGGGTGGGTTTGGGGGGTTTTTTTTGGATTTTCAGTCTTATGTTATCAGCCACCTTTTTTTGCAACAGTTTCTTTTTTCTTGTTCATAACGGTTTCCTCTTGAACTGTATTTGTAATGTTTTTGCATAATCTGCAAGTGATGTCAAACTGGTGTGTGTGTATGTGTGTAAAGGGCATAAACAATGTGTAACAAGAACGGAAAAGCAGTTCTTGTGGTATGGTCTCTGTTCAGAATTTGGGTTTTTTGCAGAAGAGACTTCATGATTCTGAAATGTTTCCAAGGGATTCTTTGGGTGTGTCTGAATCAGCTGTCGTTCCTAGGATACAGTTAGGGTTTTGTATACTCTAGACTGGGGAACCGAGGCATTGTACTTATTTTGGTTTACTATTCAAAGATCTATGTGGCGTATATAATCCCATGTCTTTCTAATCTATCATTCAACAAAGCTAAATGTTGTGCGGGGGGGGGTGTATACATCGTGGCTTGTGATCTGTCATCTGCTCTACTACATTTTGCCACAGTTCTGGGTCACATTTTCAAGACTACCACATATGGTCAAAAGAACAACCCCCATTACTCTTTTTTGCATACATACTACATTTGCACAGGTGTTGTATGCCATCTGTTCAAGATCTTAGAATTAACTTCCCTGAGAGATGCACCTAAAAAAACCAGTTATATTTTCCTATTCTAGCAGCCCAGCCCTCCTCTGTTAATTTTTTTCCAAATCCTTCTTCCTTATGTATTTTCTTTCTCTCTCTTTTTTTTTACTACACAGCAATAAATATGTGTAACAGGAAAGCTGTGAAGGAATCAAAGGGAGGCAGGACAATGTGAAAATTTCAACATTTCCCCCCGCCTCCCGGGTTCTCTAAATTCTCATTAATCTTTCCCCTCTTTCATCCAACTCTCAGCTGCCCTCAACATTCCCTGCCTTCTGGAGCATATTCAGTCCTCATCAGGTTATTTTAAGAGCTTGAATTCATCTTCTGTCTTCTAGTGCAGCCCCACATTGGGACAGGCCAGCCGCAGACATATTCTTTTCTAACTTCTGAAACTCCTAAAAGGGGTGCTCTGCCATGACCGGAGCTGGTGCAGGTGTGGGTTTTCCCGCCATGGGGTCACATACTCCAAGGCAGAGCACCCCTCTTTCCTCAGTTTCATTTTTGCCACTGCAAGGATAGGATGTCTTCTTACTAGCTCCGTAGTACTCCATTGTTCAGACTCACTTCTTTCCCTTTGATGACTCTGTTGCAGAGGCTTCCTACCACCTTTATTTGGGACATCGAGGAAGCCTGACTTCTCCTCTTACTTTCATAATGGGCTTGGTGCTTGTGGTCCCCGGGATGACGACCAAGGCACTCTTTAAAAAATGCAACAAATGGGGCACCAAAATGACACATAGCAACAAACATGAGCTATGCCTCCCTTGCCTGGGGGAATTCCATAATGTAAGCGCCTGTCAGATCTGTCAGTATTTTACCCCCAAGGCTTGCTCAAGATTAAAAGCAGCTCTGTGCGAGAAGGCGCTGTCCACCTCGCTACTGCCCAAGTTGGTTCCAGGCTCAGGACCGTCAGGCTTGGTTCCACTAACATTAGGGCTGACTGAGGAGTCCCATTCTCAACCCCCTTGGATTCGATTAGTTCCATTGGGCCCAGCCATGAGTACAATCTTGACACTGCCTGGAGAGCCTCCTCAGTTGTTCCTGAAATGGAACCCATTTGGTATCACTGGGGCAACAGGCCAAAGTTCGCTCACATTTTGAACCATCTGCCAAGAAGCAAAAGAAATCCTTCCTTATTATATAAAAGCGTAGTCGCATGGCAACATTCTATGCTTGGCAAAATCAGTTGGCTGCCTGGTCTGTCACTCAGAATGACTCCCTAGGCACTGGCTGCGTTGCCTGAGTTCTCTTCCACCAACTGCAGCCTAGGCCACTCTTCTCTGATAGGGCCAGTGTTTCAAGGTCATTTGCATATGGAAGCTGATTGGACTTCACACCATTCTGCACCTCAAATTCCCCCCCGTGAGACAGTTGGAACTGTCAGTTGCATATGCAACATTGGTGTTTTCTGAGATAAAATATGTCCTCACCCACAACACATCACTTCCCCTTCAAAAGAAACAAACCCAATAACACAACCATGCCACACCACAAAAAAGACAGATCACACCACAAGAGGAATACCACAAGGCAAAAAATGATAGGAAAAGGTGCCAGCATTCACCCCATTTCTGCCACAGATATGTACCTGAGAGTGCTTCAGAGGATGGTGTGCAGGTCCCAGGTTCATGTTATAAAAGATGCCTGAGGGATTATGAACCATTCACAGGCTTTTTACCTTAACTTACCTCACAGGGTTGTTGTGCAGATCATACGGGGGAGAGGAGAATGATGTCAGTTGCTTTGGTTCCCACTGCAGGGAAAGACTGGCCTTTCCCTAGGCAGAGGCTGCGGGGGTGGGGGGAGATGTCAACCTGAAGACAGACAGGCAGATAAAGGTAGGCTGATGGTTGCCTGGAAAGGACATAGGGTTGCCAGCTCCAGGTTGGAAACTTCCGGTATATTTCAGGGATGAAGCCTGCTGAGGGTGGGGTCTGAGGAGAAGGAAGAGGGGGACCTCAAACAGATAAAATGCCATAGTCCCCACCCTCTGAACAACCCATTTCTTTCTGGAATACCATTGTTGCCAATCTCCAGGTGACAGCTGGAGAGCTCTTAAAGCTCTGGAGCTAATTCAAAGTGCTGGAGATGTGTTGCATTCTGGGAAGGGACGCTGTGAGTGTAGAAAATGAATTATTGACAGAGTAGTGTTTTGGAAAATCTTTAGGAATTGTTTGGTCCATTTACCATGGGGCACCCATCCAGAGCCTCTGGCATTTTCTCACTCTGCTGGCATCAAAACCAATTTAAGGCAAAATAGAGATATGGAGACTTTTCCATCCTCCTTTGCATCAAGCCTGCCAGCACTCTCAGGGTGACTTCATGCCTCCTGAAAGGCATTACTTCACTAGCCCTGGCTGCTTGCTCCTGTTCAGCAGGAGCCTCCCTATGGAAGCTACCTGGGTAATTTTGGATCAGCCACAGCTTTCTTCCTAACCTACCTTACAGGGTTGCTGTACAGATCACAAAGCGGAAGAGGAGAATGAAGTAAGCTGCTTTGCTCCCCATTTACGAGAAAGACAGAACTTTGCCTAGGAAGAGACTGCTGAGAGGGGAGGAGATAAAGTTGCCAACTTTAGGTATGGAAATTCCTGGAGATTTGAGGGGTGGAGTCTGGAGTGGGGGGGTTGAGGAGGAGTGGGACCTCAGACAGGTACAGTGTCATAGACTCCACCCTCCAAACCAGCCATCTCCTCATTGGGAACCATTGTTGCCAATCTCCAGGGGAGGGCTGGAGAACAGTTAGAAATACAACTGCTATCCAGGAGGGAGAGGGGAGGAGATGGAAAGCTGAAGTCAGAAGGGGAGATAAAGGTAGGTTGATGGTTGGCTGGGAAGGAAATAGGCTTCCCAACTCCAAGCTGGGGAATTCCTGGAGATTTGAGGGGTGGAGCCTGGAGTGGGTGGGGTTTGAGGAGGGGTGGGACCTCAGACAGGTACAATGCCCTAGACTCCACCCTCCAAACCAGCCATTTCCTACTGGGAACCATTGTTGCCAATCTCCAGGGGAGGGCTGAAGATCACTCAGAATTACAACTGCTCTTCAGATGGCAGAGATCAGTTCCCTTGAAGAAAATGGTAAGCTCTGTGTCATTATACCCTGCTGAGGTCACCACAGCAAATTGATGCTGAGTGCCCAAGACCAGGGCACCTGCCCAGAGCCTCTTTCTAGAGCCCATTGTATGTATTTCTGCAACGGGCCTTATTCCTAGTCCAAACATAAGGACATGCTTCATTGAGCTCCCAACAATCGCTCCCTGGCCTAAAGAAAGAGCAAGCATCGGATTGGGGAGTGGAGAAGCCCCCCACACACCCTCTATACCTTCCCTCTGCAGCTGGTTCCTTCTCAGATCTTGAGGAAGTGGAACAGCATAAGATTCCTCTCAGACAATGTGACCGTCAGGAGTCTGCTCCACCACTCTTGTGGCAACCTGCAAGGCCTGCACAGGCCTCCTACTTTATGTCACATGCCTATTTCAGCAGATGGGATTTACACCACTTCTAGACTTTCAAAGATCATGATTCACACCTGGATGCATACCTGGAACCTCGTGCATTCTCACAGTTCCAATCTCCCTGCCATGACACCAGGGATATGATCTCTATTGCCTCCAGGATAGTTATGATACCCCTTCTGAACCATCCCCTGATGAGACAGTGAGGGACCCGACACCAGTTTACATGAGTGAGGATCTCCACTTATACTGGGAGCAAATGCTCCGTATGGCTAAGGCTTTAAATTAAGGGCGGGAAGGTACCAGCTGGATATTAGGAAAAACATTTTTACAGTCAGAGTTGTGCAAGAGTGGAATCAGCTGCCTAGAGAGGTGGTGAGCTCCCCCTCCCTGGCAGTCTTTAAGCACTCCGGACAAACACTTATCAGGGATACTCTAGGCTGATACTGCATTGAGCGGGGGGGTTTGGACTAGATGGCCTCTATGGCCCCTTCCAACTCTTTGATTCTATTAGAAACCACAACATTCAAAAAAACAGTGGGGGGATCATTTTAACCTTGCACGAATCCAGGGCATTCAGTTGCTGACCTAAGAGTAGCAGTTCCCTAACAAAGAAATTTCAAGGGGCAATTAGAAAGAGAGACTGCTGAATTGCAACCGATCACGAAGCTCAAAACAATGCAAACTCCTGGACTGAACTGAGACCTAGGCTTTTTCTTTCATCACCAATGCCTGCTATTGTCATTTGACACCTGAAATTTGCTCTTCAAGATATAAGGGCAGACGGGCTCACATTCCAGCTGTATCTGAAGAAGTGAGCAGTGATTCTTGAAAGTTCATGCCCTGCCACCAATTCTATTAGTCATTAAGGTGCTGCTGGACTCTTCCTCCCTTTCCCTAATAAGGAATGCAAGCTGCAAGCAGCACTGCTGTTAGGTTTCTCTCCCCCCAAATCTGTTAGAAATGGAAAGGGGGATCTTTCCATGTTTACCCCCCTCCCCTGGTGTGCTCTCTCTGCCTCTTTCACTCCCCCTCTCTGTGTGTTTGTCCACAAAAGCTTCTACTTGGAATGAAATGTTTTTGGTTTTTAACACAGGACTCTCTCTCTCTCTCTCTCTCTCTCTCTCTCTCTCTCTCTCTCTCTCTCTCTCTCTCTCTCTCTCTCACACACACACACACACACACACGCACACACGCACACACACACACATACACACACACACACACACACCTGTCTCTTGTCAGAGGCTCTGTATTATCTTTCACACTGTGTTCATTGTTTTGTATTGGCTTGCTTGCCTTTTGCTTGTGCGCTTGTGTAGAAGATGCCAGCTGCAACATGGGAGCATATTTTCCTACCGCCTAGTCTTATCACGGCGGCCTTGAAGAATAGGCTTTGGAGTGTTCCTCAGTCTGGGGAATTTTCCAGTCCTACGTGACTAGGTGGTGGTGGGGGGTGGTACTCTCGCCTATTAAGTAATTCTCCCGCCAGGAGTTTCCTGCGCGCGTGCTAAAAATTCATTTGCTAGTTTGGCTTTGCATCACACTATATCAATGCCTGAACAAGTCATGCCTCCATTCCTGACAATAGCAGTATTACTGTGGGTAACAGCGTAGTATTCCAATAAAGCATCTCTTTACTTGAAGAATGCCTAGATCTACTTGCTATTGAGCCTGACATCTCTGAAGAAGAAAACCTGTGCTTACACACAAAAGCTTATACCTGGAATAAAACGGGGGGGTTTTGTCTTAAACACAGGAATCTCAGTCAGTCTGTCTGTCTGTCTGTCTCTCTCTCTCCAAAGAAGAAGAAAAAGTGTACTTGCACACAAAAGCTTATACCAGGAATAAAACATTGCTGGCCATTTTTCCTCCTCTCTGGCTTTTCCTCTCCCCCTCCTTCCCAGAGGAGGACGAGGTGGGAGCCCTCAGCCAATCAAAGGAAGGCTTTCTTTCTCTCCTCTGAAGCAGGAAATAGGAGAGACTGGGGAAAGGAGCTGCAATGTTAGAAGCAGGAAGCAGCACAGAGTCAGTTATTCTCGGGTCGTATGTTTGACTTGCCTGTTCTAGACCTTGTCAGACAGTCAGTATTGTTTGTCACTGAAATGTACTGGGTTCAAACGCGTGGGGTGATCAGCTCATGTTTTATTTAGTGATTGGCTCAACTCTAAGACAACGCCAGCAGGACCGAAGCCCTGCTTAAATGCGTGCTCGACACCACACCCAACACACACCCCACTTCCCGTGATTGGTTATTTGCATAAGAACTCCTGTCCAATAGGTTCCTTCCAGGATCCTGGTCCCCTATTGTTCTGTGAACGAAGCTAAGTCCTTGCTCAGGCAAAAACATGAGTTCGGTACATAACAGTGAGTGTCCAGTCCTAATCCCTCTAGAACACTGTCCAGTCGTAACCCCCCCTCTGAACAGTAACAGCTATCCTTTCATCTCTTAGAGATGAGCCATCCCAAACCAGAGACATTTCATCTCCTGCCAGCTTTCCTCCAGAGCTTAGTTTAAAAGCTGCTCTGCAAACTTTTTGATTTTAAGTGCCAGCAGCCTGGTTCCTTTTCAGGACAAGAGGAGGCCACCTCTTCTGTACAGGCCCTGCTTGTTCCAAAAAGCATCCCAGTGCTGAACAAATTTAAACCCTTCCTTCCTACACCATTGTGTCATTCGTGCATTGAGACTTCCTAATTTGTGCCTGTCCATCTGGCCCTGTGCATGGAACAGACAGCACTTCTGAGAAGGCTACCTTGAAGGTCCTGGGCCTTGGGTCTTCTGCCTGGTGGCCTAAATTTGTCCTTCAGGACCACATGATTACATTTCCTCACATCATTGGTGCCAATGTATACCATGGCCACAGTCTCCTCCCTAGCACTGTCTACCATCCTATCGAGACTACATATAATGTCCACTACCTTCACACCAGGCAGGCAAGTTACCATGCGGTCAGTATGCAGGTTCGAAATCCATCTATCTACATGCCTGAGGATTGAATCACCAACTACCAAGATCCCCCCTCCCTCCTTGCCCAGGGATGGTTCCTTGGTGCAAAAAAATACTTGTTCACCAACTATAGAAGGGGTTCCTTCCAAGGAAACATTCCCCCTTTCTTCAGCACAGTACCCTATTTCCCCTTGACCTCATGCTCCCTGACAGTGGTGTGGCTGCCATTCTCAAGCGGGACACATGTAACAAGTCCTTGAGGGTCTTATCTGTGTGTGTCACTGACTGTCTCTGATTCTCCAGGTCAGCCAGCTTGGTCTCGAGGGTGCGTACTCATTCCCTGAGAACCGAACACGCACCCAAGACTTTTGTCCAGCTGTCAGGTGGTCATACATGTTGCACCCAGTGCAATACACTGCATAGCCCTCAACCCCTTCTAGCATTCTACCTTCGTGACTGCTTCCTTTTAAATAAATTTCCTACTTACATAGATCTGTTTGTGGAAAGTGTGCTTACCCTTTTAGGGGATGTGGAGAGACCAGTGCCCCGGCTTCTTCACCCTGCTGTTGAACTTGCAGGTCTGCTAAACTCACCTGTTTATTCCCTTGTTCCAGACACTTTGTCACTGGAGCTGGGACACTTTGTCACTGGAAGTGGGCTGGGGACCTCGCAGAGCTGGGGCCTGCTTACAGGAGCCCTAAATAAGTAGCTTAGGGCAAACCTCCACAACCTACTGAAGCCAATAACACTAATTGGGAGCTAGCCAATAAAGGAGGATGAGTGAGTCAGCCTCTGGTTGACTAATAGGCAGGGGTCATTTTATAGAAAAAGAGGAGCAGGAGTTCATTAGCATAACTCATTAGCATAACTTATTTGCATATGCCACACCCCCTGACATAACTGGAAGTGTCAGAAGGCAATACTCACTGCTCAGGCTCCACCCCAAGGACTGTCTTTCCACTCTGGGGGCTGTCATTCCAGTCCCAGAGTAGCCTATCTGGGCTGAGGAGGAATGTTACACGTGCTGCTTCGAGCTCTTGCTGGGAGCTGGTGGTGGGGCTTGCCGCTGCCTGTGCTTCTAACTGCCGGAGCTCCGCTCCTGCACGCTCCTGCTCCAAATGGCCCCTACATAGGTATTGCTTAAAGGGCTCCTCTCCTTCCCTGGAGTGTTGTGGATGTCAGGACATCACTTCTGGGTGCTCACCTGGATGTGACATCATAGCATCCATGACTCTCCCCACTAACATGTTCTCAGGGATTGCCAGCAGAGGGGTGGCAACTCTACCTGTGCCATCACTGGCTTGGTCCAAACTGAGGGCTCAGCTTGGATCTGGGATACTGTTGAAATAGGAGGAAGTAATGGATGTGCCTGGCTTGGGGTAACAAAACCATAAACCAGTCCTGATTCCCTTCCCTATTTTGACTTCAACCCTGTTAGGGAGGTGAAGCTTACAGCTAAAGTCCAGTGTCATTCAATATGTTTCATGTTAGATTAAGAGACTGAATCCAGTTCTTTCCAGTCCTAAACTGCTGCATCACACTCTCTCCCCATATTTCTGCCCTGGGGTTCCAGTGATGTCTAGGGGCAGAGTGTAAGGAAAAAGCAGCCCTGGAAAAGGGCATTGCCCCCAAACCCTCCCCCCATGGAGGGAGAGAGACTTCTCAGCCATCCCTGTGCCACATGTGGCTTGGTTGGGTGCCTCTTTTGCTCTGCAGGGCTCGGCTGGGCAAGGCAGCCCCTTCCTCACACTGTGTGGTTAGCTGGGCTGGGTGCCTCCTTCCCCACCCCATGCGGGGTGAGGGCTGCTGGCTTGTAGCAGGGGTGGCTCATGCCTGCCTCACACTGTTTGGGGCTGGGCTGGCCAAAGTAGGAGAGGGAGCCCCCAGGCCATCATCACAGAGATAAGTGCAAAGTCCTACACCTGGGCATAAAAAAATCAAAGGCACAGATATCGAATGGGAGGGACTTGGCTTGACAGCAGCACATGTGGAAGGGATCTAGGTGTTATGGTTGATCACATGCTCAACATGAGCCTGCGATGTGGCTGTGAAGAAAGCTAATGCAATCTTAGGATGCATTAACAGAAGCATTGTGTCCAGATCACGGGTAGTTCCGCTCTATTCTGCTATGGTCAGGCCTCACCTGGAGTACTGTGTGCAGTTTTGGGCACCGCACTTTAGGAAGGATGTTGACAAGCTCGAGCGTGTCCAGAGAAGGGCGACCAGGATGGTGAGAGGGTTGGAATCCAAGTCTTACGAGGAAAGGCTGAAAGAGTTGGGTAAGTTTAGCCTGGGAAAGAGAAGGCTTAGAGGGGACATGATTGCAGTCTTCAAGTATTTGAAAGGCTGTCATGTAAAAGATGGAGCAGATCTATTCTCTCTTGCTCTGGATTGCAAGACTAGATCTAATGGGTGGAAATTACAAGGGAGTCATTACCAGCTAGATATCAGGAGAAACTTCCTAACTGTAAGAGTGGTTGAGCAGTGGAACAGTCTGCCTTGGGAGGTGGTGGATGCTCCTTCGCTGGACGTTTTCAAGCAGAGGCTGGATGACCATCTTTTGGGTATGTTGTAGGTATGTAGGGCTATCTTTTGGCTATGCTCCTGCAGAGTGCAGGGGGTTGGACTAGGTGACCTGCAAGGTCCCTTCCAGCTCTAACATTCTATGATTCTATGATCCTGCCAGGACTTCTCCCAGTGGCCTTAATGGTGATCCATCCCGGTGATGTCCCTCCCTGATGTCCGTGTGTGCGTGGAGGAGGGGGCGAAAACTCTGAACAGCTGCAATATCTTCAGTTCCCATCAAAGATGCCCTGGAAGGCCCTCTGCTAGCTCACAGATGTGTCCCTAAGAAGTTCTGGGTGCACAGTGCCAGAAGCCATGAGTACTGTTAGTCCTGGAAGAAGTGCTAAAGATGTGGAGGCCAAGTGACTCATTCCGTTTCTAAGTTCCCTGGCAAAAACAGAATGTGCTGAGGCGATCCATTCCTCTGTCAAGTTTCAAGACATTTTAAAGAGTATCACTTGTGGTTCAGAAGGCAGGTTGGGGTCATTAGTCATTAGTCATACCCCATCTCACTTGAGGCTGGAAAGAGTTGCATGTGGAGAGGGCAAGGAGAACCACGTGTGTCTGAATGCTTGTGGAGGAGATGTGGAAAATCTTTGGCCAAAATGGGAAATATGATCAATCTCTGCCTTATGCAATAATATTAAATTAAAACCATCTTGGAAAGGTTGGAGATATATAATTAGTTCCTCTGTTGCATTTGATTCCCACCCATGAGAAAGTTTCTAGAGGACGGTTGTGAGACTTTTTTTTTTTTTTGTAGACGTACATGCTTGAAAAGCTAGTCTTTTAGGCCTCATTCAGAAACCAGAGCACTTTAACTGTCCAGTGGGACAGCTCAGCATTTGGGCTGCTTCCCTGGAGTCTGCTTTTCATTGCTAAACCCATGTCTGCATTGTACCACTTCAGACTGTTCATGTGACTGAATGTTCCTTCATGCAAAATAAGAAGATGCCCTGCCTTCCATATAGACTTTCTTGACTAGGATCCAGGAGACCCAGCTTCAAATCCCCACTTTACCCTGAAACTTTCCAGATGAGTTTGGGCTGGTCACAGTCCCTCAGCTTAGCCTACCTCATAGAGGTACTAAGCAAATAAAATGGAGAAAGGGGGAAAGGCATGTATGCCACCCAGAGCTCAGGGCAGAAGAAGAAATTGATCTTCGAGTGGTCTCTGGGCATCTCACCCATGGGATTTAGGGTGCCTGCGCTGATCCAATCGGTGATGTACCAAAGCTGAAAAGGGATTTTCGCACCTTCGTCCCTGGCATGCAGAGGAACCCTACCCTTTGAACCACTGGCCACTTGTGAACTTAAATTTCTCTCCTGGAAAACAGCCTTCTTGGTGGCGATTACCTCGGCTAGAAGAGTGAGGGAGCTTCTTGCTCTTAGACACAATCCACCATATCTCCGTTTTCTGCCTAATGGTGTTCAACTTGCCCCCGATATTTCTTTTCTCCCAAAGGTTGTCCCGGAATTCCACATACATTCTGATATCTTCCTGCCAGATTTTTTCCCTGCTGCCACTGATGCAGAACGACGTCTCCTCCATTTGTTGGACATGAAATGGACGTTGCTTTTTTATTTAAAACACACTCAAGACCCGCAGAGACCCTCACCTTTTTGTCTCTTATTCTGGTCGCAGCTTGGGCACTAAAATCACTGCTCAGAGACTTTCTAAATGGATTGTTGAAACTATCTGTTTCTGTTACCTGTTGGCTAAACACCCGCTCCCAGGACCTCTTCGTGCTCATTCCATGAGAGCATTGGCCACTTCAATGGCATCCCTGAAGGGACATCTGCAACGCTGCAACTTGGGCGGCTCCTAATACCTTCATTGGGCACTATGCTCTCGATGTTCGGGCTCAACAACGGACTGAGATGGGTCACCAGGTTTTATATTCAGCAAGGCACTAATCATCTGCCAGCACCCTCCTCCAGGTGAGCCACTGCTTGCTATTCTCCCATGGGTGTGATGCACAGAGACCATGAAGAAGATAAACAGGTTGCTTACCTGTAACTGTTGATCTTCAAGTGGTCATCTGTGCATTCACACCACCCTCCCTTCCTTCCCCACTGCTGTCAGTTCTTCTCTGGTTTTTCAGGAGTGCAGCAATCAGAAGGAACTGGCGGGATGTTCGCGCCCCACCCCCTTGGGCATGTGTGGTAGGGTTCCTACACATGCTGGGGACGAAGGTGCGAAAATCCCTTTGCAGCTTTGGTACATCACCGACTGGATCAGTGCAGACGCACTAGATCCCATGGGTGTGAATGCACAGATGACCACTCGAAGATCATCAGTTACAGGTAAGCAACCTGTTTTTCTTTAACAATACCTTAAACGTTTGAATAGTCTTCTTTTTAATGCTACCCATTTTTCCTCATTTGTACCTAAGGAATTCCAAATAGGGACCATATTTTGCACAGCGGGGTTGTGTGGGTATATGCAAACATGACAGCTCCAACCTTCTTTAGCACCTGAAATGCTATAAGGAAAAGTTGCAGTGCATCATTTTCTGTCACTCTGTCCAGGGATAAAGGTCCCAGACCCAGAGCCGCACCCACAAACCTTGAAAGGAGCTGGATGGAAAAAGCAGGAAATGTCATCCCAGAGTCTCCCAGGCTCGTAGCTGGATTACAGGAGGGACTTTCCCCAGGGGGAGGACAGCGACAGGGAAACGGTGGATGGGAGCTTGGGCAGCGAAGAGAGAATGGAAACAGGTGTGTCAGCCTCACCTAGGGGGTGAGTTCAAGGAGAGAGTGAGAGCAACCCATTGGGTGCAAGAGTTGGCTGTCAGCCAGATCCTTATAGGGGAGGAGAGGGATTGGACAGCTCGGTGGGGCCTTGCCCCAAAGGGGAAGACAGGGGTTCATTCTGCATCTAACATTCACTCCACTTTTTTTACCAAACCCACGTTGGAACAGAAATTCCCCTCTGGGTTGCATGCCACTTTCCCTTTGATTGATCATTGGATTTTACGGCAGCGTCCAGACGGCATGCAGCTTTCACTTCGTTTGATCTCTCGGTTTTATGGCAGCCTTCTGCATAGATTTATGGCTGTTTTATGGCCATTCAGGGGTGACTTTGCAGTCAGTACGGCGTTGACCTGGGATATTTGAATCAGCGTGGGTTTGGTAGAACAGCAGAGCGAATGCTCTATGCAGAATGGACCAGTGTGGTTTTGAGCTACATCTTTTTCTGTTCCAGTGTGGGTTTGGTAAAACAACAGGAGCAAATGCTAGAATCAGAATGGGCCTTAAGCAGGGAGCTCAAGGCTGGCCGGGGAGGAACCCCAGGTGGGAGAAACCCAGAGGGCTAGAGAGAGCAACAGGGAATCTGTAAGCAGGGACTCGGGTGTCTGTCCCCCCCCCTCCTCCTGCATCAGCTGAGGCCACTGCCAAGCTCCTTGGCATAAAAGTCATGCCCTGGAGGACTCTGCTGCACCCAGCTGGCACCCTGCAGACCCAGGACCTGGCACACTCTTAATGATAAAGAGGCCATGGCCCCATTATCATAATAAACGCAGCAAAATCTCACCATCCAGAAAGTGCAGACCTTTACATACTTAGGGACTCCCCAGGTATGCAGAAAAATATGACTTTGTAAATTAATCAAAAGTAAAAGTGGGGGTGAAAGCATGATGTGAACTGAATATGCTGTAGGAGGTATAGAGGAGGGGGGAACAGATTATATTGAATCCTAGAAAGGGAGATTTTGGCGTGGGGGGATTTCTGTTTTGTTATCTCCTCCAGTGATTCTTCACAGAACAGCACCTAGCTTGTAAGATTCAAAATCCCCTTTGATTACCCTGCCCAAGGATTGGTGTGCTTAGTTTGCATACATAGCAAGACACATTGTGTCTGCAGAGATGAGCGCTGAATGTGCAGTACAAAATAATAGCAGAGACTCCATCTCACCTTTCGTTTAAGTCGAAAGCCTGAATACTAAGGACCCTTCCCGCATAACACGGGTGCATTCATATGCCAATGACTACATCAATAGAACGTTACCATTTTTCCAAGCAGAGAGAAATATTCCATTGTGTAGAGAGAAGTCCTTTCTGCTGCACCACAACCTCCATTACCTGGGCACAGAAGGGTGCTATTTCATCTACCCCTTTTTTTCTCATGCAGAGAGGCCTTGAGGATACTCAGTTTGTTTCCCTGGATTGTGCTTTTTGTTTGTTTTTGCAGTTTTGGGATTTTCACCCCCGCCCACACTGTTTCCAGCCTGCAGATTTTCGGTTTGTGAGTGGCGAAAAAAGAGAGTCTTGGGAAGCGTTACACTTAAGAAAATGTTTTGCTACTCATCTGTAACGCTTGCTTGATGAACGCTTGGCAAGCCTGCAGCAATTCTCCATGAAAATCCTCTGATCTGATACAGATGCTTATGCATAATAAGATGAGGCATCTCCTCTGGAGAAGCTAACAGGCAAGGAGTTCTGCCAGATCTCAGCCTGATCCAAAGCTTACTAGCTTTCCATTCACCTGGAGTCCCAATGTAGCCCGAGTGGAGCATATTTAAGCCGCATGGACTTTGACTGAGAGCAGGTACAGCCCTGTGGCTATCCTTTGCGTGTCAACTTGAAAGTAAGTCCAACTGCACTTAGTGGGGCTTACTCCCAGGTAATTGTCCCTAAGATTGCAGCCTAAGCTAAAAATCAGGAAGCCACCGTCAGCCTCATCATCCCCCCTCCCCATGACAGCAATATGGAGTCATAATACTGACCTGACTATCAGGGTTGTTGTGAGTAAGGATTGTAATAAGCTGCAGTCTCCGAAGTGAATTTAAACACTTGGAAAGCATTCTGCAAATGCTGTTTCAATAGGAGAATTAAGCATATGATAGTGGAGTTGAAGCTGTGTGCGTGTTTCCTTGGTCCTGTAAAATCCAATTGCTTACTAGCATGTTTAGGTGTGAAAACCTCAGATCTCTTCCATTGTAATCAACACCATTTAAGACTGTTGAATCATACCTTCTGGAATATGGGAATTAAAAATAGAAAGAGTACCCTTGATTGTGACTCCTTTAGCCCCACCCCACAGAAAAACCGCAGGCAGCCCACAGTATCTGGGATTAGGGATAAAGGGTTTTGTGGATGGGAAAAAAAAATGTGGTCTCCAAGTCATCAGCAAGCATTTTTGCAATTCAAAAGCTAAATATTAGGCAATGTCGTTCCTCCAGTATAATTATACAGTGTGTTCCTAAGTAAATAAATGGGTCTGTAAGTAATTTCTTCTTGGTAAACTTCAAATTGTATAAGGATGAATTTTTTGAAGTTTGTATTATAAAGAACGATTGGCTTTAGTAGACGAAATGTTCAGGTTTAACAGGAATAGTCAAGTCATGTCGGATTTCAGAGAAGAAAGATAGTCAGAAAGCAGTAATTTCCCCCCTAAAGACTGCGTTTGCAAAATTTTGGTAACATCCTTAGATACTGCAAAACCAAGGGAGGAATTTGGAGGGGAATATTTTAGAAACATCTCTACTGGTATGCCAGTACAGGCTATTCAGAGTGAAATCGCTGAGATTTCTACTTCTCAAGCAACTTTAGTATGCTCATTGTTAAAGTGCTTTATGTGTCTTTTTGCACACTAAATGTTGATTACCTTGCCAAAAGTACTTACTGCAGAACAGAAGCTACCATGTAGCGCATCTCCTTTAAGTTGGCTAAAGATCTGAAATAATTCATGCTTGGTTATCTGCTCCTTAGAGGTCACCTAGGATTCTTAAATAGCATTTGCTTTTAGATTTGTCTAAAGTGCTTTAGGTTTCTAAATGGAGAATAGAGGAGACAGAAATCTTTAGTTGTTTCATCACTGATTTTTTTAAAAATATTTTCCTTGATAGAGCATTGGCTTCTAATCCTCTCTTGCTTTCGTCTTCAACCAAAATGGGGGGGATGTCTTATAATAGAGTATGTGATGTTTGTATGCATGATTGGGGCCTACCAAGTTACTTGTACATTCAGCAACACACGTGATGGAGGTCTGCACTCATCTATTCCTTGTAGATAAGTGCTGTCTTTTGCATAGGGTTCCCAAGTACTTACCGTATTTCGGCGGGGGACACACAGTCCCCGGCTAGAACATTCCCCCAGGCAACACCCACGCCACACGATGCTGTTGCCAGGAAGTGATGGCGGGCGACGCTCTGGCAATGGGGCTGGAAACTCAATGGTACCAACCAGTTTCCATCCCCATTGCCAGAGCGTCTCCCGGCATCACTTCCTGGCAACAGCATTGTGTGCGCGTCTTTCTTTCCCCCGGGGATGGTCCTGCCAGGACATATCCGTCCCCCGCCGAAATACAGTAAGTTCTTGGCAAGCCTACTTTTGCATGATACTAACAGGGCATTCAGTTTTTAGCTATTCAGCTGTATAATTTTCATTTTCATTTGTTCGCTACAATGGATATTAGCCATTGATAGTACCTCCTTCCATGAACTGAGTAATAACATCTAAGTAATATATTCTGTTTTAAGTAGTATGTTAGAGCAGAGGAGGTTTATGTGGCACAGAGAAGAACTGTGAGCATTTAAAATAGCGAAGAATTTATGAAAAGCCCACACACATTCTCTCTGCACAGCAATGTGCAGGCAAGGTAAGGCACAGACACACAGTTCCCCTGTCCCTCATTCTATACACACCCTAGTTGATCTAGCTCCCCATTACCTTGAAGTCTCTCTGTCTGGGCAGACAGCCTTTTGTCTCCTTTATGTGGCAATGGCCGCCATCAGGGTGGAGTTCTCGTGTGAGAGCTTCTTCATCCAGATGTACTTAGTCAGAATGGGCCAACAAAAAAATGGCCCAGGAGAAAAATGGACTCTCTCCCTCCTTTTTTTTTTGCTGTTAAGTCACAGCTGACTTAAGGGTGACCCCGTAGAGTTTTCAAAGCCAGAAACCTTCAGAGGTGGTTTGCCATTGCCTGCCTCTGTCACCTCTCTCCATTCTAAGGGATTTTATTTATTCAGTTTCCTACCTCACTTGAGAGTCAGAGAATCCTTTCCTGAAGTCTCTAGGGAAAGACAGTCTAGTTAATTGCACCCCCAAGTCTCTATGTCGCCTGT
This sequence comes from Gekko gecko, assembly GCA_029375565.1. Taxonomy (NCBI): domain Eukaryota; kingdom Metazoa; phylum Chordata; class Lepidosauria; order Squamata; family Gekkonidae; genus Gekko; species Gekko gecko. The sequence goes on from JAPDNY010000004.1 coordinate 236,453,921, forward strand.
AGGTATCAGATTTCAGCCAGGGGGTGAGCTGGCCTTTTCATTGTCTCTGGCCAGAATGGCCATCAGCACTTCCCAGATTTTGATGGTTGCTACAGAGAGCACTTAAAAGGTGGAATTTGCTGACAGGGGATGTCGTGGGGGCCATAGGAATAGCCAGTTTTTAAAGGGGATTAGTTAGATTAATGGAGGAGAAGCCTATCAGTGGCTACCAGTGTTCCCTCTAAGCTGAGTTAGTGTGAGCTGGCTCACAGTTTTTTACCCTCTGGCTCACACATTTTTGTCTTAGCTCAGGAAGGATGGCTCCAGTCCAAAGCAAACTAATTTATGCAGTAGTCAAATCAACTGCCTGCTCACAACTTTGATGCTGGTAGCTCACAAAGCAGAATTTGTGCTCACAGAACTCCACAGCTTAGAGGGAACATTGGTGGCTACTAGCCATGGTGACTGAGGTGAACCTCCACATTCAGAGCCACTGATCCTCTGAATCCCAGAGCTAGGAGGCAACAACAGAGGAAGTCCTTGGCCTCTCTGCCCTGTGGTTGGCCCTCCAGAGGAACTGGTTGGCCCCTGTGGGAGATAGGATGCTGAACTAGATGGACTGTTGGTCTGATCCAGCGGTGCTCTTCTTATGTTCCTATGATCTGATGTTCTTGGAAGCAACTGACTTCCCCTGTCCTGTAAGTCTCCTGCCACCAGAGAGAAAAACGGTAAGACTGAATGTGGAGTTTTGGTTAAGCCCAACCCGGAAATAAAACACCTTTCTCCACACTGTTGACCGCTGCTCCTCTGTGCTATAGATTTTTGAGACCGTGTGCCACTTGATTTCAGGACCGTGGCTACATTGGAACATTTCAGGGCCTGGCCCTCCCCGATTTACAGTCAAGCCCCCCTGACTTCCTATTTAGCCCAGCTGGATTTGCACCAGGGGCCACAGGCCGTCGAGGGTCCGAAGCAGCTCCCACACTCCTTTGCCGAGAAAGTGCCCGGTTAGCTCCAGCTCTGACAGCGCATCCTTGGAGCCCCTGGCCCTCTGAAGGCTGGCCCTCTCGAGCAGCTCCCCTGCCGGAGTGACCGACTCCCGCAGGGCGGGAGGAGCAAATCCCTTGTCAGTCTCCGAGGAGAAAGGGAAGCCGGGCCCGACGGCGAGGCAAGTGGGGAGCCGTGCTAGCCCCAGGCCTCAAGGGGCCATTGTGGATACAGCCTTGTCTCGCTTTCCAGCTTCGTGCCGCGTGTTCCCTGCAGGACCTTCTTGAAATGGTACGGGGGGGACAGGTTGGAAGACGCTGGCAGAGGAAGCCCCATCACAGGCTGAGGGGGAACACTTTCCTCCGAGGGGCTGTCTGCAGACAGACGACAGGAGCCACAGCGCCGGCAAGGGCGCGAAGCGGAGATGGCGTTCCACCGGCCCGTGCCGGCTGGGGCAGAGATGCACACTGAGTCCCCACAGTCTCACAGACCGCCAGGGGGGGCCCACCTCCATGTTCAGGCTGCAGACAGGGCAGAGGAGAGAGAGAGAAAAACCCGGTGGCCCCCCAGTGCTTTCAGGAGGGATTCGCTGCCCCCTTCCACAGCTCCTTGCTTCAGTGGTTATGGCAGGGGGAAGGAAAAGCGAGAACTGCTTTCGTCCCACCGGATCCTGGCTCACCCTTCCCTCCAGTCAGCACATGGGAAGACCAGCGGGGGCAGAGGCCAGCCAGCCAGCCTATGTAAGTTTTTTTAAAAAAATATTTTAACTTTAGTGCCCCCCAACTTTTTAAAAGGCCCCTCAAACTGAAAAATCCTGGCTACGGGCCTGCTTGCTTTCCTTTCCTGTCAGGCTGAGTGGGAGGAAGGGTGGTCTCTGCTGCCACCACCTCAGAAGTCATGCAGGGCTGGGTGACCTTGAGCCAGTCACTTTCCCTTGGACTGACCAGCCTGCCTTACTGTGCTAGGTAAAGGTAAAGGTTCCCTTGCTCGAAAGGCAGTCGAATCCAACTCTAGGGTTGCGGTGCTCATCTCCGTTTCAAAGCCGAAGAGCCAGCGCTGTCCGAAGACGTTTCCGTGGTCATGTGGCTGGCATGACTAAACACTGAGGCGCACGGAATGCTGTTACCTTCCCACCGGAATGGTACCTATTTATCTACTTGCAATTTCTTGCTTTCGAATGGCTAGGTTGGCAGGAGCTGGAACTAGAGACGGGAGCTCACTCTGTCTTGCGGCACCCGGGTCTCGAACTGCTGAACTACTGACCTTCCACAGCCTGCAGTTCAGTGTCTTAACCACTTGAGCCACCGCAGCTCCTAACTTACTGTACTATTGTGAGGTTAAAATGGGACAAGCAGTTCCCTGAGCCCCTCGGAGGAAAGGGCTAAAAAGGGGGATATATACATGAATACAAGGATGCCTCAAGTCCTCAGCTTCCTGGAAGAATGGTGGGAAATCAGTGAGGTGTTTTTTTGAGGGGGCGCATGGTCTATGCAGTGCCAGCTGAAAACCTTGGACGTAAAGAAAATTTAATGAGCTTTATATTCTTTTCCATTTGGAAGGTGGAAATAATTCAACCCCAGGCTTCCCTTTCTGCTCCGCTTCCTTTCTCATTTGCTCTGTGTTGTCACCACCAGGACTGTCTATATTTCAGGAGGACGCTCTTTCAGTAGAGCCATTTCTAGCTAAGCCTTCCATTCCTTGTTCCTTACCCTGACCCAACCACACAAACCCACATTAGCACCAGCCTGTAGTGTAAGAGCTGGAAGAATATCCACACACCTAAACACAACACAAACGAATGCATCCACACAATCTGATGTTATCATTTTCACCCTGAGTTATTCCCCAAACCAGGAACACAGCGAGCAAGGAAAAGATACTTTGTTTGGACTTAGTGATATAATTCATTCTCTCAAACCAGGATCATATTTCTTCTTGTCAGATTTCAGACTTCAATATTTCCCCCACAAAACATTACATGTCACTTTCTTCTTGGCTGCAATGTCAAAATAAAATAATTTCATGCATGGCGAAGAAATCTCTGCTGCATTCTGCTCAGTTAGAGACCATTCTGAAGAGATATAAGAATGAGGCAAGTACTCAAAGAGTATTGTCATTCACCTCCACTAAATTTACTTGACAGGAACAGCCAAATGTGAAAAATCTCTTAATCTATATGAGATGTAACTGTTGGGTGCTACAAAGTCCACCAGCGAACCTCGCAAAATGACTTTAAAGAATTACCAGGCACAATATGCTAAGCCCTTCAAATATTCATTTCATACTTTTTCAACTCTCTCCTTTCCTGAGCTATGTGTTGTGGTGGGCAAGTTCCTCTTGCCACAACTCATAACTGGATTGGCGCACCTTTATTTAGAAGACTTCTCTACCACCTTGTCAGAGCCTTGCTTCAGGTGGCTTACAGTTAAAGTAAGTTATCAATATAAAAACATCAAGCATTAAACAACACAAAACTATCCATAAAACAGACTTCATACCGGAAGCAAACCTCGGGGAAAGCTAGAAAGATAAACCCCCTAATTAGCCTGGGTAAAAAGGTGCATTTAGGCCTGGCACCTAAAGCAGGTATCAGGTGAGTCTTAAGAGGGAGGGTGCCTCAAAGGCAAGGTGCCACCAGACAACATGCCCTGTCACCCGTTGCCACCATTCTCACCTCTGAAAGCAGTGCTTAACTGGCAAACTGCATAGTATTGCGGGGAGAAAGTCCTTTCCTGCGGGGAGAAAGCTTTCCTGGTGACCATTCAGAAAATGCTTGTTTGCTTTTTCAGAGTTCTGTCCCAGTTTGTCATGTTGGCACACTCTGCACATGCCCATTATCCTATTGCTTCCTACAAATTGTTTGGTTTTGCGTACGTTGTCCCCCACTAGCCATAGCCCAGAACAGTACTCTCCAACATGGCGCCATGGTACTCCTGCATATCTGTTTACTGGCACCCACACTGTAATGGGAGTTGTTATCTGGAGAGCAGTGTGTTTGGAGACTCAGGAGAAGGAAGAGAACTGGGACTGCGGTCACCCGAGCAGTTTGCGCCGATATCATTGCAGTACCTTTACAGAGTTAAAGAGCACAATCAGACAGCAACATCTGCCTTCCGTGCCCCAGTCGTTGCCACCCGGTTCTGCCCCACTTTGGAAGTAAAGTAATCAGGCACCGGGGAAAGCGCTTTCACCCCACATTTCCAGATGTCTGAATTTCCCTAGTGTGAGCTCAACCTGGTTGGGAAGTCTGATCACTCTGTTCCATTTTCAGGTCCTTGTTGTTGTTGTTTTTTAGTCAGTAAGCAATGTGTGCATACCCGCATCTTTGTGCATACCAGCAAGATTTCAACTGCCCTCTAAGGCGAGGGGGGAGGGTAGGGCAGGCTGAGAAGCCTCCTTTGTCTTTTTTCATGCCGGTTCCTCTGCCTACAGCTTTACAGCATACAGGATAGGGAAGGGGTTAATTGAAAAGATGAGTTTTTTCAGAGGGGGAGGCAACCTCATCCAGCTGTCAAAACAGAGCGGTGCTTTGAATACGTGGATAGGTGCATATGCAAAAGACAATGTTTTTAAAAAAGCCACCCAACCACCCACTCCTTGATTGCCTCACAGCAATAATCTGAATGGTTGACCATGAGGCGAGTGGGCGGTGAGACCACTTCAGGGTGTGCTGTCTGGTCATCCCTTCCCTCCGCGATTTAAACCGCCGCAAATAGAGGCACTACCAGATCATCCCAAGCCTACTGTGTGTCTTTGGAATCTTGTTTCTGGGCTTCAGTGGGTCCACAGAAAGCCCATCTGCCAGTATATTCATGGACACTATATAGGGCTGTCATTTTCCCAGGTGGGACCTGGAGATCACCTGGAATTACGGCTAATCTCCAGACTACAGAGATCAGTTGCCCTGGAGTAAATGGCTGCTTTGAAGGGTGAACAATGGTATTAAGTTATGTTGAGGGCCTTCACTTCCCCAAACCTCACCCTCCCCAGGCTCCACCCATAAACCTTCAAGAGCTGGCAACCCTAGCTACTGGTCCTCTGTGCAACAGGAGTTGCTTTCATGCTGAACAAGCTGCTGATCTATTGTTGACCACTTTCTTCACCATTCTTTTTTTTTTGCAGTAAAACTCTCCTGAAAAGGAGATAATTTTATTCTTTTTATAAGAAAAGGGAAGGGTAGACAGATGGAGAAAGAAAAAAGATGGAGTGAAGTTTTCTCTGTTAAAAAGGGTTCGTTTTAGTTAGTAATTAATACCGTTTTTCGGCATCCATCATGGTTAGTAGATCTTCTTTTTAACTTTGCAAAGTCCAAGAACACTCTGTTAATACAGTTAGTAAAGTCCATTGGGGTTAGTAATTAAACAGCTCCTTACAAATGCAACACAAACAGTCCTCAAGGTGTCTTCTTTTTAAATCTCTTCCAATTATGGATTAAGTCCTTTTTAACCTTGATGCCTTCCGTTCCTTCACCTCCTTCCCCTGAGCTGCTGTCTTCTTCACTGCTTATCGCAATTTTGAGTGCTGCGTCTTCCCTCACGCCGGCGTGTCTCTTCAGAAGTCTTTGCATTTCAAGGATGTAATCTTTCTTCTTTCTTTTCTCTTTTTCCTTATATTTCTGGCCTTCAAATTTCCAGGGCGCCATAACCACTTCACATAAAATTAGATCCCCGATATCTTGCTAGCTGTGCTCGACCTCCCCTTCTACTGACAGAGTAATTTCTTTTATAAAAGCGGAATAGGCTTTGGGAGCCATATCCACCTCTTCCTTTAATTCTTTCGCTTCACTGCCAGTTAGGGGTGCCAATACATTCGCCAAAGTAAATCCGAGATCCTCTTTCTCTTCTTCTTTTACGCCCTGAGAACTTAAAATCAACGCTTTCTGTTCAATTTCCGCCATCTTCCTTGATGTTTCCAATATCAATTTCTGTCGACTGATGAAGACACTTACCACTTTAAGCAAAGTTTCATTGATTTTCTGCATTTGCTCCAGCAGAGGGCGCAGAATCTCATTTTCCTGTTGATTGACAGCAAGCTCGGGGGGGGGGGCTACCCGGACCGGAAGTCCCTCCTCTCTTCTCTTCCGGTTTCTGCAGGACTTTCCCCGTTGTTGACATTTTGTATTATTGTTTACTTTTACAAAGTTCGTGCCGCATCCCCCAGGAAGCTAATAAGGTCGTATTCTTCTATACAACCCCGATGGTACTTTCACCAACAGTTCTTTCTCTCTTCCCCCCTCCGCGCTCCCTTTGTAAATCTTGCTTCTCAAAAGGGGTGGGAACTCCTCCCTCCTCCCATACGCTTAAACGCTAGCGGGGGGGGTTCAAATTCACGCTTCAAAATAGATCTTCAACTCACGATTCGATGCCACGTCTTCTTTTTATGTTAAATCGTATCGCTATCTTCACTCCTTGAAGTCGGTGGCGCTGCTAAGTCCCATGACGGGCACGACGCAGCGGGGCCGATTGGGGCGGGGAGAAAGCCTCAATTTCCCAGCTGTCTGCTGGCAAAGAGGCTACTCCCCAAAGCGCCCCTGGTTCGGAGCCTTTGCCTAAGGCTCACTAGGGTCTTTCACATGAGCGAAGACCCCCCCTAACTGCGTGTGGGCTAGCCACCTCCGGGAGCGTCCCGAGAGGCGGCCGCCATTCGCAACGCCGAAACCGAAACCCCACTTTCTTCACCATTCTGCAGACGAGAAGTACAGCTTGCGCATTGCAAATGTCTTTATGCCCAGAGTATGGCGGTGTGTTCAAAGCAATGGCTGTGTCCACACTGGCAGCTTGGCACGATATGGTGCTGCCTCTAATTGAACTGGTGTAAAGTGTTGTGGGGCATATCAACCACACAGCACACCCCTGCTGTGGGTTAGCCACGGAGACATCCCATGTTAAAGCATCCACATTATTGCAGCGCTTCAGCCACGGACCCTGCTTCCAAAAAAATTCCAAAAGTCACGTGCACACATGTGCCTATATCAGGCCAAACTGCCAGTCTGAGCGCCACCAATGAGTAGCATGACTTGTAATTCATTCTGCGAAAAAGTGGTTGTATTAATTCGAAGTAGGGGGAATCTGTGTAATTGACTGATCTTAATGCAATCTTAGGAGGCATTAACAGAAACATTGTGTCCAGATCAGGGGAGCTGGTAATTCCACTCTATTCTGCTATGGTCAGGCCTCACCTGGAGTACTGTGTCCAGTTTGGGGCACCACATTTTAGGAAGGATGTTGACAAGCTCAAGCTTGTCCAGAAGAGGACGACCAGGACGGTGAGAGGGTTGGAATCCAAGTCTTATGAGGAAAGGCTGAAAACGTTGGGTATGTTTAGCCTGGGAAAGAGAAGACTTAGAGGGGACATGATTGCAGTCTTCACGTATTTGGAGGGCTGTCATGTAGAAGATGGAGCAGATCTATTCTCTCTTGCTCCGGATTGCAGGACTAGATCTAATGGGTGGAAATTACAAGGGAGTCGTTACCGGCTAGATATCAGGAGAAACTTCCTAACTGTAAGAGTGGTTGAGCAGTGGAACAGTCTGCCTTGGGAGGTGGTGGATGCTCCTTTGCTGGACGTTTCCAAGCGGAGGCTGGACGACCATCTTTCAGGTATGCTATAGGTACGTAGGGCTATCTTTCGGCTATGCTCCTGCAGAGTGCAGGGGGTTGGACTAGATGACCTGCAAGGTCCCTTCCAACTCTAACATTCTATGATTCTATGGCCCCGATCCACAGACTTAGATATGCACAAATTACAATCACAGGTAGCTAATAGTACATAGACAAGTGGGTACCCACAAGGAGGGGGCATTCCCTCACCTTTGCTTCCTTCCTTCTCCCCCCATCTTCCCCTTCCTTTCTCTCCCCAAGCCAATCTCCCCTTCTTTTTCTTTCCAACCCTCCACCAAGCCAATCCCTCCTTCTTTGTCTTTCTCTCTCCCCCCAAGCCAATCCCTCCCTCCGGTTTGGTGTAATGGTTAAGAGCGCGGACTCTCATCTGGGAGAACCGGGTTTGATTCCCCACTCCTCCACTTGCAGCTGGCTGGATGACCTTGGGCAAGCCGTAGTTCTGATAAGAGCCATTCTTGAAAAAGAGCAGTTTCTGGCAGAGCTCTCTCAGCCCCACCTCCCTCACAGGGTGTCTGTTGTGGGGAGGGGAAGGGAAAGGAGCTTGTAAGCCGCTCTGAGATGCCTTTGGGCAGTGAAGGACAGGGTATAAATCCAATCTCCTCCTCCTCCTCCTCCTCTTCCTCTTCCTCTTCCTCTTCTTCTTCTTCTTCTTCTCTTTCCCGCCCAAGCCAATCCCCCCCTTTCTCTACTTTTGAGCCCAGCAGCAGCTCTACTCCTCTCTGTCCCGTGGTGAGTGTTTTGTCTTCTTCCTTCCCGCCCTCCCTACTCCCTCTTCCTCACCCAACCTCACCCAATGCCTATTACAGGCTTCCGGTTTGGGGTCTCAGGAGCAGGCTCTGTGGGACCCCAGGAAGCAGAAAGCCAGTGTGTGGAGGCACCTGGCACGGAGGTGGCAAGACCGAGCCCGGCCTTGATTGCTGGCCGTCAGCACCAACGATGGCATTCGCTGTGGCCTCCCCAGTGCTGGGTGGCATGGCAGCAGCCCGGATGGGCCCGATGCCCCTTTGGGGGTTGGCGGCCCTGGCAGGGGCTCCTTTGCCATCAGTGGGCTCAGTGGTAGCAGTGGCAGCAACTCTGGTGGTGGCGACTGGTTCAGTGGTGGTTTTCCTGATAGCAGCCGGCTCAGCGGCAGCAGTGGCTGCCCTGGCAGCAGCGGCAGGCTTGTGGTGGAGTTTGGGCCAGGCTGGGACAGCTGCAGCTCTGTTGGGGGCAGCAGCAGTGCGGGTGAGTCTGGCTCAGACACTTGCATTGTCTGTGCATGCCCAGATGCCTTTTATGGGAGGGGGGTTTAAACCCTCCAATGTAATCCCCCCCCCCGATTTTTCTGCAAACCTAGGCGGTTACTCAAGTTTGCAGGAAAACTTTTTGGGGCAAGTGTGCTCCCATCTGCAGATTTAGATATCCAGCCAGATCCTGAAGTTGAAGCTCAAATACTTTGGCCACCAAATGAGAAGGGAGCCCTCACTGGAGAAGACCCTGATGCTGGGAAAGACTGAAGGTCGAAGAAGAAGGGGACGGCAAAGGATGAGATGGTTAGACAGCATCATCGATGCAACGAACATGAAATTGAGCAAACTTCAGAGGACAGCGGAAGACAGGAGGGCCTGGCGTGATCTGGTCCATGGGGTTGCGAAGAGTCGGACTTGACTGTGCAACTGAACAACAACAACAACATAGGGGGGATGTTGAGAATTAGATGTATAGATGTGGGGTAAACCTGGTTGTCATCATTTCAACAAAAAGCTAACCTCCAACCCTAGACTAACCTTACTGTCATTTTAAGAAGCTCCATTTAACTGAATATTGGAGCCACTATAGAAAGCAAATGGTTAAGTCACGAACTCATGAATGGTGTAAATATAACATTTAGGGAAGCAACGGCAAAAACTTCATGTGCGTGCATTTTGTACCAAGAATCAAGAAGTATTTTGATGTGAAGTGATAAGGTTTGAACTTCTGCTTAGGGTTACCAGGAGATACTACAATAAAGTAGTTGATGAAAACACGAGGCACCAAAATGAAATTTCTAAGTGCCCTGGTGCCCTGGTGTTGCGGATTTGTTGAGCCCTGTTCTTGCGCCCGTCTTGCGTTCCAGGCAGTTTAGCACAGTCGTGACCAAAAGACTGGAACAGATCTTAAGCAAATGGATACCATTTTTTGGAATTTAAGCTTCTCATTTTCAGAGAAGACACAGTGGAAATTTCCTAATTTTAACACCAGGCTTTTTAATTCTATAATCAAGTCATGCAGCTGGATGACAGATTTTGAGTTGAGCACTGTTTCCCTTGGCAAGTCCTTTAATGCACATTTGCTGAAATGGTGCATGTTTTAACAAGCAGCACCAAAAGTAATGTATTTCAGATTCAGAAACCCACATTGGAAAGTTTTTTGACACATACAGTGCTGCCAGACAGATAGTGAGGTGTGATCAAGGAAGCATTTGAAATATGTTGCAAATTAAACATCAGTGTGCTTGTAAACAACACTTGAAAGCTATTCTGCCAGATACTGACCCCTGCAACAGTCAGCTGGGTGGCATGCGGGAGATTCATGATCAGATATCTTGATGCCTTTAATATTATCTAAAAGCAGCTGCTGGGGTGGTGGTGGGGGGTAATCAGGGACCCGGTAGAGGAATGGGAGTATTTTACTCCTTACTTCCCGCATGCTGTTTTCCTGATCTAAATCCCACCCACACAAAAAAGAAAGCCTATGAGTCTTTTTTCCTGCAGGGCAGATAGATTTTGTGGGGCAGACAGCACAGGGATTCGCTTCCTCTGCCCCAGCCCAGAGGCTCCAGTCCAATTCAGCTTCCATGGCTGCTTTAAAATAAAGTGTGGGCTGTCCTATTTATTTTTATCCTCTCCTTCCTCCACGGTGCCCAGGGTTGTATACACAGTTCTCCTCCCTCCAATCCATTTTATCCACAACTAGCCTTCCGCATGCTGGTTGTTGATGAAGGGGGGAGGGATGCCAAGCAAGCTAACAGAATGGTGGGAGTACCTTCTCTGTTTCTCTTCAGTTAATACCAGGGCTCTTTTTGTAGAAAAAGCCCAGCAGGAACTCATTAGCATAAGAGGCCACACTCACCAGCAGAAACTTATTAGCCTATTAGGCCACACCCCTGACAGCACAGCTCATTCGCATATTAGGCCACACCCCGTGTTACCAGAAGTGTGGTCATCCAGCCACACCCACCTTTTGCTGCTTATTCTGTTTACCTTGTTTGTTGTTTTTTGGTAGCAGGAACTCCTTTGCATGTAAGGCCACACAGCCTTAATGTAGCCAATCCTAATGAGTTTCTGCTGTTGGGTGTGGCCTATTATGTGAATGAGTTCCTGCTGGGCATGGCCAACTTGGGAGCCAGCCAGAACTCCCTTCCTGTGTGTTCCTGCCCAAAAATAGCCCTGAGTTATACAAACCAACCTAATGCCAGTGGCTTCAGTTCTGTGCTGATGGTTCTGTGGGCTTGTTTGAATCACAGATGTATGTTGTATGTTTGGTTTTTTTAAAATGCAGTTTATATTTATTAGAAGAAGAAGAAGAGATTGGATTTATACCCTACCCTTCACTACCCAAAGGTGTCTCAGAGCGGCTTACAAACTCCTTTCCCTTCCCCCCTACAACAGACACCCTGTGAGGCAGGTGGGGCTGAGAGAGCTCTTGACAGAAACTGCTCTTTTTTCAAGAACAGCTCTTATCAGAACTATGGTTTGCCCAAGGTCATCCAGCCAGGTGCAAGTGGAGGAGTGGGGAATCAAACCCAGTTCTCCCAGATTAGAGTCTGGGCACTTAGCCACTACATCAAACTGGCTCTCATTAGAGGTTTGAGTTCAAAGTCTCTTGAGTCAGCCGCTGTTTCTCAGCATCACCTACCTGGCAGGGTTCTTGTGAGGGCAAAATGCAGGGGGGGTGCATCATGTGTGGAGGAGACTCTGAATAAATTGTATCAATACGTTTTATGGGAAAAATTCAGTGCCAGGAAACAAAGTGGCACAAAAATTTAACCACACTTTTGATTCACATAAAAGAGAAGTGAGATTGAATGGAGATTTTGGGGTTGAATCCGAGGGATGAGAAATTTGAAATCATTTTGCAAAAGGACTCTGCTCACTCTCCCCCTTCTGATTATGATCCTGGATGTCCAACACTGCTGAATAATTAATCCCATAAGAACATTTCTTCTCAGGCTAGTCATGAAGATTATGAGCAATGCTGTCCATTACATTCCTGAAGAAGTGGGCATGCACGCAAAAGCTCATACCTTGAATAAACCTTTGTTGGTCTTAAAGGTACTACTGGACTGAAATCCGAGGTATGCTTAAGAGCAGGGCTATTTTGGGGCAGGAACGCACAGGAACGGAGTTCTGGCTGGCTCCCAAGTTGGCCACGCCCAGCAGGAACTCATTAGCATAATAGGCCACACCCAACAGCAGAAACTGATTAGGACTGGCTACATGAGGGCTGTGTGGCCTAACATGCAAAGGAGTTCCTGCTACAAAAAAGCCCTGGGTTTTGACAACAAACAAGGTAAACAGAATAAGAAGCAAAACATGGTTGTGGCTGGATGACCACCCTTCTGGTAACATGGGGGTGTGGCCTAATATGCTAATGAGTTGTGCCGTCAGGGGTGTGGCCTAATATGCTAATGGTTTCTGCTGCTGGGTGTGGCCTATTATGTTAATGAGTTCCTGCTGGGCTTTTTCTACAAAAAAAAGCCCTGCTTAAGAGGAAACAGGGCAGAGAATTTCCTTGTGCATTCACACACCAAACTGAACCTACATGAAGATGGGGACTGAAATATGTTTTTGTAAGGACAAATCAATATGGTCATCTTAGTTTCCTTTGGTTTGTTGTGTTCCACTAATGGTGGCGCCTTCTCAAAATACAAGCGTAAGAGCTTCTTGCCTCGAGACAAGGTGCAATGCTAGCTGAACATGGAGTCCAACCCATTGTTTCTGGCCTGCCTTGGTTCCATCGTTGTCTTGATAAATCTTTTGTTTCTTTCTATGCTGTTATGCATACGTGCAGTTTCTACACCAATGAAACATAAATAATATCATAAAATTGATGCGCTTTTACAGGAGAAAGAACGGTACAAAGAAAAAACATACATTGCAAAACCCAGAATTCACAACGTTTGTTTCTCTCAGGGGAGAACTGAAACGGGGTTATTCAAATTAAATCAGCAAGCTGGTGAAATCGAGTCTTATTCTCAGACTTTTGCTGAGAGGCACCCAGCACCAGCCCAATCAGACCACCCCCCTTTTGACACCCCTCCACTTTTTAAACTGCACTTGTAAATTCTTTTACCAGTGGGAGTTAATGAAAGTATATTCACTGACAGCGCATGAAGCAATGTCTATGGAAAAGTCAGCTTTTCCAAGAAGTGAGTATATCATAAACTGGGAAGTGACTAATGGCAACTTTGCTGGCAGTCTTCATGAATAGCTGGAGAAGAAATATCCTCACTATTATGCATTATTCAACAGAACTGGGCATAAGGGGTTGGACTTCACTTTTGTTGGTTTGCATTAATGGTCTGGAGAAACTTGGAGGTGCCTTACAGTGCAGTCCTATTCAGAGTTACCCCCTCTATGCCCACTGACTTCAAATACGCTTAGATGGGTGTAACTCTGATTAGGAAGGCACTGTCAAAAACTGGCCACGCGTTGCTAAGATGAAATTTAAAAGGGACATTCCGCTAATTGCAACTCTTCCATTTGTGTTGTTGAGGGGACCCTGTTGAACAGGAAATGCAAAAGGAATGAACTGACCTGTTGACTTTTCTATGGCTCCCAGCCCCCGTTCTCTCAAATATTTGAGGTATATTTATTTCCTTACCTACCTGACTTATTTTAAAGGATATGAACAGCACAATTTCCTTCCCTCTTGTTGCATGTGGATGTCCATGTTTTTAGGAGATCACTCAATGGGATGACAGTATTTGAGACTCTCCTCTCCCATGAGGGTTCTTGTTTCTGTTTGAGGGAGATGTTGTTGTTGTTGTTGTGCTCAGGACTCTTTTTGCAGAAAAAGCCCAGCAGAAACTCATTAGCATAATAGGCCACACCCAAAGCAGAAACTCATTAGCATATTAGGCCACACCCCTGATGGCACAGCTCATTAGCATATTAGGCCACACCCCCTGTTACCAGAAGTGTGGTCATCGAGCCACACCCACCTTTTGCTTCTTATTCCATTTACCTTGTTTGTTGTCAAAACCCAGGGCTTTTTTGGAAGCAGGAACCCCTAATGTAGCCAATCCTATGAGTTTCTGCCATTGGGTGTGGCCTATTATGCCAATGCGTTCCTGCTGGGTGTGGCCAACTCAGGAGCCAGCTGGAACTCTGTTCCTGTGCGTTCCTGCCCAAAAATAGCCCCGATTGTGCTTTCTTACCTTGTCAATTAATTGCTATATTGTGTTTTATTCATTTGCTTTCTTGGTCACATTAAGTCTAAGTAGGGCAGGATTTAGTATAAATTCTAAATAAAGAAAATTTAAACACACAATAGGACACATTTGTTGTTGGATCAGGTGTATCAGACCAAGGACAAAATATGACTGCAGTGTTCTATGATCAATGGTGGGGGGGGGGGACTCCTTCAAGTCACAAACACCTTTTATCTCGTCACTGAGTTACTGTGACCGATTTCGCACAAGAGCTGCGCCACCGTTACGCCGCCCTTTGGCCTGTTTCCATCGGTCAATTTCCCACTCCAAGCCGCGTGGCGGCATTTTGACCCGCGGCTTCGCCTGATTTTCCCCGCGGTTTCGTGATCCTCAAAAAACAGGGAGTACTCCGTCTTTCTGTGTTATACCTCTGAGGATGCCAGTCACAGCTACTGGCGAAACGTCAGGTCCTACAATGCCAAGACCACGGCCACACCACCCGGGAAATCTACAGCAACTAATGAACTCCAGCCTTTGACAACATACTGACCCCAGATTCACTCTGCTGTGTCTCCATCTTAAAGAACCTCCACCAACAGAGCTTGGAAAGACTTTTCACTGCCCGAGTCTTTCAAGAGCAACTGCCACACAGTAGCTGGTGAGGTAGACCAGTAGCCTAACTTTGAAAAAAGTAGCTCTGTGTGTATTCCTGTATATGTAACCCTTGCTCGGTAAACCGGTATTAAGGAGAACTGCATGAAACTTTTAGGTCCTTGTGAGAATATATAATTGCTTACTTTTCTTGTACAGCTGAGTTCAGCTGTTCATAATGCATTTTAGTAGTATACGATGGTGCATGGAATTTGGCTTGAAGCAGCAGCAAGGGGCATCACAGTCCTTTCCAAGAGAGACAAGTTGAAATGGGTTTTGCAGACCACCCCCCTCGCACCTTAGGATAAGTCTTTTTTTTTGAGAATCTTGCAAAACTAAGAAAACTGGCAAAATGTTTGAATGAGGGTAGTGATCTCAATATTGATACAAGAGGCTAAACAATCTCCCTTGTTAAATATGGCTGCATATGGTCATAGGTACCCGTACTTCCTTTTAGGGATGTCCATTTGTACTCTGTTGTTTGGTGTAGTGGTTAAGTGCGCGGACTCTTATCTGGGAGAACTGGGTTTGATTCCCCACTCCTCCACTTGCACCTGCTGATGTGACCTTGGGTCAGTCACAAGCTCTGGCACAGCAGTTCTCTCAAGGACAGTTTCTGTCAGCAGTTCTCTCAGCCCCACCTACCCCACAGGGGGTCTGTTGTGGGGAGGGGAAGGGAAAGGAGTTTGTAAGCCGCTCGGAGACGCCTTTGGGCAGTGAAGGGCGGGGTATAAATCCAAACTCTTCTCCTCTTCTTCTTCTTCTACTTTAATCATGCACAAAGGCACTCTTGTTGTTACTTTGCAGCAGTGAGCTTAAATTACAGGGGTACACAAGTGGCCCTATCCCTTTCATTTTTGGAGGTTACAGAGGGGTTGTGAAATGGGGCTTTTGCCTTTCACTAAGGGACTGCATAATTGTCAAATTACTCTGTCAAATTACTCATGCCAGGAGGTAAAAACAGGCCGCAGAGCTCAAAAGTTGGTCAGTTCAAGCATTTTGGGCATAGGATGTTGCTTGTTTTTCATGTTTGTTTCCCATCATAAATGTTCTTCAAATTGCGAGCTGTATCAGACAAAGATGTCCCTTCAGTGCTAGTGAAGGATGGATGACCCAAATTAGTTTGAGACGTATGAGTTTTCAAGAAGTTCCATTAAGACATTGCATTTCTTGACTGTTGTTCTGCGGTTTAACGGTGGGCAATAAAGTAAGGCATTTTGATGTTCATAAACATGTCCTGGAGATAAAATGAAATCATCGTTTCTAAATCTGTGGCCTATCCAGTCTTCCATCATATCGCCACCTGCAATTTCCTCCTTTGCAGACGTAGAATTAAGTGGAATAGCTAACAAATGTGGTTTTGTGAAACTGTCACTGAATTTTAAAGAATGTTTTAATCAGAAAGAGAAATATTCCTTTCCTAATTTTTTTTTAAAAAAAACACTGCTGCCTAGCTCCCTTAAGAAAATAAATTATGTCTCTTAATGCAGGGAAAAGGATAGTAGGTCTCTAGGTTTGACCTAGAGTTGCCAACTCTGGGTTGGGAACTACCTGGAGATATTAGGGGTGGGGCCTGGGGAAAGAGGGGTTTGGGGAGGGGTGGGGACTCAGTGGGGTATAATGCCATAGAGCCCACCCTCCAAAGTAGCCATTTTTTACATGGAAACTGATCTCTGTTGCCTGGAGATAAGTCCTAATTCCAGGTCCCCAGGCCCCACCTGGAAGTTGGCAACTCTAGTTTGACCCATGATGTTACAGTATTAGCCTTCTTGTCAGGACCAGGATGGGCAAAAATCTAAGGGGCAGCCTGAGAAGCTTTGCCAGGGTAAGGGAGGTGCTGTGCCTCAGAGATGGAGCCTCTGCTTTGCATGCAGAAGGGCCTTGGTTCCAACAAAGAACATAAGAACATAAGAGAAGCCAATGCTGAATCAGGCCAATGGCCCATCTAGTCCAACACTCTGTGTCACACAGCGGCCAGAAATACCACGTGCTATCAGGAGGTCCAGCAGTGGGGCCAGGACACTAGCAGCCCTCCCACTGCTACCCCCTCCAGCACCAAGAATAGAGTGCATCACCTGCCCCAGACTGAGAATTCACATCTATACCCTGTGGCTAATAGCCACTGATGGACTTCTGCTCCATATGTTTATCTAATTCCCTCTTGAAACTGTCCATGCTTGTAGCTGCCACCATCTCCTGTGGCAGTGAATTCCATATGTTACTCACTCTTTGGGTGAAGAAGTATTTCCTTTTATCTGTTCTAACCCGACTGCTCAGCAATTTCATGGAGTGCCCACGAGTTCTTGTATTGTGAGAAAGGGAGAAAAGGACTTCTTTCTCAACCTGCTCCATCCCATTCATAATCTTATAAACCTCAATCATGTCACCCCTCAGCCGTCATTTCTCCAAGCTGAAGAGCCCCAAGCGTTTTAACCTTTCTTCATAGGGAAGGTGTTCCAACCCAGGTATCTCCAGTGAAACAGATCAGGTCGTAGATGATCTAAAAAAAACCCCTCTGCTTTACAATACGCTGCTAGCCAGAACTGATGGGACTGAAAAGGGGGAGACAAAATTCTGGAAACTCCAGCAACCTTCGGAAATAGTCAATAGACATACTAATATGAATACTAGATTAAGTCTGGAGAACGTGAAAGGGGGAGGGAATCTTTATCAGGGGACCTGTTATGTATTGGGCTGGAATCATTTTATAGTTCCTGTTCGTACCTATTTGTCTCACCCATTTTCATTGCTAATATTCCCCTCTTAGTTTGTGGTGTGCTGTTTTACATTCTTCGTATGATGCCCAAATGCCCGGACCTGGATGGCCCAATGTTGCCACATCTCCGCTGCTAAAAGCAGGGTTAGCCCTGCTTAGTGCTTGGATAGGAGACCATCAAGTCTTGCTGCCTGGAGGTAAGCAACAGCAGACCACCCGTGATTGTCTCTTTCCTTGAAAACCCTACAAGATCACCATAAGTCGGCTGCGACTTGACAGCACTTTCCACTAGCGTCATAGGCCCAAATACAGTTAGGAAATGCATTAATTCTGAGGCAACCAAAAATGGCAAAAATAAAGATTCATGAGTTCAGTTTGCTCAAAGGAGAAACAGAATTGAAACAGGGGTTTTTGATATTTTTTTCTCCTCTCTGCATTTGATATGCACATGCGTACTGATGAATCACTGCAAAAGAGCAATTTTGATGCAGCTGTATCAAGATTCCTTTTTATATGTTTCATCAATGCACAGGAGCATGTGTTTGCATCTGAAAAAAAGAACACAGAAAGCAGCTTTGATGCAGTTATATACATGACTGAATCAAGAGGTTTGCAGTGCATGCATGCACACGTTGATATCGTGGGGAAAAGGGTGTACAACTAAAGTGAACGCACTGAAAGCTGCCAGAAAACTGCTTGCTTCAGTACTGGAATTCTAGAAATTCTCCTAGTTAAAACAAGAATTCAGGAGGAATGAAAATTTCAGAACACTAAAAAGGGCAAAATGGGGGGAATCTATTCACCCCTTTTAAAACACACACATATGATGCTACAAGACAAGCGAGATAGGCAGCTGCCAACTTAACACATTTGAGTTCTGTAGCTTCCCTTGTTGCTTTACTACATGATTGGAAGCCCAGGAAGAGGTAGGGAGAGACTTCCCCTGACCAGGAAAAGAAATAACCTCCTTGGACTACTGCGTTCAGTGTGCGTAATATCTATAACCTGTGTCAGGACCAGTATTCAGGAGCTGTCCAGTATGTCAGCCAGCAAGCCACGATAAACTGCTAGGCTTGATCCCCGGAGAAATGGGTCCCTTGATGGGTCCTCCCTCCCCTCCCCAATATTACCTCTCAGCAGTAAAGCTATTGCACCATCTGGCACTGATGGAATGCAGGCATCAATTGAAGTATGGCAGTTCTTTGTAGAACCCATGTTCAAAGAGAATGCTGTTCACTTGCTCATCACCATGTTTGTGTAAGTCATCTTCACCAAAGGTGACACATGGAGCTAGGAGGTGCACCTTCTATTAGTCCAACAGTGTCTTGAAAGCCATAGTCGGCGAGCTCTAGCTCCAATTTTAAACCCTGTGTCTACCAACTTTGCATCTTTTCTATTTTAAACTACATTTGGAGCTATGTTACAGTTTTCAACACCAAAAATGTACAGTCTGTACCTTTTGCCCCCCCCCCCCAAGCCTCACATGTGGTGGTGGTGGTGGGGATCAATATTGATGGCTAGTTCTGCTTCAGTGGTTGAAGTGCTCAGCCCTGCAGCTTTCCCCTCTACTCCTTCTATTGAGCCACTGACTTTACTGTTTCTGTTCTCCTGCTGAGCCTATACATGGTATTGATGTGCAGCCTACCAATTCCTTTCCTCCTCCCCCTCTCTCCCAGTCCCAGACAGAACAAGCTGTCCCAGCTGATAGGCTGGTTGGAGGCCTGGACTAGGGAGAACTGGGTGGATGAGTTATATGTGGTGGGAGCACTGCCACTTAGGGAAGCACCCACCTTCCACTACTGATTTAAAAGGAAACAGAAACGCTCCCATTCTGAGAACAAGCTGTCACTCTTTAAATGGAAGCTGTCAAGGCATAACCAGTGGCTCCATGTCTTGATCCAGAGGGGCTGGATATGGTGCCAAGAGCACTGGGGGTAGATTGCACAGAAGAGGAGGAAGTGTGATTCTAGTCTGCTTCGACAGAGCAGGCGGATTAAGCTTCAAAAGTCGCCCCCCACCTCAATTCTGATGATGGGCAGAATACTAGGAAAACAGTTTGAAGTTTAGGCATAATGTTGTTGTTGTTCAGTCGCACAGTCGAGTCCAACTCTTCGCGACCGCATGGACTAGATTACGCCAGGCCCTCCTGTCTTCCGCTGTCCGCTGAAGTTTGCTCAATTTCATGTTCGTTGCATCGATGATACTGTCTAACCATCTCATCCTTTGCCGTCCCCTTCTTCTTTGACCTTCAATCTTTCCCAGCATCAGGGTCTTCTCCAGTGAGTGCTCCCTTCTCATTTGGTGGCCAAAGTATTTGAGCTTCAGCTTCAGGATCTGGCCTTCCAGGGAACAGTCAGGGTTGATTTCTTTTAGGATTGAATGATTTGATCTCCTTGCAGTCCAATATGGGCTCTAAAATGCATGGCTCACTTCCTCTGGAAAGCACTGTCGTAACACATTGCCGACTCTCTGTCTCTCCCTCTTTGTGGCAGTAGTATTAAGTTCCCAAATTGACTTCACGTTCCACAGCCAGGACTGTAACCATGATGCATTGTATCATTGTGCTACACAAGAAGATTAAACGGATTTGGTCCCAGTTCCCAGGTGTATCCATTGAGCAGCACCATCCATAATGTAGAGTTCACAATGTGCTTCTATTCTGTGTGGGTCAACATTGTAGTATGGAATGCCCCTGAGTCATCTACGGTCCATTTCAATACCACTCTCAAGCATCCTGTATTCCTGTGGAGTTTATGCATGTTCTGTATCTCTCAATGTAGGTTAGATCAAATACAGAGGTTTTTTTAAAGTGTGTAGGCTTTTAAGTTGCACAGAACTCTGTATTTACTCTATACTGTCCAGCCCAGCAGTTAAAATCCTCTTCTCAAGCTGTGCTCTCTGTTTCCCCACCTTCAGAAGTAAGGTGGGTGGTGACCAGAGAGAGGGCTTTTTCAGCCGTGGTGCCCTACCAGTGGAAAGCCCTCTCCCTTGAGGCTCGCCTGGTGCCTGCCTTACTATTGTTTACGTGCCAGGCCAAGACATTTTTCTTCTCACAGGATTGTATCTGAGGGGCTCCATCTTGTTTTTAAAGCTGTTGGCTGCTCAATGTCTCTTTTATGCTGTTCTTATTCCTCAGCTTGTTTTAATGGCTTGTTAGGATCTGATGTTCTGTTTTAGTGGAGCAGTTCTCTGGGGAAGCGGTTATATGCAAATGAATGAATGGACTGGGAATGTTTTGTGCACTTCAGCATTTGGTATTTTGACTTCTGCAACTGGTTTAATAAAAGACTACCCTCTGAAAATAGTTCTGGAAACTACTTTTTCTGCTTTAAAAATTCTCTTTAAGAAAAAACCGGAAGGAGCTGGTAAGATTTGCAGCCCTTTCCCCCTTCTGAGGCTAGTGCCGGCTTGCAAAGAAAGCTTCCCTCTCTGTTTCTTCCTGTGTAGTCTAACCAATGTTTGAAAACGTGTCATGTTTTGGATAACAATTTTTCAAACAATTTTGACTCACTAATTTCCTTGGGATGAAGATCAAGTACCTTTCTATTCAGGATGCATCTAGAAGGCAGCTTGTTCACATTAAGCTTACTGAAACAGAAATGACAGAACGTCAATTTGCTTGGTAACAGCATGCCGTATCTGAGAATCAAATAAGCAATTACATCAGGCCAAATTGAATTTATTTCAGCATCCGATTTGTGGCCCACTTGTTGTTTTCATTTGATTGAGATAAAATACCCCTCTGTCCGTACAGTAAACATGTTATTGCCATTATTGCTCAGTTAGTAGTTTAAAAGTTTGACATTTTAAACACGGTCCTTAGACCAGTTTATTCCAAGCTACATTTAGTTGTGAGATGGTGTGAGATGGTGATGTCAGTGTTCACGAATTCCTAACCCTAATGCTGTGCTGGCAACGATGTAGAACAAAGAAAAACCCATTCATAGATATCTCATGCCTGATCAGTCACGTGAGATGTGACCATAACCTTCCTACTGAAATAAAAATGCACATAAAGTCTTAAAAAATCAACATAAACTTTTTTTCAGCTTCTCAGAGTCTTTTGATGTTCATTGTTATATATGCTATCTACAATGAAAATCCCAGAAACTGAAAACCTTGCATAGAAACTCACATCTCAACCAGGAACAGATTCTTGGCTTTGTTATACTACATTGCTCAACAAGTAATTAATCTGTGAAGTTCATAGTCAGCGAACATAATCATGGCCACTAACACAGATACCTTTAAAACAGAATGAGACTCATTCGTGGAGGAGAGATCCATCCATGGTTAGTGTTAGCCACAGAGAACGAACAAGTCTGCCATATTCAGATCCCATAAACCTTTAAATACCAGAACTAGGATGCAATATCAGGGGGAGTCCTCGGCCTCCATGCCCTATTTCTTTGGCCCTCCAGGCCTACTCACTGGTCACTGTGTGAAAGAGGATGCTTGACTAGATGGTCACTAGTCTGATCCCAGTGGGTTCATCTTTTGTTAAATATCAGTGTACTTAACAGGAAGTTGACTGCTCAGCTAAATGTTGATTTGCTATACTCATCTGGAAGTTGAACCACGGTAGTTGGACAACCATAGGAATAGATCCAAAGATCCTTCTCCTCTAATGGAAGGAGGTCTTCTGTGAATGCAAGACCCCATCCATCAGAGGAGTAGCATATTTGGATCCAATGCCATGCTTTGTTTTCATCCTATGGTTTTGACAGTAGGATTTTTTTCAATAACATTGACATTGCTGTATATATGCCCATTCTCCTGTTGCTTGAAATCCTCTCCCCATTGAGCTTTCCATCTTAGGGTATTATGGACGCAGTGACTACTGAGCTGCACTCTGACCCCCTGGCTTCCCTAGATGCTTGCTTCTGCATTGGAGAGAATGACATATATAAAGAGCAATGGGCTATATGTGACAAGGGGAAGACAGAACAGATGGATGGAAGATGTAGAGGAGAGATGGTCGGAGGCAGATGGAGGGCTGAACGGACAGAGCCATTTCCTTTTCCCTTTCCTGTGTTGCCATTAAAGATTCTTTCATGGCATCCATGGTTACAACACTTAGATGCCCTTAATGCAAAAAATGCTGTTTGTTTTTCAGTGGGAACATTTGGCTTGAGGAAAGTGTATGAACATATTTATTTAATTCATTTATATTCCGCTTTTCTCCCCAGTGGGATCCCAAAACAGCTCGCATTGTTCTCCTTTCCTCTACTTTAAAACAGAGCTTCATGGTTTTGTTTCACAAAAAGGGAGAAGATAAATGGACCGTAAGGAAGACCAAGCGCCAAAGAAGAGATGCTTTAGATTTATGGTGCTGGAGAAGACTCTTGAGAGTCCCTTGGACTGCAAGGAGATCAAATCAGTCAATCCTAAAGGAAATCAACCCTTACTGTTCCCTGGAAGGCCAGAGACTGAAGCTGAAGCTCAAACACTTTGGCCACCAAATGAGAAGGGAGCAGGAGAAGACCCTGATGCTGGGAAAGACTGAAGGTAAAAGATGGAGGAGGATGGCAAAGGATGGGATGGTCAGACAGTGTTACCGATGCAACAAACATGAAATTGAGCAAACTCCAGAGGACGACGGAAGACAGGAGGGCCTGGCATGATGTGGTCCATGGGGTCTCAAAGAGTTGGACTCAACTGTGCAATTGAACAAAAACAACAAATGTTTAAACTGAACCAAGGCAACTCTCAGAATTCAACCTCATCCCTTGGTAGCCAGGTGGGTGTCTATTTCATCATGGACAGCAAGACATGGTGGGTGTTCAGGCTGAGGGTCAATCTGTATGTGAGCACGATGTGCGTGTTAGATATGCTGACATGGTGTGCAATTCAAGTGTGGGGAATTACAACTAACAAATCCTCCGCTTTTTGTAACACAAGGAAGTCTCTAAGGAACTGAATTCTTATTGTCTCAACCAAAAGGGGGGGGGGTGATTTCATATTTTTATTTGCTCAAAGGGCAACTAATGCTTCTTTCCTACTGACTCGGGTTGATTACAGGGCAGGCAGCTACGACTTCAGCAATAAACCAAACAATAGGGACTCCAAGCGTATATAATGTAGAAAGAAACAAAAACGCAAGGGTAGACCATCAACAAATATACAAATTTCACAAGTTGCCAGTAGACACAAGTCTATTGAAACATGGTAACATTACATCAATAAATAAAGTAGAATTCTAAGATAATGGTCCCAAAGATTCCATTTGAGATACGAGCTGTGCCTAAGACTATTGTGGAAATCTGGTTCCATTTTTCAACCATGTAACTGAGGAAAGAATGGTTTGAAATGTCTGGCATATCTGGGAAGGACGTCTTTCGGCTGCAGAAGTTTCTTTGTTCTTTGGGACATCCTCTGCCTTGTTTGTGGACTTTGAGGTCCTTTGGACACCAATTCATGAAAAGGTTCAGAGGAGTCTCTTGTTGTTTATTACCATTATTGTGACCATTATCTTCGAATTGCGACCACCAATTCTACGTTTATTGATAATGTTCCATGTTTCAATAGACTGTGCAACTGGCAACTTGGATTTGCTATGTTGAGGCAGGGCTTAGGCTGCCGCTTAGTCCCTCCTTCAGACTCCGTATCTGTGGGCCGGCCGTCCTGTTCGTCCCATCTGCCTAGTGGCCTTGAAGAAGAACAGAGAAGCATTAGACACCGAAAACTCTGATTTTTGTTGGCCTAGATCTTGGGAAACGTGGGCCAGAATAAACGAAGTAAGGAGGGGAAACAGCATGTTCTAAAGGAGCTGAAGCAAAGCAATATGTCGCTTTGGGAAAGGATGGGGTGTGTGTGACTCAGCTGTGATTTGAGGGCTGTGCATTTGCATCAACCCCTCTGAAAGCTGTGCATTTACGTCAGTTTGAATCAGATGCCGTCGCTGCTGGCCATTTGGGATCGGCCCCCAAAACTGCACCTTTCTCCAGACCACAGACAAACCCAAGAACCTCCTCTTCAAGGAACACAAGAAAAAGAGCTTGTTTAGGGATGCTTCTCTACTTTCTGCATTTAACCCCAGACAGAACTGGCATTATGTCTGTATTTCAAACTTCTATACAGGTCACTCAGCCTGGAATCCCTTAAACGGACGGCAGCAGGATGAATGAAGAGGATTGCACCTGATGGAGCTTCTCTTAACACGTCTCCCACTGTCCAACCAGGGGAAAAGCCAGCTTGCATTCTGCTTCCTAATACAGATTTATTTATTTTTAATTCAATGCCTGTTCTGCATGGGGGCATAAGTGGGTCAGGCTACCTAGTTTTCTCCCCAGGAAGTGCCACTGGTTATGTCCAATGGAAATAGGAAGGAACATCACAGAATATCTGTCGCTGCTTTGGAAGGACAGCAGTCAACAAAAGAATGTACGAGCCCTATTCCTGTTTGTCTTTTCTGGCTATAGAATCATAGAATCTTAGAGTTGGAAGGGAGCTTGCAGGTCATCTAGTCCAACCCCCTGCACTCTGCAGGAGTGTAGCTGAAAGATAGCCCTACATACCTACATATCTACTACATGCCCGAAAGATGGTTGTCCAGTCTCCACTTGAAAACGTCCAGCGAAGGAGCATCTACCACCTCCCGAGGCAGGCTGTTCCCCTGCTCAACCACTCTTGCAGTTAGGAAGTTTCTCCTGATATTTAGCCGGTAACGACTCCCTTGTCATTTCCACCCATTAGATCTAGTCTTGCAATCCGGAGCAAGAGAGAATAGATCTGCTCCATCTGCTACATGACAGCCCTTCAAATACTTGAAGACTTCAATCACGTCCCCTCTGAGCCTTCTCTTTCCCAGGCTAAACATACCCAACTCTTTCAGCCTTCCCTCGTAAGACTTGGATGCCAACCCACTCATCATCCTGGTCGCCCTCTTCTGGACACGCTCGAGCTTGTCAACATCCTTCCTTATATTAACTTAATATGATGATGGAGCTATGTTTTTACACAAATGATATGACAAAAAGATGTTATTGTAGGCCTGGCTTGAAAACTGCTTGGCAAGCAGAGTCTGCATTGTGCTGTAGGTGAAGGCCAATATGATCGAACACTCTCTCATACCAAAACAAACAAAAGCCCTCTACATGCTGAAAAGTAGGGAGACAGTTATGTTCAAAATCTTCCTGACATGCTACTTTTTTATGTGGGGGATTTTCCCCCCTTCATGATTAAATGTTCCATTATGTAGGGGAGGAAATTCCATTATGTAAGGGAGGACATCTCACCCAGCTGAAACCTTACTATTTATACAGCACTTCCTTTTTTCAAAGCACTCCACCACTTTATCTTGTTGAAGTCCCTACAGCAGTCCTGTGAGGCAGGCCAGTGTTTATCTGTATTATTGCCAATGGGAGGGGCAGAGGCTGAGAGAGCGGCTTGACTATAGCCTTGACATGAGTTCATTGCAGGGATGAGATCTGAACCAGGAACTTCCTGGATCACAAGCATTTCCCTCAACAGTTCCCCTGGTCACACGGCGCATTTGCCCCACCGAAGGAACGGTAGCACTGCGGAGTTTCGGGGCACGATCACACCGTCACATCTGGGAGGCATAGCACTCCCGTGGCCAATGCACAGCTTCCTGCCGAAGATGCGGAGTAAAAAACTAGCAAGGAAGGAGCACTAGTTTCTGGAAAACGCGGTGCAAAGGTGGGCATCTGATCGCGGGAGTGCCAGTATCCCGTGGCATCTGGCACCCGCCCATGTCCTGGAACAAACCAGATGTTGTAAGTTTCCATAGGATGCGCACCAACACCAAACGGCGCATGCGCACAAACAAGACACCAACAGCAGCCCGTCCCCCCCAATGGCACATGCGCACATACAAACAGTGTGGCTTGTGTGATTGCGCTGCGCCGCTTTTTTGCCATGTTTCAGCATTGCCTTGTGATCGGCGCTAACAGCCGGAGCGTGGCAACTCAGGGGACCGTATGTTCGGGCTACCCCGCTTTCTTTTACTCCGGGGCAAACAGCCACGCCTCCCCCCCCGCGTTTTCTGGCCCGTATGACCAGGGCCTATATTAAACTTCCTGGGTTACTGGCTTATAACGGCTGCAGTCCTGTGTGTGTGGTCTTGTCCCAGTTCTCCTCTATCATCTCCCACATACACAGATATTTTTTTTAAAGTCAATTTTCCCTGAGTCTTCTAGAAGCTAGCTGGTAAAATGTCTATGCAAGTGCAGGTTTCTGGGATTTAAAAGTAGTCCTGGGATACCTTTAAAGCTAACACTGTGCCGTAAACATCTGGGGGGGGTCAGCACCCATCTTGTCAGAGGCATATGATGTTCTTGCTTACAAAAACTTATGCTACAATGAACTGTCATTTCTCTAAGTAGCCAAAAGATTTCTGTTGTTATTGTGTTAGCTGCAATCGACAAGCACAGCCTTCCCCTCCGGAATTTAAAGAACTTGATTTTTTTTTTTTTATCCTTCTGTCCTCTCCCACTCCATTCTTTTCAAAATGTTTATTTTAGGGATTTAATTTCTTGTAAAAGGAAGGCAAGATGTGAAAGGGGGAAGAATATGATTTTACAGCATAAATAAGCGTGCCCTAGAGTGATTGCTCTGTGCTCATAAAACAATTCCATTTCTAAGTCTCCGACACTAAATCGTATAGTATAAAACAAATTGTTGTTTTGTGTGTGTGGGGGGGGTACCGATGTTACAAATTGCTCCTGTATGAAAACAAACAGGCTATTTACTGAACATCATTATGCTCTTTTTAAGGTCAAACACAAATTTGTGGATGAAAACAAAATGGAGCTGTTAAGATCTGCACAGATCCCCTAAGCTTAAAAGCCCTGCCTTGAGAATAAATGTGAAAAATGAAAGCGACCCATGTGTGGATTCATATTTATGGGTTCTTTATTTCAACTCCCAAAGCAAGCAGGTTTCACTAGTCTGAACTTATACAGAAAATTCATGCACTCTAGTTTATTTTTGGCCTTTCTTGGGATTTATGACTCCACATAAAGAGTCCAGGATTGTGCAATCCAAAATATCTAAGCTAGGGAGTCATTGCCACATATACAGCTCTCCTAGATTCTTCAGGTTTCTACTCCCCACCAGCAGTAGCTTCAAAAACCACACCGAGAAAATACATTTTGGAATGCAAGAATATAATTTTCTTGCAACGGCTTGAGCGTGCAATAGTGAATGAAATGAAACTGGCTATTTGGAGCCGTGTGCCTGTGCAAACTGCGCTGAGAAAGCAACGTGAAAACCACTCCTACTTAACAGACATTCCACCATTTGGACACTGACGCTGAGCAGGTTTGGGGTCTGTTCTGTGCTTGAATGGGAAACTGCTTGGGAATCTTATGCATGTCGCCTTGCATGCCAGGATGGAAGAAATGTGGGATCTCAGGGTCCTTACAGAGATCTCATGTTTATTGATTGACAGCACAAGGGTTTTGTATTGGAGGTGCAGTGGAGTTTGTGCCTCCCAGCTGGTCCTTTTTGGCTTGCAACTGCAGCATATGGGAAGAAGCCGTTTCAGGAAGGAGGTGTG
Source organism: Gekko gecko (assembly GCA_029375565.1). Taxonomy (NCBI): domain Eukaryota; kingdom Metazoa; phylum Chordata; class Lepidosauria; order Squamata; family Gekkonidae; genus Gekko; species Gekko gecko. The sequence continues at coordinate 236,481,790 of JAPDNY010000004.1, forward strand.
CAGGGCCGGACCATCATAGACGCATTTTAGGCAGCTGCCTAGAGAGGCCCCTTAAGGCCTGCCGCCCCGCCCTTCCCTCACCTAAACAGGCTAGTAAATTGTGGGACGCGGCCCACGTTTCTGGGAGGGTGACCCACTTGCCCAAAGGGAGCTGAAGGCAGCTGTGGGGAGCAACCACAGGGTCACCTCTCTGAGCTGGCCTTTCCCTGCCAGGAGGTGAGTCCTGCCAAGCAGTGTGGAAAGCCTTCCCTTCCAGAGCCCAGGAGAGAGTCCCGCGGCACCATCTCTACCAGGAAACCCACCTGAAGGCGGCTGAGTCTGGGCAGGCGGGAGCCAGGCCATCCCTCAAGCAGTTAGGAGTGTGGGCTGCGCGGGGCCCTTAGCCTCACTGGCCACTACCCCTGGGAAGGCTGCAGACGCTCCCGTGGGGGCTGAAGGCAGAAGAGGCTGGATTCCCCCCCCAACCCCGTGCAGCTTCGCTTGGGATCAATTCCGGGCCCTTTTGCCTCGGAAGGCGGCAGGGTCAGCATTGGAGATTTCTTCTGGCCGGACTTTCCAATCACAGAGTTCTGAGTCCACAGTGCAGCCGACCCAGCGCCAAGCAGGGTGTAGAGGCAGTCAGTCTCTGAATCCCAGAGTCAGGAGGCAACATCAGGGTAAGGATCTAAAGGAAGGATCTAAATATGCAAGGAAGGATCTAAAACGATTTGGCAAGGATATACACTAAGTTCATTTGCTGGAAATCTTTATAGTATTTTTAAAGTACTGAGACTGATGCGAAGCGTAGTGATTCAGCTCATACTTTATTTAAGAAGAACAAGAGATGGCTTTGCCAGCTCACAGGCCGGCTTATACTCACAACTCACACCACACCCAAACACACACACACACCTGTGATTGGATATTTACATTGCACCTTTAGACCCACAGGTCCCTCCTAGGGTCCTAGCGGTCTTATAGGTGCTCGCTAGGATCCGTTCGGGCCATTGTCTCTGGCAGTGAAGCCTGGATTTCTTTGCTTGGCCACAGGTTTGCCCGATCACATGCGCAGGCTTCCCCGAGTACACAACACCCCTCCCCCCTTGGTCCAGTTGGCCCGAACATGCATAGTCCTTGAGGTATGCTGGCTTCTTGTGCTCCCGTGTGGAGTGGCAGATGGCTGGGGCTGGAGCGGGGCTTCTGGTTGCCAGTGCTGCAGGCTCTGGGGCCGATGTTGTCACGGGGGGTACTTCCATTGGAGTAGCTGGACTGCTGGGCTCCGGGCAGCTTGTCGGTGCTGGGTCACCACTATCTTCCCTTCCAGGGATCGGGCTGGATGCTGGAAGTGGGGGGTCCTTCAGGGTAGATGGCAGCCTTGTCTGGGCTGTCTGGGGCCAGGGGCAGGACCCGGCGGTGGAGCTGATCTATGTGCCACCTCCAAAGCTGTCTGTCTTCACTGGCAACTTCATAGGAGAGAGGACCGGTCACCCGAACCACTCGTGCTGGGACCCACATGGGCCCCCGGCTGTAGTTGAGAGCGTAGACCAGATCCTCTGGGGGAAAAACCCTTGGGGGCCCCCCTGGTCAACCGGGCGGGTGCTGTGATCTGGAGCCTTTAAGCAGACAATCCATGAGGTTCTGAAAAATCCCCGGCACCACGCTCACCCCAAATTGCAGGCGCTGGACCCGTAAAGCCCCCCTGTGTGTTACAATAGTCTGTGCCTTGGCTGAGACGTCATCTACCAACAGCTGCTGGTAGGCTTGAGCCAGATCCAACTTGCTGAAAACCCGTGCCCCCACCAAGGAAGCCAAGACTTGGCTGACCACCAGTATCGAGTACATGTTGTCTTGAAGTGCCCTATTAATGGCGCACTTATAGTCAGTGCAAATGCGTATGTCCCCATTCAATTTAAGCGGGGTGATAATGGGGGTTTCCCAGCGGGTGTGTGGCACCAGTTCTAGCACCCCCTGCTCAACCAGACAATCCAGTTCGGCTTCTGTCTTTGGCCAAAGTGCGATCGGGGCCTGCCTGGCCTTAATTCTGATTGGCTGCACCGCGGGGTCGAGGTCCAGGGAAACAGGGGGTCTGGAGTAATGGTCAAAAACTCCCGGAAAGTCCCAGCAGACCGCGTCAAAGTCCTGCGATTGTAGGGCATGGACACCCATCACAGCAAAACCCAGGGACCCAAACCAAGCCAGTCCCAACAGGCTTGCAAGTTTCCCTTCCATCATCAGCAATTCTAAGGGGCTGTCAAAGTCTCTGAACTGCATCTGGAATCTGCCCCAGCCCTTCATTGCCACTGGGTTTTCCTGGAAGTCCCACAGAGACCACCCCCGTGGCTTTTCCAGGAGGGCCCCACCCCCCCTCCCGGGCAGATTTTCTGTAGAGTATCTGCCAAAGTAGTAGAGAAGGAAGAGCCCGTGTCCACCACCATGCAGCAGAGGGACCCCTCGATTAACACAGTTACATGGGCTTTTTTTGTAGAAAAGCCCAGCAGGAACTCATTAGCATAATAGGCCAAACCCAACAGCAGAAACTCGTTAGCATATTAGGCCACACCCCTGACAGTACAGCTCACTAGCATATTAGGCCACACCCCCATGTTACTAGAAGTGTGGTCATCCAGACACACCCACCTTTTGCTTCTTATTCTGTTTACCTTGTTTGTTGTCAAAACCCAGGGCTTTTATTGTGGCAGGATCTCCTTTACACGTTAGGCCACACACCCCTACTGTAGCCAATCCTAATGAGTTTCTGATGTTGGGTGTGGCCTATTATGCGAATGAGTTCCTGCTGGGCGTGGCCAACTCAGGAGCCAGCCGGAACTCCATTCCTGTGCGTCCCTGCCCCAAAATAGCCCTGCATGCATCTTATTAGGGCCATCAGGGGGCAGATTCATCACCTTGTGTTGGTGGTGGTGAGGGAGTGTAGGTCCAGGTCCTCCTGGTGCTTCGAGGTTGACCTCCGGTATCCTTGGGAACAGCAGGCCCAAGCGATGTGGCCTTGTTTTCTGTGTGTCCTGCAGATGGCATTGCGGAACCGGCATGACTTGCGTTCGTGGCCATCCTCACAGCTGGCACAGACCGTAGAGTGACCGACATCCCTGTGTGCTGGCATTGCCGGTGGTGGGCGTTGATTCCGATGGCTGGGCTGGTGCACTTGCAGGACCTCCTTGTTGTGTGTTGCTGATGGCAGACGGTCATGGTGAGAGCCCTCAAATGCAGTGGCCATTTGTAGGCATGCATCCAGCTTGAGGCCTGTGGTACCAACAAGCTTGCAGCACAGCTTGGCATCATGGATGCCCCAAACAAACTGGGTCAGCAGATTGTCCTCGACCTTCTTGAACTTGCAGTCCACTGCGAGCTGGGGGAGTTGGGCCATGAACGCTGAGGCCATTTCGCTGGGCATCTGAAGGCACACCTGGAAGTCCATGCAGTTGGCCAGCATGGTGGGCTTTGGTTCGTAGTATTTGGTGAGGACTGCAATGATTTCCTCGTAGGTGTTCTCCTCGATCTTCTTTGGCACCAGGAGACTCTTCGCTAGACGGACGGCGGCCACCCCGCATGTGCTGAGGAGTAGGTCCCGTTTCTTGTCTGCGTCGGTTACATCATTGTAGGAGATGAAGCTCTTGAGCTGATCTACCCACGGTTCCCAGAACTCGGGGTGAGTGGGGTCAAAGACCGTGAGGGTTCCTGGGGCGAAGGCCATGACTTTGTGGCATGACTGTGAGCGATGTCCCATGGATCAGGGCACGGTGTGATGCTACTTGAGAGCGGTGCAGGGCACGGTGTCCGTTGCTGGGTCAGTGCTTGATGCCGGATCGGAGTCATGCTCGCTCATTCGGATTCCATCCTCGTTGCCAGTATAAAGGACTGAGACTGATGCGAAGCGTAGTGATTCAGCTATCCTTTATTTGAGAAGAAGAACAAGAGATGGCTTTGCCATCTCGCAGGCCGGCTTATATTCGCAACTCACACCACACCCAAACACACACCCACACCCGTGATTGGATATTCACAGTGCACCCTTAGACCCATAGGTCCCTCCAAGGATCCTAGCGTTCCTGTAGGTGCGTGCTAGGATCCATTCGGGCTATTGTCTCTGGCAGTGAAGCTCAGGTTCCTCGCTTGACCACATGCTTGCCCGACCACGTGCAATCCAGCTTTTGCATTTTCAACTGGAAATGTAGTGAATCGGTTGCTGGTATAATATTATTAAGAAGTCTGGAACATTCTCTTTTCTGAAAGTCTCCTGAGGCTTTGAAAATATTCCACACCTGTTGCAGCCTACACTATTCAAGATATTTTTATGAATGCCAAGAATAGATAATCTTTGGTTATGGTGATTTTGGATTAACCGACAAAATTACTCCATTATAAACAGGGGAGTTATAGTATCTCAGTGTTTCTAGCTTGATGTAGCTTTTTATATTTAATAGGTCCTGGTCACACATGCCAGATAACACAAGGGGGAAGTGAGGCTATTTGCCCCATAGTAATTTAACGCACCACTGTGCGATCAGGCACAATTCTTTGCCGCGTGTTTCCAGTGCACTTCAACAAGGGATCACTGACACAATGAGAGCATACTGGTGCGATCACACAGAGACGTCCCTCTGCAGCCCATCACAAACCCGTTTGCTACTGCACTTTCCCAGGTATTTTTAATATCCGCTTCTTCGGAGGGGCGAGACGGGTTGGCAATGGGTGCAGGACGCTTGCCAGATGTTACCGTGTGATCGTGCCTGTAAAATCCGCCCGGCATTCGTCCCTCTCGTGCTGCTAATTCTGCATGTGATCGGAGCCATATAAATGCATTTTCTTCATGAAAAAAATCTTAAGGAGGACTGGTTCCTTTGGTGCACAGTCCACAAACTGCTCCGATCCAGTGCATCCACAAACCTAGGGTTGTTCTGCCAGTGAACTAGGGTTGCCAACTCCAGGTTGGGGAAATCCCTGATTTGGGAGTGGAGCTTGAGGAGGGTGGGGACTTGAGGGAAGGAGGGACCTAAGCAAGGCATGATGCCATAATGGATTCCACTTTCCAAAGCAGCTATTGGCCTGATCTCTGTAGTTTGGGGCTCAGTTGTAATTCCAGGAGATCTCCACTCCCCACCTGTAGGCTGGCAACCCTAAAGATTCATATTCAGTGTACTAGTTCTGCAGGAAGGCAAGCTGATTTCCATCACTATACTGGTGCCAAACATGGCAGTTTTATCTATCAATTCCAACTATTCCAACTGAACATGCTGAAGCATCAGTGCTTGACTTGAAGGAATCAGTGACAAGATTTGCTAAAGAAAAGACACACAAAATGAGATTCTGATGTGCCTGAAATGGAAACATTAAAGAGACTTAAATTTCAACATCGCAATTAACAGGATTTTTCAAAATGCTTTTGAGTTGTCCTGTTTGAGAAAGTCAGAGATTGTATTACTTGTTCTCACAATTAAAAAAAAATAGCAATTTCAAATTTTGTGTTTTTCGTTCTTTCTAAAATGCATTTATGTTTGAAAATTGGTGGGTGCATGGGGGGGGCACCAGAAGGTAGCCGCACTTAGTGTGTAAAAAAACCTGGCACCGGCCATGGAGGTATGGTTCTATAGGGAAGTATGAAAAACATCCAAGGATCAGTACCAGCATCTTCAGTTAAAAGGATCGTGTAGTGAATATGTGAAAAACTTCTACCTGAGAGCCACTGTCCATCAGAGTAGAAAATATTGACACTGATAAACCAATGGTTTGACATGGTATAGGACTGGTTCATGTACTCTGAAGGGATGTCATCCAGTTTCATGCCCATACTATTTTACTTGGGAAATCCCAGTTTCTGACAGGTTCTTCCCATTGGAATGAAGCTGCAGTCCTAATTTTTCACAATCTTGCCAATGAAATGTGATAGAATTATTGCCGTTAAAATTGCGACCTGTTTTCATGTCCATGGTATATAGAGGGATGCCTCTTTACAGATGGTGAAGGAAACATGTAAAACTATTCTGTTTCGTTGTTGCTGCTGCTGTTTTTGAGGATTTTCAACTGGTATTTGAAGTATTTTTTGGTAATGGATTTGTTTTTAGCTTTTTAATGGAAGTTCCCATTTTTAAACTGTGTTTTTATCTGATTTATTTACTGACTTCTATAATATTTATACCCCACTTTTATCTCAGTCAACAGGGCCCAAAGTGATTGTAACTTAAGAGCTGTTTAATTGATATCATGGCAGGTTGCTCAATGCTGTTTTGATGGCTTGCATTTAACGCTTGTTTTAATATTTACAATTGTACGGTCTGTTTTGTAATGGTTTTATTTCTTTTTTCTTTGTAAGCCACCTCAAGCAGATATCTGGAGCTACAGCATTTACATTCCCTACGTTGCGGTATAGTGTACTTTTGATTTGTGTTGCCTGATGGATTGGGGAGGCATGGTTTTTGTGTGGTTTTTTTAACAAATTTTATTAAAAGGATATTATAACATGTTCTATATCAGTATTCAATTCTTAACATATCCCCTTTCCCCCCCGCCCCCGTTTTCTTGCCTTCCCCTGGCTTCCGACGATGCTCCACCCCTGTTAATATTTCAAGGAGGCATGGTTTTTTAATGATTTTATTCTTGTTTTTATATTTGATTGTAATTGTCAAGTTCTCCAGATAGTCAAACACCAGGTGTCATGAGAAGATAGCGTTTATTAAGACTAAGCATAGAGCTGCATGAACACATACTTTGTCAGTAATACTGGTTAATACAGAACAGCATCAGTTATAGCCCTTTTGAAATGCCCCCCCCCATACTACAAGCCAATGGTTACACCTCCTGTGTGCGGCAAAGCAGAAAATTAACAGCCCACCAAAAATATCCACAAAGGCCAAAGAGGCCTGGGACCCAAGGTCAACTGTGAAGATAAGACACTGCACAGACACAGTAAATTAGAGTGCCTGGAGACTCTAGGGAATTTCACATTACCGAGACTCTGTCGGTTTGAAGCCATTTCTGATTCGTCTTGAAGTAAACCAGTACAGGGCTGCCATTTCACACATGGCTTTCCCTGACCGGAAAAGAGCTGAATCAGAAGCGGTTTGGCAATTCAGATTGCACCGCTTTGTTTTCCCGCCGGTTCCCGCCACGCCTTTTTTTTAAAAAAATGTTCGCTTTATAGCGCTATAGCGCTATAAAACAACACTGCAGGCATTCCAATGGGGTTGCTATGATGCTATTGTGCTATAGTGCTATAGCGCTATAGCGCTCTAAAGCGACCGTTCAAAAAAAAAAAAAGCCGGAGATCGCCCGCGCGGGCGAAAAAAGGCGGGAAAAAAGCGTATTGGATCCGGGAGAAGAAACTGGCGACTACTTGGAAGCAGTTGACAGGTAAAACGCTTCAGCCCCGTTTCCTGAACGGGACAGAAGCGATTCTGTGTGAAATTACAAATATATTCTGGTATGGAACCGGTTCTAAAACGGTTCTGTCTGAAATGCCAGACCAGAAACCGTTTGGGAACCGTTCCTCTTCCGGATTATATCATCTGTCTGAAATTCCCCACTGTGTTACTCCCGCATTCCAGAACCGTGAACTTTTGTGTTGTGTTGTGTGAGCAAAACCAGCCTTCAGCCCATTTCTTTTTAAGGAAAGGTGTGATATGGCATGCAGAAAACAAATGATTTGAGAACACCAGCAACAGAAATACTCCAAACACCATTACACAGGCTCATGACAACATTTGAATATGAAACAAAATGTTAAAAGACGTACCTACATATTGCTACTGATGGGAGCTGTTGAGCAAAACCAGTACGCACACAACCAAAATACCACTGGATATGAATAACGCTTCAACAGTGGATCTTGGCACAAGAGAGAACCTTCATGGTGAGACAGTATGAGGAGCTGGTGGAACGACTCCGGATGTACACCCACAGATTAATCTTGATAGCACACTCATTCAGAAGTCTGAGGAGACCATAATACCAATTTTGTCCCCTATTGAAAGCACGATCAATCGTTCCAGGGAGCCTCGAGATGGCCCGGTGTGTTTAGCTTCAGGTGTTTGCACACGTGCAGTTACAAATGATTTATTATCTGCCAAACAAAGATGAAATTGCACGGATGGATTTATTGAACCACCAATTGCTGTTATACCACTCAGGAAATTCTCTCTCCCTTCTGAAAGAATAAACTGAAAATGTACAATGATTGAATCCAAACAAAAGCAACGTTTTCTGCAAATATATCATTTTGCACTGTGGCCGGAACTTTGTTGCCCAGAAATCTTCTAATACACCACGGGAAGAAAACAGATTAGAGCAAAATCTTCTTGGGATTAGTTTCCTACCTTTCCTACCTTCTTGCTAGTATCTAGGGAGTAATAACAAGGATTTTTAATTGTGCTTGAAAACAGATCAGCAGCATTTAGAGATGGTAAAACATGGTCTGCTATAACACGTGTCTGTGGGTAATTTTGCCGCTGCGTTTTGAACCAACTAAAGTCTTCAGTGGCAGCACCTTACGAAGCTTTTCTCCCACAATAAGGAATGATTCCCCCCACCCGTATTCTCTTCTTTGAAACCTCACTATCTACGCAAACTGTTAATTTCCCTTCTGCTCTTGTGGTACAGCCTTGATTTGCTTTAGAGCCCTGGGTGGGTCCAAGTGCCCTTAAAACACATATTGCACAGTTCTGTGATCCTGTAATGGTTCCAAGCATCTCATTATTCCATTCCCCCAACTTTATGTCTTACTAGATTTTCAAAAGAAGCAACCGGACAATAAATCTACTCCTAGCACAACGGGATTTGTTCTCTAGAGAATTAAACAGTAACAACAGCAATACCTCACTATCTACACAGACTGTTAACTCCAACCATCAACTTTGGACAGGACTGAATCAACGAGCAAAGAGGAATGTAAGTGCATAGTCTCTTCTTCTTCTTCTTCTTCAATAGCTTGGGAAGTGTTTGTCGCGCACCCCGCCTTAAGACAGTGCCGTACCCTTGAATGCGGCAACGGTTGGTTTTGAGGATCTGTCTGCAGTCTGAGGATTGCTTATGAAAAGTGTCTGCTGCATCCTCTAACGTCAAACATTTGGTAGAATTGCTTTTGCACATGAAAGGAAGGGCCGAGGTCTATGCGTAAACCAGTCCCTTCCTGCATTTGAAATCAAGGTTGTTTATCAGAAAGGTAGATGAGGGGAGCGGGGGAACCGCAGCCACAGTCAGCTCTGTGTGCACTGAATGATAATATGTTTATACACGGTGTGATGTTATTGACCAACAAGTAAGACTGCTGCTAAAAGGCTGCTACAAGGTCCCTTTGCAATAAGAAGACTAAGGGTGATTCAGGGTGGTGAAAACCAGGGAGGATTGTGAGGCACTCCAAAGGGATCTGTCGAGGATGGGTGAGTGGGTGTCAACGTGGCAAATGGGGTTCAATGTGGCCAAGTGCAAAGTGATGCACATTGGAGCCAAAAATCCTAAATATAAATAGACGTTGATGGGGTCTGAACTGGCAGAGACGGACCAAGAGCGAGATCTTGGAGTCGTAGTGGATAATGAAAATGTCTAGACAGTGTGCAGCTGCGATAAAGAAGGCCAACGCTATGCTGGGGATTATTAGGAAGGGAATTGACAACAAATCAGCCAGTATCATCATGCCCCTGTATAAATCATTGGTGCGACCTCATTTGGAATACTGTGTACAGTTCTGGTCACCACATCTCAAAAAGGATATTATAGCATTGGAAAAAGTGCAGAGAAGGGCAACTAGAATGATAAAAGGGTTGGAACACCTTCCCTATGAAGAAAGGTTAAAACGCTTGGGGCTCTTTAGCTTGGAGAAACGACGGCTGAGGGGTGACATGATCGAGGTTTATAAGATTATGAATGGGATTGAGCAGGTTGAGAAAGAAGTACTTTTCTCCCTTTCTCACAATACAAGAACTCGTGGGCACTCCATGAAATTGCTGAGCAGTCGGGTTAGAACAGATAAAAGGAAATACTTCTTCACCCAAAGAGTGATTAACATATGGAATTCACTGCCACAGGAGGTGGTGGCAGCTACAAGCATGGACAGTTTCAAGAGGGAATTAGATAAACATCTGGAGCAGAAGTCCATCAATGGCTGTTAGCCACGGGGTATAGATGGGAACTCTCAGTCTGGGGCAGGTGATGCACTCTATTCTCGGTGCTTGGGGGGGGGGCAGCAGTGGGAGGGCTTCTAATGTCCTGGCCCCACTGCTGGACCTCCTGATGGCACCTGGTATATTTTGGCCGCTGTGTGACAGAGTGTTGGACTAGATGGGCCATTGGCCTGATTCAACATTGGCTTCTCTTATGTTCTTATGATTCCAGACCATTAAAAAACAATTAAAAAAGAAAGATTAATGCTATGTTATATTGCATGACTCATTATTATATCTTTACCAGTCCTTTTTCTCTCTCCAAAAGATGAGTAACAGTACAGGAGAGGGGAGCCTGAAGTGTGCAGAGCTAGGATTACTCCCCTTCAGCTCTTGTGCTACTGCCCTGATGTGCTTTGGAGCCCTGGATTGGTCCAACTGCCCTTAAAATGCACTCTGAAGTTGTGGTCATGGATCACGTCCACTTCAATGTTAGAGGTCAGAAATAAAAGCACTAGATTGACATAACTGGGGATAAACCACTAAGATCGTTTTTGTTTTGCTTTATTACGTTACCACCACCATCATATCATGTTTGCCTCATCTTCACTGATGGTTCTTTTGTGTCTCATACACCTCTTTTTCCAGCAGTGTGTATACACCAGTTTTTTACACTATAGCCCACTTATTACACAACTGATGCAAAACATAATGAAAAATGTATTTGTTTTAAGGGATGGAGGAACTGGTGCAAGGACAATAACAACCAGTGGAAAACTGAAGAGTCACCGTTTCATTCCTCACAGAATATTCAAACTGAATCAAACAGCTTCCAAAATCCCTCCCTACTTAGAGCAGCAGTGTCTTCACTTGATTTCGCCTACATCTTCCAGTGTGCAAATTCCAGAAGGGTAGCTTTGTTAAGTCTGTAGCAGCAAATTTACACTGGAGTCCATTGGTACCCTAAAGACAAAGTGAGCTCTCACTCATAGAAGCTTATGCTGGCATAAATTTTGTGCCATGTGTCAGGTTCTTCAGTCAGTCATGTAACGCAGGGCTTCTTGCAGAAGACGGTGTTTAATGAAATAGTACCAAAGACACGTGTACATACTCTGTGTCAGTAATGACCAGGTACAGCAGAGCACACTAGGTTATACTACATTCAAACGACCCCCCCCCAACAGCAGAAGCCAACGGTTACATTTAGCACACATGGCAGGCTTATGCAGGCAAGCTTAGCAAAGAAGAAGCCTTCTTCACTGTCTTCACTGCCCAGCCTTCATTGCCAAAGGCGTCTCAGAGCATCTTACAAACTCCTTTCCCTTCCCCCCCCACAACAGACACCCTGTGAGGTAGGTGGGGCTGAGAGAACTTCTGACAGAAACTGTCCTTGAGAGAACAGCTGCACCAGAGCTTGTGACTGACCCAAGGTCACATCAGCAGGTGCAAGTGGAGGAGTGGGGAATCAAACCTGGTTCTCCCAGATAAGAGTCCATGCACTTAACCACTACACCAAACTGGCTCTCTCAAAACAGCCTAGGAACGGTTAGAGTTCCCAGCGATGGGCTCACACATCTGGAAAGCCAAGGTCAGAGACCTGATAAGAGGATGAGAATGAAACTAAAGTTCGGGGGGGGGCAGCTGCCTTCCTCCCACATTCCAACAACATGACAGGGTTACCTGACACCATGGACTCCTGCTTTATTCTAGTTTATTCTTCTTTTACATATTACTGAGACTAAAGCATTCAGATGTGCTGGTACAGATAAATATATAATCCCCATTAACAATTCTTCATTTCCCAAGGAAGAGTGGTCTCAGACACAGGTGTGTAACCAAACAGAAACAGGGGTTCTGTTGTTGTTGTTTAGGTACCTCAAGTAATGGGACTTCATCTACATGAAGACAGACACAGGTGACTAAACTAGATACTGGGGATTTTATTATGACTACTAGTTCTTGCCACTTAGGAAAGATTAGGTGCCGCTGTCAGAGAGAAATGGGACAGCATGATTAAAGAACTGATACAATAGCTGTGGAGTATTTTGAATCTATGTTTTAACAGTCATGTATGGTAAAGGTAAAGGTTCCCTTGCTCGAAAGCCAGTCGAATCCGACTCTAAGGTTGCAGTGCTCATCTCCGTTTCAAAGCCGACGAGCCAGCGCTGTCCAAAGACGTTTCCGTGTCATGTGGCCGGCATGACTAAACACCAAGGCACACGGAACGCTGTTACCTTCCCACCGAAGTGGTACCTATTTATCTATTTGCAATTTTTTGCTTTTGAATTGCTAGGTTGGCAGGAGCTGGAACTAGAGACGGGAGCTCACTCCGTCATGCGGCACTCTCGGGTCTTGAACTGCTGAACTACTGACCTTCCACAGCCTGCAGTTCAGCGTCTTAACCACTTGAGCCTTAAATTAAAATCCAAACAGGATATGCCTTGATCCTCAATATCATCCTTATAACTAATCTGAATTGGAAAACAGCCAGCATTTTAAGGAACATTCAGTTCTGCCTGTGCCTGTCATTCTGGCTTAGATATTGGGATGGTGGGGTGGTCAGGGGAAGTAAGTGACACAGTGAATATGTTCGGGATGCTCATCAGTCAGCAACACTGCACACCATACATTTTGATTTGTGCCCATTATCTGTTTCCATGAGTTTCCAAAATGTCTTTCCAAGACATTGCTTACAGAAATTACTGTCTTGAGAGAATAGAGATTGACTTGATTTGGTTCTGTGGTTCTTTTTTGCTTCCTGGTCCCTCTCTTGACAGGTCTTGTTGGACACGGGTTGGGGGCAAACATTTTGCTTGCGCACACCATATTCCTCACCATTCAGATGGTAGATTTCAAGGAAGGGACATTGTGGTCACTCTCTAGTGCCATGCACAGCACTGCACTCGCCTTAGGAGGAGGTGGTCCCAAACAGTACAGAAGAGAAACATAACGTGTAAGAGATAGTAAACCGTTCTCTTCAAGGTTACCATATCACCTTAGAGGTATGCAAAGAACTCAAATAAGATGAAATTTGGATCTGGAACACAAGTGCCTTGGATGGAGCTTTTTACCTTTTGCTATTGCTATACTTTTTCTGGGTGACCTGTGGTTTCCATGCAGAACACATTAAGCTGTGCTACAGTGACGTTAGAGTTAGTGGTGTTAACAGCTTGGGGGAGGTGGCATTTCACAAGCAAAGCTGTATTTTGTCTGGTTTTCAGTTGGCTAGCTACCTCTCGCTACCAACAGTAACAATTCCGTAGAGCAGTAAAGACCGAGCTCTTCCGTCAAGCATTTTAATATGCTTGCCACACCGGCAGTACCGCAACAGCAACAGCACTTTATACGGAATGCCGCCATATTTTAATGTAATTTAGTATTTATTGTATTGTTTTTAGATGTAGTAATATTGTGTTTTAGATTGTATACTGGTTTTAACTGTTTGTAAACCGCCCTGAGCCACCTTGGCGGGAGGGTGGGATAAAAGTCCAATAAAAAACTGAATAAATAAATAAATTAGGCGAATATTAGCAGTTTACAGATTTGCTCCTTGCAGGAAAATCCCTCTCCGCAGAAAAGTAACAGCACAAGAAACAAACCACTAGTGGTTGTTTTGCAAAGTCATTCTTGGATAATAAGGATGTCAGAAGAAGAGCTCTGGTAGTTTAGAACCCAGGCCTGGGCAGGCAGGGAAGGCAGGACCCCTCTTTCAGACCATGGTCCAGGGTTATGGTGCACTATTGAACAGGAGCCCCTTAGAGACGTCCATCTCAGCATTCAGACCAGATGACCACATACATGTCTTCAGCATGAACAGCAAGATAGCAACTGTAAGAAGCAGGGTCCAGCTATTTCGGCATCTTGTTTCCAAAAGTGACCAATTGGATGCCGCCAAGGAGCTGGCCGCATCAAGGCCATAGTCCACCTTCATTATTTACACACACGCCCCATCCTAGTCCAACTAGTAGTCAGAGGTATTCTCTGACCTTTGAGCATGGAAATTCCATTTAGCAACAGTAGTGGCTACGTTCATAGGCCTACCCTGTCCTCCCCAAATTTGTCTAATCCGTTTCTAAAGCCATCTATACCGGATAGCCACATCTTGTTCTGGCAATTTCCATACTTAGTTCTTGCCACTAGGCTTCATAAAGCACTTCGTTGGTTTAACCCAACTCTACTTTAAAAAATTGTTTGGAACTGCCTAGTGGTCTGTGATTGTGCATGCAGCTTACAGTTGTTCATTGCTACTCCCGTGGTTTTTCCCTGTGGGGATTCACATGCTTTCTGGTTTAGTGTCACAGTCCATGGTGCTTAGAAGCCTACACAGCGGGGGGAAAGTCTTCAGAACTGGAAATTTTTGAACCGCACAAAGGTTCTTTCGGAACAACCCATTTCCCCCCTGGTACTGCACATTTTGTATCTGGCCTGGTTGGACATGGAAAAACAAGTCCTGATGTGTTACCCATCAATTTATCATGTGAGTAGGAGAGAGAGAGAAAATTCACCCCACGAGGAGGTGTGTCGTCTCTTTGCCCTTTCCCTGGAATAAAAAGTTCCAAACATCTTAGCTGTTCCTTATAGTGAAGGTGCTCTGCCTCCTAACATTTGGACCTGCAAAGTGGGATGTTTTCACCGGCTGTTGTGCCTGTGGCCATCTTCTTTTGTAGCTCTTAGAACCAGTGAACAATGCCCTAAACAGCATCCGAGTTGGGAACTCTGATAAAGGTCAGATGGTGCCAGTTCTTCCAGAAACAAAAAGCAGCATCCATTCTTCAGCACAAGCATGCTTAGGCTGACATAAAGCTCTAGCTGTGTTTTCTGGACTGGAGAGCAAATTACGATCTAATCCGATAACCATCCTACACTTGACCGGCTGCTTTATTTTTCAGTCTGGATCACAGGTGACAAACAAGTTGTCTGAATTCTCCTGGCATGTTGTGTGTCAAAGTCCCCTCAGGGAAGTTTGTAGCTGTGGCTCCAAATCATAGCATAATTCACAGAGAATCGTTTAAGATAATGCATTCACCAGCTATGCAGTGTATTCTGGGAGCATCGTGCAAAGTGGCACTTGGCACCTGTGATTTTAGAAAGTACATGATAAGAAGAAGAGAAGAGAAGAGATTGGATTTATACCCCGCCCTTCACTACCCAAAGGTGTCTCAGAGCGGCTCACAAACTCCTTTCCCTTCCCTTCCCCACAACAGACACGCTGTGAGGCAGGTGGGGCTGAGAGAGCTCTTGACAGAAACGGCTCTTTTTCAAGAACAGCTCTTATCAGAACTACGGCTTGCCCAAGGTCATCCAGCCAGGTGCAAGTGGAGGAGTGGGGAATCAAACCCAATTCTCCCAGATTAGAGTTCGCACACTTAACCGCTACACCAAACTGGCTCACCGCAGCCACTGAGCCTGGTACCTACTGCCTTCAGAGGTTTGTTCAGATCCTATATCCATCCACTCACTGGTTCTCTCTCTCCAAGTGCTAAACACATTTCCAACAGATGCCAAATGAATATAAAGAAGACCAAGGATTATAATGGACAGATACAGCTGAAAGAGCTTTGCAACTTGAACATATGAACCTGGCTTTATAGCAAGACAGACTGTGCGTCCAGACAGATCAGTACCAATGTTCCCTTTAAGCTGTGGAGTCCTGTGAGCAAAAATTCTACTTTGTGAGCTGCTGGAATTAAAGGTGTGAGCAAATGATTTGGCTACTGCATAAATTAGTTTGCTCTGGAGCCCCATCCTTCCTGAGCTAAGTCAAAAATGTGTGAGCCGGAGGCTAAAAAATGGCGAGCTAGCTCACACTAACTCAGCTTAGAGGGAACACTGATCAGTACTGTCTTCTCACACTGGCACCAGCTCTCCAGGTTTTCAAGCACAGAAAAGTCCTTCTTAGTACCTGCTGAGATTTTTTAACTGGATTTTCCTGGGATTGAACCTGAGACTCCGCATGCAAAGCATGAGTTCTGTCACTGAGCCATAGGCCACCCCTTCTCTGTTTGAGGAACAGTCTTGACCCTTCATAACATCCAAATTGCAAGATGTCATAGTCCCACTGTACACACATCGGTCAGGCCGCACCTGGAATGCCGTGGGCAGTTCTGGAGCCCTCACTAGAGCGCGTGCAGAGGAGGGCAACCAGGCCCGTAGCTAACGTGGGGCCCACGGGGCCGGGCCCCCTCACGTTTCTTCCGGGCCCCCCAAATTGAATTAATGTAATTACCTTTGATTTAATTAGCTGTGCCCCCTCGAAGCCCCCTCTCCCAAAAATCTTTAGCTACGGGGCTGAGGGCAACAAGGATGATCAGGGGTCTGGAGACCAAGCCCTATGAGGAAAGGGTGAGGGACTTGGGAGTGTCCAGTCTGGAGAAGAGGAGGCTGAAGGGTGACGTGATTGTTCTCTTGAAGTATTTGAAGGGCGGTCACTTGGAGGAGGGCAGGGAGCTGTTCCTGTTGGCAACAGATGATAGGACTTGCAGCAATGGGTTTAAATTAAGGGTGGGAAGGTATCAGCTGGATATTAGGAGAAACTTTTTCATAGGAAGAGTTGTTCAACAGTGGAATCAGCTGCCTAAGGAGGCGGTGAGCTCCCCCTCCCTGGAAGTCTTTAAGCAGCGGCTGGACAAACACTTGTCAGGGATGCTCTAGGCTGATCCTGCATTGAGCAGGAGGTTGGATTAGATGGCCTGAATGGCCCCTTCCAACTCTTTGATTCTATGACCTGTGCAGAAATCTGAACATTTCTATAACTGGGGATGTAAAAAGTAATAAGTACAGTACATATTGAATTTGCCTGAAGGTATTAGGAGGCTCAAGTGATTAAGACGCTGAACTGCAGACTGTGGAAGGTTAGTAGTTCAACAGTTCGAGACCCAAGAGCGCTGCATGACGGCGTGAGCTCCCGTCTCTAGTTCCAGCTCCTGCCAACCGAGCAGTTCGAAAGCAAGAAATTGCAAGTAGATAAATAAGTACCACTTTGGTGGGAAGGTAACAGCGTTCCGTGTGCCTTGGTGTTTAGTCATGCTGGCCACATGACCACGGAAACGTCTTCGGACAGCGCTGGCTCTTCGGCTTTGAAACGGAGATGAGCACCGCAACCCTAGAGTCGGAATCGACTGGCTTTCGAGCAAGGGAACCTTTACCTTTATTAGGAGGAGAATATTTCTCAAATTACTTTTCACTGTGATGCCTGTATGCAGATGAACAAGGACATGTGCAGCTTCGGTGATGCGCTTCCAAACATCTGTGTGCGTGGCTGTCTCAGGTCCCTTAACATGTAGGCCATTCTCTCTGCTCTCCAGGTGAGCAGTGGTTCCTTGCTCTTAAGGTCTATGAGAAGGTGGTTGTGATGGATGAGAGGCAGAGAAGATATTTGACAGACATGGAGACAGGCTAGCCCAAAAGGAGGCAGCCAAGCTGAGGAAGATCTCACCCAGCTGGATGAGCTGCTTCTATAGCCGGCAGTGAAAACACAGCATCTGTTTGATATGTTAGCATCTCTCTGTTGGGCAAGCTGGACCTGGTGGTGTTTTGGGCTGCAGAGCCTCAAGTCCAGATTGGCTAATGCCTTCTTTGACACACACAGGGGGGAAGACCTGAAAAGGACGTGCATGCATATGTGCACATCCCCTTATGTGCATGTATGTGTGACTGTGGGGAGTGGTGCTGAAGGACCAGCATCCATGCTATGCATACACCCTTCTTCAAACCTCGAAGAAATGGGCGCTCCGGAAGCGTAAGTCTTTACTAGATTTATTTATTATATTTAGCTTTTATACCACCCATTCCCCAATAGGGCTCCGGGCGGTGCACAATAAAAACCAAAATCAGTTTGGGTAACTACTAATGGTGCAACAATTGTTACAGTTAATGGGTGTTTATAGTAGTTGCTAATATCTATGTGGGTGTTACCTGTAGACTTAGTATGTTAACAAGGATTTAACTGGCATTATATGATGTTTGAATGGTGGAAGCAATGCTGGGAGCCATTGGGGGGGAAGAGGAGTTTTTGAGAAAAAGGATATGAGATTTATGATGTGGACCAAGTTGTGAAACATTGTGTATTCTAATAAAAGTTGTTTAAAAAAAACCAAAAACCAAAATCTTATTGTACAGTTTAAAATGGATAAAAATCACCATGAAATTCCATAAGAACAAAATCCCTTAATTCCGTAACAGCAATATAGTTTGAAAAACAGGTGGCAATTAAAGTTCCAGTTGCGCTACCACCTTGCAGGTGAGGGGTGAGAGTGCTGGCCAGATGGGCACCATCGCTGCCCTCAGTTAAACGCCTGGCGGAATAACGCCTGGCCTGCCTTTCAAGCCTTGCAGAACTGTAGTTGGTCCCACAGGCCTCAGATGTTAACTGGCAGAGAATTCCACCAGGTTGGGGCCAGAGCACTAAAAGCCCTGGCCCTAGTTGAAGACAGCCAGATTTCTCTGGGGCTGGGGACCACAAGCAACTTCTTACCTGCTGAGTGTAATGCTCTCTGAGAGGTATACCAGGAGACGCAGTCCCAAATATATGCAGATCCCAGGCTGTTAAGGGCCTCAAAGGTAAGCACCAAAACCTTGAACCTGATCCAGTGCTCAACCGGTAACCAGTGCAGCTCACACAGCACAGGTCGAATAAGTACTGATCATGGGGGTCCCAGTAAGGACCCACGCTGCTGCGTTCTGGACCAGCTGATGTTTCTGGGTCAGTCTCAAAGGTAGGCCCATGCACAGCAAGTTACAGTAGTCCAACCTGGGGGTGATTAGTACCCTTTCCCGTATTTCTGTTCTTAGTCTGCATTCTAGATCTGTGTTTACTGTAGAACTGTATGAGATGGAAATAAAGCTGGTTTTTTTTAGTTAAGATGTTTTGCCTAATTGCCTCAATTCCTACTTATGTGCTTAGACTGCTGGCTACAAAGCAACCCTTGTGATGTTGTACCTCTGGGGAAGTCACAGGGACAGAAACCAGAAGTTGTGGCAGGACTATCTGAAGAACACCCAAACCCACCTAATGGGAGCTGTGGAGAAACAGAACAACTTTCTACCCCAGCCTCCAATCAGGGTTATTCCCAGAGTATCCCCAGAGTACTCTGAGAAGAGTTTTGGGGCCCTCAGGCAGATCTCAGCATGGTAGGGGGCGGGGCTTGTAATCAACAGCAACTCACTCAGTCCCCAGCAGCCCCCCAAAACACGATTAGCCCCAAACAGAACTTTAACAGAACCACTCTCTAGCAGGCTTCAAAGAACCCACTCACCCCCAGCTTCTCACACAGCGGCTAGGAAAGGCCAAAACCCTTTACCTTCTAGCAGCACCTCACCACGTGCTCTCCACTCCTTGCCTCAGGCCAGCTGACTTTTCCTTCATTTCATTCATCTGCTCGACAGCCGTTTGCCAAATGGGGTGAGAGACACCCACTGAGGTGCTGGGGGGTGTTGGCAGAGTTCCTCCATCCCAAGGACTTGCACTAATTGCAGTATCCATTTCAGTTGTCCGCATCCTTCTGCTGCGGATATATACTCAGGACACAGCTAAAGTTTCTTGATTCCTGCTGTTCCAGCTGACAGCTCTGCTGCCATAGAAGAACAAGTGTCCACTGGTTGCTTTCTGTCTGTAACATCTCCTGCCCAATCTGCATCCATGTATCCCACTAGTCTGAGATTGTCACTTGTTGGTCACTTTAGTTTCAGACGGGCAGTGCCATGGAGGTACTTTACAAGTCTTTTGACTACAGTCCAGTCCCTTTTGCTTGGCGATTCCATCTTTCTGCATAACATGCCAACAGTTGCTGTGATATCTGGATGTACAGGAGTCTTCCAATGGTTTTGCTGTATTGCTTGTTGTCAGGCAGAAGTTCCCTATTTTCTTGCTGGTTCAGGTAGTTCGTTTCCACGGGAGTGCTTGCTGGTTTAACTCCTTTCAGATTCATAGAGTCCAGAAATTCTAGGATTTCTAGTTGAGAAGATAGCTTCTATCTTCCTCTTTTGTTTGATTTGTATTCCAAGACGGTAGTTGATGTTTCTGAATTCTTTCACTTCTACTTCTTGATTCAGATGTTGAACTGTTTCATCACCGTCCTCCTTGTCTTCATAGCGTAAAGTCAGGCCATCCACATGGTCAAAATGTAAGTCCATTTGTTCTTTCTATAGCTTGAATACAGGCAATGTTCTGCCTTGCCTTGTTCAAATCCTTCCTTGGTTAGCATTTGACAAAGTTTCTCATTCCAACATCTTGCAGCCTGTTTCAGCCCACAGATGCTGTTTTGAGGTTTACAAATGACTGGCTTGTATTTGGATTGCTCAAATCTTGGTGGTTGTTCTATATAGACATCTTCCTTTATTCCTTCGTGTAGAAAAGCAGTCTTTATGTCCAGATGTTCCACATGCATATTCCTTGCTGCTGCTAGGCTCAAGAGCATTCTTACTGAAGTATGTCTCACCACTGGTGCAAAAATTTCATCACACTCTTCTCCATAATTCTGAGAGTATGCTTTAGTGATCAATCTGGCTTTGTATCTTTTTATTTCCTCTTCTGCATTATGCTTTGTTTTGAAGATCCACTTGCATACTACTGCCCTCTTCCCTGCGGGCAGTTCTGTAAGGGTCCACAGAATCATAGAGTTGAAAGGGACCTCCAGGGTCATCTAGTCCAACCCCCTGCACTATGCAGGAAATTCACAAATACCTCCCCCTCCACACCCGCATGTTTGATTCTTGATCAGAGATTAAATCCTTCTTCAGCTTTTCTCCATTTTCCTTCTTTTTTTGCAGGCATTCTTGCTATGTCTTCCCATGTGGAAGGCTCAGGTATAGCTTCTGCCTTTGCTAGATAAGAAAGTCTTCTTGGTGGCACTCCTTTGTTTGATCTGGTTGACCATCTGACACTTGGTTCTGCAGCCCCTTCTGGTTCTTTAGGTTCTGAAGGTGCGTCATGTGTGCTGTCCACTGTGGCCAGATGCACTGTTTCCATTTGTTGTGCTTTATTTTTCTCTGTTGGTGTAGAGTCACTGATATCTACTTTCTTCATGTTGCTTGATTTCTTCCTTTCATCATTGTAGACCACATTGCAGATCTTGATTGTTTCTGGTCTGAGGATTCTGTATCCTTTGCATCCCAGTGCATAGCCTATAAAAATGCCCTTTTCTGCTCTAAGATCCATCTTGGTCCACTTTTCTTCAGAAATGTAAGTGTAGGCCTTTGACCCAAACACTTTTAGATGATTTAGGCTGGGTTTGTGGTCATAACGCAGTTCAAATGCTGTACTACTTGCGCTTTTAGTATGTAATCTATTTTGCAGGTAGGCAGCAGGGTTGATCGCTTCTCCCCAGGAAGCTCTGCCTCAAGGAGCATACATCTGCACATTTCAGTGAAACAGCAATTTTAGTTATTTATTTATTGAATTTATACCCCACTCTCCCTGCCGAAGCAGGCTCAGGGTGGCTTACATAATGTTTTTTATAATAATTTAAAAACCCATACAATCTAAAGTGCAATTTGTTGTTGTTGTTCAGTCGCACAGTCGAGTCCGACTCTTCGCGACCCCATGGACCAGATTACGCCAGGCCCTCCTGTCTTCCGCTGTCCGCTGAAGTTTGCTCAATTTCATGTTCGTTGCATCAACGACACTGTCTAACCATCTCAGTGCAATACATACATACATTTTCCTTTCTGCTACACCATTCTGCTCTGGAGTGTATGGGACTGTAAGCTGATGCTCTATTCCTTGTTCAGTCAAATAATACTTCATCTCATGCCCCACATATTCCCCTCCATTATCAATGCAGATTGCCAGTGGCTTTCTTTGAAATCTGTTACAGGCCATTGCCACATATACTTTACATTTTTTCCAGCACTTGACTTTTCTCTTTAATTAGTTAGGTCACAGTGTATCTTAAGCAGTCATCAATAAAGGTTAGTACATATTTACTGGGGTTTGAGTTTTCACTGGTCCACAAATATCACTGTGTACATCAGCTCTAGGGGTCACCGCATTTGGCTTGTGCCATGCTGCTTGTTAAAGCTAGGTCTCGTCTCCTTCACTCTGACACAGCACACACACCTTTCTTCATTAGGACATCTACTCATTTGCATGCCTTTTGTTAAATTCTGGCTTTCAAGCTGACTAATGACATAACTGTTCTGTGTCCCAATCTGTGTAGGCTGGAGCAATCTTTATGTCTGCATTTCTTTGCAAGGTTTGCTTTCTATGTATAAGCCTTAAGAGTGTACAAATCCTGATGCACAGTTGCAATTAATTTTCCTTCCTGTCTGATAAAAAATCTCTTTCCACAAGACACTGCCATTCCTTGCTTTGTCAGGGTTCTTACAAAGATAAGATTATGTCCTAGCTTCAGGACATAAAGACAGTTTGTAATGAGGACTTCTCGGGTTTCTCCAACTGGGAGCCTGCATTTTATTGTCCCAGAGCTGACGCCTTCAGCCATTACAGAGCGCCCATTTGCAACACTTTTCTCTTGCTTTTGCTCATCTAATGTTTCAAAAAACCCTTTCTCAGCACACATGTGGGCCATGGTCCCAGGATCAATAAACCATATATCACTTTCTGTGGCTCCTGGTGATAATATAAACATTTCTTTATTGGCTGCTGCTTAACTTTAATCGGAGCCTTTTTGCTGCTGTTCCTCTCCCCTCCTTCGGTAAAGGCTTCTGTCTGGTTAATATTAGATCAGTTTCTTCTAATGTGGCCTCACTTCCCACAAAGGTGACAAATTTTAGTATACCTTTGTTATTTATATTCAAAGCCATTTGGCCAGTCTCTGCTGTTCTTTTGGCTGGTCCTGCATTGGGCAGGGGGTTGGACTAGGTGGTCTGTATGGTCCCTTCCAACTATGATTCTATGATTCTTAATTCCCGGATATCATATTCCTCCTCAAGTTGACTGATAATGCTTTCGAGCGACAAACCATTCTTAGACTCAATTTGAGACACTGTATTTTCATATGATTCTGGCAGGCTGATTAAAATTAACACAAGCATATACACATCTGCAGTCTCTTCCTGCACGTCTCAAATTCTCAGCTAATTCCAACATCTTGTCAAGATGCTGCCGGAAGTTCCCATCTTCTTGCATTCTCATGCTAAACAAGCGTTTCTAAAGGTAGAGATGGTTCATTAAGGAGGATTTTATATGCAGTCTTTCCGGCTCAGCCCAAACAGCCTTATCTTGCCTGGTCATTTTTGGCATTCCAGGTAACCTGTTCTCCACCTTCAGCTGGATGGTCATTCTGAGTAACAGTCCACAAGCCTCTTTCGGTGAGATGGGTCTTCATTCTTTCTCTCCAAATTGGATACTTGCTCTCCGCGAGCCTATCTGTCCAGTGACCACACTGTGCACCACACAGGAGATCACCATCTTTGTTCCTTTGTTCTTGCCTGCTTGTGCCAAGAGCCTTTAATCAGAGATGGGCTTAATCTGGGCCACCATAACACCTGTTGGCAGAGTTATTAACACAGCAACCGTGTGCAACCTGATTAAAGAGTAAAGATGTAGATCTCTAGCTGGGGGGGGGACAGGGGACGACTGAATGAAGAACTTCCAAGAAGGAGGAAATTGCCCTAAGATTAGCAATCTGGAGACAGACAAGGAATGACACTTAACGGAAAAGAAGGTGCCGACTTCACTATTCTATTTCATGGTCTTCCTGCTGCCCCTTCAGAGGCTTTTTCTCTTCTTTGTATAGCAGACATTGCCTTTTTCCGACAGGGAGAAACCTTACTTTTAGTGACCTTCTGCACCTCTGAAATACCTGCTCAACCCGTACATGTATAAAGTAGAGCAGGCTGAAGGGGAGCAAGAGTATGTCCAGACAGCTGTACAAGCAGGGGTGAGTATGGCTTTTCTGCCACAACTTCACTACACAAACAACACCCACATTTGCTCTGGATCCGACGCTACACTTCATTGGCTCAAAAACTCCCAGACTAATCATTCAGTGAAATGATATCACTTTTTTTAAAGTTTAAAAATAATCCATTTCTGCTTGGGAGTGTCATGCTGAGAGTCTTGCAATATGTTAAAAATAAATCTTTGATTAAAGGCACCCTTGCACATATTCTCACAGCTCAGCAAACCTGGGGAAATTTAACAAATCAAATATGCTTGTGTTTTTCCTCCCTTTTAAAATTCTTTAGAGTGTCTGGATTTACTAACGCTCTTTTACCGAACCAAATAAACATTATCATCTTGTCCTCTTAGTCTGTACCATGAAAGTGGCCCTTATCTACTATTCTTTCTTGTTATTTGGCACCCCACACAGCAGCGGCAGCCCAATTAATTTGTGCGCTGCTTCTTAATTCTGAAGTGATTGGGCCAGACTCTGAGCTCTGAAATAAATTGCTAGAGATAAGCCAGTCTACACCAACAGAGACCCAACAGCCTTCTCTCTTCCCAGCAGCATGGAGCATTCTTTTAAGGCATGTCTTATTCACAACCGCTTCCTCTTCAGGGACTTATCACTTTCGGCGGGACTATCACATCTTGCAATCTGGATGTCATGCCTCTGTTGATAAACGCCAAGATGGCATTCGCCTTTTTTGTCACCGCATCACACTGGGTGCTCTTATATAATTTACGGTCTAACCGTACCCCGGGATCTTGTTCACACACACTGCTACCCAGAAGTGTATCCCCAATCCAGTCTGTGTGTTCCTCATTTTTGTTACCTAGACGTAGGACTTGGCACTTATCAGCAAGTTGTCCTTTAGATGTTCGCTGGTCAATCCCTTTAAAATCTGCTCCAATATCTTCCTTGGCACAGAGGCCAGGCTGACTGGTCTGTAGTTTCCTGGATCATCCCTCTTCCTTTTTTTGAAAACTGGGATAACACCTGCCTTCCTCCAGTCTTGTGGCACATCTCCCATCCTCCAAGAGGTCTGGAAGATGATAGACAAATGCTCTGCCAGCTCTCTATAAAGTTCTTTGAGCACTCTTGGGTGCATACCCTCTGGCCCAGGGGATTTGTACTCATTCACTGCAGCCAGGTGCTTCTCAGCTACCTCTCTGCCCATGTGAACCAGCAGCCCGGACGCCGTGTCTTGCTTCCTACCATCTCTAGATGAGCCTGTTCTCTTCTTCAGGGGAAAAAACTGAGACAAAAATAGGCATTAAGCCTTTCGGCTTTCTCTCTGTCCTCTGTCAAAGTTTCTCCATTTTCACCCAACAGTGAAACAGTTTTATCTTGCATTTGTTCCTCACATATCTGAAGATTTTCTTGTTGTAAGGAGCCTCCCTGGCCAGCTTTAGCTCACAGTGAGCTTTGGCCTCGCTGATGGCTGACTTACCAACCCACAGATACGCTTCTTTAGAGGGAAGTCCTTGCCTCCATTTCTTGAACCTTTCCTTTTTCTCCCTTAGTATATCACACAGTATTCTGTTCATCCACATTGGCTTCTTGGATCCCCTGACATGCGTCTTTCTTGTTGAAACAGCAATGGCTTGAGCTCGTGAGAGCTCTTGTTTTAGGAGAGTCCGGCCCTTCACTTGCCCGTGGAATGATTCTCATCACGTCCCCAAGTTTATTAAAATCCACTCTACTAAAATCTGAAGTGCATGTGTGCTCCGAACTTCCTTGGTCCCCCACAGCGAAAGGAATTCTAGCAGGGCGTGGTCACTTCCCCCTAAGGTCCTCAGCACCTTCACCCCATCTACCATCTCTTGCCTGTTGGTCAATATTAAAGTTGAGTACAGCCGAGCCCCTTGTAGCTTCCTCCACCACTTGAAGGAAGTTGTCATCCAAACAGGCAGGAAGTTGTGTGACTGTGGGCGCCTTGCAGATTTTGTCTTCCAGGACCCATCAGGGAAGCTGAAGTCACCCATAACAGGTCATGTTTGGATGCCGTGTCCCTGTAGGGTGCGTACGTGTGTGTAAGAGTAAAGTCCCGTCAAGTCACAGCCGACTTACCGTGACCCCGTAGGGTTTTCCAGGTAAGAGACATTCAGAGGGTGGTCTGCCGTTGCCTGGCTCTGCGTGGTGACCCCGGACTCCCTCCGTGGTGTCCCATCCGAGGACCTGCCAGGGGCGACCCCGCTTAGCTTCCGAGATCTGATGAGAGCAGGCTCGCCGGGGCCATCCAGGTCAGGGCCCCTGTAGGGTACACATCTCTCTAAATAAACCAAAACCCAGTTTGATCTGCCCACAGGCACTGAGCGCCATCGCTGAATCCTCCCCCCTCCCCCAGTCATTACCACGAATGTCAAAAACAATTATATTACAAGTGGGGACCTGCGCAAAACTTGTGGAGCGGGTGCATCCCTTCCCCTGCTTTGCTTCCTTACCCCCTTCTCTAAACAATCTCCCGCCCCCCTCATTTGTCAACCTACCCCCATCTCTTTTGTCCCCCCCATCCCGTTCTCTGTCAATCCCTCTCCTGTCAATGTACCCCCCCTTTCTCCCATCCCCCTCATTGGCCAGCCAACCCCCTCCCAGGCTCGTAGCCAAGATTTTTAAAGTCAGGGGGCATTTCAATTTCTCAGGGGGCACTGGCTAATCAATTTAATCTGGGGGAGAAGGCTGTGACACCCTGGGCTGGATGGAAAGTCAGGGGGCCTTGCTAGCAGGGGGCCTTGCTAGTCAGGGGGCCTTGCTAGCCTAGCCCCGAAATGCCCCACTGTAGCTACAGGCAGGGGGGAGGCGGCAGTGAAGACTTCTTCCTACTGCAAAACGTGCAAGAGACAGAATCACACCCCCTTCTGTTTTCTTGCTATGGCTGCTGTGCTATTGCTGCCGGGCCTAGCATGGCTCCCGGTCTGCCGCACTGCTGACGCTCGGCCCAGTCTGGCACAGCCGGGCTGTTGCACCTCCGCCACCAGGCCCAGCGCAGCTCCCAGACTGCCACGCTGCTGACACCAGGCCCAGCATGGCTCCTTGCCTGCCGGGCCCCATCAGGTGGGCGTGTTCTCTGCACTTGCACAGAGAACACTTTTTTTATTGGGGGCGGGGTTTAACCCCCCCATTGTTTTTTTACAGAAACATCTGTTTAGCATCCGGTTGGCCCCGATTCTCAGATTTAGCTATCCATGGATAGGGGCCCCATGTCAGTAATAGTATATAGATGGAGAATTCAAAAGAGTATCCCAAGCTAAAGTCTGTGCAGGAAGTTCTCCCCTGCCCTCCCTCCCCTGCCCAGCGTCCACACATTCAAGTCCTAACCGGCCCTCTGGAGCGGTGCAGTCCACTCTGCCGTCTCAGGGCTCGGCCACCTCATTCTCACGCCTCTGTGAATCAGGCAACACTTTATTCCATCAGGGTTTTACCAATCTTATCTGCTCCTGGTCTTTTATCTGGTTCCCTTGCTGGGGCATTCCTGTGCACTAAAAAGTGTATATTTAGTGTATGTCACACATGCATTATTACACACTGCTGGAAGTTCTGGCTTACCAGCTTAACACAGCATGGTCAGTTCTAGAGCCACTCAAAAGCAAAGCATTCATGTTCTTTTGGTTAAAAACGTGACAGATATAGCATGTTGTCAACCATATATTCCAAGTAGATCTCAGGAACCACAGTGTGTGAAATAGGAGGCTGTATACAGCCAGATTCAACTAGCTTTCCAGCAAGGGAAACCAGTTGGGTGTAGTGGTTAAGTGCACAGACTCTTATCTGGGAGAACCGGGTTTGATTCCCCATGCCTCCACTTGCACCTGCTGATGTGACCTTGGGTCAGTCACAAGCTCTGGCACAGCTGTTCTCTCAAGGACAGTTTCTGTCAGAAGTTCTCTCAGCCCCACCTACTTCACAGGGTGTCTGTTGTGGGGAGGGGAAGGGAAAGGAGTTTGTAAGCTGCTCTGAGATGCCTTTGGGCAGTGAAGGGCGGGGTATAAATCCAATCTCTTCTCCTCCTCTTCTTCTTCTTCTTCACCTTATGCCCTATGAAGCCTTAGTGTTCATGCCCACACCTTTATGAGCACATCTGCTAGAGAATAGGTGCATTCATCCACCGCTGAGAGATGTATCTATTCATTACCTGTCGCCTTCCTCCCTGACAGGGGCCTGAAGCGCCTGACATCATTCTTCCCTCTTCCATTTTAGCCTCACAACAACCCCGCGAGGTAGGTGAGGCTGAGAGCCTGTGACCTGCGGCCCAAAGACCCCCAGTGAGCATCCAGCGGGGGCCTGAACTTGGATCTGGCGGGTCCTGATGCCTCTTGATGGCCAGGCTGCTTGCAGTTCGGAGTGGAAATCTGGAGGGGAGAAGAAAGACAGGCGCCCCACTCTCCTCTGCGGGTAGGCCGCGGGCAGGGGGTCCTCGGCATCCGGAGCGTAGCCCCAGCAGGGCGTTTCGGCCCGGCCGTCCAGCCTCGGGGCCCTCCCGGCAGCAGGTGCAGCCCGCCCGGCCTCCGCGCCCACGTGCAAGCGCGCCTTCCCCTCCGCCCCCGGCGACCGGCAGCCCCGAGGCCGAGGCCCCGCCCCGCCCCGCCCCGCCCGCGGCGGCTCTGCTCGGCCGGCAGCCCCCCCAGCCCCAGCCCCAGCCCCAGCCGGGCCCCGGTGGCGGGAGAGCTCCGCCGGAGGAGCGACGAAGGGGTGGGGGGCAGCGGGCGGGGCGCTTCTGCGGAAGCGGGGCGAGGAGGAGGCGGCGGCGGCGGCCACGCCCCCCGCCGGCAGACGCGCTCGCTGGCTCCCCCGCCCGCCCCCTGAGCCGGCGGCCCCGCCCCGTCTGAGGCGCTCGCTCGCTCGCTCGCTCGCTCCCCCCCCCCCGGCTCGGCGCGTCTCGAGCGCGGGGCTGCCAGGCCGCCGCCGCCGCCGCCTCCTCCTCGGCCACCGCCTCCCGCTGACGTCTCGCCCGTCTGAAAAACTCCCGGCGGCGGCGGCGGAGCGAGCAGCCGGAGCCCGGCCAGCTGGGGAGCGAGTGAGCGAGCGAGAGCCGGCCGAGCGCCCGCCCGCTTGCCTGCCTGCCTGCCTGCCTGCCTGCCTGCCTGCCGCCTGCAGCCGCGGAGATGGGGTCGGCGGCAGCGTCGGGGTCGGCGGCCGGCCCGTGCGCTCGCCGGCTGGCCCGCCGCTCGCACTCGGCGCTCCTCTTGGCGCTCAGCGTGCTGCTGGTGCAGACCCTGGTCGTGTGGAATTTCAGCAGCCTCGACTCGGGGGGCGACGAGCAGCGGCGGGGCGGCGGCGGCGGCCGAGAGAAGCGCGATCTGGGCGGCGGCGGCACCAGCAGTAGCAGCAGCAGCAGCAGCCGCCGCGACGCCCCCGGGCGCACCCGCAGCGCAGAGGACCGCCGGCCGCGAGGGTAAGAGGGAGGCTGCCTCCGGGATGCGGCGGGGGGCCGGGCGGGCGGGCGAAGAGGGGCCGGGGCCAAGCGGGCGGGCGGGCGGGTGGTCTCCCCTTCCTTCCTTCCTTCCTTCCTTCCCTCCTTCCTTCCCTCTCGGCGCGTCCTTCGGGCATGGTCCCCCGGGCGTCAGGCAGCCGGCCTCTCGCGGAGCTCTCCGGGGCCGGCTCCGGGGTCCCCGCGGGCCAGGGCCGGGCTGAGGGCGCGCTGGCAGCCCCCCCTCCCCCCCCTCCCCGCGCATCCAGCCGCCCGGGGCCGCCGGGGGGAGTCAGGGGGCTGGCCGGACTCCGCGCTCGCCTTCCGGGCCGCGGCGCTGGCCAGGCTCGGCGGCTTCTCCTGGGGCGGGAGGAGGCAGGCAAGGCGGGCGGTCGCCTTCTTCGCCAGGCTTCCAGGGGACGCGGCGGGGCGACCGACTCGAGCCGGGCCGGGGGGCTGTGCGAGGGAGACTCCCCGGGAGAAGAGAGGCGCGGCGGGCCGGGGGTGGGGTGGGGGGAGCGGCGGGAGGCCCATCTCGCGAACGCCGGAGCCGGCGCTGGGGCTTCTCCGGGGCAGGACTGGGGCGGCAGCACCGCGGGGGCGGCGGGAGGCGAGCTGGACGCATCTCCTTTCCCCGCTTGGGAGCCCGGGCGGCGGCGGGGGAGGACAGGCGTGCTGTTGGGGGTCCCCGTCTCCTTCCTTCCACGGTGCTCAGAGCAGGTAGGGATGGTCCTTTCTGGGCTGTTGTTCAAGCCTGCTCTTCTCCACCCAGCTCTGCCTGTGCTTTGGCGCTTGGGGCCCCTTCGTGCACCCCGAGGTCCCGGTGGCGCTCCTGAGAGTGGCCCTTGCTGGCGTGTGGGCGCTTGGCTTTCTTCTCCCCTGGGTGCTGGGGGGGGGTGGTCGGAGATCTCCTGCTCTCGGAGGCGCTCTGGAAATGCTGCAAGAGGGCTGCCGCCCCCCGCCGCTTTTTTTTTTAAAGAACAAAGAGCAGAAGTGGGAAGCTGGCTGGGGTTTCTTGCTCAACAAGAGGGTGTTTTGTAAAAGTTAGGGTCTGCCTTGTGCGTCTCTGGTGTCTCGTGTGCCTGGTTGGTTTTGCTTTCCGAGGCTGATCCTGCCTGCTGTGCGCTAAGGTGATCTTATGCCTGTTCTCGGCCTGAGAGTTGTTGGTGGTTCTGGTCTCTAGAGCAATGAGCTGCAAATCGAAAAAGCCTCCCCTGCTTCCTTCTTCAAGGAGTGATGTCTGGAAATTACCGTCTCCGAAATGGAGACTGTGCCAAGGACATCCTCGGAGCCTTGGGAAAGGGGGCGCTTCAGTTGAGCGAGAGCCCTGGACTGATCTGCCGTAAGTCACATTTTGGAAAGTGCACAGCTGTAGGCTGCCTCTGATGACACCCTGAGAACACATTTCATAGCTCTGAGCCATCACGGGCTCTTGGCGCACATCTGGGACTTGAGGACTGGTCTCCTGGTTCGTCCCGGACTATACAAACTGTACTAATCTGAGAGTGCACTTTGGGGGAAATGTTTTCGAGCCCTAAAGTTGGTGCTCGTGTCTTGTGCAAAGTGGCCACCAATGCTTCCTCTAAGCTGTGGAGTTTTGTGAGCAAAAATTCTGCTTTGTGAGCTACTGGCATTAAAGTTGTGAGTGAGCGATTTGGCTGCTGCATAAATTAGTTTGCTTTGGAGCCCTCCTTCCTGAGCTAAGACAAAAATGTGTGAACTGGAGGCTAAAAAACTGTGAGCCAGCTCACACTAACTCAGCTTCGAGGGAACACTGGTGGCCACCTGTATCTGTTGCTGTGTGCTAGAGACCAGCAAGTGCTTCTGCGTTGTCCACTTTCCTGACCGTGCCTCAGGCGAGCCCCTTGGAGTCTTACTGCTCTGTGAGAGTGTTCTGGAAAAGGAGGGTACAAATCTTGAGCCCCTCGGGATGGGGTTGTGCAAGCTAGCAGTGGTGGGCAGGAGAACACAGGGATGCTGAAGAAAGGGTACTGGGTTCTGGTCCCGACTTGCGTTCCAGTCCGTCTGCCTTCATGGCTAATACCTAAAACAATCCCTTTGTTCAGTCGGGTCTGACTGCATGGCATAGCTGCTTGAAATCCTAGATGTTGGCAGGCAGGCAAGCCAGGTTGAAGTTACTCATCGGGGAAGGAAATACGCTCTGTCCATGATCAGAATCCATATTCCTATTACTTCATCTGTTCTAGGATAAGCTGTTGGGAATGGCTGTGGCTTTTGGGTAGAGTGCTGAAGAATCCAGTCCCCACCGTTTCCCATTGGATCCTGGGAAGTAGGTATTGGGGAGGAGCCTTAAGGTTTGTAGCGCCACTGCTAGCCAGAGAGGATAATAACGGAGCTAGGTGGACCAACTTTGTATAAGACAACTTCTTATATGAAAGATTTATTAGACTGTGGGAATGTTCCGTCTGTTACTCTTCTGGGAAATATTCCGCCTTAGCCTCACTGCCTGAGACAGGAAATAATTCCTGCTAACTTGAAGGAATAGAGAATCCCAAAATTCACTGGGATCTTCAAGAGCTTGTGGTCCAATGAATCTTCTGTGCACCTCTTGATAGTCTGCCCTGCCTCGGTGTTTGGTGTCGTCTCCCTTTGCTGAGGGTTAAGGCTGAGGCAGTAAGACTAAAAAAGTGTTCAGGAAGTGAATCCCAGCTCCCATTATACCCAGGCTGCCTTGGAGGGCAGATTTGAGCTTGGGAGAGGTAAAGGATCCTATGACGTGTTTCTGAAGCAGGTAGGCATCCAATAATGATGTGTGTTAATATTGAACACTTATTTTTTCAATAATGTATGTCTTCCATTAGTGCCCTTGGGCAATTACCTACCTGTCTTGCAGGTGAAGGAGCCTCTGTCTCCCCCCTGTCTTTTCCTTCTCCCATTTGGTGGCCAGAGCCTCTGGTTCGCCTGTTGCATTTCTCTTCATTGGTCTGTATCTCTCCTGTTTGAATCCGGTAGGTTTGGTGTATGCTTGTCAGGTAAACCTGCCATTTGCTGCGGAGGGGAGGGAGGAGAGAGGAGGCATCTTTCACTGCTCTGGAATGTGGGAGTAGCACCGAGTCTCCAGAGCCTCTAATTTACTGTGTCTACGCTGTGTCTTATCTAAACGGCTGGCCTTGGGTCCCAGGCCTCTTTGGCCTTTGTGGAAGTATCTGGTGGCTGTTAATTTTCTGCCTACCGTGCGCGGGAGATGAAACCATTTCAAGGGGGCTATAACCGATGCTGTTCTGTATCACTCAGTATCACTGACAATGGATGTGTTCATGTTGCTTTAAGCTTAGTCTTAATAAACGCTCTCTTCTTATGAAGCCTGGTGTTTGACTGACTATCTGGAGATCGTGACAGTGCTGTTTGTGTGCGAGCCCTTTGACGCTGGATGTAGCCGGGCTGGCTTTTCAGCACAAGAGCCTCTAGCTCCTTCAGTTGTTTGTGTCCCCTTCTGTCTTGGCCCTTCTACTCCAGAGTCCTTTGGCACCGAAGCAAAGCTTTTGGAGCCAGGGAGGAAGGAGAGCATGAAAGTGCGGGAGCAACACGAGGCTTTGTTTTCCCCTGAGGGATTGTTGTGCCACTGTCTACCACAAAGAATCCTCCTCCCTGAAGACAGTCAACGGATCAGCAGGGGAGCTAGTTAGAAAATGGCAACAGAGGAAAGCACTTTAATGGGATTGTCTATTATTAGTAGTCCTCTTTGGAGGCTTAATTATTTTGGAATGCATCAGTTGCTGAATCCTTCACATTTCCCCAAGTCTCTAGGGTGTTCCCCCCCCCTCTGAGTTTTGCATAAGGTTTTTAACGCCCTGGGTGCATCTCCATGTGGCAAGGAAAAATGATCAGTAGCGCTGACATTTCTGTACACAGCTGTGCCTCGTAGGGCAAGGGGGCTCCTGATGAAAAGGAAAGCAGCATTGCTGTGGCTTTCAATCCTGCAAGGACATTGCAAAGGGTCCTCTTGTTTTTCTTTTGCTCTGAAACAAACTGCTGTTTTATTTAGCGGTGGGCGTATACAGTCTGTTGAACTGTAAAATGGAACCAGGATGGGAAGAGGCAGTGTTGGAAAATGGCCAGGCTCCTCTATGAGTTGAAGCCACATGTTGGTGCTCATGTCAGCTCAGATGCACCTAAGAGATGCAGGTACATTTGGGGACTTTTGATTCCCCTGCTCAGAGACAGGCTTGTTTCATTCACCGGCTTTTATGCCACGTGCATTGTTCAGCACATTACTACTTTTCTCGGCAAAGTCTGTGGCACATGAAATGCAGAGTGCAGGAGGCGATGCCTGTTGCTTCCAATTTGCTGAAGGCGATTCACACCAGCTTTTCTTCATGTGTGCAGGCTTGAAGCAGGAGGACATACAATAATAATACTTTTTAAAAAGCGTTTTGGGTCATTGCTGGTGGATTTTCAACGTTACCGGGGTCAGCTTCAGCACGGGCACGTTGCATCAGCTTCCCGATTAGAAGAGTTAACTGAGAAGATTAAAATTCAGTCTTGGAAAATATTACAGCCAGCACCTGCAGACCTCTCTTTCAGCACCCTGAGAGCTGGGTCATGTGTATACATTACTTGATCCATGCTCACGCGGGCGCAAAATGCTGTGACCTGCATTGCAAAGGATGGGTGGCCTCCATGGAAAAGGCATTGTGCTTCAAGTGATGTGAGGGCTTTTCCAGACATCTGAGCCACACTTGTATGTTCATCCCACAGTGACCACAACATCCAATTTCCTGGTTATGCAGAAAATCTGTGATGGGGCTGCCTATTGTTATCTCTTTAATGAAATGTAGCTGTCACAGTCTGATTGGAGTAGGGCCAGTTTGATTGGAAGGTGGTCTGGTCTCATGACCCTGACCCATCAGCGAGAGTCTGCATGGAGGGCAGAAGGTTAACTTAAGGAATTTATCCACATATTCCTATGAAGTTGCTGGCTTGGAGAGTTTGGAAGGCTGAATTCTGACATCCCCCCTCCCATGCACGAAATCCCATTTAGAGATCAGACAATAGACTTAAATGATTCACAAAGTTATTTGGAAAAGTTACTGTGCATAGCTTACTGAAACTAGAATCCTACTATGGAATATTGCATCACTGAATACGTCATGTTAATATTTATGCTTTGCTTCAGTTCTTTTTTGAGACTTCTGGTTGGTTCTACAATCCGAATCCTGTTGCACTGTTTATTGAATGTCCCATCTGTTGATTGTGTTGATTCACTCTATGTAATCCGCCTTGAGAGAGCCGGTTTGGTGCAGTGGTTAAATGCGCGGACTCTAATCTGGGAGAACTGAGTTTGATTCACCACTCCTCCACTTGCAGCTGCTGGATGACCTTGGGCAAGCCGTAGTTCTGTCAGAGCTGTTCTTGAAGGAGCAGTTCTGTCAAGAGCTCTCTCAGCCCCGCCTACCTCACAGGGTGTCTGTTGTGGGGAAGGGAAGGGAAAGGAGTGTGTAAGCCGCTCTGAGACTCTGAGTGAAGGGCGGGGGTATAAATCCAATCTCTTCTCTTCTTCTTCTATTGAGTCCAAGTGAGAAAGGCGGGCTGTAAATAACATAAAATAAATTTAATGTTCGGAGCTGGAGAATAACTTCTCAGGGAAATGGTGCTTGTTTGTAATATAGTTGAACACGACGAGGTGGGAAGGTGAGTGTTACCAAACAGGGTTGATTAGGAGCTTTGTTCTCATTGGAAGAGAGGCATAATTTGGTTGTGGTAGCTGCAAATTCAGGGGAAATACATCTTTTGGTTCTGCAAATTCTTCACTTTTACTTCTTACTGTTTTTACAACCTAAGTCATAAACAGCAAACCCTCGTCCCATGGGAGGAAAACCTAAAAGTTAGTTATTATACAGCGCAGTGGTCTGAAGGCATGCAATGCAGCAGCCTTGCTAAGCACATCTGGTCAGACCCCCGAGGAAGCTGGTGTGCATTGCAATGAGGAAAGAAAAGCAGTATAGAAATGTAGCAAGTCAGAGTTGGAGCAGGCGAATAATTTAGCACTGTCAGTCAGGCAGATTGTGGGTGGGCAAAGTCTCATGCAAATCTATCTGTTCAGGGTGTCTCGCAAGCATCTTGGGTCAGAGAACCAGAGGGGCACAGGAGATCCGGTTTGGTGCAGTGGCTAAAAGCAGCGGACTCTAATCTGGAGAACCGGGTTTGATTTCCCACTCCTCCACATGCAGCCAGCTGGGTGACCTTGGTTCAGTCACAGTTCTCTCAGAGCTGTTCCCTCAAGAGCAGTTCTCTCAGAGCTCTCTCAGCCCCACCTACCTCACAGGGCGTCTGTTGTGGGGAGAGGAAGGGAAGGAGATTGTAAGCTGCTCTGAGACTCCGAGTGAAGGATGGGGTATAAATCCAATTCTTCATCTTCGTCTTCTACTCCGTCCGTGGGCTGTGCTTGGTGCAGCTAAAACACCTGATCTGTCTAGTACATCTTTATCCCACCCTTCCTCCAAGAGGCTCAGGGCAGCAATCATCGTCCTCTCTTCCTTGTTATTATCCTCACAACAACCCCGTGATGTAAGTTGGGCTGAGAGTGCAGCTTGACTGGTCCAAGGTCCCCCGAGAACTTCAGAGCAGTGTGGTTTTAAATCTGGGTCCTCAGGCTCTGACAGATACGCCGCTCTGGCAGAGTTCTGATCCCTGGGGGGCTTTCACCAACTTTGTCTCTTTGAACGGGAATAATTAGTCACTGGGAGGTTTGCCAGTCCCCCCCACCACACACCAAGGCTCCTGTCAGTTCAACAGGTAGAAAACGAGCAGGGGGGAAATTGCCGCAATTAGCTTTTTGCCATTTCCGTAGCTGTTAAAGGCACCAGTGGCACTTTGTGAAGGAGAATGAGAAACTGGCGGTTCACGTGACGGGAAGGCCAGGTGTCTTTCCTGGAGCTCACGCTTCTCTTGCCGACCAAAATATAGTCCTCTTTTCTTCCCCCTCCCCCTGCCAGCACTTTCTTGACAATTTTTCATTCACACTGTGTCGATGTTAAGAGCTTCTAAGCGCAGGTTGGATAGCGGCTTGTGAAATGAGCAGTGGCGCTCCCCTCTTAGACCGTCTTTCATGGACTTGTTGAAATCGATTCATTTTTTTTGTTTTAATCCCGAGAGGTTGTGCAGTCCTCTCATGGGGGGGGGGGGGTGCTGTCTTGGACTCTCTCTCTCTGTCTCTCTCTCTCTGTCTCTCTCTCTCTCTGTCTCTCTCTCTCTCTTTCTCTGTCTCTGTCTCTCTCTGTCTCTCTCTCTCTCTGTCTCTCTCTCTCATAGACGGGCTTCCCTTCCCTTCCTTGCAGCCTGAAGGGGTGATGCTCCTGCCCTCTTTCCTATAGGGGTGAATGGTATGCAGCGAGGCTGGTTCCAGGTTTCTCATCCCTGCTGTTGCAAGCCAAGAAAATCTCCAAGAAAATCCCCCCCCCTGCGATGCTGACTTGAGTCCTTTTGGACTTTGTTTCCCAGGACTGCTGTTCCTCTTTTGAGACCAATCTTGTGCATCAGTCAGCCAGCATAAATTGTCAGCAAATTTCCTGCCAATAAATCGATCCTGTCCAGATACACTGAATGTGTTATTATCCTGCCAGTCTTCCAGGGACCTCAGAGCAGTGTCTGTGGTTCTCCTTTCCCCCACCTTATCATGACAACAACCAGGGCTCTTTTTGTAGCAGGAATTCCTTTGCATATTAGGTGACGCACCCCTAATGTAGACAATCCTCCAAGAGCTTACAGAGCTCTTCTTCCAGGGGCTACTGCAAGCTCTTGGAGGATTGGCTACATGAGGGGTGTGTTGCTTAATATGCAAAGGAGTTCCTGCTACAAAAAGAGCCCTGACAACAACCCTGTGAGGGAGGATGTTTTGAGAAAGTGACTTCTGCAAGGTCACCTCAGCAAGTTCCGTGACAGAGAGGGGACTTGAATTCTGATCTCCCAGTTCCTGATCCGACACTCTAACCACAGTTCCTGGCGGAGACTCAGATTTTTGACAGTCTGGAAAGAGCTGCGGCCTCAGTTTGCACTCTGTAAAATGGGGAGAGTTTACTTATGGAGGAACCCCTCTTGTGTTTGACCATTTGTTACCCTGAGAATTGTGCTGGCGCACAGAACCAAGGAATCATTTTCCTGGGCTTGGTAAAACTGCATAACCTTTCCCTCCCTCCCTCGCTTGATCTGATCCCAACCCATTTCTTGGGCAGTAAAAGAAAGGGCATCTCTTTTATTTCTGAAATGCCGCTGACCCTGTGAGCTTGCAGCTGTGGTACTTACCCCATCCTTCAAGCTCTAGGTGAAGCGTGCCTGTCCATCCCCCCGCCCCCACCATGCCTGGTACTGGCAAGGACTGTACAACAAGAAAAGTCTGAGGCTCTCACCAAGAAATTTGAAGTTTGCGGCGGCTGGCATTATTGTCAACCTCCCCCCCCGCCCCCCCGCTGACTCTCAATCAGGGATGTTGGGAATGTAATCAGTCCTCAGTCTTTGGTGGACGTTAAATCCAGCAAGAGAAACCCGATGAGTGAAGTGACACAGGAGGAGGTCCATTTGAGCCCTGGCTGCATGGAAGAGTGTTCGTAAATAATGCAGACCTTAGCTTTGTGCCTGAAAGAGATTTGTTTGTTGTGTTAAGAGGAGCCTGGTGAAGCGAGATGGTTCTTTCCCTTTGCCCTAAAAAAAAATCCTGCTTTCCCTGAACCCCAGTGGTAGTTTTTCAGGGAGCTACCGTTGCCTGCACGGAGCAGGGGGAGGCTGCGTTGGGAACTGGGATAAGGAGACTATTCCCCGGGTTAAGCAGTCAGCAGAGTCCCTTCCCTGTGAACTCAGAACATCTACCAAGTAGCTACTAACAAGCTGCATTTAAAGACCCTGTTCAGATTTGTGCTTTCTAAAAAAAAAATACTCTAGTTATTGATTTTTCAATGTAACATAGAATAACAAACTGTTTACAGATTCCAATTAGCTGTGCAGCGGAAAGCACTGGAGTGAGCGAACCGTCCTCGAGGAATCTAGCCCGCCCCGGAATAGGACATGAACAGACTCCATGAAGTAAATGTAGTCCCTCTTCCCGGGAAAGTGTTTGCCCCAGTGGCTCTTGATTCAGTCTGGCTTGGACCCCAGAATGTAACTGAAGTATGGGGAGCTGGCACAGCAGCTGAAAAACAGG
Organism: Gekko gecko; assembly: GCA_029375565.1. NCBI lineage: Eukaryota > Metazoa > Chordata > Lepidosauria > Squamata > Gekkonidae > Gekko > Gekko gecko. Next base: position 236,520,283 of record JAPDNY010000004.1, read on the forward strand.
ACTTCGGTCTCTGGATTGCTGTGTGATCGTGGGGTCTGCTCCTGGGTCTAGCGGAGGGGTCACGGATCTGTGGTGGAACATCTGCTTTGAGTGCCGAAAGTCTCAGATTCAAAGCTCAGGGGCTGGAAAAGGACTTTCTCTGCTCAGGGAGAGCTACTGCCAGTCAGTCAGAGGAGACGGTGCAGAGCGAAATGGTTTTATTCAGCTTAACACGGCTTCATATGTTGCACACCGTGGTTCAGTGGTCAGGCTCATGTTTTGCAGGCAGAAGATTCCAGGTTCAGAGCTCAGCTGGTGGGAAAGATCTTTCTCTGCCTTAGGCCTTGAGGGTCACCTGTCGGAGTAGACAGTACTAAGCTGTATGGACCAATGGCCTGACCTGGGATAATAAGATGGTATCATATGTTCATTTTCCAGCTTTGAAGTATGGTGTGACTTGTGGGGGGGAGTGTACACTTTCAAAAGGGTTGTTTAGCATGTGGTAAAGCATTGTAATGCACTTATGCCCTCTGTTTGCATATGTGGACCTCTGGAGACTTTTTGTTCTGTCTGTTTTCTCTGCTGGTGTTCCGCGTTTTGCTATTGTTATTTTTTTTTAAAGCCATTTATATGGGGGGAAATAGTGCTTAAAATTTGGCAGGCAGATTCAGTACAGGGAAACAGAAAATGCTTCTAGGTTTGGTTCGCACAAGGCGGGAACACAATAAAAATGGGGGTTTCCAAGTTGAATGAAAAGGAATGAGGGACACTGGAATATCCATTTTACTGAAAGTCACTTGAACTGGTCTGAAGTTTCAAAACAATGAGCATTTAGTTGTAGCAGTTGTTTTCTACCAAGAACTGGCCTAAACTGTGATGCACTCTCAGAAACTTCTAATCTGTTAACGACAGCACAGAGCTTCCACAACTGATTCGAGCTAGATGCTTGGGAAAGTCCTGCATTGCGATGGCTGGCCACTCGAAGTCAGTGCCACAGACAGAATTCATGTTTTGTCCAGGGGATCCATAATGTGTTTTGATTAAATGTAGAACAATTACAGTGGCAGGCCATGGACTTCACCTCAGCAGTTTTCCCTTCTTGGCAATTCCCCCTCTCCCCCAGTTCCTTCCAGCTACCTTGATGGTTTGAATCCAGTTTTAACCAGGTTAAAATTACAATATTTTCATCCCAAAGCCCTATTATTCCATTTACAATGAATTTTTCTAATGCAGAGTTATTTCATTTGTCAGGTACCATGACTTTTTCTAAGCATGGTTAAAAAAATCCATTCGCCACTGCAAAACCTTTGAAAGCAAACTTGCATGAATGTGAATTTCCTGCCTAGTGCAGGGGGTTGGACTAGATGACCCTGGAGGTCCCTTCCAACTCTACGATTCTATGAACCTGTTGAAAATTCCCCTACAAACTCACAAAGGAGCAGGGAGGATTTTGAGCTCGGGGTGACTGGCAGACAAGCCCCATTGCATTTTTAAATATGGTTTCAGGTTCTGCTTTTCAGTTCTGGTTTTGGAGATTTGTTTCCATTTTGTACGCCTGTTGCAATTTTTTTGTTCAAGACTGATAAATACAATATATTGAGGGCTGTTAGATGAGGAGATCTGAGGCTCAGCTCATGAGGGATTGTGGCTGTCAAAAACGACATTTGTTTGCTGACTGTGTTCACCACAAGATTCTCAGCATCCTCTTATTTGCCTTAGCACTGTATGCTTTTGCAATCCTGTATTGTTCTCAGGGACGATAGAAAAGTATCGCAGCCAGGGGAGCTGTGCTCCGGTTCGTGGCTTTTAAAAGAAATGTGTGTGTGTGTGTGTGTGTAGGATCTGGGTTGCATTTGTAAGAAGACCTTCAAAGAACATAACTTTTGAAAAAATTGAGTTTCAGGCACTGCCTGTACTGAACTAGGGAGTATTTATTTTCAAAATCTACTTAGCTGAGATGAGCGCAGCCATTGAACAACTTTCAGCTTGGTCTTTGGCCCAGCGCACTCCTGAGTCCTTTGGGTGACTTTGGAGCAGTGGCAGGGTCTGTGTTGTCAAAGGGATGTGAAGCAGCCATAAAGTGTGCCTGCCGAAAAATGCAGCAAGAAGCAACGTGGAAGAGCAAGAAATAGCTAAAAAAATCACAGAACAAGTGGCACATCATTGGCGTTCCTAGGTTCTTCGAAGGGACGCTAATGCCCATGTTTGTTGATGTATCCTGCGGTGACTTTTGTTTCCATGAGTAGTAGAAAGGGCTCCATGATTCCGCAGCTCAGTGGCAAATACAAAATATGGTTTATGTAAAAGATGCCAACACCGGACGGATATTACGTGGTAGCTCTGTATTTAGCTCCTCCCAGACTCCTGTTAGGGTGATGTTGGAAATCACGCGACAGAACCTTCAAAAGAGGACTGCCTTTTGAAGGTGCAGGAACTAACTGCATTGGGGAAGATAACAGGTTCCCGGAGATCTGTTTTTTAAATTGCAAACTGTGAATCCAGCTAGGAGGAAAATAATTCAGTGCATAATATTGGTTGACAGTTTGTTATTTACCGTGGACCTGCCTGCCCCAGTCATTGGACTCCTGAATGTTGTTGACATTCACTATAGATTAGACATGCTGTTGTAGATCTTTAGAACATTAAAACCTGCTTAGAGAGTGGTGGCGTGGTGGCTTGTGGCTTGACTTGCGCCACACTGTCACATGGACACTTTGCACAATTGTTGCACAGGGATGTACAGTTGAAGTCAGTATACTTTAAATGATATGGAAAAGTCAAATATGAATGTCTAAACTAGTGTGTGGAATATTGTTTTCCTGATGGGTTATATTTTAGTGATTCCAGGCGGGCAGGGGGAGGAGAATGATTTAGTCCAGGCAAAAGTGTTTTAAACAAGGATTTGAATCCATTACCCTGTTCAGGCAATTCCTAGTAGATTTGGCAACTTTGAAATGTGTATGGAGCTTCCTCCACCTGTAAGAACCTCCCCCCCTCCCCAGTATGACAGAAGAGGCAGTTCCAGGAAAGCAGATGAATCTGTGGAACTTCAGCTCTTCTGAACCCAAATGGGACCGGGGGGGGGGTGTCGGAGAGCACACGGCGGCCAGCTTTTTCCCTGGAGTGTTTAGTCAGGGCTTCCGCAGGCCGGCTTCCTCTTTGTGTGCACGTGCATACAGACACGCTTTATTCCTTTCCTTTGTACCCTTAGAAGCTCATTGATTCACAAATCGTGAGCAGCAGAAAACATGTCTCATTTTTTTTTTAGATGCAAGGGTTAAAAGGAGAGACAAATTCTCACACAGATGCATGTTTCCTCCTTGCTCGGTATAAGAGATCACTCTGCAGATGTTCCCATTTGAAATTAAAGCTTATTCATTCTTCTGTTGGCACATGAGAGTCCCAGCTGTTGTACAGAAGATAAGCCTCTTAGCATCTACCTATCCCCAACTAGTATTGCAAATAGTGTCAGACTGTCATCATTATTACCTGCCTTCTGTGTCTCCCCCCCCCGTATCCGTGCCTTCCCTGGGCCGCCTTGAAAGTGTGGCGTTTCTAGTAGAGCCTTTAGATCCCTCCGTTTGGTACAAGGTGACACAGCCACTGAGGACCGAGAGAGAAGCCAGATCTGGATGTAATTTGCAGATGTTGTCACCTGCTGTGATCTTGTGGATGAGCTAATAATTCTCCTTGATGTTCTTAGCAAACCTACAGGTGGAGGTGGCTGATGCCAGTCTCCCGACATAGAGTTTGTTTAGTTTTTGGCCACTGTTTTTACTTATGTCACAATGGCAAAGGTTTTCCTTGTGATTTCCTTTTAATCTCCTGCTACTCCTTAAGATGGGTCAGTTTCCTTAATCCACGTCCAGCCAGAGAGGCTGGATGCGGAAGCTGGTTTTGCTTTTCGAAACAGAGAATTTGGGCTGCATCTCCACCTGTGGCAGGGTGGGGTGGGGGAAGAGTCCGGAGATGGTAGAATGGGCTGTGCCCGTTGAAAGGTTCTAGCTGTGGCCCTCTTTCTTCTTGTTCTTAGAAGGAGGTTTTAAATGGAAGAAAGCACTTAAAAAGAACATCCACTTTCGATCTGCAGTGGGACAGCCTACCTGTGCGGGACTTTACCACCTCATTGTACTGCTCATGCAGTAAGTTTTAAGGTGAATGTGCACGTGTGCTTGCAGGTCCGTAGCCAGGATTTTGTGGCTTGTGGGGCAAATTTTTCTCTGGTGGGGCTGAAGTTCTCAGCGCAGAAAGAAAAGCCAGAATTCTGAGGATTATGACTCAACTACTGTGGAATCGAGCCTTTTAAAATCAAAGCTTAGAGGCTTCTGCAGATTGTAGCCCCAGAGTGTGGCAATAGCCAGCGGGGGTGGGGGGAGAGAATAAATTTTCTGGTAGATGGTAGGAGTGGCACTGGAAATACTTATCTGGATTTGGTCAGTGAACTCACTCCAATTTGTATAAAAACACATAAAACTTTATTTACAAAAACAAAGGGCAAGCACCACATAGATAGGGGAAAGAATGTCTGCAGTTCAGCAAGGAATGCAAACCAAAACAAAAAAACCTAACTGGCTATTCTACTCACTACTTTTCATATCAGGCGTGTAGCTCTGGAATCTCAGCTGGCGTTCCTGATGAGCAGTCTCTGGAAGCATAGCAGCAAGGTAGAAGCTGGAGAACGGCAGGGCAGGGCAGGGCAGGGCAGGGCAGGGCAGGGCAGGGCAGGGCAGTCCCTCCCCTCCCCTCCCCTCCCCTCCCCTCCCTCTCCCTCTCCCTTCCCTCTCCCCTCCCATTCCCTCTCCCTCTCTCTCTCTGAGTCTTCTCAAGCTGTCCTGTTCTACATGAGGTATTCTTAACCATTTCAGCCAATAGTAAAGCTGTTACTCAGGTGATAGAGTCTCTAAAGGTGCTGACAAAGCTGTCAGACACTCTTTAGATGACAGTTCTCAGCTGCTGCAAGTTAATCACTTCTGCCTGTCTAAGCAGCAATGCTGAGAACAAGCCGGCAGGTGGGGGTGATGACTTCTGTAGTCAAGAATGCTAACGCTTAGGCAGAAAAACTCTCTTAAAGGGGACCAGTCTCATGACACAGAGTTAGAAGGGATCCTAGAGGTCACCTACTCCAACCCCCCTTGCTCAGTGCAGGAATTAGTCAAGTACAGCACCCCACACTTAAAGGAGTGCATGCCTTTATTTTTTTTAAAAAAAAAGTGATTGAAAAAAGAATTTACAGGATAAATTCTTGGGCTGTGCCTTTAAGAAAGGGGGCAGAGCCCCCAAAAGCCCCATTGTAGCTATGGGCCTGTGTGGTTATATGGATGCCTGAGCCTCCAGAAGTCTTCTCTCCATGGGTCCCTTGAAATTCTTCAGTATAGTTCATCCCTTTGAGATGTGAGTCCTCCCTGCAGCTTGTGTTTATATAAAAGTGATTAATAAATTCTTTAAAAAGGAATGGGGGGGTGGATTTCACAGGCGAAGAAAGGACAGGCAATTCTTGCTGCTGTGCTGCTTCCCTGGATGTAGTTACTGTGAACAGGTGAGTGCAGTGCTACATAGGTGATCTATGGTTTGCAGCAGCCAAGCTTGCCTGTGAGGGGTGTATGGGGGTTCCCTATATTTACACCCTGCAGAATGCTCTGTGGTCCCTTGCATTACAAAGTCTGTAAGCCAGGCTTTTAGTAGCTGTAAACAGGCATGTCTCCATTTAGGGTTGCCAAGTACTTACTGTATTTCGGTGGGGGACACACAGTCCCCGGCCGGAACATTCCTCCGTGGAACACCCACGCCACACGATGCCGTCACCAGGAAGTGACGCCAGGCGACACTCTGGCAATGGGGCTGGAAACTCGATGGTACCATTGACTTTTCCAGCCCCATTGCCAGAGTGTCGCCCGGCGTCTCTTCCTGGCAACAGCATTGTGCGGCACGTCCCCCACCCCCCCAGGAATGAATGGTCCTGCCAGGACGTATCCGTCCCCTGCTGGAATTACGGTAAGTCCTTGGGAAGCCTGTCTCCATTATGGGCTGTTCTTTTTTCTTTTCTTTTCTTTTCTTTTCTTTTCTTTTCTTTTTTTTTACCACACCAGCTGAGTATTCTGGCTTTACAAAGAACAATTACTGTTGTTGCAATGATAGCATCAAACAAGTAATGATTATTTTTTCTGCTCTTTTTATTTTCAAATGGGAATGCAATTTCCTCTTTTGCATCAGTGCAAACATGTAATGCATTCGGTACAATAATAGACCGAAAACAGCTAGGAAAGTTGTTATTACTATTTATCTGGTTGTGCCATCTGTGCATTGGATGTGTTGGGAGCCAGTAGGGAAATGGGCCTTGCCTTGAGACGGTCCTGATTCAACGTATTCTGAGTTTATGGAAGTGTGGCGAAGAAAAAGCCAACTGATGAACGAGCAGCGCTACAAAAACGTGTTGCTTATAGGTGATGTCGTAGGACCAGCTTGACAATGAAGACACAAAGCTGTCTAATGTTGAATCAGACCCTTGGTCTTTCAAGGTCACTGTTGTCTACTCTGAGTGGGAGGGCCTCTCCAGGGTATCAGGTCTTTCACATCACTTGAGAGGGCAAGGAATTAAATCCAGGAACTTCTGCACACAAAGCAGATATGCGACCACTGAGCCTTGGGCCCCTTTGCCCGTTGGATCCTATGGAAGTTACTGCTTTCGGTTTGTGAATAAGGAACAGTTTCAAAATGGTTCAGACCAGGGCTCTTTTTGTAGCAGGAACTCCTTTGCCTATTAGGCGACACGCCCCTAATGTAGCCAATCCTCCAAGAGCTTACAGTAGCCCCTGTAAGAAGAGCTGGGTAAGCTCCTGGAGGATTGGCTACGTTAGGAGTGTGTCGCCTAATAGGCAAAGGAGTTCCTGCTACAAAAAGAGCTCTGGTTCAGACCCATGACTCAGTATTTTTCTTTTGCCCATTTCCCTCTCCCCCATGAAATACGTGCTCTTTTTGACATTATTAGCTCATTAGTAAATCGGCACTGTACCACTTCTAAAGCCCAGTGACTGGCTGTTGAAGAGGGCCTTCTCAATAGAGGCCAGAGGCGCTGGAATGGCCACTCCCCAGGGATTGCTGCTTGATTTCACGACAACTGGTATTTTACAGAATGTCGACGTATTGATCTCACCGTTCCCATTTTTGTTTCTGTGCTTGTCTATGGGGTCTGCCTTCCAGTGGAGGACACACAAAACACACACATCCGATGGCTTGTAGCCCCTGGAAGCATGTATGCAGCCATAAATCTCTTACCGCCGCATGCATCCGTGGCTACCCACCTGCATATAATGAGTTGTCAGATTTCAAGGTCTCATGTCCGAAGCCTGTTAGAATTAAAACAAACAACACATTTGATTTGGAGGTGTAAATTGGGCAGTAAAATGTGAAAGCGTCGTTTTCAAAACTTGAATGATAGAACTGGGGAAGTGGGTGGTTTTGAATGCTAGTGCCAGGCAGCGGCGGAGATCCTGTCTGGGAAGACCCAGGTTCCATATTTTGGCTGCTAGGAGCAGCTGGACACGCCTTGTTCATGCCTGGATTCAGCGGAGAGCCCGGTGACTTCCAGCAGCCATTGATAAGGCTGTCAGAGGAGAGAACACCCCTCTCCATTCTACTTGAATGCAGCACAACCAGGAGTTCCTTCCTCAGGGAACATTTTATTAAACATCCAGTTGTCATTTTCTATGGGCCTTTGATTCCTGGGGGTTCCTTTCAGTGACGGCCCCAGGTTTTTTTGCCCACTAGGCAAGGATACGTTCTGGTGCCCTGTGGAGTGGTGGCAGGCGCCGGAGCCGCAGTGGGTGGGCCAAGGAGGCAAGCTGCAAATGCATGCGGGGGGGGGCGGGATCTCTTGAGGGGAGGGGGCCTGTGCCAGGCTGCAAAAGGAGCTCCAAAGAGACTGTGGGGGCGGCAGAGGGCAAGTGGCACCTCCCCATCGTCCCGGGCTGTTCCCCGCACCTGTCCCCCCACCTCCTTCTCTTTCTGTCTGGGGGGTTGCAAAGAGGGGAGTCTTTTGCCGGTGACGGAGCAAGAAGCCAGCAAGGGCGGCTTCCTGTGTGGAGTGAGGAGGGGACGAGGCCGGCCAGAATGGCGCCCTCATCGAGCTGTCACCCTAGGCGGCAGTCTAAAATTTAACAATAGCGGGCCGGCCCTGGTTCCTTTAGAAGCCACATTAGGATGAAAAGCAGGGTGAAAATATAATGTTGGAGTTTCTGTTGCCAGTCTGTGGAAGTCTTTGAGTGGCCTCCCGCAGAGCCAGACTACGGGCCCATCTTGCTCAGTGTGGTCTGCTCTGACTGACAGCAGCTTTCTGGGGTCTTGGGCAGCGGAAGGCGTTTTCAGGGGGGAGATGCCAGGGATCAAGCCCCTAGGCCCTCCTTTGTGCTGAGCAGAGGATGTGATGCTGAGCCACCTTAAAAGTAAATAAATGCATAAAAGCCATCTAGGCTGGTGCCTGTCAACACATCTGTGTTGCAGAATGGAAAGACCTTGGTTCTGCATTTCTGTGTGGAGATTAGGCAGAGGAAGGATGCTCCTACTTCCTCATTACTGGCGCTTTGCTTTTAGATGCCAATTACTTCTTAGCCTTTGAAGTGCCCTAATCTTATTCCTTTAACTGTGAACAATGGAAGGCTTTTGTCACCGAATTGCTCCGTGTTTTTGAAATGTCGTACACTAATGGCCCAAATGCATGCGCTAGTCAAATATTTCCCCGCTGAAATGTCTGGGTGATGCTTGCTGCACAGTGCGAAGGCATGTACTCTAAAATGGGAATAATGTTGTTTTTGCTCCCGCGCAACACCCTCCATGTGGGCCAGTTCCTTTTTCTCCTTCTCCTACCTTTCTTCTCCGTCGTTAATGTTCCCTCTTCTTGTTACTGGTAGAAAGTCTGAGGATGAAGAAAAACTGAGCTACACCCAGCAGTCTGCCAGCAGAACAAAAGGGGGGAAATGCCAGGTGAGAGGTGACAGGTTTATTATCATATAGAGCCCCTGCATGTTTCGTGGTTCAGGCTTCATGGTGGGGGGGAGATCAGGGAATTCACCTAATTGCTGTGGACCAGTCCAGCACGAGGTGATTTCTGTGATCCATCTGCATGGCAAAACATTGCAGGAGCTTTGCATGATCATAAACCAGCCACCTCTCACCTGGCATTTCCCCCCTTTTGTTCCGCTGTTAGAAAATCTGCTCACATGCCACTCAGGATGTATCTTCCCTCTGTGTTATCAAAACTGGAACCTCTAGGAACCAGCTTTCAGATTTGAAGTCACCAGTAAATAGGTAAAGGTAAAGGTTCCCTTGCTCAAAAGCCAGTCGAATCCAACTCTAGGGTTGCGGTGCTCGTCTCCGTTCCAAAGCCGAAGAGCCGGCTCTGTCCGAAGACGTTTCCATGGTCATGTGGCCGGCATGACTAAACACCAAGGTGCACGGAATGCTGTTACCTTCCCACCGAAGTGGTACCTATTTATCTACTTGCAATTTCTTGCTTTCCTTAGAAGCGAATTGAGTTATGTTTATACTAGGGTCTCTTGCAGTCAACCCCCTCCCTTTCTACATAGCCCTCCCCCTAAAGACTCCGCAGCCTCTCCTGACACAAAGTCGGAACTGGTCCTGAAGGCTCCAGTGATGTTCCCGGCGACCCAGGGGCAAGAGCCGTGGGATGGCTGGAAGCACGGCCTCCTCTCTGCATCCACACGTTTCGCTTTACAGTCCAGTAAACTCCTTAGGGATGGCTGGCATCAGGCAGGGAAGTCAGCCCGGGGCTCTGCTAAAACTTGCTGAAGAGGGGAGGCTACAAGTTCAGCCAACTTTTGCAGCATTCCTCTCACTGTGAACTGCATGCTAAAGGGTTCAAGAGCCAGCGTTATGTAGTGGTTAGAGGATTAGACGAGGATCTGGAAGACTCAGGTTTGAATCCCTTGTCTGCCGTGAAAACTTGTTGGGCCAGCCACACGCTTAGGGTTGTTGTGATGATGAAGAGGAGAGGAGAGGAGAAAGATGTGAGCTGCTTTGGGTCCACATGGTGGAGAAAGGTGGAGTAAAAATAGAGTAACTAAATAACGCTGCGTGGGTCCCTTCTCCCATCCGCCTGCTAAGCCTGCCTCGTGTGGACCACAAGTTTTTTGGGGGCTGGGGTTTGTGTTAATCTGGAGACTTCATTTGTTTGGGGTTGTATGTTCTCGTTGTCCCTTTTTTTAATGGGCTTGAAAATAGCACAGGACCTATTAACGATTTAGAATTGGGAGTAAGCAGTGCAGTAGCTAAATTTGCAGATGACACAAAGTTGTTCAGGGTGGTGAAAACCAGGGAGGATTGTGAGGCACTCCAAAGGGATCTGCTGAGGATGGGTGAGTGGGCGTCAACATGGCAAATGGGGTTCAATGTGGCCAAGTGCAAAGTGATGCACATTGGAGCCAAAAATCCTAAATATAAATACACGTTGATGGGGTCTGAACTGGCAGAGACGGACCAAGAGAGAGATCTTGGAGTAGTAGTGGATAACTCAATGAAAATGTCTAGACAGTGTGTAACTGCAATAAAGAAGGCCAACGCTATGCTGGGGATTATTAGGAAGAGAATTGAAAACAAATCAGCCAGTATCATCATGCCCCTGTATAAATCATTGGTTCGACCTCATTTGGAATACTGTGTACAGTTCTGGTCGCCACACCTCAAAAAGGATATTATAGCATTGGGAAAAGTGCAGAGAATGGCAACTAGAATGACAAAAGGGTTGGAACACTTTCCCTATGAAGAAAGGTTAAAACTCTTGGGGCTCTTTAGCTTGGAGAAACGACGGCTGAAGGGTGACATGATAGAGGTTTATAAGATTATGCATGGGATAGAGCAGGTTGAGAAAGAAGTACTTTTCTCCCTTTCTCACAATACAAGAACTCGTGGGCACTCCATGAAATTGCTGAGCAGTCGGGTTAGAACAGATAAAAGGAAGTACTTCTTCACCCAAAGAGTGATTAACACATGGAATTCACTGCCACAGGAGGTGGTGGCAGCTATAAGCATGGACAGTTTCAAGAGGGAATTAGATAAACATATGGAGCAGAAGTCCATCAGTGGCTATTAGCCACAGGGTATAGATGGGAACTCTCAGTCTGGGGCAGGTGATGCACTCTATTCTTGATGCTGGGGGGGGGGGCAGCAGTGGGAGGGCTTCTAGTGTCCTGGCCCCACTGCTGGACCTCCTGAGGGCACCTGATATATTTTGGCCGCTGTGTGACAGAGTGTTGGACTAGATGGGCCATTGGCCTGATTCAACATTGGCTTCTCTTATGTTCTTATGTTCTTATGACCTGATTCCTGCCAGAAGATGTGGATTTTATTATATAAGGGAAAGATGAGACATTGTGCCTGGTTTCACTGGGAGCTGCTGGACTTGGATGTCGAGACCTGCTGCTGCCTAATTGGGATCACATTGAGGCAGCTGGGTGGGTCTTGCAGTCCTGTCCCCTTCCTTCTGGCTTCTTAGGGGTCGGTCCATTCCACCACCCCCTGAACCGTTCCCCCCGTTACCCAGCATCTCCCAGCTGCCGGGATCTTGACTGCTGAGTTTCTCCATATCTGCCATTTCCTGTTTAGGCATAGCATGACCCAAAGAAAGCATTGGACTCATCGGAAAGTGATCTTTTCCTGAGAATCCCACTTGACCCCCCCTCATTAGTGACATGGGCTTGTTTCTGTTCCTGCTGGGAGGAGGAGAGCTGGGCCATACCCAGCAAGGCCAGGACAGCGCTTGCTCCGATCTCTCTGCAGTATAGCCAAGCTGGGGTTTGGGTCAAGTGACAGGAAGGCACGATGGGACATTGCGAACCGTGTATCGTCTTATTTTTAGAGGAGATTAGAGGGTTCTTCGGAGGACTGAAGTGTTCATTCTACGTGTACAACTGGCCTTTTTTTCTTTCTGAGGCGGGTGTGGGTTTAACGGCTGAAGTAAATTAATAGGGGTGATTTCGGTAAAATTATTTGGTGGAGAGCTGCAGGGCTTCATTTAAGGCAATAGCATGGCTAGGTCGGAACCTTCGTTCTTCCCTTGGTGTTCCACTGTTTTCTTGTTGCTGTGGCAGAAACCTGGTGAAAGGGGCCTTTCTTCTTTAAGACAGAAGTTGAAAGGAGCCCACTGTAGAGGAGAGCAGCTTGAAAGCAAAACTTGCATCCCTGGGTTGTAGGTAGCTATTAAGCTTCAAATGGAAACTGCCTCCCTTGTCATCAGATGCATCATTTCAGCTTAGTCATACTTCTTTATTAAAGGCCAATTGATCATGTGGTTTAAATAATTCAGGCCTCAGAAGGATCCTTTATGTGCTGAGGGGATAAGTGGCCTTTCTCACGTTCTGGGTTTTTTGCAAATTACCTCAGCCTGGAGCGAGTACTTTGGCTCACGTGGCAGCTCCACGTGGGTCCCATTCCACGTACTTCTGGGTTTCTGCTGCAGTTCCCTGCCTTTAAAATCGGAATCATATGGACGCGTCTCCTCGTGAGCTATCATAGATGTTTTTTCCGTTTCAATCATTAATCTAAAGATGGCTGTGAAGGAAGGGCTTGATCTGGGCATGTCAAACCGTGGACTTCTGTTAATGTGCTCTCTGTTGCTTTTTTCACACCAGGGTTTTGCTCTGGTTTCATGTCTAAATCTGAGCATTCGTGTGGTGTCCACTAATTATCCACTCTCCTGTTTTCCCCCTGCTTTGCGGCCTCGCTTCACTAAACCTGATTTGGCATGATCGTTCCGGAATGATTGTGATCAAATTCCTTTGGACCCTGTGTGGGCAGAACGAAGTTAATTTTTGCAGGTCCCACTGATATTAGTACCTTTTCCCCTTGACATATTTCCTTCAAAGGCCTACTCCCCTAGCCATTGGAGGGCTTTGGAGAAAAGTCAGAAATAGACATATTGCTATAGCATTAACCTATAAATTAGTTACTGATTTTAAACTGTAGTGATATGAAGAAGAGATTGGATTTATACTTTGCCCTTCACTACCTGAAGGAACGAACATGAATTTGAGCAAACTTCAAAGGACAGCAGAAGACAGGAGGGCCTGGCGTGATCTGGTCCATGGGGTCACGAAAAGTCGGTCTCAACTGTGCGACTGAACAACAACAACCTGAAGGAGTCTCAGAGTGGCTCACAATCTCCTTTCCCTTCCCCTCCCCACAACAGACACCCTGTGAGGTAGGTGGGAACAGAGAGAGCTCTTTCGAGAACTGCCCTTTCAAGAACAGCTCTGACAGAACTATGGCTTGCCCAAGGTCATCCAGCAGCTGCAAGTGGAGCAGTGGGGAATCAAACCTAGTTCTCCCAGATTAGAGACCGCGCACTTAACCGCTACACCAGACTGGCTCTATCACTAATCGACCTTTTGTTATAATTAAAAAACTGCTAATTGACACATTGCCGTAGCTTAACACCATAGCAGTAAATAATTTACTGCTTTTTAAAAAAAAGTATATGCAGATTTTGCCGTCTCCTTGCCCCCCCCACCTCTTTTTTGAGGGCCCCTTTCATCTTTCTTTGGTCAGCCAAAGCTGGCCATTCTATCCAATGCATGTGCAGACTTGTGCACTCTGTGTGGTATAGGGGCGACTACAGTCTGGGAGACCAGGTTCAAATCTCCATTCTGCCCTGGAAGCTTGCTGGGTGATCTTGAGCCCGTCACAAGGCTCAGCCTGATCTTCCTGACAGGGTTGTTGTGAGGATAAAATGGAGGGGAAGAGAATGTTGTTAAGCTGCTGGTGAGAAATTGGGGGTATAAACGAGGTAAGTAAATACAATAATAATTTATTGATATTTGGATCCCATACTTCTGCTCTCGTAAGAGGCACGAGGCCATTGTTGTTGCTTTTATATTGTATTAATGATAATAAAAAATAATTACCTTGGCGCTGAAAAAGAGGAGGAAGAGTTGGTTTTTATACCCCGCGAGTCTTGTAGCGGCTTATAATCCTCTCCCCACAACAGACACTCTTATGAGGTGGGTGGAGCGGAGAGAATTCTGGAAGAACTGTGACTGATCCGAGGTCGCCCAACTGGCTTCATGAGGAGGATGAGTGGGGAGTCAAATCTGGTTCTCCTGCTTAGAGTCTGCCACTCTTAACCACTACACCGCAGCTGTAGTGTAAGCTTATGAAAGCGTAAACTGTCTCAACAATGTAAGAAATGTTAAGCAAAAAAAAAAAAATCAAAAAGCTATTAGGTTCTAATTCTGAAACGTGTCTATAGTTTGTATTGGCCTGGAGGGGAATGATACATGCTTACAAGCTTTGGGTCCCCGGTGGGGAGAAATGCAGGGTGTAAATGAACTCAAGAAATAAATCTGGCCTGCCATTTTTATTTTATTTTTGCTGTATTTTACATATTCCAATAGCGAGCTTGGATTGTTTGGAAATCGCTTCGCATGTCCTCAATCCCCAGATTCCCACTTGGGGAATGAGCCTGTTGACTTCCTATCTGGACACTTTAAATGCTAAACAGCTTTCTAAGGAGGGCCTTCTGAGCAGGCAGCGGCGTTCTGACAGGCCCCTGCTTCCTCAGTTCACGCTGCCTGTGTAGTGTGTCTGGCAGGGAGTTACATAGCTTGCTGTGGGGGAGAGATGGACTAGTTTGTAGATAATCATGAAGTCTGCACACCCCTCTGTGCTGAGGGCGGCAGTTTCCTGGTATGCCCGAAGCCTGAGGAAAACAGGGAGTTCCCCAGAATTTCTCAGCTGCTTCTTTTATAAGGTCTGTAACCATAAAGAACTTTGTAGAGCATGCTGACCCTCAGTTTTGTGGTAACAAAATACGTTACCAGAGATGATATCACATGTGGAGAGGCTCTGGCAGAGCGTCTGCTTTGTGTGCAGAAGGGGCCAGTTTCAGTCCCGTGAAAGGATCTTGAGGTATTAGGGAGGACCTTTCTCTGCCTGGAGAGCTGCTGCCATTTAGAGGAGCCAATGCTAAGCCAGGTGGTACCAGTGTTCTGATTGGGCCTAAGGCCGGTTCCTGTTTTGATTGATGTTCTTGAGGCAAAACAAAGGCCTGCACCTCATTAACCTCCTTGAAATTGCAGCACAGGTTCCCCTTGCCTGGATTTAGGCTGCGTGCCTCGGCAAAAGGATGAGCTGAAGGTAGGGTTCCCAAGTACTTATCGCAATCCGGCGGGGGAAACATGCTCCCCGGTGGGACCATTCCTCCCTGTAATGCACCATGCCGTTGCCAGGAAGTGACGCCGGGCGATGCTCTGGCAATGGGGCTGAAAACTCAATGGTATCATCGAGTTTCCAGCCGCATTCCCAGAGCATCGCCCGGCGTCACTTCCTCGTGACGGCATAGTGCGGTGTGTCTTTCCTTCCCCCGGGGATGGTCCTGCCAGGACGTATCCATCCCCCGCCAGATTACGGTAAATACTTGGGAAGCCTGGCTGAAGGACCAGAAGTGACTCGCCTGGTGTGTGCCCCCTTCTAATCTCACTCTTGCAACTGAAGCGTGTCTCATTTACTATTGTAACTACAGACCCTAAACCGTATTGCTTTGTGTTTCGAGGAGCTGCCTCCTGATAGCAGTTGCGTGCTCATTTTTGAAGTTCTTGGGTAAATGAAGTAAATAAAGCTGTTAGTGTGGACGCTGGGAGAATAATAATGTTACCTTACCGTCCTGCGGTGCTTCAAATTGCTTACGTTTTGGCATTTTGCCTCAGTTGGGCTTAGTGGCGTGCATAAATGGAATGTTTTTTGACACCCCAGTGTATGCAGACTGTGCAAGCTCAGATACCTTTACAATGAGAAGATCCATTCTCCCTCCTGGCAGATTTGCAGGGAGCAGCCGAGCATGATATTCGGCCAAAATCACTTGTTCTGATTTTTGTTTCTGAAAAACCCCTCATAATCGCAACAGCAGTTTGTGCTAAGTCAGAGATGCCATTGTGTAGACTTAAGTTCCCTTTGTGCTTAGACATTTGGTAGTTGTTGCTGCTCCTGCTGAGATTTTCAGAACTACAGAAGAAGGGGACAAACAGGCAGCAGAGGGGACAGTGGGACGTCCCCACCCCCTTCGTGGATCCTCAGCTTGTTGCTTTGTATATTTTGCACCTGTTCTGGTTACCACTTTTCATAGAATCATAGAATGTTAGAGTTGGAAGGGACCTTGCAGGTCATCTAGTCCAACCCCCTGCACTCTGCAGGAGCGTAGCTGAAAGATAGCTCTTCATACCTACACCATACCCGAAAGATGGTTGTCCAGTCTCCGCTTGAAAACGTCCAGCGAAGGAGCATCCACCACCACCCGAGGCAGTCTGTTCCACTGCTCAACCACTCTTGCAGTTAGGAAGTTTCTCCTGATATCTAGCCGGTAACGACTCTCTTGTCACTTCCACCCATTAGATCTAGTCTTGCAATCCGGAGCAAGAGAGAATAGATCTGCTCCATCTTCTACATGACAGCCCTTCAGATATTTGGAGACTGCAATCATGTCCCCTCTAAGCCTTCTCTTTCCCAGGCTAAACATACCCAACTCTTTTTCACTGCTGGCTTTGAAGCTTCATTTGTATTACGTATGCATGCTGTAGGTGTTTACCGTATTACTCTATTCCCTCTAAGCTATGGAGTCTTGTGAGCAAAAATTCTACTTTGTGAGCTGCTGGCATTAAAGTTGTGAGCAAGTGATTTGGCTACTGCATAAATGAGTTTGCTCTGGAGCCACCCTTCCTGAGCCAAGGCAAAGATGTGTGAGCTGGAGGCTAAAAGACTGTGAGCTAGCTCACATGAACTCAGCTCAGAGGGAACACTGTTCCCAACCGGTGGTAAACGTACCACCACTGGGACTCAGGTTTTTCATAACATCGACCTAGAATTTGGTCTCCCGCAATCTCCAAGTCTGCCTGCAAGTGTGATGTGCCATCACCTGCTGACCCTAGTGATGCCTTTTTGGCATGCTGTGAGTACCTGTGGCCCCCCTGTGCTCCTCCTAATCCCACTTCTCCCCCGTCTATCAGCACATCTGGTGCGCTGCTTCCTGCTGCTCCTTCCTGCCAGGGATTATTATCTATTTTGCTTCTTCCCTTCCCAGTTCCCCCCCCGACCACCATTTTAAGTCACAGAATTGCCCTAATCTTCACAGCAACTAAAGAACATTGTGTGTAGAGTCCCGAAATATTTTTAGTCAATAAAGCAGCCCTTCATTTTCTAAATTGTAGGTATATGTGACTTCCATCTGTGATAGGTTAGAAGCACTGTTATTGGAACTGCATGTCATCTGGACTGTTTACCGTCATCAGCATTGTCTGGGATTGTGAATCCGGATGGAAGAAACCGATTCATTTTAATTGAATGTAGTTTAGGCATTAAACTTTTAATTGTGTTTAACTTCTTTGTGCATCTGTTTTATTTGGTTGCCAACTGATTCTGAGCAGTAACATATGATTAAATAACTTCTTAATTATATATCTGTAACATCTAAGGAGAAAGTTTACAGAATGCGTGTAAACATATAAATGTCCTTGGGGAAAGTGGGGCTTTGGGTTGCTATCAGGGCGGGACCGAGGTTCTTTGACAGATTGACTGGTAGATGTAAATTTTGAAAGGTAGCTTGTCCAGATAAGTAAAACCCTGGAGCACTTAAATTAAGCTGTTCATCTGTCCCCATCATGTCCTCTCGTGTTTGGACTTTGATTTGCATAAGGGAAAGGTGGAATTATAAATGGGGATTCTTGGGTTGGGATGGTAGGGATGGGAAATGTGAAGTTATTCCTGTCCTTTCTGTTTGGATCAAGAACCAAAACATCAGTTGGTGAAACGACAGTCATTGTCTGGGTGACAGGTGCTGATCTGGTCTAGTTCTCTCTGCCCAGTCTTGGTGGACGGGTGAGAAAGCTATTCTTGCTTCCGTCTTGCGACAAGTAAAATTGTGGAGGTACTCTTTGGGCACATGAAGAAGAAGAGATTGGATTTATACCCCGCCCTTCACTGCCCAAAGGAGTCTCAGAGCGGCTGACAAACTCCTTTCCCTTCCCCTCCCCACAACAGACACCCTGTGAGTTCGGTGGGGCTGAGAGAACTCTGACAGAAACTGCTCTTTTTCAAGGACAGCTGTGCCAGAGCTTGTGACTAACCCAAGGTCACATCAGCAGGTGCAAGTGGAGGAGTGGGGAATCAAACCCCGTTCTCCCAGATTAGAGTCCACACACTTAACCGTTACACCAAACATGGCAGAAGGGAAGTGCTCCGTGTCTCAGAGAGGTTCAAGTCCTTTGACTCCTTATTTGAAACATCATTCCCTGCTGTTTGTGAAACTTACAATGTCCAAAGGGTCAGCGCAGCTGGGTTACAATTATGGTTTCTCTTTCCTTTCCTTCCCGCCCTGTCATATAACAAACTTTTAAAAACGCTACTTAAAGCCACCAGTGTAATTAATGCAGTCCTTAGAAGCCTGTTGAGATGGTCAGGTTTCTTGGAGAATTGCGTTGGAGGCATATTGGCTTCGTCTTTCTCCTCCATCCCGAGTGTTACGGGCATGCTGGATCCTCCTCCCCGTAGCAGTGAGCTGTTTCATGAACCCGTACGTATGATGGTGGTATTAAAGCAATTTTCATGAGCCCTTTTTCGGGGGGGGGGTTGAAAAAGATGTTTGTGAGTGAAATGCACTGTGATGTCTGGTGGTAGTTTTCCTTTTCTGTAGTTTGCTGCTTTTCTTCTCCAAGGACCTCAAGACATCACACGTGGGTCTCCTGACCTCTGTTTTCTTCTAAGAACGACCAGGGCTATTTTTGGGCAGGAACGCACAGGAACGGAGTTCCGACTGGCTCCTGAGTTAGCCGCACCCAGCAGGAACTCATTAGCTTAATAGGCCATACCCAAAAGAAGAAACTCATTAGGATTGGCTACATGAGGGGCGTGTGGCCTAACATGCAAAGGACTTCCTGCTCCAAAAAAAGCCCTGGGTTTTGACAACAAACAAGGTAAACAGAATAAGAAGCAAAAGGTGGGTGTGGCTGGATGACCACACTTCTGTTAGCATGGGGGTGTGGCCTAATATGCTAATGAGTTTCTGCTGATGGGAGTGGCCTGTTATGCTAATGAGTTCCTGCTGGGCTTTTTCTACAAAAAAAGCCCTGAGAACAACCCTGTGGAATAGGTTATCCGGAGAGTGACTGCCCTGAGGATACCCAGCCAGCTTCCTGGTAGAGTGCCGATTCGAACTGTGATCTCTGAGAATCTCACCCAGTGTTCAAGCTACAGTGCAGTCCTGGTCTTTGTCAGCACCGCCGCTGCTTCTTGGACCGAGCTGGCAAGTCAGCACAGCTGGGTCTTGTTTTAGAAAGTTGGGCATTCCAGTGGCGGATAGCTTGTGTGATGTGCCTGGGTTGTGCCTGAGCAGTGATCTGAACCTGGGCCTTCGCTGTCTCAGCCCGAACTGCAGCACTGGCCTTGGGTTTTGTGGCCCTTGGCAGGATGCTGTCCTGTGGGGCCCATCACAGGCCTGGCCTGGAGCCGGGGAGAGCCAGCAGGCCATTTGCTGCTGATGCTCCCCTCCTGCTGTGGCTTTGGGCTTTGTTTGGCTGGTCAGGTGTGTGAGCGGCTGCTACAAACAGCTGCTGTTCTCACTTGCCCTCTCCCTCTGACGAGGGGCTGCAGCTGATCTTAGCAGCCGTCACTGCCCACTTGGGCAAAATGAAGGAATGGCGGGCAGCTGGCTGCCGTCTGACTGACTGGGAGGGGAGGAGAAGAGCTTCCTGGAGGCGTACGTACCAACAGAAGGGCTGGAAGGGCACGGCCTGGCCACATGTCACTACTCAGAGAGAGGGAGGCTGCCGCTGCTTAAGACTCGTAAGGAGGCCAGGCGGTCAACAACCTGGTGGCAGCTCCATCCCGGTGGAATGAGCTCTCAGAAGAGACCAGGGCCCTGCGGAACCTCTTTCAGTTCCACAGGGCCTGTAAAGCGGAGCTCTTCCGCCAGGCTTCTGGAGCCGCTGCCACCACTGAACATCATTAACGACTTGTAGTTGAAGGATGGGAAGCCCTGCTGTCCCTGGAATCCATAACATCAGCCTGTGCCAGCCGCCCGAAAGACACCCAGAGCAGACCTAGGAGCTGGTTATGAGAAGAAAGAACCAATATGGTCGCCATCGTTGATTCAGCAGCCACAATATTAGCACTTACTGTATCACTGTTCACTGGTTTTCGCATTGTTTCAATTGTTTTATTGTAAATATGCTGATTTTATGTAAGCCGGCCTTGGCTGCGTGGGTGGGGGATAAATTTGAGAAATAAATAAAGGAATAGAATAAGTGGCACCTCAGTACCTGCCCAACCACACATATTGTCACCACTGGCCTTCCCTGCCCCTCTAGTTACTCTACAGTGCTAAGAAGCCTGTTAAGCGGTCAGGATTTCCTGGCCAGCAACACCTGTAACCCGATGTCTGCACTTGTTCTTTTTTTTCTTTTTTTTTGGCCCCCCGAAGGGGATTTTTTATTGCTTTTTTGTAATACACTACTAAAACTACAACGAAAAAAGGAAGGGGACTAACAACTAGGGAGAAAGAAAAGTATACCCACACTAAACTAAAAACCGAAGAGGAGGAGATCCTTAACCCAGTTAGAATCTATGTTAGTACTCTTTTTGTTAGTACACAATGCATGCTGTGAGTTTCTATCTATCCCTGATCAAAATTTAGCTGATTAATTGTTATGGGAGAGTTCCAGAGCATCCTCCAAACTCGCTTCATAAAGGCAATTTACAGAGTCCTGCTGCCTTTACTTAGGCTTTCTATCTCTAAAGTCATAAGTTGATTTGTGGGCGGCAGCACCTTCTTCTGCAGCCAAGTCTTCGTCCGTCTCCGAGGGTGTGGAGCCACTCGAACCAGTTTCACCGTCTTCTTTGGTTCCCAGATGGCCTTTCAGGAATTCCTTAGCCTTGTGCACGGAGTCAGTCTTCTCTCTCTTATCGTGTAGCTTAAAGATGGCCCCTTCTGCACTTGTTCTGTTGGCCTTGGAGGCCCAGAACTTGCCCTGGAGCAACGGAGAGGCATTTTAATAGCCAAAGGGCTGCAGGGGGAGGCCCTTGGCGAGTTCTCCTGGCCAGCAGTGTAGGTGGATCAGCCGCAGAGGGAACACGATGGCAGCTTTTGAAGTGTCGGTGTAATTCCATAATGAGGATTCGTCGGGCAGATAACATCCTGTAGATGTGTTCTGTTTGATCTATTTCGGGAACGTCGCATCATTTAGGAAGAAGAAAATGCAACGGAACATCAGGACTTCAGTACAGAAACTCTCAAAACTGCTACAGTCCATTGCTGGTTTAGCCTCAAGGGTAGAGGCAATTCTGTCTCTCCCCCACCCACCCCCAATTTACACAAGCTTCCTTTTGCAGCTCCTCTGAAAAAGCCTTTCGCTCACATATTGGAATATTTCTGTTGGGTGTGTATTGGTGTACTGCTTGGGAATTTATTATTTTATTTATTTATTTCATTCGATTTATAATCCGCCCTCCCCATGATGGGCTCAGGGCGGCTAACAGTCAGGGCACGAGTGCCAGTTATTAAAACAATAACACAATAAAAACAAAACAAAACAATCCATTTCAACCTTAGAGCTGGGAATGGCTGGGTCTGTCTTCTCCAGCTGTTACATCTGCTCCAGAAGTGACTCTTTTTGTGTTCAGTTGGTGGCATCTGGCGTTATTCTTAAAGTCTGTCCATGATCTGACCTGGAACCAGTTTCAGATAAAGTGTAAATAGTTGTCGTGAACTGGATTGGCCAGTTTTTAAAACACATTGCAGGGATAAAAGGTCAGCGTTCTTGACTGCTTCTCTGCTAACCTTCTCTTTGCCTAGTTCTCCTCCTCCTGCCAAAAGGGAAAAAATCCTGGGAGGGAATTTGGGAGTCTGAGACATGCGTGATGCCCGTTGCTTGCCACCGCTGAACCAGGTAAGGAGGTGCCGAAGAGGCTTCTCTTATTGGTTGCAGGGGACGCTGGGGGCAAATCAAGGTCACCTGTGGGCCTGGCGTCACCTTAGAGTTGCTAGTTACCCACTCCTGTTGCCAGCTTCAGTGCTGGTGCAACATCTAGAGGAAGAAGAAGAGATTGGATTTATACCCCACCCTTCACCACCCAAAGGTGTCTCAGAGCGGCTTACAAACTCCTTTCCCTTCCCCTCCCCACAATGGACACCCTGTGAGGCAGGACACCCTGTGAGGCAGGCTCTTGACAGAAACTGCTCTTTTTTTCAAGAACAGCTCTTATCAGGACTACGGCTTGCCCAAGGTCATCCAGCCAGGTGCAAGTGAAGGAGTGGGGAATCAAACCTGGTTCTCCTCGATTAAAGTCCACGCACTTAACCACTACACCAAACTGGCTCTACAGTCTGAATATGTGACCGGGGATTTGGGGAAGGCTCGACAAGTTTGCCTAATATTTTTTACTGGAGAGGGATTGTATCGATCAAGTAGTTGTGAAACTCACCTGCCTGCTTTCATCATATCACTTGCCAGCCTTTGTCCTCGCAAGCATCAAAGCATCAATCAGCCACTTTGCAGCCATGCGGCTCTGAAGTGCACACGCATGCCAAGGAATTGCTCAAGCCCCGATAGCAACGCTTCCTTGCCACATCAGACTGAGACCTGTTTCTCACACCCTGAGGAGTGAGGCGGAAGAATGGGGCCAGCACTGCCCCAGGGAGTGGATTCCAGTTTTCGAGTGCGCTTACATTAGAAAAGCTCAATTCAGATAGAAAACTAGCTCAGCAGGGAGAAAATGTCTACCTTTTGCTTGTTTGCTGGCATCCTCTTTTTGGAGAGTTCTTACCACAGTGAAATGTTCAGTGGTCAGTGGGATTTCATCCCAGCAGTCTGACATGGTACAGCCCATCACGGCATCTCAGTTTCCTGAGTGCATAAGTCAAACCTTGGTCAGACAGGGTCTGCACATGCAGCAAAATGTCTTTTCCCCACATACCACCATCTGACTTGGTGCAGTCCATTCTGTCCTCTTGCTTCGCTGAGTACCTGGGTGACCTGTTCTGGCCAACAATTAAAAAGTGGGTGCTCCCCATTCCCTCAATCTTCAGCATCCGCCCCTTCCTTGTGAGGAGGCCTTATTTCTGTGAAAGAGAGATCATTCAAGTCAGGGGCATGACTGTCAGGACACGTGAAACCTGCAAGAGGAATTTGGGTGTTCAGTTCTGCTTGTTGATCCCTCTTTGAATGCCAGTCCATTCCAGTTATGCATCGATGCTTTGCTTTTCAGGACTCTGGAGCATGTGCATGCGTGTGTGAGACAGGCAGACACTTGTGATCACACACACTGTCGCGGGGCTTGCAAGCATGATGGCCCCGCCTGAATGCAGCTGGTTTCACAGGTAAAGGCTGAAATCAGGGGGTGATACAGAAGTCTGGTTTGCATAAGTGTGATGGCCAGAGAGATTTGTTGGAAGCACAGCAGATGGCGAGGGGCGCGGTTGCTGCAGTTTCACTAGTGACTGAACGGTGTGTTACCTAAATTCTGTACATTGGGATTAAACACACATGGAGTTGCCTTGTGCTTAGTCAGACTGTGGGCCCGTCAAGGTCATTACTGTCTACTCAGGCCGGCAGTGGCTCTTGAAAGTTCCAGGCAGAGGTCTGTCATCATCTCCCGCCTACAATGCAGAGGCTCTTCCCCTTAACCACAGCCTCTCCCCCAAGGTGTTTTTGTTGGCGTTGAGGGAAAGGGGTGGGTGGGTTGAGAGCACAAGAGGTGTCCTGTTGGACCAGTCTTGGTCTGTATAGTTCATAATTCTGATTCACGAGCTAGCCAGCCAGTTGACTTGGAAGGGCAACAAGCAGGACATGGAGGCCAAGGCCCTGATGTTGCCTCCAAGCAATGGTATTTGGTGGTTTACTGCCTTTGGACCTGGAGGCCCCCGTTAGTCATCTTAGCTAGCGGTTGCTGATGGACCTCTTCTCCATGGATTTGTCTACAAGCAAGCCTAGACTAGTATGATTGAGAGCGCTGGTGTGGGCCCCCTCTACGCTGGACTTCAGTGGGGCTTGTTCTACGGAGATCATCCTAAGTAGAGTTTTGTTCTTCTAAACCCATTGCTTTCAGTGGACTTGGAACAGGTGTGACTCTGCTTAGTATAGCAGTGTAGAGCAGGCTTCCCAAGAACTTACTGTAATTCAGCAGGGGACGCATACGTTCTGGCAGGACCATCCCTGGGGAAAGGAAAGACGCGGCACACGATGCTGTCGCCAGGAAGTGATGCTGGGCGACGCTCTGGCAATGGGGCTGGAAACTCGATGGTACCATCACGTTTCCAGCCCCATTGCCAGAGCATCGCCCGGCGTCACTTCTTGGCGACAGCATTGTGAGGCGTGGGTGTTGCCTGGAGGAATGTTCTGGCCGGGGAATGTGTGTCCCCTGCTGAATTACGGTGGGTACTTGGCAACCCTAGTGTAGAGCCAGGGTAGTTTAATGTCAGATTAGCCTCTCGGAGACACTTGTTCGAATCCCCACTCCACCATGAAAGTTTGCTGGGTGACTTTGGACCAGTCAGATGCCCTTTGGGCTAATCAGATGCAACCTTACAAGGTTGTTGTGATGATCAAATAGAGGGGAGGAGAACAGAAGCCACTTAAAAGTTCCCTTTGGGGAGGAAGGCAGGGTATAAATAAAAAAGTGTGTGCTTCAAGTTTTTGTGGCCAGTCTTCTTGGTTTACTGACGCAGAGCAGGAAGTGGGAAAGAAAATGGATCTACCCAGGTGCCCTTGAAGCGTGTGTTTGTGTTGTTTGAGACCTGCACTGCAGTTTTCTGCCAGTTCTCTGACCAGGCAGCCCAGCCCCTCTACCTGCCTAAGGAGAAAAATGGCCAGTCTACTTCAGATAATAATGGAAAAACAATTATTCAGTAGCCAATAAGATGTTGCTCATCACGGTCTGTATAAATATTAATGGTTCTTTTTTTCTCAGACTTGCTCTTTCATTAGTGAATGGCTATTAGATTGAGTTGATTTTTCCTTCAGTTTTCTCATTGCCTCATTGTTAGTTCATTGGAACAAATAATCAAGGCCCAAAGGATTTGGTTCATTGTGCAGTTGGCCTCCCCCTCCTCCCACACAAAGGCTCAGAAATGTCCTTCCTTTGCACTCAAAGCCATTTTGGTGACTTGGTTGAAGCGTCATAACCAATACTCCCTCTAAGTTGTGAAGTCTTGTGGGCAAAAATTCTGCTTTGTGAGCTCCTGGCATTAAAGTTGCGAGTGATTTAGCTACCACATAAATCAGTTTGCTCTGGAGCCCTCCTTCCTGAGCTGAGAGAAAAATGTGCGAGCCGGAGGCTGAAAAACTGTGAGCTAGCTCACACTAACTCAGCTTAGAGGGAACACTGGCCATAACTTGGGCTCTGAAGGTGCGCTGCCTTTTTCTGCCATGAAGCTGGCTTGGGTCAGGTGCTTTCTCATAACCTTGCCGCCTGTGGCTAGGAAGGATGGAAGAGCTATGGATGCCATCCTACACTACTTGCGGGGAAGGGAAAACCTGGATCTTGGCAACATAATTCTATCTCTTCAGACGGTAGGTGATTGAGGGTACCTTCATGTGAGAATCCCCTCGCTTCTAGAAAACTAGCAGGACAAGGAGGCTGCTGGTTTGGAATTCTTCCTTGTCACCCTGGCTTTCTCTGTGAGAAGAGCTTCTGTGTAGAGCATAATTCCATCTTGTGAACCTTTTGTTCGTCATCTAAAGCGATACAGCCCTAAAACAAAACCAGTTCCTGACTTGTGTACCTTTGTTCGCTAGCAATGTGTTGTGGTAATTTCAGAAATGAGCACTAGAAATAAATTGGTATTTTTAATTTTTCTAATTTGAAAACCCAAGCTGGCGGGAGTCCCTCCCCCCAGGGTTTAGTGTCTCCCAATAGCTCTGGCCGTGCATAATTTTAATAGAGGTCCATAACAAACTTTTTTTTAGGAAAAAAGTTTTCTTTTTTATAATTTTTGGAAAAAATTGCTTACTTAGTAATGTGTGCAATTTATTTGTAAGCACCTGAGCAACCTTATAAATATGTATTTCTGCTGAGTTTGTCAAGCTTGTTTTAAATTACATTGTTTTTATAGGTTCCTCCTGTTGCTTTGCTAAAGATTCTCGTGCGGAAGGTAATTAGCGTTGCATTTTGCAGTGTGATGGATGATGGGGAAGCTTTAATTGCAGTTCGCAGGTGCATCGTGCTCGCTCTGTACCTTTTATGCTTAGCTATGGGTTTTATTTTTATTTTTTTCTTTAGCAGTTCTACAAGTCACTGTAATTTCTGTGGGAGCTCACAAGTTGGCTGTTCTACATTTTTTTTCCTTTAAAGTGGACTGTTCTGATTCTGGCAAAAAGTTCTTTATCCATGTGCTTTTTCAGGCACAAATTTGGTGCAACATGAGTGCTTTGGGGATGTTAGCTGAATTGGGTGAATGGTTTTTCAACTTGAAAAATGTCACTAGTACGGCAGATGCTCTGCCCTGAGCCGTGACCCCACTCCCAGTTTTGGTAATTTAGGGATATGGCAATTGTAATAGCGAGCTTTGTGTCAGATTACATTCTTGTAGTTGGGGAAGGGAGGCCTGTGTGTGGTGAACCCTTGAAAGAAACATTGTTACAAATCTTGTTACAAACTTTTGTTGCAAAATTGTTGCAAAATTTTGTTCCAAAATTTGGTAGTAGAAGAGAAGAGGAGAAGCAATTAGATTTATACCCCGCCCTTCACTTGGAGTCTCAGAGCGGCTTACAAACTCCTTTCCATTCCCCTCCCCACAACAGAGGTAGGCGGGGCTGAGAGAGCTCTGAGATAAACTACCCTTTTAAGGACAGCTCTTGTCAGAACTATGGCTTGCCCAAGGTCATCCAGCCGCTGCAAGTGGAGGAGTGGGGAATCAAACCCGGTTCTCCCAGATTAGAGTCCGCACACTTAACCACTACACCAAACTGGCTCCCTTAGTAGAGGGACATGCCAATAAAACCCCTTAAAATGTTTGCATGTGTCTTAAAATTTAAGAAAGCATTCTCATGGGTATCCCAGGTCAAAACCATAATGGTAAGAACCAGCACCCAGAGATGCAGTGGTGATTTGCGTGGAGTTCATAAAGGGTTAAGGTAGTAAACTCCATGAACAGCCTGCAAGAGGGGAGCCCACAGGGGCCCTGAGGGAGGAGAGTATCTGACCCCCCCCCCCGTTAAGTTTCTATGTCTTGAGCTGGATAAGGAGCAAAGCACTGCTCATTGGCTCTAAGGGCTCTGGAGGGGCACGGGGAGGGCACTGCCTTGAGGCAGGGCTGCATGCAGGTGAGCCCCAGCTGCCGTGCACGCCTGGGGGATGTTGGTAGGCGTCAGCACCTCTTAGCACAGTTCTGTGCAGAACATAAATAAGGTGCTGAAAGTGTTCTTGCCATTCGTCTTTGCTAAAGGAGTTCCTAGAAATATCAGGGAGAAAGTAGCAGAGTGCTGCCGTCCAGCTGCAGCACTCTTTGGTATAGCCCGGACCGTGCTGGGCTTCGGCTTCCTTGTTGTACTGAGTCGGCTGCATTGGAAGCCGATGGAAGAACTTTGATTTGGGTCCCATCCTTTCTCTTGCGGTCCCTTCCACGTATACCTGAGAAAAGGAAGCCTGTCTGTGCTTTCTCTGCATCCCTCATCCTGGCTTTTGCGGGTGTCAGCATAAAACAGCGTTCTTTTAACTACTCACTTGCTTCCCCTCTCCATACTGCATGTACAGCTGCCGGAATAAACGGACTCAACATATATGCAAAACCTTTAATTGATGTGAATTATTTGAAGCACAGCGGGAGTGTTTCCTTTGTATCGAATCTGGTCATTTTGAGTGATGACTGTGCAGTGCCATTTGTATGCCCATTATTTGCTCAGACGCTTCTTAATCGTCTCCAGGAAGATGGTTCAGAGAGCAATTCTGTTGTCTTCCGGAGCAGATCAGGAGGGAAGGGGTACCATTCAAATCCACTGTCGTTCTGTCTTAATATTGAGTCCTTGGATACCTCTGCCGTTTAGCTTGGAACTGACATCCCAACTTGTTAGAGGCTGATTTTTTAAGATGTGCCAGGTTGTCATCAAGCCTCCACAGGGTTCAAGGCTGAGTAAATTCAGTTCTTTTATAAGAGGCTTTTAAACTTTTATCATCTCTGTTGCTCTGCTCTAGATTCTCTTGTTTCCTGTTTCGATGGCTGTGTTAGAGTGCGGTGGCGATAATCTCAAAATGCTGTTCCTGCCATTATTTGAAAAAGCCCCTGTTTCTCCGCATGGGGTGCTGATCTCTCACGTTCGGCATCTTACCCATTTGCTCATTTCAGACATTACAATCAAACCAAAGCTTAGCATCATGTCTGAATTTAGAGGCTGTGGGAAGGAACAGGATACTTTTCTTGATTTGAACGTTGCTGTTTTGTTTGTTGTTCTTAGCTCATGGGTCAAAATTGCAGCCAAATCATCAGAATGAGATCATAAAATGGAAATTAGAATTGACTTCTGGGGTTTTTGCACCAAAAATGGCATAAAAGAAATGAACCAAATGGGGAAAGCCCTGAAATGGCCCAGGGAGCCGCCGTTTGCCCTGTCAGGGAAACAGTCTTCTGATGTGTGTAAATGTAAGTTTCCTCAATGAGGCAAACATTGGTTCCCCAGGACTGTTTCAAGTGCTGGGAGGAAGTCACAAGTCCGCATCTCTCTGAATGCTGTGGGTCCCATCTGAATTGGGCCTCAGTAGCCTGAGAATTAAGTTTCAGCAGAGAACTTCTGGCACACGTTTGAATTGACAGGACCCAGGGCATACCTGCAAACAGAGTAACATCTAGGTAACTAAGCCCTGAGAGGGGGCAGCTGTCTCAAGGTCATCCAGTGAGATTCATGGCAAAATGGGGAATTCGAACTTGTTGCAAGTCCTGGTCCACGCACTGCACCATCCTGGCTTTGTACAGCACTTAAAAACTCAGAGGAGAAGTGTTAGTTATCTAGTGATACCAGCGGGGCTGGTAAAGCATTAATTGTTGCACAGTATTGCTGTTTATGAGAGCTCAGGTTTTCCATGCCTTGTGTCCGGAGTGCCATTTCTTGCCCTGTCGTCAGTGGGCTGATTCTTGCTCAAGTTCTGGCTATAGTTTTAAATCTTCATCCCAGTCTTTTTGGAGCAAAGCACTTTTAATTTGTGCTGAGCACAGCAGTGGTGGATGTCACTGGTTGGGAAGACAATGCTGACACATGGAATCATTTGGCTCCGTTTGGAGATGCTGCATTGTGGGGTGGATGTCATGTCGAGGGCCACATATGTGAGCAGTTGTGGAATTGTAGAGAAGAGTGTTTTGCCAGGTCTGGATTCGTAGGATATGAAAGGAAGAGAGGGAAGGTGATGGGGGCTGGCTGATTTACTGTGGCAAAAGCTTTCAAGGACCGAATGAACACTTTGCTGGATGTAGGATGTTTGTTTTTGGCCCTCGGGGTTTGAAGGGGCACGTGTGCTGCTCATTTGGTTAACCCTGAACTGGCAGAGACGGACCAAGAGAGAGATCTTGGAGTCGTAATGGATAACTCAATGAAAATGTCTAGACAGTGTGTAGCTGCACTAAAGAAGGCCAACGCTATGCTGGGGATTATTAGGAAGGGAATTGAAAACAAATCAGCCAGTATCATCATGCCCCTGTATAAATCATTGGTGCGACCTCATTTGGAATACTGTGTACAGTTCTGGTCACCACATCTCAAAAAAGATATTATAGCATTGGAAAAAGTGCAGAGAAGGGCAACTAGAATGATAAAAGGGTTGGAACACCTTCCCTATGAAGAAAGGTTAAAATGCTTGGGGCTCTTCAGCTTGGAGAAACGACGGCTGAAGGGTGACATGATAGAAGTTTATAAGATTATCAATGGGATTGAGCAGGTTGAGAAAGAAGTACTTTTCTCCCTTTCTCACAATACAAGAACTCGTGGGCACTCCATGAAATTGCTGAGCAGTCGGGGTAGAACAGATAAAAGGAAATACTTCTTCACCCAAAGAGTGATTAACATGTGGAATTCACTGCCACAGGAAGTGGTGGCAGCTACAAGCATGGACAGTTTCAAGAGGGAATTAGATAAACATATGGAGCAGAAGTCCATCAGTGGCTATTAGCCATGGGGTATAGATGGGAACTCTCAGTCTGGGGCAGGTGATGCACTCTATTCTTGGTGCTGGAGGGGCAGCAGTGGGAGGGCTTCTAGTGTCCTGGCCCCACTGCTGGACCTCCTGATGGCACCTGGTATATTTTGGCTGCTGTGTGACAGAGTGTTGGACTAGATGGGCCATTGGCCTGATTCAACATTGGCTTCTCTTATGTTCTTATGTAACCCTGAAGATCCCAGAGTCACGCTGTATATGCAGTGTAGACTCTTCACTACTTGTCCTTAAACCTTTATTCCTTAACTGCCCTGTTTCAGATTTCAGAAATCCTCTTCCCTGGTATCTTTCATCACACTTTATTCTTGCCCCTCTCTTCCCCCACGAAGCTGAGTGCCATCGGAAGATCTTTTCCCCCCTTCCCATCTTCCTTGTATTGCATACGGCTTTCTGGTTGGGGAGAGCCTGGAGAGATGGAGAAGATGAGCTTCCTGTCATCTGTGACAAAGGGCATTTAATGTGGAGGGTGAAAGAGAGCTTTTTCCTTCTCCTTCTGAAGGTGGAAGTCCTGTATAGAAGGCATGATGTTGAGAGATAATCCGCTTGTGGATGGGTGGTGGTGGGGAGACAGAATTATGCCTGCTTCCCATCTGTCCCAAGTGCCACTCAATGATCAGGGTTATTCCCAAAGAGAGTCTTTGTGGACAGCTCATACATTCTTGGTGCCGAAGAATAGATTCCTTTGAACTATGGTGCTGGAGAAGACTTTTGAGAGTCCCTTGGACTGCAAGGAGATCAAATAATTCAGTCCTAAAAGAAATCAACCTTGACTGTTCCCTGGAAGGCCAAATCCTGAAGGTGAAGCTCAAATACTTTGGCCACCAAATGAGAAGGGAGCACTCACTGAAGAAGACCCTGATGCTGGGAAAGATTGAAGGTCAAAGAAGAAGGGGACAGCAAAGGGATGAGATGGTCAGACGGTGCCATCGATGCAACGGACATGAAACTGAGCAAACTTCAGAGGACAGCGGAAGACAGGAGGGCCTGCCATGATCTGGTCCATGAGGTCGGAAGAGTCGGACTCGACTGTGTGACTGAATTACATTCTTGGGGTCGTCAGCAGGCTGAACATCAGCCTAGCCAGGAAAATTCCCAGTGGGACTCCGACCTGGAGGGTCCACATGTCTCTGAGTTTCCCCACCCCAGCCATGTTCTCCTGCCCAGAAGTCCTGATGTGAAAGTCAAGTCGTGAGGCCAATAGATCCTGCTCTTCCCCCCCGCCCCCGGCTATGTGTTGATTCCTCCCGGATGCAGTATCTGCACAAGGCTAGTGTATAAAGCAGTTCCTTGTGAGAACGCACTGGAGATTGAATTGGAAATGGCCTGTTGTGTACACCTCTCCATTGAAGTGTGCATGCTTGAATATGATAGGCTTTGGGAGCTGTGTACTCTCTGCATGCCTAAAATTAAATTCAGTGCCATCCCCCTCCCCCAACTCTTCAGCTTGAGAAAGTCTTGCATATATTTTTGTGGTTCTCCCATCATTCATTCCATTGGTCATGAGGAGGGGCAAGAAGTTAGACAGGGTACAGGACTTGTCTTGTCCAAGCATGCCCTTAGACCTAGTTCTCACTAAGATGGTAAATTTGTGTCTGGGCTGTAGCACTTTCTACTGGAGGCAAACAGGCCCTTTCCGGTCAGTTCAGCACAAGCAGCGATGGAGATTGCAAGTCCCTGCTTTGGGTGGCTGGATTGCTGGCGGCCTTCGCACACAGGGCAGAATGCAGCCTGCCCGAAAGCTCTCTCGGAGAGCTATAGAGATTATTTGCATTCTGTTTCAGGCACTATTTAGTCTTGATGTGTTTATCCCATTTGTCATTAAAAAGTGGCTTCCTCAATTTAAAACCATACAGAAAACTGAAGTCTAGTATTAAGCCAAGTGTGAGCAGAGGGCTCCTGGTGAGGTCTCCATCCAGATGCAAGGCTTGGTGTGAGAGCCAGTTTGGTGTGGTGGTTAAGTGTGTGGACTCTAATCTGGGAGAACCGGGTTTGATTCCCCACTCCTCCACTTGCACTTGGCTGGATGACTTTGGGCAAGCCGTAGTTCTGATAAGAGCTGTCCTTGAAAAAGAGCAGTTTCTGTCAGAGCTCTCTCAGCCCCACCTACCTCACAGGGTGTCTGTTGTGGGGAGGGGAAGGGAAAAGGCATTTGTAAGCCGCTCTGAGACTCCCTTGCGTAGTGACGGGTGGGGTATAAATCTAGTCCTCCTCCTCCTCCTCCTCCTCCTCCTCCTCCTCCTCCTCCTCCTCTTCTTCTTCTTCTTCTTCTTCTTCTTCTTCTTCTTCTGTCTCCTGCTGACTTCAGGGAGGGGCAACCAGGAGAGCTCTTGGCTGGAGCTAGGCCCGTGGGTGCACTGCTGCTTGGCTTTTCTGGAGTGAAAATGTCCAGAGTAAAAGTTCAAGGCTCAGGGGTCAGGACTGAGAGGCAGGCCATATCTTCAGCTTGGCCGGGAGAGCTTTTGATCCCTCCCTGACCAGCCTGCACAGCCAGGCTCTTTCTGAGGTGCCCCTGTCTTCACCCCCCCCCCCGATCTGCGAGGCATTGCCCTTCGCTCCCAGGCACGGCTCCTGCATCGCAGGCTCTGAGCCTTGGCAGACCTAGCGGCAGCAGCAGATCACTAGAAAATATAGCGGCCTGTATCCTACACTGGCAGGTTTAAAGCCTTCTGCCAATTGGAAGAGCCCCCTTTTATTGGAGTGCAGGGGTCAGATACAAACCATTGCGTTCCCGGTGGCCAACAAGGAGGGCGGGGGCTGGCGTGCCCCTCTTCTTGCACCTGTGTCTGGCGGACATTTTGAGTCTTTGTCACGCCCCTCGGCACTAGGGGGCGTCGTACCTCCGGTAGCCGTGACAGCTGGCACTACTTCCCTTCTGCTCCTGCTCTGGGGAAGAGGTACGCGGGGTCTGGCGTTGGCGAGGGCCCCCCGGGGGGGGGGTAGGCATAAGCAACCTCAGATGGTGGGTCCTGCGGGGCAAGTTTCCTCACTTCCCCACTGCCCACGCTGGATCCTGGCCTCAGGCACACCTGCAGGGCTTCAGGGGGGAGTCTCTCTCTCTCTCTCTCTCTCTCTCTCTCTCTCTCTCTCTCTCTCTCTCTCTCTCTCTCTCTCTCTCTCCGCAGCCCTCCCTCCTTTCCCCAGCCAGTCCAGACGTCCTCCTCCCCGGTTGCTGCCTCTGGCCCTCCTTTTATTACCCCCGCCAACCTCCGGACTCCGCCTGCCTCCTGGCTCCGCCCCCGCCTAAAAGCCGGGACGCCGAGCCCGCCTCTGTCTCTCCCGCCCGTCCTCCTGCCTCCTCCACCCACCCTCCTTGGCCCGGCTGACCTCCCGGCTTCTGGCTCTTCTCCCTGCCCCCGGACACCGCCTCTGCTGCTCGTGGGCTGCGCGGGCTGGGCCGTGCACTCCCGGCCTGCCTCCCCCCTCCGCCCGTCTCTGCTGGGGCCCCATCCGCTGGCCTCCCGGACTCTCTTTCTTCACCCCAGGACGGGGCCCCAGGTGCGTCCCGGGGACTCGTGGGGGGGTCGGTCGCCCCTGCGCAGTCCCTGTTCGGGGGGTGGGGCTCGTACTGGCCCAAGCCGGGACAGTCTTGCAATGGAAGACCAGGAGGTGTCCATTTCAGCATACAGAGACAAGAAACTGAGTAGAAGAACTGGTTCCGTGCTGCGTTCTCTTTTGAGAGAAGGTGTCTGTTGGCTTCCGAGGTGTATGGCTGGGTGGGAACAAAGAGCAGAGATGGCGGTGGGTGTTTTGCCTTTTGACAGGCAGGTGGCACTTCTGCTTCTTCAGGTTGTTCTCGCACTGGTGCCGTTCATAAGAATTAAGGAATTCAGAGCTCCTTTATTGTGTCACTTCAGTCCAGTTTTGTAAAGTGATAAGTATTGACTTCTGCACAATGGATCTTTTTTTTTAGAAAAAGAAAGAAAGAAATAATATAAGCCATGAAAGCCCCCTCTTCAGCACTGTCACAACCGTATCATTACAAAGCCCTGCGCAGGAGGACGAGGATGGTGGACAGACACCTTCATGGTGCGGGCACTCCCATTAGCATGCCATCCGTGCGGATACACTCTGGGAAGAGAAAAGGAAATCATCGTAATGCGCTCTGAATGAGCCCAACTGCCAGCCGTTGCTGGATGACGAACAGGCCAGAGAGGCGGCTAACTTGTGAGTTACAGCAGCGGCTGCCTGACGCTGCGCACCGGATCAGGGTCAGGAGGCCGCTTAACACGGCATCAATCAACAGCCGGGACACAGAGGAGGCCTGCTGAGGCAGGGGAGAATTCCCAGGGCCCGACGCAACAGGGGGAAGAGGAGGAGGATTAAATAGTGGCTGTCCACAGCGTTTGGGCCGAGGCTGGGACAAAGGGGCTCTTTTGATGAGGGGAGTGGGGTTGGGGGAAGGGGAAACAACGGTTTGGGCTTCGGACCCATCAGGCTGGGGTAGTGGTTAAGGGTGCAAGGCTGGGACTGGGGAGAAGGGGATCCAAAGCTGTGAAACTCCCTGGTTGAAACAGCAGGGATGAGACAGTTGGAATCATTTCCAGTTAGCCTACCTTACAGGGTAATTGTGATCAGTGTTCCCTCTAAGCTGAGTTAGTGTGAGCTAGCTCACAGTTTTTTTAGCCTCCAGCTCACATATTTTTGTCTTAGTTCAGGAAGGAGGGCTCCAGAGCAAACTAATTTACGTAGCAGCCACATCGCTCGCTCACAACTTTAATGCCAGTAGCTCACAAAGTAGAATTTTTGCTCACAAGACCCCACAGCTTAGAGGGAACATTGATTGTGATGATAAAATGGACTAGGGGAGACCCTTGTTTATCACCTTGCTGAATGAATAAGCGGGTGAATGCTTAGCAGCAAGCCGTGCTTGGAAGGCTGTAGACGTCCGATTGCTTACCTGTGTATCTGCAATACTGCAAAATGACGTTTGCTTATCGCGGCATTTCCAGGGCTGCCTTGGCAGTACTTCTTGTGCGTGCGTGTCGTTGATGTGGGTCACCTGGTCAACTTTGGCAGCAGTGTCAGAAATATATCAGCTGAGGAACTGCTTCTCCTCTTCCCGGGAACCCAGGAATGGGGCTGCTAGAAACTGCAGTGAATATCATTGATAGGGCACAAGGCCTCTTTCATTAGCCGGTGAATATTCAGGAAGACCAAGCGACCTGGTTGTTCCAGCACAAAATGTTCCAAAAAAGTGAAAATCAAAACTGGGTTTAGAAATCATGAATTTTAAACACAGGGTAAACCAAAAGGCCCTTGTCTCTCTCCCTGGTTCCACTTCCCTCCTGCCTGAGACCCTGCGGTTTTTAACTCTTACCTTTACAGCAGCAAGAACTTGTAATTTATTATTTTTAAAAGTGGCTTTTAGAGAAACTTTTTGCCCCGATAGGGTTGGTTGCCTTGTTCAGCTTCATGCTTCACAGGATATTTAAGATGTCTGGAGCATTTGCAAGCAGGTAAATAGACTTGCCTTAGTTAGACCAATTCTGATTACCTTCCTTGTCCTGTGATTCTAAAATCTGATTTTTAAAGTACTATCTCAGCTGCAGCTGCTATAGTTTCCCCTAGATTTCTGCCCTCGAATCACTCCTGGCTGTATTTCATAGGTGTCCCTTTGGTGGACGGCATCATCTTAAGGAGGTTTTTTCTTCTACCGTTGTTGATACAGATGTGTGTTACGACAGGATCCCTGCTTCATACAGCTGCTGAACATTTGATAAGTCTGTCCTTGCACACATGAGCTAAGTAGATGGCTTCTGTCTCCCGAGACTCAGCACAGTGTAGTGGTTAAGAGTGGTGGACTCTAACCTGAAGAAGGAGTTTGATTCCCCGCTCCTCCTCAACGTGAAGCTTGCTGGGTGACCTTGGGCTGGTCTGAGTTCTCTCAGAACTCTCTCAGCCCCACCTAACCTCACAAGGTTGTGGGGAAGGGAAGGGAATGAGGCTATGAGCTACTTTCAGGCTCCTTAAGGTAGAGAAGGGCAGGATGTAAAAAACTTCTGAAATTCATGTGACATCTGAGACTGACTGAGCCGATCATCCCTGGCCTGGGTTCAGCTGTCTCGCACTTTGCATAAATAGCAGCTCAGGTTGTCTCTGGAGTTGAAGTTAGCAGTGCTGTTGTGATCGCCGTCTTGACCTGGGAGCGATGCACAGAGAAAGCATTCCATCCCCGAAATCAGTGGTTCCCAACCTTCTTGGTATGGTGACCCTTGGTATTGTGACCCATCCAGAGTTGGCCCAAGATAATTTTTTTTGCACCCTAGGTGAACTTCTTCCGCCAGGCTTTCAATTAGGAGCCGCCACTACCACTGTCGCCACTACCACTGCCACCACTACCACTGCTGCCACCACCAACTATCTTGTGGTAACAACGGGGCGATGGGATGGCCCAGTATAAAGAACTAGCTACCGTACTGCGATGGTTTGGTGTTGTCGAAGCGGGCTTTTGGGTAATATCCGTAGGTCACCATCTTGATCCGATTAAATTGGTAACGTCATTGAACACTTATTATTGTTAATGGTTGTTTTTATGCTGTTTTAATGTTTTATATTTGGCACATGTTGGCCCTGTTTATAAGCCACCCTGAGCTCGCCTGCGGGGAAGGCGGGATTTAAGCGCAATAAATAAATAAATAAATTATGACCTTGGCACACATCTAGTTCAGCATTCCATTTTCTACCATGGCTGCCCAGATATTTTGGAAAACCAACATACATCACACAAAAGGCGCAGCTTCCCCCACTATGAACCCCAAGTAAGTAGCATTCCAACATGTGCAGCCCTTTGCATATGGGGTTTACATTTAAAGCCTTTGACCACCCTCTCCTTCTCCATCACTCCTTCCAAACTCCCCTGAGAGTCTAAGAAACTCACTCTAGTAACCATCGGGACATTTTTACTTGATATGCTGTAAATAACATCATAGAGTCCACCCTCCAAAGCAGCCATTTTCTCCAGGGGCAATTGATCTTTGTTGCCTAGAGATCAGTTGTAATTCTGGGACATCTCCAGGCTCCACCCAAAGGTTGGTAACGCTGTTTTAAAGGATTATGTAACAAGCCCAGGAGTGTCTTAGAGTAAGGGTCCCCAGGGTGATGCCATGGCGTCCATGGTCACCTTTCCTTCTGCCCACCAAGTGTTTTTAGAAAGTGGGCGAGGTCTGGTAGGGCTTTCGCCCAGCAGGGCTTCTGATTGGCCATTGATCATTTGATTGGCTGTGCATATTTCCGAAAACTTTGTTTTGGCAAACGCTGCCACCGGAGTGCGAGAATCGTCACTGTGCACAACTGAAGGTGAGCCGTGGCAGCCATTTTGTGGCTGGCTCTGCCTCCTAGGGTTGCCAAGTCCTATCTTCACCCCCAGCAGGGGACTTTGGGGGGTGTTCCTGGAGGGGGCGGGGCATCCCTGATGTGATGACATCATGTTGGGATGTCCCCCACCACCACCACCCAATCTTCCAGCGGCACCGGCTCCCTGCACTTAAAGGGGCCCCTTTAAGTGCAGAAAGCTGGCGTCCCCGTCCCCCCCCCCGCACCCCATCTCCACCGAGATCAAGTGCTTGGGAAACACCGGCTCCTGCATTTGAAGGGCCCTTTAAGTGCAGATAGTGGGTGTCCCCCGCCCCGCGCACCCGATCTGCACAGAGATTGGGTGCGCAGAAACACTGGCTCCTTGAATTTAAAGGGCCCCTTTAAGTGCAGAGAGCTGGCGCTCCCCCCCCCACGCACCTGACGGAGATTGGGTGCACAGGAAATGCTGGCTTCCTGACTTAAAGGAGCTGGCGTTCCCCCCACACACACACGCACCCCTCTCCCTCCTCTCTCTCAAGAGAGGAGGGAGAGGGGTGGCTGCGGGTGTTGGGGCTTGGGGGCAGTGCTTCCCCCGGCAGCCAGTTGGCCGGCGGCGGATAGAAGCCTCCAAAAAGCAGGGGACCCCTACCAAATCGGGGGGGTTGGCAACCCTACTGCCTCCTGCGGCAGCCATTTTGTGGCCGTGCCCACCTCTCTGTGCTGGAATGCCAAAGGTGCCCACAGGCTCAAAAAGGTTAGGGCCCCTGCCCTGGAGCCTTTCAGAGAAGAAGCCATGTGTGTAATCCAAGAGCTGCTTCCCTCCCTCCCTCCCTAAAAAGACAAAGGTTTAGCTGAATTCTTGGGGAACTTTTAAAATTAAAATGCACTATCCTAAATATTTTATGCTCATTGAGCTGTCCTGGTTTCT
Organism: Gekko gecko; assembly: GCA_029375565.1. Lineage (NCBI taxonomy): Eukaryota > Metazoa > Chordata > Lepidosauria > Squamata > Gekkonidae > Gekko > Gekko gecko. Next base: position 236,558,666 of record JAPDNY010000004.1, read on the forward strand.
TTTTCATCTCCTTTTCATTTTGGATAGAATTCCAACCCAACATTCTTTCCCTTTTTTTTGCAAGCCAGAGGGCCGGGGGCTTAGTGGTTGAAAGCTGAAAACCTTCAAAGAAGGGGGCTGGAATACCCTGGGGGAAGCCCCTCTGTGACACGCCTGATGGCTTGATTGGAGCGGGGGTGGGGGCAGGTGCCAGAGCAGTGACTGTCTCGCCACACCGCGAAGACAAAGGGGTGACCAGATTTATAATGTGCTCCTCACTTGTCAGCATCTCTGCTGGTTGGTATGCAGATGATGGAACTATGCAGAGGCTAGTGCTAAGCAGAGTCTTTACAAACCTGTGGTCAGTATGCCTTTTTTCCTCATCCCCCACCACAATGTGAGTTATACCCCCTCCAATGTGAGTTATATTGTTGTACTTAAAAGCCGTTGAGCTGATGCAAGTTATTTATGCAGTAATGATCTTGGAAGCGTGCATTTATCATCCTTCTCTAAACACAGGACACACAGCTCTGCCCTCAAGGAATACAGTTTAAAAACCAATATAAACATAGCTCCGGACTGCCTGATTCCATTAGTCTTTGCTGTTCTGAGCGCGTTTTCAAGGACTTTGGAGGAGCCAGTGCGGTGCGGGGCGAGGGAATCTCCTTGGGTGAGGGGTAGAGGGAGCGTCCATCATTATGCCGTTACAGCTTGGGTGTACAAACGGCATGTTGGTGATTCAGTGGAATTGGGTTACAGCCATTCAGCATGCTAATTTGGGTCGCATTTTGTGCTTTCTAAAATGGAGAGCATCGGCCTTTCGGCTTTTCTGAAAGGTGAATGTAGGAAGCTGTTTTATGTCAAAGTGTGTTCCACAAGGGGGTGGGCCGTGTGGTTTCTTTGTTGCTGATGTGGCTGCTGCTGATACAGAATAATTGCAGTCAGCTTTCCAAATGGGAAGTTTTCCTATGTTTTCCCTGCCCAGGTCCCCACGACGCCTCCTCCTAACTTGCCAACCTCCACAGAGAGTGTCCCAGAATTATAGCTGACCTCCAGCTTACAGAGATCAGTTCCCCCGGGGGAAAATAGTTGCTCTGGAGTGAACTCCGTGGGATTAAATCCTGCCTTCTCCAAGCTCCGCCCACATTGCAGGAATTTCCCAGGCTGGAGGTGGCAACCCTATTCCACCCCGTGCCACCGGCGGGCCTTCTCTGCTTGTTTTTTTAAACTGTCATTTGACGTACTTGTATAACAGTATCACATTACAACAATCTGTCACGTTTTCTGCATTCTCAGCTTTTATTTTTAAAAAGAGTTTACAGAGCTAATAAGGGGAAAGGCATACACCTCTGCAACAAAAGGGATTGGAGACTTTTTTTAAAAAAAAAATTGGAGCTAGGAATTGAGAAAATCTGATACAGCTTCCTGTAACAAAATCAACTGGTGATTATTAAAATAAAACCTGGGCAATGTGGGGAGGGGATACGGCTCAGTGGTAGAGAGTATCTGTTTTGCGTGCAGATGGTCCCATGTTTAGTGCCGTCATCTCCAGTTAAAAGGATCAGGTGATGGGAAAGACCTCTGCCTGAAACCCTGGAAAGCTGGTGCCCGTCTGTGTAGATGAAGAAGAAGAAGAAGAAGAGGAGATTGGATTTATACCCTGCCCTTCAGTAACCAAAGGAGTCTCAGAGCGGCTTACAATCTCCTTTCCCTTCCCCTCCCCACAACAGACACCCTGTGAGGTAGGTGGGGCTGAGAGAGCTCTGACAGAAACTGCTATTTTTCGAGAACCGCTGTGCCAGAACTATGGCTTGCCCAAGGTCATCCAGCCAGGTGCAAGTGGAGGAGTGTGCAAAGTCCCAGGTCACTCTTCCCAGCGACTCCAGTGAAATGCTGTCAGCGATAGATAGAGCATGCACTTTGCTCCTGCGAGGTTCCAAATTCAATCCCTGGTATTTCCAGTCATGGAGCAGTCAGTCTCTTTACTGCAGGGTCAACTGACTTCTTGGTGTTGGGATGTGGGAGTATGCTGCTGGGGCCTCCAGAGTTTAGTGAACATTCTTTGAATGCAGATGGTTCAGTCCCCAACATCTTCATGTACTTTTGCGTACTTTTGCGTAGCCGAACACCCTGGAGAACTGCAGCCAATCAGAGCAGGTGGTACTGAGCTATAGGGAGCAGTAGTCCAACCTCTTGTAAGGCAGCGTCACATCACCCAACCAACCAAATTGTGCCACAAAGATGGCGCAAGGTCCATGGAAGATGACCAACATGACTGTGAGTCATGTCTTCAAGGGGCTGGTTAGAGAGGTTTTCATAGTATAGCAGCAGCTTAATTGCTGTTAAGTCCAGTCTCAGTTTTTCGTCACTTTAAAGAGTTTGAGCCAATAGGAAAGGCACAGTTACTGCTGCTTTCCTTTTTAGCAGAAGTGGGCTGTTCTCTGCTTCTCTCTGAGCCCCAGGTTAGTTTCTAAGGAAACATACTGCATCTGCTGGAACGCTACATCAGAGGCAGTTGGGAACTCCAGCCTACTTTGCAATACAAGTAATTCGTGTTTGTGAAAAAGTTAACGTCCCCTGAATTGCTCTGTCTAGTGTATTTTTATCTCCTCCACCATTTTATCCTTGGAATAAACCACCTTGAGAGTGGTTAGGTTGAAAGAGTGATTGGCCCAAAGTCACCCAAAATGTTCTATGGGCCTCCTCTTCCGCAGTATAATATTCTACCTTGGCTAACTGAGTTTGTTCTTCATCCTTCTCCGTGCTGATGTTTCATTCTGGGCCCCTCTAACCTAACTTTGGGTTTACAAGACTCTAGCTCTGCCTCTAGGAAAGTGGTTGTCTGAGGATAGCTGGAGTATTAATGAGTTCCTTTCATAAGATGTGTAAAAGCTGGCCTCCAGTCAAATTTGGGAAGGCATGCTGTCCAGCCATTCATTGCAGACAGAACTGTGGTTCTTTGGAAAGCCATGAGGCCAAATGCCGCGGGTTGTCATCTTGGAGAATGCCGCCTGTTTGGACTGATCTTCGGTCTGCTCCTGACAAAGAGCTTGATTGTACTGGAGGGAGATTCCCGGGCCTCCCCAGTCATGTGCCATTGCGTCAGACTGCCATCTGAGGTTCCCATTTCCTCAGAAGCGGCTGTGTTCCTCAGCACGGAAGGAAGAGGTTTTAAAACAGTGAACTCTACAGTCATTTCCTTCTGCAGGAAGAGTTTGACCCTGTTGCCATTTTCCACAGAAAAGCAATCTTCCATGAAGGTGGAAAAGCAGAAACAGATAGGCACGCACAAGCTTTGGCTTGTATGTCACAAGTGTGGTGCTCAGGGCTGCTTGGGAAGTGAAGACATAATTCTGGAGAGGCCTTTAGAACTCTGCGGGTGTGTTCAGACAGGCCGTTTAGTCCGCTTTCGGCACGCTTCAGTAACGAATTTTATGTGCAGGTTCACACACCCAACATCTGCACACCGTCCCCAGCTGTCGCTTTCTGGCTCAAACCCCCTTTAAAACGGAGTATTTTGCTACCAGTTTGTGTTTTCCTGAATCTCCGGTTTTGAGCCACACTTTCCTAATGTCTGATCGCTCCTGCGGTGTCGAGCCACTTTCAGTTTAAACCCCCTCCCCGCTCAAAAGCTGCCCGAGGCTTCCACTTTTCGCCCACCATTTTTTTAATGCGTTGGTTGTGTGCGCATAGGTGGAGCTCCGCCACCGCATTTAGAAAATCAACATTTAAACGGTCACTTGTTTTAGCATTTAGATGAGTCCAGGGTCTCACGGAGGCCATTTTCGGGTCAAACATTTAGAAGAAGAAGAAGAGAAGAGATTGGATTTATACCCCGCCCTTCACTACCCAAAGGTGTCTCAGAGCGGCTTACAAACTCCTTTCCCTTCCCCTCCCCACAACAGACACCCTGTGAGGCAGGTGCGGCTGAGAGAGCTCTTGACAGAAACTGCTCTTTTTCCGAGAACAGTTCTTATCAGAACTACGGCTTGCCCAAGGTCATCCAGCCAGGTGCAAGTGGAGGAGTGGGGAATCAGACCCGGTTCTCCCAGATTAGAGACCGCGCACTTAACCACTCCACCAAACTGGCTCTTTAAAGGGAAGTCTTTTGTTGGAGGGGTCGGATTGACTCACCCTGGTGGTTCTGCGCATGTGCCATGATAGTTCCCCCCCTTCTACGGAGGGGCGCCTATGCACATGTGCAAACTGAGAACATTTTTTTAAAAAACTGCCGACGCACGCTCCTGCATGTCAGTAGTGTAGACAGTGGGGAGCACAGCAACTGTGCGGTAAAGCGGGACAAGGGAGGTAAGTGTGATCGCGATTGTCCAGAACAAATATAATCCGGTCAGAAATGGAGCAATTTAAACCGCTCTCAGCACGCCGTCTGACCGCACCCTGCAGGTCATGTGATGTTTGGGTTGGGTCTGGGTGGCCTGGTGGGTGGACACGAGAGGAATCTTTTGCCAGTGGGTCTGACGGAGGTTCTTTGACATGAGAAACCTCCATAAGTCTGTGAGAAATAAGAAGGCCAGGCACTTTCTGCCATTCTCTTTAGCTCAAGGGTCAATAAAGTGGCTCTTTAAAAAATAAAAGAGATGTTAAGTTAAGGTATATTGAAGGGGCTAGGTGGGATGCTGGGATAACCGGTATGTGAAGCAGGGACAAATTGGGAGGAAAAGAGCTGCCATGGGAAAGGGCCCTGCCCCCTGGCTCCGCCTTCCCAAAGGAGGGAGGGAGGAGGAGCCTAGCCAGCCAGCCAGCCCCCTGCCACTCAGCAGTGATATTTATATGTGCTTATCACACAGGGTTTCTTTCTTTCTTTTTTTCTCCTTTGTTTTAAAAAAGGGTCACTTTCCTCCCGTTTCCCTTTCTGGTAAAATTGTGTATCAGTTTGTTCAATTTCTTCCCCCCCTTTTTAAAGTTTGTGTTGTACGTTGCCCTGATTGTCTTTAATAAAGAAGGAAAGGTGGATTTATTTTTAAATAATGAATGCCTAGTGATTTGCTGTTAGGATCTTTGCTTCCCCTTTTTGCTTGTTGTAGCTGTTTTTACTTCCTTTTACTCCCCCCTTCAGTATTGCGTAGATAAGGATGCCTTTCTGGGGCTGTTCTGGGGCACATTTTGAAATTCAGTCTTCTAAGTGAATTGGGGTGCGTGTGTCTTAATGGCATCTCAAGGAGTCTTGCTATAACATAGGCTTTTGTGGACTAGACTTGACTTCATCAGATGCATGAAATCCAAGTGTATGTACGTGTGTGTGTACACCTGGAAGAAAATTGAACTGTGGGGTTAAGAGGGCATGGAATGCAAGTTTGTCTTTTCCCCACCAAACTCAAACCCACAAGTTAAGCACAGTGCCCATTCACAACAGCTGCTATCCTGCTTGAGAATTTTCCGTAACAGAAATGAGATCTCTCCCCCTGCCCCTCCATTACTGGACATTTGAGTCTTTGGAGAGCTCTTGCAGATTTCTTTTCCCTTTCAAAATTACAGAAGAGTGTGTGCTTCTTGGGGCCAGGCATAAATCCAAGAACTGAAATTCATCTGGACGAAAGAATTGCATCATCTTTCTGTTACTTTTGCAGAGTGGGAGAAGGGTGTGCTAAGTGACCAAAGTGTGATCACTGTCTTTTCCCTAAGAACCGATTGGTATGGCCCTTCCCACTTTCATAGAATCATAGAGTTGGAAGGGACCTCCAGGGTCGTCTAGCCCAACCCTCTGCACAGTGCAGGAAATTCACAAATACCTCCCCCCATACACACATGTAGTGACCCCATATCCATGTCCAGAAGATGGCAAAAAAACCCCTCCAGGATCCCTGGCCAAAGTGGCCTGGCGAAAAATTGCTCCCTGATCCTTTCCTTGGGTGTGTAAGAAGGGGCCATGAGAACTAAGCACTGGTACAACTTTGTTTTACTGCAGGGGAGTGTTTCACAGCCGGCAACTTTGAAATATCGCTGCTCACATTGTGGTTAGTTATGTTCTGAAAGTGATGGTTGGTAGTCTGGTTTACGCCTGCATCAGAATATGGTGGGTAGGGTTCTGAGCTAGTAAAGTGGAGAGTGTCCGTCTTATCCTACTGGTGAGGCGTTGTGATGTTTTGAAGTATTAAAGTCTGTCTGAAACGGGAAAAATAGCACAACGGGGAGGCAGGATTTAAGCCAGCTTGCTTCTTGCCATGGTAATTTTCTACTTGTGGGAGTGTTTTACACAAGGGAGCATTCAAACACAACATTCCCCCATCTACGGTCAAAGTGATTCAAGGCACCCTACTACTTCAGAAACCTACCCTCACACATTGTGGTGTACGGCAGCTCCTAGTTAATAGCACAACTGGTCTTCATGTTTGTCACCGTTGGTCTGCTGTGCATTTTCTGTAGTGTACAAAGGGCATTTGTGTCTTTGCAGACGTTGATTTCCTCCACCAGACCCCGCGCTAACTCGCTCACTTCCTTTCCTGAAAAGCGTTCTTTCCTGTTCAGTTTCTTGTTTCCTACTAGATTGTGAGGAGGTTTCCAAAGGAGAAAGTCTTCACAATCCACACTGGAGAAGACCATGCTGTTTCCTAACCTTCTGCCTTGTGTACGGGCGACTTTTCATCTGTAAAGATGAAAAGAATACCGTTGTGGACTTACCTGGTCTCACAACTGGATATCTTCTATTTAGGCTGTTTATGAAACCATGAAAGTTAAGACCAGACAATGCATGACATTCCGGTGTGTGCCCAGCTGGGCAAATTTTTCATTCTGGTTTTGCTTAGGCTTCTAACCAACTTTACTAGCTGCACGGTGCCAGTTTAGGGGTGTGCTGAATGAAGCTCATGATATTTCTGCTTTGATGTGGAAGTTCAAGTTTTTGTTCTGGTTTATTTGCCCTGGGGAAGGGCCCACGCTTGACTTTTTTTCTCCTCAGTGGTATTAATAAAGTTGAATGGAAGTACTGCCTGTTTTTTATGTCAGTGGCATCTAGCAGAAAAACAGCGTGACAGCGCCAACCTGAAAAACAAATGCGGGTGGGAAATATGCCAAAGAACACAGACAAGATGAAAAAGGTCTTTCCAACCATGCACAAAAGTGTAAAGAAACAAACAGAATGCATGCCCGTATATCCTTTGTGCCGGTTTTATCTGCAATGCAAATTTTAAAGTGATTTTTCCTGTTTTCACAGGGAGTTCTCTCCCCCTGCTCTTGATCTTCCATAAAGCAGCATATTTTTAAAAATAAAAAAGTAGCCTGAAAAAGCCATTTAAAATGTTGTTAAAGAACGTGTTATGCTAATAGGCTTAAAAATAATTTTCCCCCAAGGAAGGATTGGGCAGTGCTGATTAAGATGCCTTCCATTTGTTGCGGGAATGATATTTTATATTCTAAAGTAGTTCAGCAGAAAGAAAAGCTGAATTGACATATCTATAAACAAGTTATTACTTTAGTGGCAGGGTAATTGGCTCGGAAAACGGTATACATTTTCAGATACAGTGCCCTTGGTACTTAAGAGTTTTTTAAAGGGAGGGGGTACTTCACATAAGAAGGCCAATGGAGTGAGCTTTTTTATCTACATAAAGAAAAGGGAAATAGCACTTACATAAATGTATTATTGCTAACTTGAGGTAAAATCCTATTTGCATAAGATTGAACAGACCAGTGGCTGAGCACTGAACAAAACTACTCATGTAATGGCCTAAAAGGTAAAGGTTCCCTTGCTCGAAAGCCAGTCGAATCCGACTCTAGGGTTGCGGTGCTCATCTCCGTTTCAAAGCCGAAGAGCCAGTGCTGTCCGAAGACGTTTCCGTGGTCATGTGGCTGGCATGACTAAACACCAAGGCGCACAGAACGCTGTTACCTTCCCACCGAAGTGGTACCTATTTATCTACTTGCAGTTTCTTGCTTTCGAACTGCTAGGTTGGCAGGAGCTGGAACTAGAGACGGGAGCTCACTCCGTCATGCGGCACTCTCGGGTCTCAAACTGCTGAACTGCTGACCTTCCACAGGCTGCAGTTCAGCATCTTAACCACTTGAGCCACCGCAGCTCCTGTAATGGCCTAGATCCTGATTAATTTATCAGTACGGAGGCATGGTTAGATTGCCCCAAAGCCCTGGAGCTGTCTGAGCACAACCATCTTATCAAAGTAGTTGCAAGGATAAAATGGAGTGGGGGGGGAGCACAGTGCAAACTGGCTTAAATATCCTGGAGCAAGAATAACCTTGGAGTGGAATTTAAGTGTAATAATTGATAAATAGTCAGTGACGGAATGAGATGCCAGAGCCTAAAGTCTGAGATGGTAGAATCCTGGGGCTGGAAGGAATCCAGTGGGCTAAAGATCTTACAGCCCTGATGTAATAGTGACGAACTGGTTCTTTACTCAGCATGTAAGATATAGAATCAAAAGGGTGTTCAGTGTGAGTTTCCTGAGGCGGTAGGCTCAAATGGATTTGTCTTTGCAAACTGTGTTTATAAACCATGTGAAGCTGCCCTGATACTTCCTGATCGTCGGTCTGTATTCACCCGTGTTGCTTCTTCTGATTGCCAGGAGCTCTCCAGGGTCTTCAGGTTCCCATTCCTGCAGGTCAACCTTTCTTACTGGAGATGTTAGGGATTTGAACCTGGGATCTTGGGCATGGGCCTTGCCAAGAAGAGGAGATATTCTTCTTTCCCCCTCCCCCTTTATTTTTTTTTTTAATATGAGTAACTTTAGAAAAAGGTATTGAGATGTGCAATATGGATTTGTATCGTTTCATACCACAGTCTATATGCATTTTAGAAATTCAGGCGCAAAACATAACTCAGAACAAGTCAAATACAAAAACACAGCTTTCTGTGGTGCCTGCAATACAACCCTCACCAGCTGGGGGAAGTGCACGGGGGGGGAAGGGACGACAGCAAAATCAAATATTCTTCTTGTAGATCCTTCAGCTTCCCTTCCTCTCCTATCTGTAGCTCTGCTCTTTCCCGCTGAGCTACCAAGCAGCTTCTAAAGGACGCATAGTGGCCCTTTCCCAAGGGATGCTACTGCATGTCAGGCCCGTAGCCAGGATTTTTAAGTCGGGGGGCATTTAAATTTCTTAGGGGGCACTGGCTAATTGAATTAAAGGAATACCCGGCTCCTTCCCTACACCTGCCACCGTTCGGGGGCCCTGGGCTGGATGGGAAGTCAGGGGGCCTTGTCAGTAAGTTAGGGGGCCTAGCCCCAAGATGCCCCCCCGTAGCTATGGGCCTGCTTCTCTGGGCTCAGAACAAGGGAGGACACTGCCAGGTGAGACATGCGGTTTAGGAGGCTCTATCGACTGTATTGTATCACTAGTGTCAAAGCATGTGATTGCTTGTGGAAGAGAAGGAACCGCCCATCAGCTATTGGCCAAAATTTAAGATATTGGCTACCACAGACAAAGCCCATCACGGCCTTGGCCGCACGTATCTGTGAGGCCGTCTCTCCCCTGATGCTCTGCTGCGACAGCTCTGCTAATCAGAGCAGGATCTTCTGCAAGTGCCAACCTGCAAATGGGCAAAGCCAGCAACTGCTTGTACAGGGGCCTCCTCTGTTATGGCCCCCATCTTATGGAACGGCCTGCCCGAGGAGGTCAGGAAGGTTCCCGCCCTCCTGGCTTTCCACAGACTTTGCAAAACTGGAATATTCAAGAGAGCTTTTGTACACGGGCAATAGACCTGGTCTATAACTTATTAGGGACTGTGGTGCACACTACTGTACAGCGTTTTGCAGCATTTCATCTGTCGTATTAACACTTATGGTGTTTGCTTCAGTTCAGTTTTTAGACTTCGGGTTGACTCTACAACCCTAATCCTAGTGCATTGTTTGTTTCTTCTAAATCAGTGTTTCCACAACAAAAGTCATAAAGAGTGAGTCATCACACACTAAAAGGGAAGCCTAAGATTTGCTACCAGAATTACAACTTGATTGTGCTGCAACCGCCAATTTGGCCACATGCAAAGTTACTTGTTCATCTTCATCTCTTAGTATCCAAGAAGACTTCGCTTCTAAAGTGACAGAGTCCTGCTTAAGCAAAGGGAAAAACAATTCAGCTCTCAAACCTGAAAATTCAGGGCTATCCAAAAGAATGTGATATAGAGCGTCGATTCAGTTAGTACCACATCCACAGAGTCTATTGGAGTATGGAATACCAGTAAATCTTCCTAACAACAACACTGATGGTAAGGCATTCAAATGTGCATGCATAAATGTCCTTCTGTACTTTGGAACAGATAATTCAAACTGGTAGTTTTGGGATTATTATCAGGAGAAGAATACCAGCTGAAAAGGATGAACATATTCTGCTCGCTTTAATCAGTGCACTCTTATAATCCTTCAAACGTCTTTTAATTGACTGACTCAGTTCACAGCTACTCCTAGTTTCCATCATGTTATTGGTAATGCTCAGACGTATTAATTTAAATTCCAAGTCTTTGTCCCAGTCATTTGTATAATGATCCAACATGGCTAAACCACGAAGACCTGATTCTAGATTCTAGTTCAACAGCCTAATTTTCTGATTAAATGCTCTCCACCAAGCCAAGACATCTCCCCAGTCTCGGCTGCCAAAGCTATTCCTGACACACATCTTGGAGTTCCCAGAACGTTGCATAAACATCTTAGTAAAGGTCTATCAATCTTATCTGTTACCACACTAATCCAAGCCCCTATAGCATATAATAACCGCCCAGAAACTTTAGCATTAAATGCTTTAACTGCCGCAGGAACATATTGTCCACCAGGGGAATAATAATATCTTGAATTAGCCTTCTGGTATTCAAAGCTGTTCTTATTACAGAGTTCAAATGCACCTTCCAAGAAAGATTTGTTAAAAGCATAACTCCTAGGTATTTAAATTGCTATCACTTGTTCCACAGACTGAGTTGCTACTGATCACTTACATTTCCTCATCTGTTGGTTTTTACTAAAGAGAAGGACTTTGGATTTAGAAACTTTAACACTTAGGTCCTCATTGGAGCAATACTCTGAAAAGGAGGCTGTAAGCCAACCACGGATCTTGAGAGAAGTACTGTATCATTTGCATACAAAAGACACGGCATCTTAACAAGACCAAGATAAGGCAGATGGAATTCAACTTTGGAAATCTATGAGTTTAGATAACTGATATACAAATTAAATAACAGAGGAGTGAAGACACATCATTGCTTCACTCCTTTGTTCAATGTCATAGCTCTAGTCAGTTCACCAGATGGACCACGTCTTACTTGAGCTGTGGGCCAATCATATAATCGTTGAATCAAAAATACGAGATGTTTGTCAACAGGTGATTCCTTCGGTTTATCCCATAATCTCTGTTTAGGCATTCTAAGATCTATAAAGGTCCTAGGCAGCTCTAAGATCCTTAAAGACCACAGTCAACATACCATCCTTTGAGCCAGTATATTTATCTACAATAAACTGAAGAGTATGGCAGGGGTCAACTGTACTAACACCTTTGTTCTCGTCCAAAATAACTTTGTCCTCTACCCATGATAATTTCTGACAAAGCAGGGAAGCATATAACTTGGCCACCACTGGCCGCAGACTTACCGGTTAGTTATATGGATCTGTTGGATCGCCTTTTTTTGTAAATGGGGACTATAATTTCATATCACCAAGAGGTAGACTTGATTCCTGTCTCATTAATCTGAGTAAAAATAGGTGCCAAAAGTCTTGGCCCATCAGTCGGCATTTACTTTAAATAAGTCTGGAGATACCAGATCAGGTCCTAACCAGGTTTCATTTGTGAGATTAGAGATTTCACTGGAGGCCATTTCTCTGTTTCTTGGGGAAGCAATGATTGAATTCTACCACTATCAACAGATGATGTGGCAAATAAGGCCATAAAATGTTTCTCCCAACATTTGGCAGAAATATGATAGGAAAGCAGGGATCTAGGATTTAACTCATTCAACAGACTTCTTACTTGAAATTGGATAAGCTCGTTTAGCAAACCTTTTAGCCTCAGGGGCAGGACGACCCTGTCCTTTTGGATTAGATAAAAATTGTCCTATCTGTTCCATGAGTAACTTAATCTTCTCAAATATTTTTGTAGGGTTCCTGAAATTAAAGGAATTGTTCCCCATAAAACTTCAGATCTCTTATTTTGAATGACATTCCTTTTCAGAATATCATCCAGAGCACCGCACTTGATTAAAGAGTCCTGTTGAGAACCTATTGAGGGGTCATTAGAGCTAGAGAGAGCTGGGATATCGTTAAGTAAAGGGTCAAATCTATTGGAAATAGTTATTGGTGAGAGGTTCTTTAAAAACTCATCCAGTTTACACTGTTTACTAGCAGGCATATGTCCTTCAAAGGATGTTACTCTTTTCTTCCCCATGTTAATATAACAACTATTTGCATTATTTGCTCAACTTAAACTACCAAATTAATCTCATCAAATCTGTTGTGTAAACAGAGAATAATTTTAAAAGAACTCATGATTGTCAATAAAAATTCAGTATACTATATGATGAAATATAGAGTAAAACCCTATATAAACCTCACAGCTTTGTTTTATTGATACATGGCTGCGATCATATGGAAGGAGGAAGAGGTGGGCAGGAAGCGAGGCTGTTTGCCCCGCCTGCAATGACGCACGTTTGCACGATCAAACTTCCTGCCGCGCATCCACATTTCCTGACGTTATCGGCAGTTGTGTCTGTCTGATCGCGTCCCTTTAATCCGCGGGGGAATCGCATGGCTGCCGTTGCTTCCAGTACGTATGATCGTACCCCATGTTACTCTCTTTTTATTGCTAAAATAACTAAATCTCTTGTGTATTTATTTAACAGTATTAAATTAGATAAGTTATTAAAATTTGATATGCCATTAAAGGTATTTGATTATTAAAATTATTAGATAAAATTAAACCCTATTTGTTCAGGTACCCTTTCTCAAGGAGGGGAAAAAAAAAAAAACCAGTAGCAGCAGCAGAGGCTCCTTATCACTTTGGCTACTTTCCAAACCAATCAAACTATTAAAACGAAATCAAGCCAACAACAAAACCAAGACTATGCCACAGAACACAGGAAAAGAAGAGGGGGGGACCAAAAATTGAAAGCGAAGGGGGTATACGAAGCCCGTGTCCAGCTGGCCTCAGAAAGATGGACACCTGGGCCTGCCAAGGACGGCCAATTCCCAACTTACAGACAAGCTTCAAACCACAAACAAACAACACATGATAAAGCCACCCTCCCAAAAAAAGATAACATCCAATTGCAACCCGATGAACCTGATTAAAAACTACCATCGAAAGGACAAAAGAGCTCTTCCCGGAGCAGGGCTTAACACAGCTGCAACGCTGCCCAATCTCCCATTGATTAGTGACTGTCCCATCCGTCGACCATATTGACTTACTCTGTGTAATCTGCCTTGAGTTCAAGTGAGAAGTGTTTACTATAAGTAATGTAAATAAATAAAGAGAAATAAGAAATCTAAAAACAAACAGGTTGGGTAGGTAATTGAGGTTAAGAGACTTTCTGTTTACTAATGTCAGTCTCGCTGGCACTATCAAAGCTTCCTTAAAAAGCTTACGGAATTAAAAAAATAATATAAGCGATAAGAGAACATAAGAGAAGCCAGTGTTGAATCAGGCCAATGGCCCATCCAGTCCAACACTCTGTCACACAGCGGCCAAAATATACCAGGTGCCATCAGGAGGTCCAGCAGTGGGGCCAGGACATTAGAAGCCCTCCCACTGCTGCCCCCTCCAGCACCAAGAACAGAGTGCATCACCTGCCCCAGACAGAGAGTTCCCATCTATACCCCGTGGCTAATAGCCACTGATGGACTTCTGCTCCATATGTTTATCTAATTCCCTCTTGAAACTGTCCATGCTTGTAGCTGCCACGATCTCCTGTGGCAATGAATTCCATATGTTAATCACTCTTTGGGTGAAGAAGTATTCCCTTTTATCTGTTCTAACCCGACTGCTCAGCAATTTCATGGAGTGCCCACGAGTTCTTGTATTGTGAGAAAGGGAGAAAAGTACTTCTTTCTCAACCTGCTCCATCCCATGCATAATCTTATAAACCTCAATCATGTCACCCCTCAGACGTCATTTCTCCAAGCTAAAGAGCCCCAAGCATTTTAACCTTTCTTCATAGGGAAGGTGTTCCAACCCTTTTATCATTCTAGTTGCCCTTCTCTGCACTTTTTCCAATGCTATAATATAATATAATATAATATAATATAATATAATATAATATAATATAATATAATATAATATAACAATACCACGTCTTAAAGTCACATATGGAAAAATAATCAGCAGAGAGTCTTGGGGTAGCCAAGTAAATACTCAGCTGACAGTGGAAAACGAACACACTTGGCACCGGCCAAATATTCATGGGAAGGTTGCTCTGGACATGGAGTGCCATGATAGCAAAAGAGCCTGTCTCACGTGGCCGCCCGTCTTACAGTGATGGCATGAGGGCTAGGTCCTTAGGCCATAAATGGAAAGGTTTCTGTAGGACCAGGAGGCCCCCCATATACCCTGGCCTCTGCCCATGTAGAGCTTTAAAGATCAGAGGTAGCACTTTGAATAGATCCAGAAGTGATTCAGAAGTCTCTTTTGAAGGCAAAGGGAAACTAGACTGACAGATCATGCTGAATTTTCAGTAAAAGCTGTAGATGCAGACTAAAGAGGAAGTGTGGCGGAAGCTTTCAGAGGGCCAGAGCACACTTCATCAGATACGTGAAGTGTTATCCCCATCTGGCAGGCAGACATATGCAAACAGAAGCAGGAGGGGGACATCACAGAAAGAGGCTAATATCCCAGGAAGATAGATGCCAGGACACAGATGTGTGTTGCGTTACATTGCAGAATGTGGATGGAAACAAGGTCCCGTTGAGAGTCAACGATCCATTTGGAGGCAGGTAGACCACTCCTGACTGTGGATGAATTGGCAAATCTGGTGGATTTGAACAGCATACACAAAGTGTAAAGTGCTCCGTCGTGAACGGCCCTGCCCCCCTCCTTGACTCAGTTGACATTACTGGTGTCAGATCTGCATCTGAATTCTGACTTATCAGCTCTTCTTGGGAAGTCATCCTTCGAATCCCCTGCTGAAGTATTGCAGTCTCTAAGTCCATTATTTGAACTTCCAGGGAAGTTGAAATGCATCTGCACTGGTTGGCTTCCTTAATATCTGATCTGTGTCCTTTTTGATCTGTTACTTTGAGGTGCAAGAGCATCAGATATAAGGGAGTTTCCTTGTTTGGTGTGGGGAGGAAGTCCAAGAGGCCGGGGGGTGCGTGAGAGAGAGAGAGAGAGAGAGAGAGAGAGAGAGAGAGAGAGAAGATGTCTTCAGTGACACCAGTGTTTGGTGTAATGTAGGCAAACCTTGTGCTCCTGCCGTCCTCTCCCCCACCACGTTATTCTTGGTTGCTGGCAAAACTGTCTTCCCTTTCATCCCAACTGGCCTGCTTGTAGCATTTGGTTCCCCTTCAAACAACTGGAAACCATGCTAAATACTTATGGAGCATCCCGCAGAGAGATGAGCAAATGGTCTGCATTTAATATGTTGTCGAAGGCCTTCACGGCCGGAATTCATTAGTTGCTGTAGATTTTCCAGCTTTCCAGGACCACGGCCACACAACCTGGAAAATCTACAGCAACTAAAGGTCTGTATTTAATTTTACGTTTTTGTCAGTGATTTCAGTTCTCTGCTTTTGACTTGGTTTTGAAGCTAATTTATGTTGCATATTCATGTTGCGCAGGGTGTACATGTGTAATGCAGAGTATTTATATGACCATTTATTAATGAACAGGTAATTTATTAATGAACAGGTAGTAATGAAAAATGCAATGCATTTTTCAAGGGAAAGAGGAACCTGAAAATGGTACAAAATAAGGAATCATAAGTTTGATTTGCCCAATTAGGGAAGTGAAATTGAAATGGAACATATCTAGGTGAGACCATCAAGGATGAGAAATTAGAATATTCCCACTCCTCTATGAAGCCTTCTTTTCGTTAACTTCCATTAAGGCTTGGTTCAAGATATATCTCAGGTGGATACAGGAGAGGAGGTCTACCAGCAGTACAAGGCCTTTTCAATGGTTACCCCAACACTGTGGGGAATTTCACATTACCATTTTTAAGCCGTTTTAAAACAGTTACTGTACCATCTTGGAGTAAAGCAGTACAGGGCTGCCATTTCACACAGCCTTTCCCCTACCAGTAAGGAGCTGTCTCTGAAGCGGTTTGTCATTTCAGACTGTGCCGCTTTGTTTTCCTGTCCTTTTTTTGCCCACGTGGGCGATCTCGGTCCTTTTATTTTTTTTGAACATTTGCTTTAGAGCGCTATAACACAACACCAAAATAGTGCAATAGCAACCCCATTAGAATGCCTGGACTCCACTGGGATACATGAGATGGCTACATCTGCCACCTGGAAACAAGTACCCCATTGGATACAGGCTTCAAGCGGGAAATCAAGGCATCAGTGATTGGTGAGGCAGATGTTGCTAACTCAGCCTGATGTGCACCCATCCATGCCAAGAGGCGATTGGCTGGGAAGTGACTGGCACAGAGCTGGATCAGGTTAAAGGGCAGGGAGGCAAACCCCTTATCTTTGTGGGTTGAAGTTGGTGAGTGGTAGGCTTGTCTTGTTAGAGTAGTTTTGTGTGACTGTGTGAGAGGCTACTGATCTATTAGTCATGGTCTCCATAACTACCTTGTTGCAACTGATCCTGGACCTGATCCTCATGCACTTCCTTCATCTGTTTAGGAGGGGGGGGGAGAGATGAAGGAAGTGTGTAAGCACTTCATTCAAAGCTGTTGTGCTGCTGATCATTATCTGCAACACCTCCACAATCACACAAAACTACTCTTAACCAGACAAGCCTATCACTCAGCAACATCTGTCTCACCAATCACTGATGCCCTGATTTCCCGCTTGAAGCCTGTATCCAGTAGGGTTTCCAGGTGGCAGATGTAGCTATCTCATATATCCCAGTTGGAGTCCAGGCATTCTAATGGGGTTGCTATTGCACTGTTTTGGTGTTGTGTTATAGCGCTATAGCGCTCTAAAATGAACATTGAAAAACAAAAAGGACGGAGATTGCCCACGCGGGCAAAAAAGGGCGGGGAAATAAAGCAGTGCAGGAAGAAGCGCTATGGGGCATTTTACACAGCACCTCGTAGCGCTTCAGAAACAGCATAGAAAAGTGAAGACCGCTTAGAAGCAGTTTGCAGGTAAAACGGTTCAGAAAAGCTTCCCTGACGGGACAGAAGCATTTCTGTCTGAAAGTGAAAATATATTCCGGTAGGGAACCATTACTGAAATGGTTCTGTCTGAAATGTCAGACCAGAAACTGTTAGAGAACAGTTCCTGAACTGGAATATATCGGCTGTCTGAAACTCCCCTGTAGAGCTTACTTTCCAGAGAGTCTTCTGTTTGTTCTTCTTCCAGTATGTTTCTTGTGGCTACAGCTGAGCCCATTGTAGATCTTGTCTGCAAAGAGCTTGGTTTTTTTATATGGCTTCTGTTATGTGTTGATTTCATGTCATCATGCGGTTGTTTCCTCAGTCATTTGGGTAGCGCATCCGCTATTCAAGCAACAGTTGTCAATTTTTTGTTGCTGTTCAGTCGCACAGTCGAGTCCGACTCTTCACGACCCCATGGACCAGATCACGCCAGGCCCTCCTGTCTTCTGCTGTCCTCTGAGGTTTGCTCAATTTCATGTCCGTTGCAGCGATGACACTGTCTAACCATCTCATCCTTTGCCGTCCCCTTCTTCTTTGACCTTCAATCTTTCCCAGCATCAAGGTCTTTTTCAGTGAGTGCTCCCTTCTCATTTGGTGGCCAAAGTTGTCAATTAGCCTTTTCTTATATCAGTAAACATTTGCATTAGAAAGTATCAACTTATTCATTAAGTTCCCTTCAATTTGTGTTAAATCCACTGTGCCTCAGACTTACGATGGAAGCACCCTTCTCCCTCCCATACACCCTTAGGCTTCCCATTACACAAATGTGCAAAGCTTACACTGAGGAAAGAAGTTTGCTTTCAGCTCTCCAGTTCTTGAAGACAGAGGAATGGCTGCCCTAGAGGGATTAGACAACTCACAGTGCCATCCTAAACCAGTGGGCTTAGAAGGGTATAACTCTGCTTGGAATTGCCCTGGCGCTGCAAGGGATTAAATGCTGAAGGACTAGAGGGCAGCCCAGGAGATAAGCCATGACTCTCTGATCCCAGACTAAGCCAGTTGACTCAGGAAGAGAAGTGGAAGTCTCTTGGACAACAGCCCAACTTGTGATTCTTGAAGGGGAAGTTTTGTTTATTTCTTCTTCTGCGAATGTTAAGGGCTCTTCAGTTCTCCCCGCCCACCCACCCCCACCCCCGAAACTGATTGCACTGTGTTGTAAAGCTCCGTGTGTTATGTTAGCTTCTGGATTTAGACCAGCGTGAGCTGAGTGCAGAGGCCAGCTGTGAGTTAGCTTCTGTTCCTCTGTGGGAGGTAGAAAAGAGGCAGTGAGTCTGTAATAGTCCTCAGGGGAATGGAAATGAAATGCGCTCACTTCTGGACTGTAGCTCTCTCTTTTCCCCCCTAGGGAAAGTTTTTCAAGAAGGGAAGTTGGGTGCCACAATTTTTTTTTAAATCATTTGTTTGCTCTCTGCCATTTCCTGATGCAAAAGTCTGAATCGTGATGCCCTCACTGTTACCCCTCCTTGCACTTTATGGGGTTTTGCAGGTCCAACATACCTCTGAGCTTAGGCTGGGACTCATTGTGACAGTGGCAGAGACAGCCACCCTAATCACATGTCAAGGGAAGGGGAGATCTCAGTGCGGGGAGGGTATCCCTGGTGTTTGGAGGTGCACCTTGTTGCATCTCTGGAGGGATCCTCTCTTTGTCCCCTGGGCTTGAATAGGGACGAGTTTCCTCTCTCATTGTAGGTGCTACTAGCTCGGCATTTCCTCTCCCTTTACAGATGTTACATTAGTCCTGCCTGTCATGTCTCACACACTGCATCTTCCTTGATTGCATCTGATTTTGTGTTCTCATACTCTGCCCATCTATCGAAAGGGAGGAGTAGGGCTTTCTGGTGACCTCCCGCTGGGCGACAAGGGGAAGAAATGCCGGGAAAATAGCTCTTACTCCACTGTTACTCCAACAGCACAACACCGCTTCTGGTGCAGCCCCAGAAGAGATACCATTGCATCAGGGTGGCATTCTGGGAATCCTGGAGCATGGCCCTGATGCAGTGATGTCACAAGAAGTGGCGTTTTGCTGTTGGAGCGATGGCGTGGACTGAGGAGGATTTTTACAAAGTCTAGGGAATTAGAGAGAGGTTTTGCTGGTTAAAAAAAAACATTAGTGAGCAGTTTAGGGTATGTTAGAGTGTCAAGACTTATGGTGTTAATCTTTAATGGCTGAGGTGTCTGGAAAAGGATGGTGGTGGCAGCTACAAGCATGGACAGTTTCAAGAGGGAATTAGATAAACATATGGAGCAGAAGTTCATCAGTGGCTGTTAGCCGCAGGCATAGATGGGAACTCTCAGTCTGGGGCAGGTGATGCACTCTATTCTTGGTGCTGGGGGGGGCAGCAGTGGGAGGGCTTCTAGTGTCCTGGCCCCACTGATGGATCTCCTGATGGCACCTGGTATTTTTGGCCGCTGTGTGACACGAGTGTTGGACTAGATGGGCCATTGGCCTGATTCAACATTGGCTTCTCTTACATACTTATGTCTGGGGCAAGTGATGCTCTGTATTCTTGGTGCTTGGTGGGGGTCAACAGTGGGAGGGCTTCTAGTGTCCTGGCCCCACTGCTGGACCTCCTGTTGGCAACTGGTATTTTTGGCCACTGTGTGACAGAGTGTTGGACTAGATGGGCCATTGGCCTGATTCAATATTGGCTTCTCTTACATTCTTATGTCTGGGGCAAGTGATGCTCTGTATTCTTGGTACTTGGTGGGGGTCAACAGTGGGAGGGCTTCTAGTGTCCTGGCCCCACTGCTGGACATCCTGATGGCACCTGGTATTTTTGGCCACTGTGTGACAGAGTGTTGGACTAGATGGGCCATTGGCCTGATTCAACATTGGCTTCTCTTATGTTCTTATGATCTTCACTTCGGTATCCACTCGGGTTTGCTGAAAGTGTTTACAATAGGAATGAAGGTACAAATAGTTTCTTTTAAAATCATTGTTTCTTGTAAAAGAAACCGGTTAAGAGCACCCTGTTATCCTCCCCTGCCTGTTGCATACTTCGAGGCAATAAGGAAAAGAAGCGTCTTGTCTTGAAACTGGGACTTCACAGTAAGCTTGAGCAGAGCTGATTTTGCATGCCAGTAGGGTGCCGTGGCCAGTTGTGCGGTCCTAAGATCTGGGAGACCCAAGTTTGGACTTCTACTCTGTTGCTGGAAATTGGCTGGAGGCCCGTCTCTCAGCCAGGCCTGCCTCACAGGATAAAATGGGAGGAGTGGAGAATGATGTCAGCTGCTTTGGGTGCCCATTGGGACCAAAGTTAATGAAGTAAATGAACAAATCAGTAGGTGCTCAGGGGGTGCAGTTTAACCTAAAGCTCTGAGTGACAGCAGCAGCCTCATGAGAAGTGGGGGGGGCAGGTGGGCGGGTCGCAGCAGCGCCCTCGCTGGAGCCACAGCCAAGGCAACAGGCAGTCACAAGGGATGGGCACAATGTCCCGTTTTGCCAGAGATGAGAGTGAACAGTGCTCCACTTCCCTTTGGGGATGCCCCCACTTCTTGCTCTCTCAACACTTTGGTTTGAACCCTCCCCCTTTCAGTGTTGGCGGCACTTTCTGTCAATCAGACCTGTCAGTCTCTGTCTTTGAGCTGCGCTTGGGGAGCCATGAGGACAGGGGAAGGCTGATCTTTGGGGCCGTCTCCTGCTGGGCACTTTAGCTCCTTTCCTGCATGGAGGTGAGCATGCCACCATCACAGTTCATCTTCACAGAAACCCCATAAGGGAACTGAGTCAGCAGATGACCGAGTTAAGCTTCGAATGGCCGAGCCGGTGCTTGAACCCAAACCCAGTCGCAGTCTTTTTCCACTGAGCCATTCCAGCTCTCTTGATTCAACCAAGCAATCCGTTGCGCTCTTGTCAGAACCATTCAGCTTTTAAAATGTTATGTTGGGTATCACCACAGGCCTATTATGTGTCTGTGCTTTGAAAGGAAAGACGAGCCTATTCATTAATAAATGAAACCGTTCCTAGTCATTCAGCCTGTAACCAGCGTTACAACATGTCTGACCTTGTGTAATGGACAAGTTCAAAGATCTTGTGTGGAGAGTTCGGTGATGCTTCCGACTCAGGCAGGTGTTGTGACAAAGGCATCGGGGAGAGAGGGGGAGCCTGTCTTTAATGTTCACTCAGTGCTCCTGTCACAGATGCTGATTTGAGTCGAGCAGTCAGGAGAGAGCTTGCAGCAGCTTTCGTTTTTTCAAAAGTTGCTGGCAGCATTTTACTCTTGAGCTCAGTGTCGAACATTTATTTTAACAGAATTTTGCAAGTTGGCATAGAGAGTTATAGAATTTTAGAAGCCTGCAGCAAAAGCTAGCTCAGGCCTGTCAAGAATTCCCAGGCCAAGGCTGGCAGAGCAGAAAATTACAACCCCCCCCGGGGGGGGCCCTGCTTCCACACACTCGCCAGTTCTGGTACCTGCCACCAGCCCCTTGGAATTACCCACACAGGCAGAAGCTAAGGGGCAAGCTTCTAACCTTACTAGGATTAATCAAGAAAGTCAGCCCTGCGAGGTAGACCACTCACAAAATGAGTTTCCACAACAACTCAGTAGGTGGACTCTTAAGGTCTAAGGTACTGGAATAGAATGGGGGGTACCTGAAGCGCAAAATACCAGATATAATCAAAGGATATTTATTAAAGTGTGCAAGAAAATTTCAAAGGAACATTATCGGTGAGAACTAAAACCAAAAAAACCCTACAGTTGATACGCTAGCTGCACATTAGGTCATTAATCCATAGTTACCAGAGGTTACCCTTCTGGTTTGAAGTCAGACACCAATCTGTGTCCAGAGAGCATTTTGCCAGGCAAGAGCCTGGTGCATTCTGAGGTTAGTTTATTATACCTCATGATAGCTGTGGCGAGCTACGAACAAAGAACAGAAAGATTAATTTTTAAGGCCTAAGATCTGCGAGGGCTGGGGCCCATCAGCCCGATCAAAAATCAGACCATTGAAGTGATGTTGACATGAACCTGTTACAATGGATGACCCAGGAGGGGGCTACTTTATGACGGGATGGAGGGGTTATCTGCAATCTGACCCATCCCTCCTTTAGTGTAAATCCCACCACCAATTGAAGGTTGCATTGGCGCCAAGTCCTGTCCTGGTAAACAAATGGTTTGTCCTGTCCCTGTCCCTGAATTGTTACCAAAGGTCACAAAAGTTGGTTTGCCAACCCTTCAACACCAACAGCCAGTTATTTTCCATTTAGTCACTTCAGCCCATCTGTAGGCCTAGAGATTAATATGAGGCCTGGTAGTGTCTCATGAAAGAACAAGAAATTGAACTAAACGTCCAATTTCTTGACAAGGCCAGTGTGCGAAACTCGTTTCCCCAGCAAGTCTAGATCCTGGGGGTTCCCAACCTTGTTGAGCCTTTGGGGATTTTGGGAAGAGGTAAGGTAAAGGTAAAGGTTCCCTTGCTCGAAAGCCAGTCGAATCCGACTCTAGGGTTGCGGTGCTCATCTCCGTTTCAAAGCCGAAGAGCCAGCGCTGTCTGAAGACGTTTCTGTGGTCATGTGGCCGGCATGACTAAACACCAAGGTGCACGGAACGCTGTTACCTTCCCACCAAAGTGGTACTTATTTATCTACTTGCAATTTCTTGCTTTCAAACTGCTAGGTTGGCAGGAGTTGGGAAGAGGTAGTAGCCAGCAAACAAATTGCCTGCCATGTGGTGCCAGGCCCAGCCGCTGCAGAATGCCGGAAGATTTCATAAAATGTTCTCTGCTTAGTCCCATGTCTCCTCACTTCTCTCACTTGTCTCCTCTCTTTCTCATGACGGTAAACAATGGAGGGATGCATGAATGCCTCCCTTCTTTTTCATATGCTGTTTTGATCCTTTTCACCCGTTTTCATTGCTGGTATTCCTGGTTGGATGGTTTTATGCCTTTGACACAAAAGCAGGCATATATTTTCAGGGTAATGTTCCATTGTTTTTCATTAGAATGGGGGTGGGGGGTTCATCCTGCGGGTTCATCCTGGAGCAGGGAGAAGGTATATCTGTGGCTTCGATTTTCAGAGTGATATGATATGTTCACGAAAAAGCTTTTGACTGGGTTCCCCATAATGTTTTGATGGGTAAGGTAGAGGACTGTGGGCTGGACTGTAGGATAGTTCGGTGGATCGGAAACCGGTTGGAGAACCTCACTCAAAGAGTAGTTGTCAGTGGCATTTCATCTGAATGGAGGGACGTGTCCAGCGGGGTGCCACAGGGCTTGGTTCTGGGCCTGGTACTTTTCAGTGATCTAGATGAGAGTGTGGAGGGGATACTCATTAAATCTGCAGATGACACCAAATTGGGAGTCACGGCGAACACACCAGAAGACGGAGATAGAATTCAACAAGATCTGAACACCCTAGAAAAGTGGGCAGATGTGAACAAGATGCAGTTTAACACGGATAAGTGCCAAGTTCTACATCTGGGTAACGAAAATGAGGAACACGCATACTGGATGGGGGATACACTGCTCCTCAGAACTGTATGTGAACAAGATCTTGGGGTAAGGGCAGATCGAAATTTAAATACGAGCACCCATTGTGATGCGGTGACAAAAAAGGCTCATGCGAATTTGGGGTGTATCAAGAGAGGCATACCATCCGAATCACAAGATGTGATAGTCCCGCTGTACACTGCATTGGTCAGGCCGCACCTGGAGGACTGTGTGCAGTTCTGGAGGCCATACTTCAAGAAGGATGTGGACAGAATGGAGCGGGGGCAGAGGAGAACAGCAAGGAAGATCGGGGGCCTGGAGACCAAGAAGCCCTATGAAGAAAGGCTGAGGGACTTGGGAATGTTGAGTCTGGAGAAGAGGAGGCTGAGGAAGGGGACATGACTGCTGTCTTGAATTATTTGCAGGGCTGTCACTTGGAGGAGGGTGGGGAGCTGTTCCTGTTGGCAGCAGAGGATAGGACTCGCAACAGTGGGTTTAAATTAAGGGCGGGAAGGTTCTGGCTGGATATTAGGAAAAACTTCTTTACAGTCAGAGTTGTGCACGAGTGGAATCAGCTGCCTGGGGAGGTGGTGACCTCCCCTTCCCTGGCTGTCTTTAAGAAGCAGCTGGACAAACACTTGTCAGGGATGCTCTAGGCTGATCCTGCATTGAGCAGGAGGTTGGACTAGATGGCCTGCATGGCCCCTTCCAACTCTGTGACTCTCTGAAATCTGGTAATGTCATGCTCAATGATATACAAGCAACTTACAAGCATGTATGCTTGGACACCTTATAGTTTTGCTTGTCTTCTTCCTGTTCCTTGAAGGGCTGTTCCCCTGCCTGTAGGGGCTCACTCCTGTTAGGCTTGAGAGACTCTGGAGACTTAATGGTGCCTTTGAAGTATTTGCCTGGGCTGTATCAACAAGCAGGGGAAATGGAGTACAGGGGATAGGGGCCTTAAAGATTTGCACAGCAGGTTCTGTGCACTACAGTTGGCTCTTCCACTTAAAAACTCATTTTCCTCAGGACATGGTATCATTCAGGTAATTTAAATAGTGGTCAGCCAGCCAACCATTTCCAGAAACATAGAGCATGTGCTGTTCATCATTTTCTTCTGAAAGACATCAGGTTGGATCCAGTTTCCATGGACATCAGGTTGGATCCAGTTTCCATGGACATCAGGTTGGATCCAGTTTCCATGGATTTCCCCTTCCCCCTGCAGACCCACCACAGGGCATTTCTTGGAGACCAGTGTGTCGCGGTGAGAGGGGGAAGGCTGGGAAGTTCCATTGTACCCCTGGAAAATTGTATCTGGCTTGAACCCATTAGGTCTACATCAGGCCCCCCCAATCTTTTTGAGCCTCCGGGCACCTTTGGAATTCTGACACAGGCTGTTGGGTGCGACGACAGAATGGTGGGCGCAGGAGGCAGAGACAACTGCGAAGGTCAGAGAGTGGGAGTATGCATACCTAATGGTAACTCTCCAGCATTTCCAGCAGAAGCTCTGCTTAACAGGATGTGTTTTTGAAATGGACATATTGGGTGCGTTTAGACAGCGTGCTGGAGCGGTTTAAACTGCTCCGGCACGATGCGTTTTTTTTTTAAACTGGAGAATCGCGATCACACTCACCTCCTCCTTCCCTCCTTCGGAGCTCCCTGCCGTCCTCCTGCAGGTTTGAGCATGCGCACAGGCAGCCCTCTCCCGAACAGGAAGTTTGGCGCGTGCGCAGAACAGCGATTTCAACCCGTCCCTTTAAAGTTTAAATGAAGACTTCTGTTTAAATTTTCTCCCCGAAACTGGCCTCCCCAAGATCCTGGACTCGTCTAAATGCCTGAACTAGGCACCACTGAAGCTTTTCTTTACATAACTTAAGTGCGGAGCTCCGCTCAAGCGCACACCGCTAAGGGGGGGGGAAATGGCGGACTAAAAGCGGAAGCTGGAGGCAGCTTCCCAGAGGGGAGGGGGGTTGAAGCACCCGGAAGTGGCTGGATGGAGCGATCAGACAGGGAAAAGTGCGGCTTGAAACGGAGAATCATGGAAAACACCACTTGGGTAAGTGGTGCCAAAATACTCCGTTTCAAAGGGGGTTTGCTCCAGAAAGCGACGGCTGGGGACGGTGGGCAGATGTTGGGCGTGTGAACGCGCAGGGAAAAGCCGTTTCTGAGCCGTGCTGAAAACGGCTCAAACGGCGCTTCTGAACGCACCCGTTGTTTATTTTCCAGCTTGCACGCAACATACCTTCAGTCACTCAGTAGAGATCCTTGTGTTCCACTGCCAAAGCTTTTTAAAGAAAAACCTGCGTAGCCAGTTAAATCTACAGTGGCCAATCAGAACCTGTGTGGTGCAAAAGCCCCACATGGCCCCGCCCAACTTCTAAAAGCCCTTGGGGGGTGGCAGGAAAAGTGTTGGCAAGGCACCGTGCTGGGAACTCTTGGTCCGTGCAGTGCAAATCAGATATGTATGCTGGAGGGTTTGATGAGCAGCTGAGAGAAGCAGGCTTTCGGGCAATACCACTCTCTTAAGGGATTGATGCTCCCTGAACACCCGGGCAGACCCTTTGCCCTCCTTCTCTGGTTTGGCATGTTGTTGTTGTTCAGTCGCACAGTCGAGTCCGACTCTTCGCGACCCCATGGACCAGATTACGCCAGGCCCTCCTGTCTTCTGCTGTCCGCTGAAGTCTGCATATCACCACTGAAAAGATCTGCTGCTTTATGAAAGGAGGAAGGTGTGCAGCAAGGCCTCAGACAATAATCTCAATTGTTTAAGTTCTGATAGGTCCTTTGGCGAGAGATGTCGGGCTGTCAAGGACATGATTCAACAATTGGGTCTCCATTGATAAAACCTCAGCCAATCATTCTGGGCCATTACACTAATAAAGGAATGGTCATCCAGAAATGCTGTAATTACTTTTGTCGTGGAGATTCTTGTGTCAGGCTACTTGCATTTTTATAATACGTTGTCGGAATGCAGTGCAAGTTACGGACATGTGGCACCAGTCTGAAATGGGAACATCAATGGTACAAAAATTATTGTGTGGCATTGCGTGCAGTATAGCCAGAAGATCTTAGGATTGTCTGGCAGCCTGAAGCTCTAGCTCTTTTTTAGCATTATGCAGCGAGCTAGGCTTATTTGGGGGGAGGGGCTGGGCGGTTCTCCAGATTAGTCACTCTTAACCACTACACCACTCCAGCTCCCTGGTACAGTGCAGTTGTGACTGAAACATTCATGCATATGTGTAAGCACACACGCACACCCTCTTCAATAAAAGCAAAAATCTGATAGTATTCAGCCAGTGCATGAGACTTGAAATGGGACTTTCCTCAAAAACCACTTCTTAGAATTGGCTGCCTGGTTGTTGTCGTCACAATCATTCAGTAAAACTGTTGTATTTTCAGTCTTTCAACCAAGAGAGATGTCTTTCCTATAGCAAAAGACTCAGACTTTTCTAGGACTGGTGTGCTTTCAAGAGACATTCTGGTTTTTAAAAAGGAGGTGCTGCTCTTTTAGCCCCACTATATTATATATTTTGGCCCGAGCCCAGGACTGAATGTGGAAAGTCCGAGAAGGAGTCATGATCTATTTCCACTCCTGCAAGTTTCTCAAACCATTTTGGACAAGAGGCAGGAGAGCCGTGTTAAGAAGAGGCATGGCCTACTTTCAGTGAATCAGACATTTGTTTGTTTACCCTGCAACTCACTTCCATTTCAGTTAGAGCTCGATAGAAAAAACCTTCTCCAACTGCCTTGCTGTTTTGACTTCATTTGCATGGGCTTCCTGGCATTTATCTCCGTCTCAGACTGAAGCTTCAGCTCTTCCACCCCTAAACACAGTGTTGAAAAAGACGCTTGGAAAGGCCGCACTTAAACAGCTGGCCCTGACAGGACCACTTAGAGAATATGGAAACAAACAGTCCATTGAACCTTTCCTCCTTTCCTGACAAGATGCTGGGAGATCTGGCCCAGTTTCCAAATGTGAAACGCTTCATGAGGAGAAGGGTTAAAGCCCCCCAGGCCTCCATTGTGGCCCTGATCTGTACAGGACCCCCGCAAAGATAACATTCCTATTTAGAAG
Source organism: Gekko gecko (assembly GCA_029375565.1). Lineage (NCBI taxonomy): Eukaryota > Metazoa > Chordata > Lepidosauria > Squamata > Gekkonidae > Gekko > Gekko gecko. Next base: position 236,586,343 of record JAPDNY010000004.1, read on the forward strand.
ACTGACAAGAGACAGGATCTGTCTAAGGTTTAGGGGTTACTAAAGTAGTTTTTTTTAAATAAAACATGATATCTTCAATTCTGTAATCTGAGAATGGTTATATGCAGATCTGTGTGTTTCCTCCCCCATTTGAGCCTGGGGGGGGGGGAGACATTGGCTGTGGGTGCAGCTGAAGGACAAGTGTGTCCTCCAATGAGCATTCAGCCTCCAGCTCTCTTAGAATCAGTAAACAGTTTGGAAGTAGACGGAGAGATAGTGGAATTTCACATTACCGAGACTCTGTCGGTTTGAAGCCGTTTCTGATTCGTCTTGAAGTAAACCGGTACAGGGCTGCCATTTCACACATGGCTTTCCCTGACCGGAAAAGAGCCGAATCAGAAGCGGTTTGGCAATTCAGATTGCACCGCTTTGTTTTCCCGCCGGTTCCCGCCATGCCTTTTTTTTAAAAAAAATGTTCGCTTTAGAGCGCTATAGCGCTATAGTGATATAAACAACACTGCAGGCATTCCAATGGGGTTGCTATGATGCCATTGCGCTATTGCGCTATAGCGCTATAGCGTTATAGTGCTCTAAAGCGAACGTTCAAAAAAAAAAAAAAGCCGGAGATCGCCCGCGCGGGCGAAAAGGCGGGAAAAAAGCGTATCGGATCCGGGAGAAGAAACTGATGACTACTTGGAAGCGGTTGACAGGTAAAACGCTTCAGCCCCGTTTCCTGAACGGGACAGAAGCGATTCTGTGTGAAATTACAAATATATTCCGGTAGGGAACCGGTTCTAAAACGGTTCTGTCTGAAATGCCAGACCAGAAACCGTTTGGGAACCGTTCCTCTTCCGGATTATATCATCTGTCTGAAATTCCCCCATAATCTGTCTCCATGTAATGATGCCGTGTGTTTCCCCATGTTCATTTACATGTAAGGAAGTTTTATGTCCTCTGATGCTGGTGTGCTTTTCTGCACCTCATAAATGAAAAATCAGTAGTGGAGCAATTGTTCAAAATCCATTCAACACAAAGTCCATTGGTTTTAATGCAGAGGAAGCCCCACAGTAAAATGGGCTTGTTGTGGCTTCTTTTGCTCTGTGTATGCATTGAGTTTTTGTTGGGTTAAAGCTAAACATTTTTAGCCACCTACGGGCATTTGCAGTGTTCCTGGGAAAACTGCATCACTGCAATTGTGCTTCTTCTTTAAAAATAACTGTCAGCAAAATTCCAACATAGATTTTTAGTATCAATAATCTTTAAAAATTGAAGGACCCAAAAAGAGAGTGAGAATCCCCAGAGGCTTCCAGAGATTAATGATTTACATCCGTGGAACAATGGAAGGTTTGACCTTTCTAGATGAGATGATTATCTCAGGACCTGATTACTGGTTCTTGTCTTCCAGATACACAAGTGGTTTGATAGAACAGAAGCGTCTCCTTTTGGTGTGGGTCTTACAAAATGCCACACTGCAAATAAAGAAATCCAGTCTTCAGATAATATGATGGAGGAGGAGATTGGATTTATACCCCACCCTTCACTTGGAGTTTCAGAGAGGCTTACAAACCCCTTTCCCTTCCCCTCCCCCACAACAGACACCCTGTGAGGTAGGTGGGCTGAGAGAGCTCTTTCCAGAACTGTCCTTGAGAGAACAGCTCTGACAGAACTATGGCTTGCCCAAGGTCATCCAGCAGCTGCAGGTAGAGGAGTGGGGAATCAAATCTGGTTCTCCCAGGTTAGAGTTTGCACTCCTAACCACTTCACCAGACAAATGGAGCCATTCTTGAGGAACTTTGACTTAGAAGTTCCAGGGAGCCACAATGGTCAAAGAAAAATCCAGAAATAAAATTTGGAATACCTGTTTGTTAAGAGTTTATTAATTAATAACACCTTAATTCGGTCTCAGTAAAAGGTGTAACTTACATTATGGCTTTGGGTTTTACTGTCTGAACTTGTGAATTGGTGTAAGCGATGTCCTTTAAAAAAAACTTGGGGTGGCATTAAGAGTGATGAAACCCGGGCTCGGTGATATTGAACTCACTTGTGCAAATTCCAAGTTACCGCATAGCAAATAACTCAGAGAAGAGAGCTTGGCTAGGGGAAGCCCTTTCAAGCCAAGCCAATTGAAGAAGAGAAGAAGAAGAGATTGGATTTATACCCCACCCTTCACTGCCCAAAGGCATCTCAGAGCGGCTTACAAACTCCTTTCCCTTCCCCTCCCCACAACAGACACCCTGTGAGGTAGCGGGCTGAGAGAGTCTGACAGAGGACACTGTCCAGGCTGAGCAAGTAAACAATGGTTCCCCGTTTCTGGCTCTCACAAACGAATCAGGGCCATGGCTGCACCAGTTCTCCTTCCAGCAAGCTGTAGGCCTTCGAGTGAGGCCCTGCAACCGCGACCTCGTCCATGGGTGCAGGATGCTGCCTAGAAGAGCTCCCACCACCCACTGTGGTTGTGTAGAAGCCCTGGCGTGATCTGAGTTTTCTGCTTATGGAAAACAGTAACACAACTGCCAGTGGCTGCACCAGCAAGAAGGGGTCTTCAGCTGAGAGTGCTTAGGTCCAGCAAGGACATGGTTTCTATTAATGATGCTACCAAATTTTGAAGAATATGCTTTCTTTTGTTTGAAAATCCCAGTTTTTTTACACTAGTTCTCCCCCTGATTCCAGGTGTCTTCCCCCACCCTCCCTTGACCATGCTAACAAAAGTTGGTGGCTGTTCCTAATGTCAGACTTGACCACCAGTGTTTATTTGCGCTGTTTATATTCTGCTTTTCTCACTTGGACTCAAAGCGGATTACACAGAGTGAGTCAACACAACCGACAAGATTTGTCCCCAACAGGTCCTGCCAGACCAACCTCATTTCCATCTCTGAGCGAAGAGCTTACTGGATCGAGGGAATGCTGTTGATGTTGTTTACCTGGATTTCAGTAAGGCTTTTGACAGGGTTGCCCAGGATGTTCTGATGGATGTGGACTGGACTGTAGGATAGTGAGGTTGGAGATCCACACTCAGAGAGTAGTTGTCAGTGGCATTTCGTCTGAATGGAGGGAGGTGTCCAGTGGGGGGCCACCGGGCTCAGTTCTGGGCCCGGTACTTTTCAGTATTTTTATCAGTGATCTGGATGAGGGTATGGAGGGGCTACTTATTAAATTTGTAAAGGTAAAGGTTCCCTTGCTTGAAAGCCAGTCGAATGCGACTCTAGGGTTGCGGTGCTCATCTCCGTTTCCAAGCCGAAGAGCCAGCACTGTCCGAAGACATTTCCGTGGTCATGTGGCTGGCATGACTAAACACCAAGGTGCACGGAACGCTGTTACCTTCCCACCGAAGTGGTACCTATTTATCTACTTGCAATTTCTTGCTTTCGAACTGCTAGGTTGGCAGGAGCTGGAACTAGAGATGGGAGCTCACTCCGCCATGCGGCACCCGGGTCTCAAACTACTGAACTACTGACCTTCCACAGCCTGCAGTTCGGACAGTGCTGGCTCTTCGGCTGGCTCTTAACCACTTGAGCCACCACAGCTCAATTTGTAGATGACCCTAAATTTGTAGATGAGACTAAATTGGGAGTAGCAGCGAACACACCAGAAGACAGAGAGAATTCAACGAGATCTGAACACACTGGAAAAATGGGCAGATGTGAACAAGAGGCAATTTAACAAGGATAAGTGCCGAGTTCTACATCTGGGTAACGAAAATGAGGAACGCTCATACTGGGTAGGGGATACACTTCTGGGTAGCAGTGTGTGTGAACAAGATCTTGGGGTAAGGGTGGACCGTAAGTGAAATATGAGCAGCCGTTGTGATGCAGCGACAAAAATGGCTAACGCGAATTTGGGGTGTATCAAGAGAGGCATACCATCCGAATCACAAGATGTCATAGTCCTGCTGCACACTGCATTGGTCAGACCATCGCACCTGGAGGACTGTGTGCAGTTCTGGAGGCCATACTTCATAAAGGATGTGGACAGAATGGAGCGCGTGCAGAGAAGAGCGACGAGGATGATTGGGGGCCTGGAGACCAAGCCCTTTGAGGAAAGGCTGAGGGACTTGGAAGGTTGAAGGGGGACATGATTGTTCTCTTGAAGTATTCGATTTGTTGGCAGCAGAGGACAGGACTCACAACAGTGGGTTTAAATTAAGGGCGGGAAGGTACCGGCTGGATATTAGAAAAAACTTTTTTACAGTCAGAGTTGTGCAAGAGTGGAATCGGCTGCCTCAGGAGGTGGTGAGCTCCCCCTCACCAGCAGTCTTTAAGCAGTGTCTGGACAAACACTTGTCTTGGATACTCTAGGCTGGTCCTGCATTGAGCAGGGAGTTGGACTAGATTAATTGTATGGCCCCCTTCCAACTCTGTGATTCTATGATTCTGCAACATTCAATAAACAATGCAATAGTATTAGTGTTGTAGACCCAACCAGTCGTCTAAAAACAGAATTGAAGCAAGGCAGAAACTGTACATGTGACACATTAGAGGATGCAAAATGATACAACAAGATCCAACCCACAGGAAGCTATACACCGTGGTACGGACCACAGACCCCAATGATTTATTCAGTTCAACCCTATTGCCTGCATAGAAAAGCCCTTTTGAGTAATACTGTTTTGCATAGTTTGCAGAAACCGGGAGAGCGGGAGCCTTCCTGACCTCCTCAGGCAGGCCACTGTATCTGTCTACTGCGTCAGTCGCGCATAAATTTCAAGTAGATGCTTTAAAAAAACCAAAAACAGCTTGGGAATACCAGCAATAGACTTCGGCAAGCAGGGGTGTATTGGGGGGGTCCCCTTGATAGGTGCAGATGTGCATTTCCGTGCCTGCTTGCAGCAGGAGGCTGGCAGCACCAAAATTCCTTAGCAAGGAATTTGTTGATGGGCTCCAGCAAACTCTTGACATTAAGGGAGTCAGCCTTGACTTAAGCCAGAAGTGGGTGAAGCACAATAGGCCCAGGATAAGAGTATTTACCCATGATATGTTTAGGGGATAAGATCAGGAGTTCTGAGTTTCTGCTGCACCAATGTAATAGGGTGCCCCGTTACCAGAAAAGAGACTAATCCTCTTCCCTTTGAAGCTAAGGTCAGCTTTCGGCAGCCAAGCAATTTTAACCCCGGCAGATGAGGTCAGAGGGTATCCCTCAGATCTGATGAATGCAATATTGTCCTGTCTCTTCTGGACACCGACAGTTCACTGGTTTCCTGAGTATCGGAAGTATAAATTCCCAAACCTGCGATTTAACTAGAAGTCTCAGCCTGATTTGGTTTAATTAGAGCAGCGTTAACAGAGTAGACGATCTGTGTTGTTTTGCCATGGGCCATTGTGACTTGCTGGTGAACAGTCGAAGCACTGGCAGAGACACACACATCCTGTTTTGTAAACTAGCAAATGTGGCCAGATGAGCTTGGCCATAAAAATTAAATAGCGCAATTAAAAGACATCTTCAGATGTGTTAAATCCGAAAGATCTGATGCCGGTGATACAAAACCCAAAGTGTAATTATAGACTTACAACACTGCTGTCACTGTGTCAAGGAACTTGCACTCTGGGATCTGTGTCCATATTTGTGGGGCCAAGACAATGCATCCCATTTTTCACCAGCATAGACTTGCCAACTCTGGGTTGGGAGACACCTGGAGATTTGGGGAGTGAAGCCAGGAGAGGGGAGGGGAGGGGAGGGGGAGGAACCTCAGTAGGGGATAATGTCATAGAGTCCACCTTCCCAAACAGCCATTTTCTCCAGGAGAAGTGATCTGGATTGTCCGGAGGTCAGTTGTGATAGCAGGAGATCTCCAGGTGCCACCTGGAGGTTGATGACCCTACACCAGGGGTTACATTGTATGGATTTTTGATTTGCCAGGTGAGGGTCAGGTCAAAATTAGATAAGATACATGGTGGGTTGGAGCAGGCTGGTTTTCTCTTCTCTGGGATAATAATAATTATAATTATCATACGGCATTATGGGATTGAGCAGGTTGAGAAAGAAGTCTTTTTCTCCCTTTCTCACTATACAAGAACTCGTGGGCACTCCATGAAATTGCTGAGCAGTCGGGTTAGAACAGATAAAAGGAAATACTTCTTCACCCAAAGAGTGATTAACATATGGAATTCACTGCCACAGGAGGTGGTGGCAGCTACAAGCATGGACAGTTTCAAGAGGGAATTAGATAAACATATGGAGCAGAAGTCCATCAGTGGCTATTAGCCACAGGATATAGATGGGAACTCTCAGTCTGGGGCAGGTGATGCACTCTATTCTTGGTGCTGGAGGGGGCAGCAGTGGGAGGGCTTCTGGTGCCCTGGCCCCACTGATGGACCTCCTGATGGCACCTGGTATATTTTGGCCGCTGTGTGACAGAGTGTTGGACTAGATGGGCCATTGGCCTGATTCAACATTGGCTTCTCTTATGTTCTTATGTTCTTATGTGTAGAATAGCCAGAAGATCCCAAGATTGTCTGGCAGGCAGAAGTTCTAGCTCTTTAGCACTGTGCACCACTAGGTAGCAAGCTGGACTTTTGCTTTTAAGGCAAGGTACATTTCAGAGGTGGTTTGCCATTGCCTGCCTCTGTGTCACCACCCCGGTATTCCTTGGAGGTTGCCCTTCCAAATGCTAGCTAAGGCCGACCCTGCCTAGCGCCCAAGATCTGATGAGTTCGGGCTAGCCGGGGCCATCCAGGTCAGGGCTCCCTGGGGTTCTTGCTTGGCTCTTTAGCTGCAAGGACAGAGTCCAGGGGGTGCTTTCCCTCTCTTCTGTAGTCTCTGGGGAGTTAGAGTGAATCTTTTGGGTGGGTGGGAATCTTAGGCTCCCTGAATTTGCTGCTGCTCCTTTGGCTGATGCTTTCAACCATGCTGGTCTTCCTTTACCACGGTGTTCGTTCTGGGGGCAAAGCCTACCAGTGGCTCCTATAAATAAGGCCAATGCTATGCTGGGGATTATTAGGAAGGGAATTGAAAAAAAATCAGCCAGGATCATCATGCCCCTGTATGAATCATTGGTGCGACCTCATTTGGAGGACTGTGTACAGTTCTGGTCACCAAACCTCAAAAAGGATATTATAGCATTGGAAAAAGTGCAGATAAGGGCAACTAGAATGATAAAAGGGTTGGAACACTTTCCCTATGAAGAAAGGTTAAAATGCTTGGGGCTCTTTAGCTTGGAGAAACGACAGCTGAGGGGTGACATGATCGAGGTTTATAAGATTATGCATGGGATAGAGCAGGTTGAGGAAGGGGTACTTTTCTCCCTTTCTCGCAATACAAGAACTCGTGGGCACTCCATGAAATTGCTGAGCAGTCGGGTTAGAACAGATAAGAGGAAGTACTTCTTCACCCAAAGAGTGATTAACACATGGAATTCACTGCCACAGGAGGCGGTTGCAGCTGCAAGCATGGACAGTTTCAAGAGGGAATTAGATAAACATATGGAGCAGAAGTCCATCAGTGACTATTAGCCACAAGGTATACCTAGGAACTCTCAGTCTGGGGCAGGTGATGTACTCTATTCTTGGTGCTGGGGGGGGGGCAACAGTGGGAGGGCTTCTAGTGCCCTGGCCCCACTGGTGGACCTCATGATGGCACCTGGTGTGTGACAGAGTGTTGGACTGGATGGACCATTGGCCTGATTCAACATTGGCTTCTCTTCTGTTCTTATGTTCTTATGTCCTATTCCTCAGGCCAATGACAGAGGCTAGAATACTGTTTCCCCCGACATCTACAGTTTCTGGACCAATAATGAGCAAATGGACCGTGTTTGCCCGGTCACTGACTGACTGTAGCTCCAACTGTAACTAGCCTCAGGAGGGTCACCCCACCCACCCCTGACGGTCTTGTGCTCTGTGCTGCCAAGAGTTCAGCTACTATTTAAGGCACACCTGGGAATACCAGTCTTGCTTTCCCAGATGCTCAGCTATTACGGCTATGACAGCTGCTGCAGGACCTCTCGTGTGCCCCCACCCACAGGTTTTGTTGCTGGGCTCTCCCCGGGCCAAGTTATTGCTTCTCAGAAATAAAGCAAGGGCAAAAGGGAAGATTCCCCCCCCCCGCCTCAATCACTTCCCTTTTCTCGAAAGGCATCCACAGGGCCTCTTTGCATGTGCTTTTTTCCCTGCCAGCTGCTGCTCTGCAATAATGCGGGGCGATGCCCCGTACAGCAAATAAACAAGCACTGCACAAATAATGCAGATCAAAAGTGCACAAAAAGTTATGCGCAAAAATCAATTTATATAAGAGGACCACATATATCAGTGAAACCAAATCACATCATATAGTGTGCAGGTCCATAAATAGTACAAGTCCATAAATGCCCTGTACTCCAAACTGCCTTTTGGAAAAGTTTCAGCCTTTCTGTCTGCAGCAAGACGGAGGCTTTTTGTTTTGTTTGTCCGGATGAAAGGACACTTTCTTAGCAGTGGCGTGAGCAGCAGCGTGGTTCTGAACCCTGGGCTGTTTCGTTTGGCTTGAGAGAGGCAATAACTTCCTCTCTGACAGCCACACAAATGACGGCTTGCAGCACACTCTGCGTTGCACATGAGGCAGGAAGTTTAACGGTGGATGCCAAGGCTGTTTGCGGGTTCTTTGTTGAAGAACAGCCCCGAAGTGGGGCAGGAAGGCTTCCAGACCCATAGAGAAAGGAGAGATTTGTGCTTTTGTCCGTCCCCTTCTTTTGCTTTTTAAAAAGGCCCTTATTTCAGGGAAGGTGAGTCTGTTGGTGGATTGGCAGGCGGGAGGGCTGAACTTGGAGCGGGCGGCCACCTGAGTCCCACTCGGCTTCTGTAGGCGAGCCGTTCCCCTGGCACGCACTCACCGTTTCCCCGCTGTCAGTTGCATGGGAGGGGCTTGGAGAGAGAGAAAGGGGGCCCCGAGGGAGGCCGAGATGCTTTGGAGGGGCTCAAGCACTGGCCTGCTTTCCCCTGTGGAGAGAGGAACCCGTGGGATCCTAAGAAGAGTCACTGCGTCTAAATCCAGTTAAATTAATGGGATGGGAAGAGTGCAGCTCTCCACTGGGGGCCTGGCTGAAGGGGAGAGCCCTCTTTTCTCCGGAGGGGTGTGAAGAGCTGAGCTGTTTCTCCATCTGCCCTGAGAACCGACGAAAGCACAGAGTGCCGGCTTAGATCCAGTGTCAAGGGTTGGCAAGGTGGGGACCAGGTGGGGGGGCTGGCAGAGGATGCCCCACTCCTCAGGGGACGGGAGATTGCCCCAGAGGCATGTGTGACATTGCAGGAGCTTTGGGGACAATCTCCCATTCCATGCCAGGATAGGGATGCCAACCTCTGCCGGGGGGGGGGACCTGGGGATCCCCCAGAATTACAGCTCATCTCCAAACTGCGGAGATCAGTTCCCCTGGAGAAGATGGATGCTTTGGGGCGTGGAGTCTGTGGCCTTGTACTCCGCCGAGGTCCCTGTCCTTCCCAGGCTCCATCCTCAGATCTCCAGGAGTTTCCCAACCCGGTCTGGCAACTGTACCCCCATCCCTGCTGGTAGCCAGGGGGAACATGGCAACCCTCTTTCAGGAGTGGCATCTGAAAGTAGCAGAGGCACAGCTCTTTCCTGCTGCTTGTTTAGGTGCTTAAAGGAAAATGAGAGAGCAGCGCTGGGACCCCCTCCTCCAGGAGGCAGCGTGTGTGTGTGTGGGGGGGCAGCATGGCTTGGTGACTGTGTAGACCTCGGAGCCAGACCTGTGAATTTCCCTCCTCACTGAAGCATTGCAGGCTTTGCTCAGCCCGCCTGGGTTGTGTGACTTTCAAGATGGACACCTCCTTTCTTTAGAAAAACTAAAGCGCTGCCCATGGAAGGTGAAGCAGAGAGGGCAGAATTTTCACATTGTAGAACCTCCTATTAACGAGGAACTTTGAAAAGCAAATCAACAGATGGTAGCTGTTGTGTGAACGCAGGTTGAGATCCTGCACCACTCCTTTGCATCGGACAGTTTTAAAGGAAATAACCTTGGAGAAACACCTGTCGCATATCATTTTTGTAGTGTTGCAATTTCCGAAAGCCTCTCAACTTGGGAACAGATGTGTTTTTCACAAACTGCTGGTCTTTTACCTGTTGTTTCTAATTTCCATCTGTTTCCTTGTTTGTTATGCATTGCATCCTCAGTGGCCTGTTGTTAATGGCTCCGTGCCACTTTGTGTCTAAGGGGAGTGGCAGTTTTAGGGATGGTAATCACACTTAAGTATACAGATGCCCCTCCAGCTTGAACTCTGCAGGGCTGGGCCCAGGTTTTGGGGGCCCTGGGCAAGATGATCTTCAAGGGTGCTGCCCACAAAGCATACCACCCCTCCTTCTTTGCATATCCTGCCTCTTGGGGGGGGGGGAACAGGGTGCAGCGTAGTGGTTAAGGCATAGGACCTGGGAGAGCCAGGTTCAATCCCTACTCCGTCATGGAGCCTATTTTGAATTTAAAGTGCTTGAAATCTTTTGTGGCAAAGCACGAAAGGGAGAGTCCATGAAAGTGGCAGACTCATTGGATTTGTTTACTACTGTATTCTGGGACCTTTTTGTTAACAGTAATGAAATTGGCTTTGCTGAGGCCTTCTTTCTTTTCTTTGTTACAGCATTTGTATGCTGCTTTTCTGCCCTAAGAGATCCTAAGCAGCTCACAGGAAAATACTGAAATACAATAACAAAAACGAACAAAAGAAAGGGATCCCAGGCTGGTCCTTCATTGGCCAGGTTGTCTTAACACAGTGTCAGATTCCTGCAGCAATCAGTTCCCAACAGCTTTCATTCAAAGAAGCAGGGCTATTTTGGGGCAGGAACGCACAGGAACGGAGTTCCGGCTTGCTCCCAAGTTGGCCACACCCAGCAGGAACTTATTAGCATAATAGGCCACACCCAACAGCAGAAACTCATTAGGACTGGCTGCATTAGGGGTATGTGGCCTAACATGCAAAGGAGTTCCTGCTCCAAAAAGCCCTGGGTTTTGACAACAAACAAGGTAAACAGAATAAGCAGCAAAAGGTAGGTGTGGCTGGATGACCACACTTATGGTAACATGGGGGTGTGGCCTAATACGCTGAGCTGTACAGTCAGGGATGTGGCCTAATAGGCTATTGAGTTTCTGCTGTTGGGTGTGGTCTGATATGCTAATGAGTTCCTGCTGGGCTTTTTCTACAAAAATAGCCCTGCAAAGAAGTAAAGTTTATTGAGACATTATGCAGATATCTTAACCATTTCATGTTAGAACTGAAGAAAAAAGCATGCAGCAAGCAGATATACATTATTAAAAGAGGCCCCCTGATGGCCCAGGACCAATCAGGAATCAGGTAGAAACCCTCCAAAGTAACGGGCTACTTTTCCCAGGAGAAAGACTACACCAGGTGCTGAAGATCATACAGAGATAACAGAAACATAGAAGACACAGCAGAAATGAAACTAAACATTCCAGAGTCACCCCACTCCCATGGCAGCCAGGGCTTGAGAAAGGCTAGTGGGCACACAGGCCCCTGACTGTGAGCTATGGATTAAGAGCCAAGAGCCCTTAGGTTCATGCTCAAGAGCAGGCACACTGGATCACTCCTAGGCTAAGTACCTGCAAGATGAGGAGAAAGCCTGGGTGCAATTAAGCTGATGCTGGCAAACTAGTGAGATCTTTCTCACTCCCTCTGCCAAGGATACCTCCAGCAGGAACTCATTAGCATAAAAAGCTACACCGAACAGCAGAAACTTATTAGCATAACAGACCACACCCCTGACCACAGCTTATTAGCATATTAGGCCACACCCCCATGTTGCCAGACATGTGGTCATCCAGCCACACCCACCTATTCTGTTTACCTTGTTTTTGTCAAAACCCAGGGCTTTTTTTGGAGCAGGAACTCCTTTGCATGTTAGGCTACCTCCCCCCAATGTAGCCAATCCTAATGAGTTTCTGCTGTTGGGTGTGGCCTGTTATGCTAATGAGCTCCTGCTAGGTGTGGCCAACTCAGGAGCCAGCTGGAACTCCATTCCTGGGTGTTCCTGCCCCAAAATAGCCGTGCCTCTGGCCATACCCAAACTGCATAGCACCTGCAAAAGAGGAAGACAAACCTCCCCTGGACAGAACTTAGCTGCTGCTAAGCAGCACGATCTTCCTCGTGTCCTCCCTCACACCCAGGTTCTAGGACAATCTTGCAGATTTTTGGATCGCACAGAACTCTTGTATATGGTACCACAAATCTCACTGTGTGGTTGACGAAATGTACTGGTGGGATTTTGCTGTTTTCTCTGGCCCTCTTCCTCCTCTTAAGTGCCATGATTTTGTCGTGTGTCAGTTCTTCAAGTGAATTCTACTGAAGAGGCTTTTCCAGTGTAAAATCTGCTTTTCTGCCCTTCCCAACTCCTTCCGTTTGAGTCAGCAGTTCTGTGGCTCAGTTCTGAGTTGGGCAGGCGCCAAGACTCACCAGGGCATCGAAAGTTTCTGGCAGGAAACCCATATGTTGCTTCCACCTATTTTCAGCACTGCCTCCCCGAATCCAGTTATCTCACAGCGTGTTCCGCTAACACTTTTCAAAAAGTGATTCCATGCCAAGGTCGTCATGCTGGAGCCCCGGGGAGGAAGACCACACATTAGTCAAGAAGCCCCAACATGTTTTGGCGTCTTCTCTTCTTGTTGTCTTTTCTCTTATCAGTCTAAACTCTGCTTGAAGTGGGAAAGAGAACCTCTTTCCTTTGCTGAAGAGACTAAAGTATACTGAATTGCAAGTGGCTGGCAGCTGTGGTCTGTAACTCCTGAAGCTGGCTCAGTACAGGCTCCAAGGCCAGGATGATGCTCATGGATCAGCTGGCAAGTTGATGGCAGGTCAGCTTGAACATGGCACCTGGTGATGAGCGATTCTTGAGTTCATGAGCTGTTTCCAACCTGGCACAGCCCGAAGCACCCCCTCTGTTGCCACAAGCCACAGTTTGCCATTGCGTTCAAACTGAGGCTTGTGCTTGCCCTCCAGATTGGAACTGAAAGCCAGGCCCCAACTGTGGCTTCCAGTTCCAATTTGGAGGGCAAGTGCAAATGTTAGTTTGCTGGTTGGCTGCAGTGGAAAACCGTGGCTTGCTCCCAGCCAGACCAAAGATCCATCCAGTCCAACATCCTGTTTCTCATAATGCCCACATGGAGCTGCTGTCTTCTGAGTCAGATCCCTGGTCCATCAAAGTCAATGCTGTCTTCTGATGTGGGCTCTCCAGAGTTTCAGACCGAGACCTGTCACACCACCGCTACCTGATTGTTTTTAACTGGTGATACTAGGGATAGAGCATAGGATGCAGGTGCTCTACCCTTGAGCCAGGTCCCATCTCTCTGGATGCTCCAGGAGGCCCATGAGCAGGGGACATGTGAGGTCAAAGTCTCCCCCTGTTGATGCCAGCATAGCAACAGCCATTCAGAAGTACACTGCCTCTGATCCTGGAGGTTCCACTTAGCCCTCGTGGCTAACGAGGAAGGAATCAGTGCACACAAAGGGATAAGAAAGAAAGAGGCATGTAAGATCGCATCTCATTTGTATACTACTCAATTACAGTTTATCTTTACATCTGAACCAGCTTTAAGGGATTGCCTGTTACAGTGGGTTGTTTGTATCAGGAGCGGACTGGCCATTTATTTGCTTATTTTATTCAGTTTATATCCCGCCCTACCCTGCAAGTGGGCTCAGGGCGGCTCACAACATATGTTAAATATGCAACTCAACAAGGGAAGTGATTTCAGAAGTGATTCAGCTTTATTAAACAGCAACCAGACAATCAGACAACACACACACAGAACAGTGGAGCACAGCTCCCTTTTTAAACGGTGCGGGCTAACATAACCACGCCCCTCCATAAGTTAACGTCCAATAATATTACAGGGATAAGGGCCAATGAGGTCTGTTCCCTCTATAACTACTTACACTGTTTTGATTGGTTACAATATTTACAATAGTGCAGTTAACCAATGGGATTGTGGAGGCTTAAGAGCCTTGTTCTGACTCCAAGCTTAACATAGGAACTAATAGGGTTGATTCACAGTCAGAACATAACAACATATGACAAAACAATAAATAGTAATTCATGAAAACATCAAGTCATTTCATCTAAATAAATTACTTAAAGTAATACCTGATGGCAGCTTATCAATTTCTAGCTGTGGTGCATACTGCGACAATGTCAGGGAAGGCACGTTTCTTTCAGAGTAGCCAGGGTCAGCTAGTACTGGCGTCAGGTTGGTGTAGGCGGGTACACCTAAGGCACGTGAGGTAGGTTGAACAGATTGATCGAGTTGAGCTGGGAAGATCAATGTCATTTGGACCTCTTCCGCCTCAACTGAAAGCCTGGTGGAACAGCTCCATTTTGCAGGTCCTGCAGACTGGTAATAAACCCTGCAGGGCCCTGATCTCAACTGGGAGCGTGTTCCACCAGGCAGGGGCCAGGGCTGAAAAGGCCCTGGCCCTGGTCGAGGCAAGGTGGGCATCCTTCAGGCCGGGGACTACTAGGCGGTGCTGCTCAGAAGAGCACAAGGCTCTTCAGGGCACATATGGGAAGAGATGGTCCTCATTTAACTTACAGGGGAATTTCCAGCTGGGCCACCAGCACACCCAAAGCCTAGCAGCTTTGCCAGAGGCCACGTGGCTCAGATTATCAGCAAGGGTAATTGGTGTCTCCTCCTCACCCGGTTTCTCCTAAATGGCTGTCAGTTTGAAGGAAGAAATGCTGGTTTATAGTGTCACAAAGACTACGCAGCTTGGCTTGTTCCAGGGCCTTTGTCTCTTTCCAGAGTGCTCCTGGTCCGTATGCGTCATAGAGGATGGATTGCAGGCAGAGAGGACACAGGAAGCAGGCGTGGCATCGACTGATGTGTCTGCATGCCCTTCTGAAGCCAGCAAACTTGACAGTGTGCTGACAAATCCATGGGGCAATCCTAGACGTCCCAGGAGTGCATCTGCCTGCCCCGAGACTCCTTTTATGATGAGTTTCCCTCAGATACCTCCTTGCCGAACATTTTCATAAATAGGTTTATGTTTTAATTTATGCAGGCTGCATAATCTAATTTTCATCGGTACAGAATTCTGCCTTTTCCTTTAGCGTGAAAAAAAAAGCTGTAGGAAACTCCAGTGTATCAAAGCTCGTGGAGCCTGATTCTAGGCCTCCTCAGCTGGAAACCATGTCTGTGTTCAGTGGTGCTTATTGGCAAGTCAGTGTGCCTAGTTGCAGAGTCCCCGGTGTATTTATTCAGGACCTGAGACTGGGTTCCAATTTGACTTCCTCCATGGGTGCGTTCAGACACGCCGTTTGAACCGCTTTCGGCACGCCTCAGGAATGGATTTCATGTGCACGTTCACACGCCCAACATCTGCGCACCGTCCCCAACCGTGGCTTTCTGGATCAAACCCCCTTTAAACCAGAGTTTTTTGATACCACTTACCCAAGTGGTGTTTTCCTGATTCTCCAGTTTCGAGCTGCACTTTCCTGACGTCTGATCGCTCCATTGAGCCACTTCCGGGTGCCTTGGCGGTGTGCGCTTGAGTGGAGCTCTGCTCCGAAGTTAGTAAAAGAAAAGCTTAAATGGTGCCTAGTTTGAGCATTTAGACAAGTCTGGGATCTCAGGGAGGCCAGTTTCGGGGTAAAAGTTTAAAGAGAAGTGTTCATTTAAAGTTTAAAGGGACGTGTGGAAATCGCTGTTCTGCGTGTTATGTCCTGAAGCTGGAATCTGCCATATCCATTCCTATGTTAAGCTTCAGGCATAAGATGGGATTGTAAGTTGTCACATTCCCATTGGTTGGTTTCTTTGAAACTGTGTAAATATCCAATCAGAACTGTACATAGCTTTCTGGAGGGAACAGACCTCATTGGTCTTTATCCCAGCATTGTTATTGGATGTTAACTTATTTATGGGTGTGGCTTTGACAGCCCGGATCATTTAAAAAGGGAGCTGCGCTCCACTATTCTGTGTGTGTGTGTGTTGTTGAGTTGAGTTTGCTGTTACAATACAGCTGAAATCACTTTTGCTGAAATCCAATCATGTTGAGTTGCATACTTAACACTGCGCATGTGCGAAAATTTTACATAAGAACATAAGAGAAGCCAATGTTGAATGAGGCCAATGGCCCATCTAGTCCAACACTCTGTGTCAAACAGTGGGCCAAAAATACCAGGTGCCATCAGGATGTCCAGCGGTGGGGCCAGGGCACTAGAAGCCCTCCCACTGCTGCCCCCTCCAGCACCAAAAATAGAGTGCATCACCTGCCCCAGACTGAGAGTTCCCATCTATACCCTGTGGCTAATAGCCACTGATGGACCTCTGCTCCATATGTTTATCTAATTTTAGCTCTAGAGATGGCTGCCTGTGCGCATGCTCAAACTGGGAGGAAAAAACCCTACCTGCATGTGGGCAGGGTGGGGTGGGGGAGCCCGGAACAAGGAGGTTAGTGTGATCGCAATTCTCCGGGTTAAAAAAAACACGCATGGGACCGGAGCAATTTAAACTGCTCCAGCACGCTGTCTGAACGCACCCCATAAGTGCTTTGGATGGTCTTAGGCAAGCCTCAGCCCCGCCAGCTAAATTGCAGGGATGATATCGACCCGCCTGACCGTCTTGTTGTAAGGCTTACATCCAGGATACCACCTTTGAAGAACTTTGGAAAGCAACAGACAAAATGTTCATTGTGGGCTGTTGTTACTGGGTTGAAGTGTGATCAATAAGAATTGTCGAAATTGTTTTTTACAGTGAAAAACAGATTGGAACTGGAACGACTGGCTAACAGATACCAGATTTTACGTGCTGAATTTCTCGTTGCCTCAGAGGTGATGTGGTGTATTGCAAAAGTCTCCTCCTTGGCACCAGGTTCAGGATCAAATTAATGGTTAATAGTTCCTGACAACTTTATCATAATAATATAACAGCAATCCCTGGTACAGCAAGGAGTCTAATTACTTCTCCTTTGACAGGTGAATTTGGTGCCAGAAGCCAAGTGTAGAATTATTGTTCCTGTCTTCTGAATCCACTTTAGTGCGCCCAGTGGGGTTCCCCTCCCTCCTTGCTGCCTTCTTTGGCTGTCAGGTGAATAAAGACACTTTCAGCTGGAGAGTTTCATGATTTTGCTGGTCTCCAAACAATACTGCCTTTCTTTTCAATAAAAAATTATCTACGGCACTATGCAGAAAATGTACAATATAATGTAGAGCTCACTGATGAAATGTATATAGCCTAAATACCAATTCATAATAGCAGCAGCATCTAAAAAGCAAGCATTTAATGCCAGGATACAATAAAACTCTCCAAGGAACAGAAGGCAAACGGTAAAAGAAATGTCAGGATTCCACAAAATAGGAGCCGCCCCTGAAAAGGCCCTTGTGGAGCTATTTTCACAAGCAGAGAGGAGAGGGAGCAGAGCCTCCTCGGGTGACCTGGAGAGATTTGTATGTGCTTTGTCAAGTGCGGTTTTTGGACCTTGAACATGACTTCAGCTGTTCTGTGTTAGTTGTTGTTTTTTGGGTTTACTTTCCGTGTCTTTCTCACTGAGACTCAAATCTGATATCCCACCACACTATGGTGAAGGAAACTTAACTAGCATTCAGTGTTGTCCACATTAACCATGTGATGCCTTGTGATTGGCTGGCAAACTGGAATTGGCAACCATGACTTTGAAGCACGGAGGGTTTGCAAACATGCATTATGGTAGAGGTGATTTTTTTTTTAATAATCGATTTTTAATTTCAACAAGCTCTCAAATGTAGAGCATGAATTACAATGATGCAATCATCTAAATCAGGGGTCCTCAAACTACGGCCCGCGGGCCACATGCGGCCCGCCGAGGACATTTATACGGCCCGCCGGGTGTTTATGCCCGCCTCCTCCTCCTCGGGAAGCGCAGCAGCAGCGCCCCTGCCCGCCTGCGGGCTCCTCCTCCGCCAAACTGCGCCCCCCCGTGGAAAGCTCCGCTGCCGCCGCCAGGCTGTGAAGAGTGCCCCAGCGGGGCGCGGGAGGCGGCAGCGGAACTTGCCCACCCTCCCCCTCTGGCCACCCCTCTGGCCGCCTGCCTGCCTGGCTGCTCCTCCCAGCTGGCGCCGCTGGGGGTCCCTGGATGGGCAGCGACCCACCCTTGTGCGTGTCCAGCCGAGCCAGCAACAAGCGGTGGCCGAGAAGCTCCAGCCCA
This sequence comes from Gekko gecko, assembly GCA_029375565.1. NCBI lineage: Eukaryota > Metazoa > Chordata > Lepidosauria > Squamata > Gekkonidae > Gekko > Gekko gecko. The sequence continues at coordinate 236,604,417 of JAPDNY010000004.1, forward strand.
GCTCGCAGGGTCCGCGCACAGCCAGCCTGGCTCGCGTCTGCAGGGTCCACCCCTCCCGCGCCGCGCTCTTGCCGCCCCCAGCCCGCACCAGGCCAAGCCTCGTCCGGCATCCTTCCGGGTTCCTCCGCCTCCTCGGGCAGGAGGGCTTGGAAAGTAACTCCCACCGCCCCGCCTCAGCCTCTGCCGCACCTCCTCGGCCAGCCGGACTCCCGCCGGGCCCGCTCCTCACCCCCCCGGCCCTTCACAGGTGCCCTCTCGCCTGCCCCTGCACACCGCGCCGCATCCCTCTCCCCGGAGCCAGTCCTAGGGCACAAAAAAACCTGGAGCCGGCCCTGCTCCTCCCGAGTAGCCCCATTGGAAAGGTCTGTTTGGGGGGGGGGAGAGAACCCCCCGTGGGAGCAATGCCCGTGAGCCCCCCCCCCCAATGTCACAAGGGCCCCCGGGGGACTGATCCCTTTCAGCCGGAGGGGGGATGTCATCCTGGGGGCGGGGGCTAAGGAAGTCCCATTGAAATACTGGTAAGTTTGTTGATTTAACTTTACTTCATTTTAAATATTGTATTTGTTCCCATTTTGTTTCTTCACTTCAAAATAAGATATATGCAGTGTGCATAGGAATTTGTTCATAGTTTTTGTTTTTACTATAGTCCGGCCCTCCAACGGTCTGAGGGACAGTGAACTGGCCCCCTGTTTAAAAAGTTTGAGGACCCCTGATCTAAATCATACGTTTACAATCATTCACAACTACAATTGCCTACCATTATCTAAGTTATGCATAAAACATAAGTACAATTGTCTAAATCATACAAAAAAGAAAGGACCGAAGCGCAGTTAGATCATATAGTTATCAGTCAAAACATGATATCTATATAGAATTCATATATATTCTTGATTTTTCACTTCTGTTTAAATATCTTTATTATATCTTTTCTGTACATCTTCATATCTAAAAATGATTTTATTACTAACATATGTTGCCAGTCTCTTCTTTAAAAAAATTTTAATATATCATTAATTTGTATTTAAATTTATTTTTAATTTTCAACTATATAATTAAAAATATTTTTCTTGAAATTATAAGATCAGTCTGTTGTGAATATGAGATGTTAGTTTTTCCATTGTCGCATATCCATATAGTTTGTTCTTCCATTTCTTCAGATCTGGGCATCTTTCTGCCTTCCATTTTGCTGCAAATATTTCTCTTGCTGCCATCACCATATACTTAAATAATTCACTGTGCATTTTTGTGGTATTGCTTCGGAAGATATATTTTGGGATCCATCATAAACTTGAATTTTAGTATCTTTTGCATTTCTCCATGTACGTCTACACAATACTTTCTTGCTTTCTTAACGAGTCCACCACATTTAGTAAATTAAATGTTGCATCTGTATTTTGACATTTCCAGCATTTTCCACTGTACTGCTTATTAGTTTTTGCAATGTCTTTGGGAGTAATATACCGTCTAAAAACATTTTCTTCCAATTCTCTGTTAATATTTGACATTCAGTACATTTAATTTCTTTAATCCATAGATTTTCCCACTGGCTCATGCATGTATTTTCTCAAAAAATTTGCATTCATTTTATCATACAATTTTTTACTTGCTCTGTTTCGGTATATATATAACATTTTATAATTTTTTCCTAATAGATGCTTTGAATCCCCAGTGATTAATTGTTCAAAAGCCATTATCTCTCTTAAGTGGCCTCCTTCTTTGGCTATTTGTTCTTTGAATCTAGACATTATTTGGTAGTAGAACAACCACAGAATGTTTTTTCGTTCATCTTATAATTCTTGCCGAGATTTTATTTTCCCTTGTTGGTCCATCATATACTCGTAATGTATATAATCCATTTTATTTCTTATACTAATATTGCAATAGGCATATATTGGCAATGTCAGTGGCAGGGTTGGCAGACTTAATTCTGTGTCCAAACTGAAGCCATATTCTTAATAGTCCGTCCCTCAAAATATGAGTGCCATGATGCCTTCTTGTCTTTGATTGGTTTTGAATGATTTCTTAGTTCATAAATAATTGTGGATTCCTCCTTTAACGTCAGTTGTCTCCAGTTTAATGTTCCTTCTACTTGGATTTCTAATCCAGTCTGACATAAGAACATAAGAACATAAGAGAAGCCAACGTTGAATCAGGCCAATGGCCCATCTAATCCAACACTCTGTCACACAGCGGCCAAAAATCCAGACTAGTGCGGCTGCTTGGCAATACAGTTTGATATTTGTTATGGCTGAGCCTCCTCTTTTTTCATCCTGTAATATTTTAAATATTTTTCTTGGTTTTTTCCCCTACTTCATACAAAATTATTGTTTTCTGCCATTTTTAATGGTCTTTTAATTTATATAGGTTGGTAACATTTGAAACAGAAAATTCAGCTTTGGTAATATGTTCATTTTAACAGCAGAGATTTTTCCTAACCATGAAATTTTCAGTATTTCCCATCTTTGTATATCTTCAGTAATGCTTAAACAGACTAATCGTGGTTTTGAATTGGTTCCTGAACTGACAAACCATAGCTATGGGCATCGCTCATAGTACTACAGAGACTTCTGCACCATATAGGTAGGATCTTGTAAAGTTGTGGTGTGATGGAATAAGAGAGCAGACAAGCATCTTTAAAGCATAGTTTGCCCTCTGGAAGCTTAAACCATGGTTTGGATTTTGAATCATGCCATAACAACAAGCCACTGCTTAATTATCATTATGTGAACAAGCTTGTAGGGTCTTTGAGATTTCAAACTCAGGTTTAATGTGAGTTCGTAGGAAAGCAAGCAAGCTGTAGTATAATGTCAAGCTGTGGTGGGCCATGAAACGTAAGTCTTTGATCAGATCGCTTTGTGGGAGGGGAGTTGCATGAGTGAGCCAGCAAAGTTCCTCCAGTCTTGTTCATGTAACATCAAAATGCAGCTGAGATGCCCCCCCCCCTGCTTTATCCCAGAGCATTTCTGGTGCATCGGGAGCAAGTCAAGAGAGAAGAAGAAGAAGAAGAAGAAGAAGAAGAAGAAGAAGAGGAGGAGGAGGAGGAGGAGGAGGAGGAGGAGGAGGAGGAGGAGGAGTTTGGATTTATACCCTGCCCTTCACTGCCCAAAGGCATCTCAGAGCTGCCTTTCCCTTCCCCTCCCCACAACAGACACCCTGTGAGGTAGGTGGGGCTGAGAGAGCTCTGACAGAAACTGTCCTTGAGAGAACAGCTGTGCCAGAGCTTGTGACTGACCCAAGGTCACATCAGCAGGTGCAAGTGGAGGAGTGGGGAATCAATCCCGGCTCTCCCAGATAAGAGTCCGCGCACTTAACCACTACACCAAACTGGCATATCACAGGTTTTATGAGTGTTTTTGTATGGGGAGGAAAGTGAAGTCCAGTCAGGACCAGACATTGGAAGCAGTGTTCCCTCTAAGCTGAGTTAGTGTGAGCTAGCTCACAGTTTTTTAGCTTCCAGCTCACATATTTTTGTCTTAGCTCAGGGAGGAGGGCTCCAGAGCAAACTGATTTATGCAGCAGCCAAATCGCTCGCTCACAACTTTAATGCCAGTAGCTCATGAAGTAGAATTTTTGCTCACAAGGCTCAACAGCTTAGAGGGAACATTGATTGGAAGGTTTAGCTGGAATTCCCATTCACTCTGGGCTTGGTACTGAGAGCTGACCAGCCAGTGAACACTTAGGTCCCTTCCGCACTTGGATCTCATCCCTGGTTTTATCAGAGTTCAACTTGGGACACAATACCTTGCATTTATCCCTGGTTATAACAGCATGAGCTCGGTGGCCAAGTGGTTAGACGCTGAACTGCAGGCTGTGGAAGGTCAGTAGTTCAGCAGTTCAAGACCCGGGTGCCGCAAGATGGAGTGAGCTCCGTCTCTAGTTCCAGCTCCTGCCAACCTAGCAGTTCGAAAGCAAGAAATTGCAAGTAGATAAATAGGTACCACTCGGTGGAAAGTAACAGCATTCCGTGCGCCTTGGTGTTTAGTCATGCCGCCACATGACCACGGAAACGTCTTCGGACAGCGCTGGCTCTTCGGCTTTGAAATGGAGATGAGCACCGCAACCCTAGAGTCGGATTCGACTGGCTTTGAGCAAGGGAACCTTTACCTTTATAACAGCATCCGTTTATCCCGGGACAAGTGTGGGGCGAAACTGGGGTGACCTCAGTGTAATGTGGAAACAAAAAATACCCCACAATAATTACAGGGGTGAACTTGAGTGTATTGTGGAATGTAAATTCAGGGACAGGTTTGAACCAGGATTTAAAGTCTAGTGCAGAATCGCCCTTAGTGAACAGACAGGTGCAAGTAATCGCTTTTGAGCCGTTTGTCAGACAATGATAGACAGTCCCAGGGCTATTGGTGGTGGGCAGTCTTGGTCCCACGGAGTCGTCCTGAAGTCCCAAAACCCAAAATTTAGTTATTTCTCAGATAGGTTGCAAGTCCCTGATTGCTTACATAACACCCCTAGGTTTTTACTGACAGCAGTCAATGACTATTTTTTTCTGGGTTCCTTCAGGGTGGAAGTAGAATCGTTGTATGGGCAGAGGAGACTGTCTGCTTGGATTTTTTGGATTAAGCTGGCAGAGTGCTGGATTATGTTCTGTTATGCTACATTGTGGGGTGTGACACGGCAACGGATTATCCATCAGTCCAGTGCTGGTTAGCAGTCAGCTCCTGCTTCAGCTGGGGACGGGAAATGGAAATTAAAGCCATCGCTGCGCGACCTTTCCCCCTTTCTGCAAGGCAAAGCTGTTGCTGTAAAGCATGGCTTTTGTGCTTTCTCTCCCCCTCCCCCGTAAGGGTTGGATTCCAAGGATGTTCTGTAATGCAGAGGCTATAAAACTGAGGATATTGCCTGCCGTTGTGTATGTGTGTGAGAGAACGCCTTGGTGGTGTGATTCATCTTAGTTGGCCTAGCCCCCGCTATTTCGTGTTGGACCTTTATTGGGTGTTCCTGCTGTGCCTATCCTGGCAAGGTTCCTTCTAGTTCCCTTGCCCCACAGATTTCGTATGTTATAAATTATTACTTGCTTCTCTATGAAACAACATGCCTTCTTCCTCCCTTTGTTTCCTTTATTTCTGTCTCTGCCGCTACCACCGTTTCTCCCAGTTATTCCCCTCTTTCTCCCTTTATGTTTCCTCATTCCAGACCCTGACCCCTCCCCTACACACACAACTGTTGCGTCCTCGGCTGGATCCTCCCATCACCAAGCCGGCAGCTGCTTTCACAAAACGGCTTCTCCAAGTGGTGTACTTGGACTACCAAGTGTCAAGTCTGAGACGTGAAGTCACGTGAGACGTGAACGCCTCTTGCCACAGACCATTGGGAAAAATCAAATCAACAGTTGCTTTTTTGGCTTATATTGTTTTGGTTCTATCGTGGAGGAGGCAGGATGATCTCGCGCGAGTCGGTTGCTCTGACATGACTCTGTTCACATCGGCAGACGGCTGGAGTGATTTTTACAAAACCCGTCTGCCAGTGTTTCATCACAGCACACTACCCTGCCTCGGACGTTTATTTATTTAGACGATTCAGATGACACTTCTTCAGAGATCTGCTCCAGGCGGCTCGCAAAGTAAAAACAATGCAGTAAAATCATTAAAAAAGAAAAGTGGGGGGGAGGCCTTAAAAATAATGTATAGCAATATTTAGCAATCTGAAATGATGCCTCAGGCTAGCAGCAAACAGCTTCAGAAATAGATGGAACACCTCATAAGAACATAAGAGAAGCCAATGTTGAATCAGGCCAATGGCCCATTTAGTCCAACACTCTGTCACACAGCGGCCAAAAATACCAAGTGCCATCAGGAGGTCCAGCAGTGGGGCCAGGACACTAGAAGCCCTCCCACTGCTGCCCCCCCAGCACCAAGAATAGAGTGCATCACCTGCCCCAGACTGAGAGTTCCCATCTATACCCTGTTGCTAATAGCCACTGATGGACTTCTGCTCCGTATGTTTATCTAATTCCCTCTTGAAACTGTCCATGCTTGTAGCTGCCACCACCTCCTGTGGCAGTGAATTCCATCTGTTAATCACTCTTTGGGTGAAGAAGTATTTCCTTTTATCTGTTCTAACCCGACTGCTCAGCAATTTCATGGAGTGCCCACGAGTTAAAAGCCTGAGTAGAAAGAAATGTTTGGGCCTGGTACCTAAACGACAGTAGAAGGGTGGGTACCAGACCAGCTTCCAAGGGGAAGACATTGCATGCAACCCACGGTTTTATTGGTTTATTGTAGACTTCACTTTAAGTCTGCCTTTCTTGCTCAGACTCCCAAGGGGGGCTTGGGCTTCAGGGCCACACCTGCACTTTTACTCTCTGGCTGATTCTGCATTGGCTCTTCCCTCTATTGTTTTACCAAACCCATGCTGGAACAGAAAAGGCGCAGCTCAAAATCACATTCAAGTACCCCGAGGCGACGCTGTACTGACTGTAAAGTCACCCCTGAACAGCCATAAATATATGCAGAAGGTCAGGGCTATTTTTGGGCAGGAACGCACAGGAACAGAGTTCCGGCTGGCTCCCGAGTTAGCCACGCCCAGCAGGAACTCATTAGCATAATAGGCCACACCCAACAGCAGAGACTCATTAGGATTGGCTACATGAGGGGTGTGTGGCCTAACATGCAAAAGAGTTCCTGCTACAAAAAAAGCCCTGGGTTTTGACAACAAACAAGGTAAACAGAATAAGAAGCAAAAGGTGGGTGTGGCTGGATGACCACACTTCTGGTAACGTGGGTGTGACCTAATATGCTAATGAGCTGTGCTGTCAGGGGTGTGGCCTAATATGCTAATGAGTTTCTGCTGTTGGGTGGGACCTGTTATGCTAATAAGTTCCTGCTGGGCTTTTCCTACAAAAAAAAGCCCTGCGGAAGGTACCATAAAACCTGATGGTCAAAGAAAGTGAAAGCAGCATGCAATGCCGAAGGGAATTTCTGTTCCAACGGAGGGAAAAGCCAGTGCAGAATTGCCCACTGCCTCCTCATTCCTTCTCCAGTTCACAGTAACCTAAGTTTGCCCTGATGTCTAAATTGGGCTGTATTCCTACTTGTAGGTTCACTATGCATTTTATAGTTCTCCTTCCATAGAGGAAGGAGGAGGGGGAGAGGGGTGTGAAGACCGAAATGCTTTCGCTTTCCTAAATGCTTTGATGTGCCAGACACTGTGTCGCAGAGACCTGTTGTTCTGCTTTATTTCTGTAGAGGGGTATGTCCTTAGTGGAGGGGGTAGTTGACTGTCATTTCTGGCGAACAAATATCATGGGGTGATTGCGTTCTGATTTTTAGTGCTTTTGCTTGAACATAATATATCAGCAATCTTCAGGCTTTTACCTTCAGTTCTAACAAAGCTTGTGTCCAGTATGGTATCTATCAGTGTCTCAATAAACTTAACTTTCTTCGAAGTGAATGGTGTTGAGAACTGATTTAACCAGGATTCGGACACCTACGTTCAGTTGTACTTCATATTGCTTGGAAAGAGGAGGAAGGACACAAGCCAGCCACCCGTTGCTCTGTTGCTGTTCAGGAGTGGAATTCCAGGTAGCTAAAGAAGGTGGCACAGTTAAAACTTCTCTTTGCAGCCTTCCAGCATGACGAGGATTTACTCTACTGTAAAGGCAAAGCCTTCTAATTTTGACAGACCTGATAGATGAAAGAGAGAACACCATTGACCCGGTTTCACTTAGTTAAGCTTTCCAATTAAATTAGGTTGCTACAGAAAGAAAGCAGTGGCCTCTTAGACCCTCAAGGACAGATGTTTTGGAAGTGTGAAAGTTTCCTTCAAAGTAAAACCCACATACACACACACACACACACAAAAATCCCCTGTCATTCTTTTCATTGTAAATGTCATGTTGGAAGAAGCATTTGGTTATTTCTTTGCAGTAAGCATTTTTTCTAGAGAACTTTAAAAAGTTTGTCACAGATCTGTGGTGGAACTTTGAAAACCTCAGCTCCTGGGAAGGGGTCACCACTCACCAGTAGTTACTGCTTAATTCCTGAAACATTTGAACAGTGAAAGTGTCATTTAAATGCTAAGTAGTACCGCTAAAATATACATAATAATCTCTTTGTCTCCCCTAATTTAAGTGGCAGTGCTCTCAGTTACTCTTGGGTCATGTGGCATCTTGGTAATTTGTTGTTTTTCCTAGTAGCAGCTGCTTATTACTTTAGTTATAGTGTAAGGTTGCTTTTTTTGCTGTGCCTCTTTGCTTTACATCAATAGATTTTATTATGGATATTTGTTGATGGTGCTCTCCCCGATGCTTTTTAACATCTATATGTGCCCCCTTGGCCAGATTGCCCGCAGGCATGGGCTAGGGTGTCACCAATATGCGGATGACACCCAGCTCTATCTGCTGTTGGGCGGTCAGTCTGGCTCTACCTCGGAAGATCTGGACCGGGCGTTGCAGGACGTGGCGGGATGGCTTAGGCTGAGCCGATTGAAATTGAATCCCATGAAGATGGAGGTCCTATGCTTGAATCGGAGCGGCTTGGGGTCCCTCTACCAGCCTTCGGTGGGGCACCGTTGGTGCCAGCACGGAGGGTCAGGAGTTTGGGAGTGCTCCTGGATGCTTCCTTGACAATGGAGGCCCAGGTAGCCGCCGCTGCCAAAACAGCCTTTTTCCACCTTCGGCTGATTAGGCCGTTGGTCCCCTTCCTCGAACACAATGATCTGGCTTCAGTGATCCATGCTATGGTCACCTCGAGGTTGGACTAAAGTAATGCTCTCTACATGGGGCTGCCCTTGGGGCAACTCCGGGAGCTGCAGCTGGTGCAAAACACAGCAACCAGGCTGTCGATGGGCCTCCCTATGCGGGAGCAAATCCAGCCTGTGCTGAAGGCGTTGCACTGGCTACCAATAGCGTTCCGGATTCACTTCAAGGTGCTGTTTTTGACCTTTAAAGCCCTTTATGGTCAGAGGCCTGCCTACCTGAAGGACCGCCTTTCCCCGCATGTTCCCCAGAGATCACTGCGATCTAGAACACAAAACTGCCTGGCCCTCCCTGGACCTAGGGACGCCAGGTTGGTGGCGACTAGGACCAGGGTGTTTTCCGTGGTAGCATCTACGCTCTGGAATGAGCTCCCCAGCGAGATCAGAGCACTGTGGGACCTCCAGCAATTCCGCAGGGCCGTGAAAACGGAGCTTTTCCGCTGGGCGTTTTAAAAATGATTCTGTCGGCCGTACTGCACTTTCACTTTATTATATGACACCGCCACTTTTAAATGGTTTTAATTGTAGTAATTGGAATTTTATTGACTCGTATTTTATGTGTGGACTGATGTCGGTTCTATAACTGTTTGTAAGCCACCCTGAGCCGCTTCGGCGGGAGGGCGGGATAGAAGTCTAATTAATAAATAAATAGTTCTTAAAGGTGCCAGAATCTGCCCACAAGCAGTGTTCCCTCTAAGCTGAGTTAATGTGAGCTAGCCCACAGTTTTTTAGCCTCTGGCTCACACATTTTTGCCTTAGCTCAGGAAGGATGGCTCCAGAGCAAACTAATTTATGCAGTAGCCAAATCACCTGCTCACAGCTTTAATGCCAGTAGCTCACAAAGTAGAATTTTTGCTCACAAGAGTCCACAGCTTGGAGGGAACATTGCCCTCAAGGCGGGGTATGCACATTATTTCGATATACGTTAGCATTCAAGGGCACTGTTATTTTTTGTTTGGGCCGAGCTTGACTATCTTTTTGTTGTTGGGGTTTCTTTTTGCACGACCTGTATGTGGGGAGAGGCTACAGCTAGTTGGTGGAGCCTCTGCTGGGCCTGCGGAAGGTCCCAGGTCCAGCCCCCGGCATCTCTACTGAAAAGGATCCGGCAGCAGGTGACGTGAAAGACCCCTTTTGGCTGAGGTCCTGGGGGAGCCGCTGCCTGTCAGAGGAGGCAGTCCTGACCCTGGTAGACTGGTGGTCTAATTAAGGCAGATCCGTGTGCTCATTTATGGGTGGGTCTCCACTCCTGAATTGATTGCTGGAGAGTGATAATGCCCTTTCTTGCTTTTGTCTTTGCAGGACCAACCTCTCAATCCTTACAAAGGCTCAGAAGCCCAGGTTAGTGTATTTTCCCCTCAACCTCTTTTTTAAAAAAAGAACACGAATAGCAGCTTGTTTAGAAGAACATTTCTTTTTGAAGTCACTGACCCGGGCTCTGGCCTGCCATTCCGGCTTGTCTGCCGTGAGTTGAAATGTGTTCTTCTTTTGTCAGATTTTAAAGATGTCATTTCCACCTTGAAGGAGAAGTGAGTGTTCTGGGCCCGTCCCACTCATCTTCCCGGACAGATGGTCTGTTGTGCAGAAAACTGTTGTGTCTGACATAATTTTCCATAAAATGGAAAAATATGCTGGGTCCCAGACGTGGATGCCTCTTGAGAAGTCAAAGTGATACCGAGGGTTTAAGTAAGCCGCAGAGTGAGCAGATTACTTTGCATCCCTTAGCACAGGGGTGGGCAGACTTGTTCAATGTAAGAGCCACATAGAATAAATTTCAGATGCTTGAGAGCCGCAAGACATGAACAAATATTACACGCACATTTTTATTTAGAAAAGATGCAGATTTGCTTTTTATTACCATTAAATGAGACTGCCAAAAATAAAAACAAAAAGGGGTAAAAACAGATATTGATAACGATATTTATTTGTCCGATGATATTTATTTGTCTAAGAGAGAGAGAAAGAGGGGGAGGTGGAAAGAAAGCATGAAAGAAGTGGAAAGAAAGAGAGAGAGAGAAACAAAGAAAGCAAATAGATAGGAGGGACGGGGGAGGGAGGGAGGGAGGGATCAGATGCAGGCCTCCCCTTCACTTCCCCAGCTGCCCTGCCGGGAGCCACACAATATGTGTGAAAGAGGCACATGTGGCTCCCGAGCGGCAGTTTGCCCACCCCTGCCTTAGCACACCATCGGCATTGATTTTTCTTTCCCTCCTTGTTATGGGTGGGGGCGGGGTGGTGGTGAACGAGCTCCACGGCAGGGACTCGATGAAGCCCACCGATTGGAAGTTGCCTTATACCAAGTCAGGTCCCTGATCCATCTAGCTCGGTTGAATCTAATCTGCCTGGCAATTGCTCTCCCGGATCTCTAGCAGAGATGTGGAGATGGGTGCCTGACCCTCTGAGCTCTGCTTCCTCTCCCAGAAAACTGTCTGCTGCTGATCAGGCTGTTAACCCTACTGAGACAGGAAGGGGCTCTCCAAGGTCCCGAGCAGGAGCTTCAACCAGGCTCCTTAGTCAGGTGACACAACACAGGGCTTCTTCAGAAGACAATGTTTCATGGTGAATCAGAACTAAAGACACGTGTACAGCTTGTGTCAAAGGAACTGCGGTGGCTCAATTTAAGCTTCAGTACATAACAAGTGAGGAGCTGCGGTGGCTCAAATGGTTAAGACGCTGAACTGCAGCCCTTGGAAGGTCAGTAGTTCAGCAGTTTGAGACCCGAGTGTGCCGCATGACGGAGTGAGCTCCCGTCTCTAGTTCCAGCTCCTGCCAACCTAGCAGTTTGAAAGCAAGAAATTGCAAGTAGATAAATAGGTACCACTTCGGTGGGAAGGTAACAGCGTTCTGTGCGCCTTGGTGTTTAGTCATGCCAGCCACATGACCACGGAAATGTCTTCGGACAGCGCTGGCTCTTCGGCTTTGAAACGGAGATGAGCACTGCAACCCTAGAGTCGGATTTGACTGGCTTTCGAGCAAGGGAACCTTTACCTTTACCTTTACAGCTTGTGTCAGTAATGGCCACGTACAAGAAGGCCTTCTAAGTTATACTACATTCAAGCATCCCCCCCATGTAGTTGAAGCCAGTGAATACATTTCACGCACGTGGGCAAAGCTAAGTACAGCATCTATAAACCGTTGGTTCCCAGCATAAGACTCCAGCAGCTGGAGAATACGAGGTCGGAGACCTGATATCAGACAGTGAGTAAAAGTACAAAGGATGGGAGACTGAACGTACTCCCTCAGCATTCCATTCACCTGACAGAGCTACCTGACAGCTCCATCCCCTTCCCTGTAAAGTGTACAGATGGAAACCATTGTCTTGCACGGAAGCCGCCTTAGGAGCATTGTGCTGGGAGACAGGGCATAAAAAGCTGAGTTGCTTCTTTGTGTTGAAAGTATTCCTAATAAAGACTCGGGGACAGCTGACAAAACACGACAGTCAGGGCTGGTCTGTGCAGGCAGAGGAATGAGGTGACAGAAACTGGAGGGGACTGAATCGGTTGCATCTCTTCAGAGTGCAGATGCCAGTGGGAGAGTCTGTGTGGCGTAGTGGTACAGAGTGTCACTCTAGGTTTGGGGAGATGTGAGTTCAAATCCACATTCAGCCATGACATTTGGAAGCTGACCTTGGACCCACCTTACAGATTTGTTGTGACAGTAGAACAGGAGGTGAGAGTATGGTGGAATGGGCCTACTTTGGCCTTCAAGCCCTATTCCACCCTGCCTTCCAAGGTTTCTCAACACCTAGAGAGGCTTTTCTCTCTCTCCGGTAACCTGCCACCCCCACCTGACCTTCACAGGAATTACTCACTGGGAGGGTCAGGGATCCCAACTTCCCTTTCAAGTTCTGAGGCCTTGCCCTTTGTTTCTCCTGCTGCCCAGTGCCTGGTCACCATGGGGACAGTTTACTACCTTGCACACCATTGGAGGAATAGCCACTTGCCAAACTGCCTGCCTTCTCCCTGGCGGTTCTTTTAAAATAACGTCAGAGACAGTAAAGGTCTATGTGGTATAGAGAACCACTGCCAGCATCTTAAGTTATAAAATATTTATTAAAAAGAAAGTGTTCACAAGCATACTTTTAGCACAGCATCAGATTGAGCAAGGGGTTCCAAAAGAAATGAGTAACACACAAATTCTCTATCCCTCTATTTATACATGTCCTGTCAGATGTTAAAATAGAGCAGGCTCCTAAAGCTTAGTAAATTACAGATCTCTACAGAGTGACCATTACCTTGAAGCCTTCTGTAGCTCTCTGGGGCATGGTCAAAATGGCTGACTCCGCAATTAAGAGTTCTGTCTGCTCTTATGGATTCCACACCAGCCAAAGAGAGCTTCCTCCTTGCTTCTCTGAGTTTTATCACCTCTCTTTTCCCCGACCACTGACCAAGTCAGGCCAGGTCAGAGAAGCATTTCCTGCAGCTTTTTCCTGGAGATTATTCCTGGAGCCATTGTAGTCTAAAGTCCTCCAAATCTTGGCTCCCTGCTTGGAGAAGGGGAGAGCTTGACCCACCTGTTATCTCTCTAGCTAGATCTGTTAGCATCTGTATGAAGGTGGGCTGAGGTATGGCTGGAAAGCAATTGAACTGACTCCCCCCCCTCCAGTTTAGTGTAGTGGTTAGGAGCACAGACTCTAACATGAGAGAACCAGGTTGGATTCCCCACTCCTCCATGTGCAGCTGCTGGTGTAACCTTGGGTCAGTCATAAGTTCTTTCAGAGCTGTTCTCTCAAAGGCAGTTCTTGAGAGAGCTCTCTCAGTCCCATCTACCTCACAGGGTGTCTGTTGCGGGGAGGAAAAGAGAAAGGGATTGTAAACCCCTCTGAGACTCCTTTGGATAGCAAATCCAATCTCCTCCTCTTCTTTGTCTTCTCCTTCTTCTTGCTGCCTCTTCTCTGCCCAGAGAAAAACAATTTCTAAAACTCAGAGTGGAAGTTTTGCTCATTTCAAACCTCCCAAGAAAAAATGCATTTCTTCCCACCGACCTGTGTGTGCCACCCTTAATGCTTTGGAGGAAGGGAGAGATAAATATGCAATCTTGTTCTTTGCATCAGTGGGTATATAAGAATTGTGAGGTATAAAAGAAAGAAATGAAGGGAGAACTTCAGCAGGGGAAGCTGGCGGAATGGAAATACTGGTACAGAAATGGGCATCTTTTGTGCTTCCCTCGCAGTCGTTGAGAATTTTGCAAGGACAGAAGCTGCCAGGCCTTGGAGCCGGAGGTTTTCCATTTATCCACAGAGTGTGCATAAAACGGCTTTGCCCCTGCCCTGCCAATTTGCTTTTCCCTGACCGGAATGTAGTTCAATCTTCATGCGTATTAATTTCGTGCTAAGCGAGTGCCAAGGCAAGTGCCAGCCGGCTTTTAAAGTCTCGGTGGGGGTTTTTTTTTTGGAGAGGGACATAAATATTTCCAGCTGGCAGAAGCAACGGTGCTTGAAAAAAAATCTTAAATAATTAAGACGGAGATTAAGTGTATAGCTCTCTGTATCGATAATGATGAATAGTGATGCTGGCTGCGTTTCGATAGCGGGGTTGTGGCTCTGTCTCTCTTGCCAGCTTCTTCCTTTTTATTTAAGATGTATGGTGGGGGCTGGGCACAGCTTGGCATGTACACCGGCTTTCTGTCTTGCGCTGCCTTGGGCAAGCAGAGTCAGTTTAAACATGAGTGTGGAGATCACGGAGAGCTTTCTGGAGAGGCAGAAGCCGAAAGACCGAGTTTTGCATGGGAGGGAGGAGGTTTTGGTGCCCTCTTGTCTTGCAGAATAGCTCTAGTGTGTGTGCTTTGAGCAGCATACTGATGTGGAATAAAGATGCTGAAATGTTCCTCCATAGAATCCAGGCCAGGCAACAAGCAGCCACGAAGGCAGCTTTGGCAGTTTGCTGGCTTGGGTTAGAGAGCCGCTGTGATTCCTTGGTTGGGATCTCGGTCCAGATCCCCACTCTGCAGTGGATCTTGTTATGTAAAGGTAAAGGTAAAGGTTTCCCTTGCTCGAAAGCCAGTCGAATCTGACTCTAGGGTTGCGGTGCTCATCTCCGTTTCAAAGCCGAAGAGCCAGCGCTGTCCGGAGACGTTTCCGTGGTCGTGTGGCCGGCATGACTAAACACCAAGGTGCACGGAATGCTGTTATCTTCCCACCGAAGTGGTACCTATTTATCTACTTGCAATTTCTTGCTTTCGAACTATTAGGTTGGCAGGAGCTGGAACCAGAGACGGGAGCTCACTCCGTCATGCAGCACTCGGGTCTTGAACTGCTGAACAACTGATCTTCCACAGCCTGCAGTTCAGCGTCTTAACCACCTGAGCCACCGCAGCTCCTCACTTGTTATGTACTGAAGCTTAAATTTGTCCTCTTCTTTCTCATGTTAAGCTTCAAGCAGAATGTGGATTGTAATCTGTCGCATGACTATTGGCTGGTTTTTGTGAAACCTCTGTACAGAACCAATCACCATGTAAATACGTATCAAAGAGGGAACGGTCCTGATTGGCCTTTATCCCTGTATTGTTATTCGTCCTTAACTTGTTATGGGTGTGGCTTTGACAGCCCGGGATGGTTTAAAAGAAGGAGCTGCGCTCCACTTGTTGTTGTGTGTTCCTGAGTCGGAAGTTTGCTGTTACAAAATAAAGCTGAATCACTTTTGCTGAATCCAATCGTGTTGAGTTGCATACTTAACAGAGCTGACGAAGGGAGATTGTGGCAGTTACGCTCTCTCAGCCTCACTTACCTTAGAAGGTTGTTGGGAGGATGAAGTTTGGAGGAGAGAACCACACACATCACTCCAGTGCTTTGGAGGGGGAGCAGGATAGATAATTCTTCCATATATATATATTTTTAAATATTTTGTTTAAACTATTTCAGTACTACTTTTCTGTTCCGTATACAAACTGTTTTTCTTATATACAGAAAACACCATAAACATTAAAACCAGCAAAAGCAAATTCCTAGATAATTGTCATGACAGCAGGGTCAGTCTCCAGAGGCCGTTAAAAATAGGTCAGCCTCGCAAACTCCCCAGTCCCCCGCAAGGGTTGCCGGGGTGACACTTCCTCCCCAGCCAGTTAAGACGTGTCTCACAAGCCCTGCTGTCTGTGCCTTCCCTCTTCAGAGCTAAAGTTAGTGGCAACCAGAGACAGGGCTTTTTCTGTAGCGGCACCTTGCTTTTGGAATGCCGTTCCCCTTGAGACTTGCCTGGCCTCCTCCATTGCTTTATTCTGTTCACTCAGGCTTCTTAAAGTAAGGGGTTGGTTGATCTTTTACCACTATGCTGGGATGGATTTTTAATGCTGGATTGTAATTAATATCTTTTAATGTTCTGTCTTTATTATTTTTATTTTGTAAACTGCTTTGGGCAGGTGTCTGGAGATATAGCATTAAAAATTCTAAATGAACACATTTTCTAGGCAGCCCGTTGCAAAGGAGTGGGCCTGCTGCTGAAAAGGACTACGACTGTCCCATCCTCCGTTGGCCATGGGAATGTGGGCAGCCCCTCTTGAACGCTCACCCTGGGCGAAGTAGTCCAGCAAGTATGCCAGTCCTAAGCTCACATACTGTAGTGATCATTCCTAAATTCATATGCCCCAGTTATGAGGAACCAGTTTCAGAATGTCTTATTTACTTTTATTTATTTACTCCTTTTAATAAACTTCACAAGAAAAAAGGATTTTGCTTCACTGTGTGTATGACTGTTGTCATCAGTGTTCAGTTTGTGGGTTCATTTTTTTTGCATTGGCTGCTTAGTTGGGTGTCTGTTGTGAGGAGGGGAACAGAAAAGAATTCGTAAGCCGCTCTGAGACTCCCGAGTGAAGGGCAGGTTATAAAACCAATCTCTTCTTCTTGTTTTTGGTTTTGTTTTAGCTAAAGGTTCGTTTTGCTTTTTTTTAGGACATGATTAGTTTTATGGTTCTAAACTTGTAAGGTGCTCTGAGGACATCTGTGGGTCCAAAGGCATGATTAGCAGATTTTTCTAGTTACTGTGACAAGACATTGACTCTGGGTAGGTTTGCCAAGTACTTACCGTAATTCGGCAGGGGACACACAGTCCCCGGCCGGAACATTCCTCCATGGAACACCCACGCCACATGATGCTGTGGTACCATCGAGTTTCCAGCCCCATTGCCAGAGCGTCACCTGGCATCACTTCCTGATCCATCCCCCACCAAATTACGGTAAGTTCTTGGGAAGCCTGACTCTGGGTGGTAAGCAAGTTATGAAGGACTGGCTGTTTCCCAGTACTGAAAGTGTGAAGATGGCCCGTAAGTTCATTCCACTGGTTGCCAAAGGCTACTGGCAAGAAATAGCCATAGGCATGGTGGATATTCCATAAGGAAACATAGTCATTAATGCACTAAATCAGCTTGTGATGATTTCTCCAATCTTTGTGGCTTTCATTCTTTTCACTCAGCATAATCAATTTTGTGCATCATTTTGTAGAACAGTATTTATGATTTATTTTAATGCTTTATTTTAAGCCCTTTGAAATCCATATGGTAGAAAAGCAAGTTTATAAATTGAAATGCTGATCTCTCACTGGTTAAATCCTTGCTCTGACGATAATAATCTGTCATTTTTTGGCTTCCGTACCTTTAAAGAAAAGTACGCTTGATTCAGTTTCCACTTGTTTTGTTCAAGCAACAGGGGGTAGTTGCAAATTAAATATTTATGGAACATTCTGTTTCAATGGAGCCGATGTTTGCAGTAGAGAGAACAAATTTCCTTTTTAAAATTTTCAGTATACACTTTGGAGTGTTTGTAGTATCACACCAGCTGGGAGGCAGGTTGCTACTCAGCATTACTTGCTGGTTAGTGAACTCCTGTTTGTCACATTTTCCAAGGGAGATTCATTATTATGCCCATGTCCTGGTGGCTTTGGTGCATCCTAAGACGTCTTTTGCACCTAGAAGTCTCCATGATGCTTTATTTATTTATTTATTTATTTATTTATTGAATTTATATCCCGCCCTTCCAACATGGGCTCAGGACGGCGAACAGGAGGCAAAAAGCCATACATTGGCAATAAAACATAGACGCAAATGCCATAAATAGATACTAAAAGCATAAATAATCAACTATCATTAAAACAATTAAACAGCGGTCAACAGAACCAATCCTTATACACTCTAGCAAGCACGTTTCTCGCTGCTCCAATGATGTCCCACCATAGCTGTAGTCTCATACCAGGGCCAGTCCCCCTTGCGATGTCAACATGGTGGTGGTACAGTAGTGGTGGCAGCTCCTACTCAAAAGCCTGGCGGAAGAGCTCCATCTTGCAGGCCAAGTGGAACTGCATAAGGTCCCGCAGGGCCCTGATCTCTTCCGGGAGCTCATTCCACCAGGTAGGGGCCGCCACGGAAAAAGCCCTGGCCCTAGTAGCAGCGTATTTAACTGGGATGGCTAGCAAATGTTGCCCCCCTGACCGTAGTGCCCTTAGGGGAACATATGGGGAAAGGCAGTCCCTCAGGTAGGCCGGACCCTGGCCATGTAGGGCTTTAAAAGTAAGAACCAGCACTTTGAAGCGGATCTGGTATGCTGTTGGTGGATCCAGTATGCTACTGATAGGCCACATCTGTTTTTGTTTCTCTCCTGAAGAAGCTGGAGTAAATGCACAAACCAAGAATTGCAACTTGTTAAAAAATCCAGGCTATGGCAGAGGTCATCCTTCCTGAAAGATGTCTCTTATGGGCTGCTTTCCAGTCATGTTATCACTCAGGTGACCTCTCAAATTCAGAACTGTTTGAGCTTTAGGGAGTTCTGCAGCTGGAAAAGACAGGAGGATGTCCTTTTTAGTTTAAAGGGATTTAAAAGCAAACTGGCTAAATTGTGACTAAATTAAATATGTGTTTGTTTTGCGTTCAGTCCAGCTCTTTCTGCTTGGTCAGAACATGAGAACATGTGGCAGAGGCCATCCCTTTTGAACCACATGTTTTCCTCTTCTGCTCCCGGTCACTTTTGACCCTGCACTTCTGAAAAAAGGCTGAAGAGGAGCTAAGAACCTAATAACAAAACTTAATAATGCCAAGTGTGGAAAACTTGGTCCAAAGCAAGTATCATTAAAATATTTTCTCCTGTGATCAACAGAACTAAGTTCAGTTTCTAGCAGCCCTGCAGGTTGTTTTAACCAAACACCCTTTGAAAAAGCAAAATCTTAAAGCAAATTGTGCTTTGGACGGCTAGAGCCTGGCACAGTCACCAGGAGAATGGAGAATGTCTCACTGCAGGTCAAAGTCGGATGATAATTGAAAGGGAGGGGTGGCTAGCAAAGATTGATGGGCAGACCGAAGAGGTTCATTTCTGTCGGCCTTACATAGTTAACTGGAGGTGCGGATGGGGGAATCTCACCTGGATAGCACTAGACCATAATTCACTTTATCCCAATCTGAGAGACAGAGAATATAATAACCATCTTACCAGCTGGTCCAGAGCATTTTTAAAACTATGCGTCCCAGTGCCCCTAGGACACCCCTGGAAGTCACACCAGAATGGCCCTATAACATGTATCCCCAGCGCATGGCCAGCAGCTTCATCTGTTCTAATTGTAGGAAGTGTTCCAGTCCCCCAGCCTCTTCAGTCTGACTAGATCTTAGGTGTCGAACTCATTTGTTATGAGGGCCAGATCTGACATGAATGTCCCTTTGTCAGCCTGGGCCAGGTGTGCCATAAAATGTAATGCCAGGTACTGGAGATATAGACTGTATAAAGGACAGCAGCTGGTAAGCTCCAGGTTGGTGTATCCTCACTGCAAAGCCCCATGGGCTGGGAGGGGGGTACAAAGGAAAACCCATATGGGTGGACTGGAGAGCCAGCGGTGCAGC
Organism: Gekko gecko; assembly: GCA_029375565.1. Classification (NCBI taxonomy): domain Eukaryota; kingdom Metazoa; phylum Chordata; class Lepidosauria; order Squamata; family Gekkonidae; genus Gekko; species Gekko gecko. Next base: position 236,623,932 of record JAPDNY010000004.1, read on the forward strand.
CCTGGGCAGATGCTCCCATGCTGCTTGACTGCTGCAGACAAGGTTGTTCCACCACACTGAAGACACATTTGGAGTGGCTCAGCCCCCTCCCCACTCCCGAGTAGTCAACTGCTCCCTCCTTGGCACTAGTTACTTGCAGGCCGCATAAGAGCCTTGGACAGGCCAGTTCTGGCCCCCGGGCCTTATGTTTGACCCCCCCCCCTGGACTAGATGCTGCTCTTCAAAGAAAATTGGCAAGGAGAATAGCCATCTACTGTGCAGCAACCCTGCAGTCAGTGATGGTCGTGCTGGTGAGGAAGATGCATTCGGGTTACTCTAAACTTTGGACATATCACAGATTTTGACAATATATACCCCTGATAGACTTTTTACACGAAACAGAAAAAAAATTAACTGATGATTTATGGTTTTGAAGATTAAAGGGTGGGAATTGGTTAATAGGAAAAAGATCGCTTTTTTCCCCTTTGTAACTACAGAGTAAGTGATAACTTTGTGATTGTATTTGTCATAGAGAAAACCAGAAGCCCCTTCTTTTATATTCCTTAATGGCCCCTTCCCTCTTTTTTCTCCTTATTTTATAATTCTGTAATCTCTTTCCTTATTTCTTTACTCTCTAGTTTCTATTTTTATTAGTCTTTGCTAGTTTTTATCTTTTGTTTTAAAATTCTCAATAAAAATTATTGTAAAAAGATTTTTGTAATATATACAGTAATTTTTACATGTAATCATAAATTGCATATATTTTATTATGAGATCATACATTTGGAAGCTGGAATTAGCTGCCTTGTGTCCATGAAACATTTCGCACCAGATAAGATGTGAAGCAGCCTTTTCAATTAGCTCTCTGTCTCCCCCCCAGCATTTATGCAGAACATTTGTGGTCCTCTAAAACCAAATTTCTGTACTGTAGAAGGTATTTTCCATGCCATTCATTAGAGAAAAGAATGCTTACTGTACTTTTTTTCTGCAGTCAAGAGAAAAAATGTGATTCTGCTACGTAAATCCAAACTGCTATCAGTGCTGATGGGAATTGTGGCCAAATAATTTCTAAGTAAAAAAGGTAAAGGTTCCCTTGCTCAAAAGCCAGTCGAATCCGACTCTAGGGTTGCAGTGCTCATCTCCGTTTCAAAGCCAAAGAGCCAGCGCTGTCCGAAGATGTTTCCGTGGTCATGTGGCCGGCATGACTAAACACGAAGGCACACGGAACGCTGTTACCTTCCCACCGAAGTGGTACCTCTTTATCTACTTGCAATTTCTTGCTTTTGAACTGCTAGGTTGGCAGGAGAATTTCTAAGTAGCTCATTTCTAATTAGGCAGAGTTATGACCCCTCTTCCGGTCGGTTGGATTCTTGACCCTGATGTCATATTTATGTCAGGTCCTGCAGTAACCACGCAGTACATAATAGTCCTTTAACAGGTTTATTGGCAAAGTATGGTTTTTTGACAGGTAAACACCTTTGTCTGAACTGGTGCTTAATAGCATGAAACAAGGGAAGAGGGGTTAGGGGGTTAGGGTTCCACCCGCAGGCATACATCACACAGAGGCACCTAGGCTACGACAGGTCGTGAGAGAATACGAGACCTACTAGCTATCTTAAGGCCCTTGTCTCCCACAGCCTTGGACCCAGCTGCAGTGTCCAGGCTAGGTGGGGGCTGCTTAGGAAGCTGCTACCACATTCCTTCCATTCATTCACACACACACACCCCTTAGGAATGTCAGGGAGGACTTGATAAGGTGCAAGGCAGATGGGCTCTGGACTAAACAAGCAGGCAAAGCAAGTGGGTCTCCAAAAGCCAAATTAAGCATTGACAGCAGAAGACATAACATGAAACATTGGCAAGGCATAAGGTTAAGGCATCAGGTTACAGGTAGTGGAAATTGATCATGGTACAAACACAAGCATTGCCACCCAGAAGAAAAGTCCGATCCTGACATACTGCCCCCCTCAAGCTCTCATCCACCCCCCGGTTTGTTTGGATACAGCCTGCGGAACTTCCGAAGAAGAGTAGGGGCTTTCACATGCTTACAGAATCACAGAATCATAGAATTGGAAGGGACTTTGCAGGTCATCTAGTCCAACCCCCTGCACTCTGCATGAGCGTAGCCGAAAGATAGCCCCACAACATACCTGAAAGATGGTCATCCAGCCTCTGCTTGAAAACGTGCAGCGAAGGAGCATCCACCAACTCCTGAGGTGGTCTGTTCCACTGCTCAACTCACAGTTAGGAAGTTTTTCCTAATATTTAGCCGGTAATGACTCCCTTGTAATTTCCCTTTTAAGCATAAAACATAGCACTAAGCATTGGCAAGGCATAAGGTTAAGGCATCAGGTTATAGGTAGTAGAAACTGATCATGGCACAAACACAAGCATTGCCACCGAGAGGAAAAGTCCGATCCTGACAGTTTATCACTGAAGCACCTCTGAATGTAGTTTGATGGAGGGGATAGTCTGGTCTTCTGCTTTGGAGTAAGACTGGAGTTCATCATTCTGGCCAGGTGCTACTTGCTGACTGCTGCTCTACTACTAGTGAGAAATTCATTGCAGGGGGTTTGAACACTGGCACAATTCTAATGGGACATCCGAAGTTAGATCCCAAGTAAAACAAACAAACAAACAAAAATCAATTAGTTTTTTAATCAGTAAATGACCTTTAAAATCTGCCTTTTCTTTCTTCTTTTTCTTGTGACTTTGAAACCCAGACAAATAATGTCATTTGTGAGCGGGAATAAATGGAGGTCACCGCCTTTTATTTTGGGCAACAAACTGATGACTGGCAAAGTTTTCTGAATCCATTTATCCTGATCAAAGAGTTTGAGCACATACAGCATCTTTCACAGTTCTGACCTTTTAAAACTGTCAGAACGGTATTAAACTGTGAACATTATCATCTTATTTGGACTTGGAGCGGGGGTGCCATTTAAATCCTGGTTGAACGTTGCCATTCTGATGTGACCTTTGGGCGAGTCGCTTGTACAGCAGCCTTTAGAAGCCTGTGGCTTGAGATGATCCTGTTGAAGCCACGCCCGGGCCTCTGCGGAAATGGCTCTCTTGAGGGACAGGGGGGCTTGCACTTTGCAAGGTCAGTTCCATCGGTCCGGAGGGAGGCGGATTAGGCTGTCTGCATTGGGATCTCAGCGCTCCGCATCGTTTTCATGAAACTCCTTCAAGATATGACCTCGTTGTTCCCATTTTACAGAACTGTAGAACTCAAGTTATGAATAAGTTTTTATTTTTTTTATATTAATGTATAACTTGTTAACAGCTTTGGCTGTTGGTTCTGTACAGCTGTTGGTAGGGTGTTTTCACGTTGCACATAAGAACATAAGAGAACATAGGAGAAGCCAATGTTGAATCAGGCCAATGGCCCATCCAGTCCAACACTCTGTCACACAGTGGCCAAAATATACCAGGTGCCATCAGGAGGTCCAGCAGTGGGGCCAGGACACTAGAAGCCCTCCCACTGCTGCCCCCTCTCTGTTTCTCTGTGTATGTTGTCGCCTCCACAGCTGGGTCTCCATGGGCCCTGGGGATCAGCAGATGTTCTCCAGAGGGTCTGCAAAACCTGTGTAAGGACAGAGGACAAACCCTTCTCATGGCATCCAGTTGGTGTGCACATAGAGCCCTCTCCCCTTTTCTAGGAAGGGAGCAGAGAATGTGCGCCAGGGGGGTGGGGGTGGGAACCGACTTCGCCCTCTTTCCATGGGTGGGGGCTTATAGAGTTGCTGCTGGCCACACTCACCTCTTTTCTGTATCACTTGGGAGCACTAGCTAGAAACAGCCCTGACTGGCGAAGGGAATGAATCTCTCAGCCCTTGAAACTCTAACCAGCTGATCAGTGCCAGGGAGGTGCAGCCTGAATGCAGTTGCCATAGTTATTTCTGGTATAAAACCTGGTTTCACAATATTTTGCAGTGCAGAGAATTTCACCGTAGAGAGGCACCACTCTCTGTCCATGACCATTTCCAGCCGAGTACTAGAGCGGTGGCTCAAGTGGTTAAGATGCTGAACTGCAGGCTGTGGAAGGTCAGTAGTTCAGCAGTTCAAGACCCGGGTGCCGCAAGATGGAGTGAGCTCCCGTCTCTAGTTCCAGCTCCTGCCAACCTAGCAGTTCAAAAGCAAAGACATTGCAAGTAGATAAATAGGTACCACTTTGGTGGGAAGGTAACAGTGTTCCATGCGCCTTGGTGTTGAGTCATGCCGGCCACATGACCACGGAAACGTCTCCGGACAGCGCTGGCTCTTCGGCTTTGAAACAGAGATGAGCACCGCAACCCTAGAGTCGGATTCAACTGGCTTTCGAGCAAGGGAACCTTTACCTTTACCTTTACTAGAAATCTAGGATTTGTGTGGCACTTAAAAAAATAATAATAATTGTGAGCAATTCTGAAAATGTTTCCAGGTCCCTTCCCACCCTTGTTCTGCTGGCTTCTAACCAGACGTTATTAACCACAAAGGAAAGCTTTCACTGCCTCTGGTGCAAAGTCCCTTCCAATCAAGGGATGGGATTGATTAGACCTTGGATCAGGGCCTTTTAAGGTGTGTCCCAATAGAATCACCTGCCCTCTTAAGAAATGACCTTTGTAAGCTGTGTACAGGCAATAAAAACATTTCGCCCCAAAACGTGTTTGTAAAGGATAGATGGTCAAAGTCTTAACGTATTGTTGAAGCTATGAGAGGACAGAGGGCTTCCTAGATCATATCCAGCTTTCAGTCCACTCTTTCGAAAGGGGCTGCCCAGCATGTAGTGTCTGCTGGCAAGGGAAGAGGGGAGGGCTGGGGGGGGAGGTTGTGCACAAGCTCATGGGCTCTCCCTCTGGCCTCCCTTACATGGCTTTGTTGCCCACCCACTGCTTGGTGGGGACTCGTATTTGAAACTACCAGTTTTTGACATGTGTGGTGTTTGGATATCTCCTCCCTGTTATTGAAAAATTACTAGCAAGGTATTGTACTGTCAACTTCTCTTCATAGTAAAGACCACTTTGTGCAGGCTTAAATGCAAACTAAGCCTTGGAGTTTACACTGACAGGATGCAGGTTGATGCTGCAGCCTAGAATTTCCCAGTGCATGTGCCGTGTACGCTAAGCATAACAAGAGCACCACTTCCCATACTACCCAGCTAACAGGCTGGAAGCTTATCTGGAAGCATCAATGGACCCTCCCTGGGGTGAATTGGACCCTCATTGCCATTCCCTTATTACCTTTAGCGTAAGAGGTGCAGGGCCAAGGAGTGGTGTTTTGTATGTGGAAGGGGCAAGGAGTCTCCACTGATCCACAGTGAATGTGGGGGAGGCTTGATTGATGAGCTCCCAGTTAATCTTTATTCAGATTAATTAGAGATCTAATAAATAATATCAGCTCGGTTGGTGGTTTTGCCCTTTGTTTTATAGAGCTGGCCTGTTGTTCGTATGAGCTCTTGAGCATTCTGTTCCCTTTGATGAATGGCTTGGCAAACCACCCCCTTTGGCTTATGCAAAAATACAATTAATCTTGTGTGGTTCAGGCATGAAGGCATTTGTTTGGGAAAGCGTTCCGTCGCCTACGTGAGGAAGGAGCTCTCTTAGCTTTCTATATGTTCATCTTTAACATCTCGTAACTTGCGTAATTATTTTGATATTTTGGTTTTCATCACTGAGCCAGGCTGCCAGGCCCACAATGCAATAGAAGGATTTAGGACTGCATTCCAAACATATGTTCTCACATGAAGATTTTTGCTGAAGCCACGCTAAAAAAAAACCCACTGCTTTTTCTAGCTCGGTGTCCTATTCTAACTTTTAGATATGGTCCGCACTGTCTCAGTATTGCCTGTTTTAGATATAGTATTTAAGAACTGTAGATGTCAGTATGCTTTTCCTAAATGAACACGGTCCAGGATTGGTAAGCAATTGCTGCTTATGTTGTAAAGAAGTACCACGTCACAGGTTCTCATCATGGTAGTACGGAAAGGATATCTTACGGGGATGGGCCTGCCTTGCATGCGGAAGGTCCCAAGTTATATCATCTCTGATTAAAGGAACTGTTAAATATGAGACTCAACAACAGGATAAGCTCAACAAGTGATTTCAGCTTTATTTGTAACAGCAACGCCAACTCAGAACACACCATCAAACACCCACAAAATGGTGGAGCAGAGCTCCTTCTTTTAAACTCTCCCAGGCTGTCAAAGCCACACCCATTGTCAGATAAGAACCAATAACAATGCAGGGATAAAGGCCAATCAGGACCGTTCCCTCTCCGATACATTCTCACCTAGTGATTGGGTATTTACAAAGGTTTCGCAGAAACCGACCAATAGCAATGCGACATCTGAGAAGTCACATTCAGAAGCAAGCTTTACATGAGTAAAGATAGCAGCGATTCACATTCAATACGTAACAGGAACTCAGGTGGCAAAATGCTGGGAAAGGCCTTCCATGGCCTGAGATCTTGGAAACCTGCTGCCAATCAGAGCAAGCAATGCTGAACATGATGGACCAATGGTCTGAAATTGGTATAAGGCAGCTTCGTAGCTTCAGTGTTTTGCTGTATAGCAAAATCAGAGCAGGAAGTGGATGCATCTGTTGTTGGTATCTGCATTTTCGAGAGCATAGCACTTGAGAGAATATATTTGTATTCTGCACAGTACCAGGTCCCAGCCCTTACTTTTAGGGATAATGTTGGTTCCTGGGTAATCAGTTAAATATGGACTCTACCGTGACCTTGGCCATGGGGTACAGATGGTAGAATTACAGATGGATTTCTCTGCATGCCCTTCTGACTCCTGGAACTTCTGCAGCTCTGTCCTTTAAAAAGATAAAGCAGAAATAGAAAACAGGCACACACAAGCTCATATATTTCTGCAGCAGCACAGCAAAGGTCACAACTTCACTCTTTGGAGGAATGCAGCCAGGCTAGAAGGAATTCCCTTCAAAACGTCAATGTGAGGGTTTGGGTTTTTCTCGCCTGGAGCGGCTGAGCTGACCCTTTGCCCCCTGTGCCTTCTCTCCATTACTGCACAGAATATTGCTGTCCCAGAAACAAATATAGTGAATACATGGCATTTTTTGTTTTTTTGAAATATTTGGTTTAGTCTCAAAGAGTTGTCCTGCCCAGTGCCTAGGCAGGAGGGAAAGCTGGAATATCTGTTGAGTTAGGACTGACTCTGCAGATAAAGTGAATGAAAAGCAGGCAATCTGAGCCTGGGAAGAGGTTGGTGGTTTTGACAAGATCCCTCTGTAGTGATATCTTCCCTAGGGCCTGCCCTTGCTGGATCAGACAGAGGGTCCGTCTAGTTTGGCTTCCTCTTTCCACATGTGGTCATCCAGATATTTCTGGGAAGCCTACAAGGAGGGTCTGAAGATGAGAAGTCTCCCCACTGGGTGTTTGCAGCATTTGGTATTAAAAGGATGACTGCCTCTGAACCCTGGAGGTTCTGTGTCACCCACCCGGCTAACAACTGATCCTCCGCAAAAGTTCCTAGTCTCCCATCGAAGGCCAGTGGCCATGGCTTCACATTTTGGCAGAGAATTCATGGAATCCCAGAGCTGGAAGGGCCCATACAATTCATCTAGTCCAACTCCCTGCTCAATGCAGGACCAGCCTAGAGTATCCAAGACAAGTGTTTGTCCAGACACTGCTTACAGACTGCCAGTGAGGGGGTGCTCACCACCTCCCTAGGCAGCCGCTTCCACTCTTGCACAACTCTGACTGTAAAAAAGTTTCTCCTAATATCCAGCTGGTACCTTCCCGCCCTTAATTTAAACCCTTCGTTGCGAGTCCTCTCCTCTGCTGCCAACTGGAACAGCTCCCTGCCGTCCTCTAAGTGATCACCCTTCAAATACTTCAAGAGAGCTTTCATGTCCCCCCCTCAACCTCCTCTATACTAAACATTCCCAAGACCCTCAAAGGGCTTGGTCTCCAAGCCCCTGATCATTCTCGTCGCTCTCCTCTGCACCCGCTCCATTCTGTCCACAACCTTTTTGAAGTGAGGCCTCGAGAATGGCACACAATCCTCCAGATGGGGCCTGACCAAGGCAGTATACAGCGGGACTATGACATCTTGTAACTCAGATGTTGTGCCTCTGTTGATACACCCCAAGATTAGCCTTTTTTGTCACCGCATCACACTGACTGCTCATATTTAACTTATGGAACACCCATATCCCAAGATCTTGTTCACACATGCTGCTAATCAGAAGTGTATCCCCCATCCAGTATGCATGTTTCTCGTTTTTGTTACCCAGCTGTAGAACCCAGCTCTTAATCCTTGTTAAATTGCATCTTGTTCATATCCGCCCACTTTTCCAGTGTGTTCAGATCTTATTTATTTTATTTTATTATGTATTTATTTATTGGACTTTTATCCTGCCCTCCTGCCGAGGCGGCTCAGGGCAGCTTACAAGCAGTTAAAACCAGTATACAATTTAAAACACAATATTACTACATCTTGTTGAATTCTATCTCTGTCTTCTGGTGTGTTCGCTGCTTCTCCCAGTTTATTGTCATCTGCAGATTTAACGAGTATCCCCTCCACACCCTCATCCAGATCATTGATAAAAATATTGTAAAGTACCGGGCCCAGAACCGAGCCCTGTGGCACGCCACTGGACCCCTCCCTCCATTCAGATGAAATGCCACTGACAACTACTCTCTGAGGTAACTCCAACCAGTTACCTATCAGCCTAACTATCCTGGAGTCCAGTCCGCAGTCCTTTAGTTTACCCATCAGAACATTATGGGGAACCCTGTCAGAAGCTTTACTGAAATCCAGGTAAACAACATCAGCAGCATTCCATCAATCCAATAAGCTTGTCACTCGATCAAAGAAGGAAATGAAGTTGGTCTGACAGGACCAGATCCATGCTGACTTCTCCGGATCACCAAATTGTTCTTTACATGGCTCACAGATCGATCCCTTTAAAAATCTGCTCCAGTATCTTCCCTGGGACAGACTGACTGGCCTGTAGCATCCTGGTACATCCTTCTTCCCTTTTTTGAAAATTAAGATAACATCTGCCCTCCTCCAGACTTGTGGCACGTCTTCTGTCCTCCAAGAGGTCTGGAAGATGATAGACAAAGGCTCTGCCAGCTCTCTAGAAAGTTCTTTGAGCACTCTTAGGTGCATACCATCAGGTCTGTGGATTTATACTCATTCATTGCAGCCAGGTGCTTCTCAGCTACCTCTCTGTCCATGTCAACCAGCAGCCTGGACGCTGTGCCTTGCCTACTACCATCTCTAGATGAGCCTGTTCTCTTCTTCAGGGAAAAAACTGAGGCAAAAGCTGAGCCTTCTGCTTTCTCTCTATCCTCTGTCAAAGTTTCTCCATTTTCACCCTACAGTGAGCCCATTGCCTCTTTTATTTTGTGTTTGTTCCTCACGTATCTGAAGAAGAGTTTCTTGTTGTAAGGAGTCTCCCTGGCCAACTTTAGCTCACTGTGAGCTTTGGCTTCTCTGGTGGTTGACCTACAGTGCCTAGCAACCCACAAACACTCTTCTTTAGAGGTATGTCCTTGCCTCCGTTTCTTGAACATTTCCTTTTTCTCCCTTGGCACATCACGGAATTCTCTGTTCCTCCACATTGGCTTCTTGGACCCCTACCATGTTTCCTTCTTGTTGGAACAGCGACGGCTTGATTCCATATTGCCTGCAGAAGTATTTCATCTGTGCTGCATCTACTGCTGATCTTTCATTGGTGTCCCTTTTCTTTCTCTGCACCATTCATAATATTACCAACCTGTGTCCTGTCCCCCATCAGACCTGCTTAGGACTGCATAGTCACAGGACTTCAGATTGTTCCATGGCCACATTCACCACTGTGAGTTCCTTGGAGGAATTTCCGTGCCTCTTCTCAAAGGAAAATCTGCCATCCTTCCCTGGCTGTCTTGCTTGTGTCATCTGTGGATATGCCATCTCTCAGCTTGTGGCTCTCTTTGATCTGGATTGTGTGGCTTGATCTTTAAAAGGCAGATGAAAACCCATTTGCTGAGGGCTGCAAAATGATTTCAGAATTGAAATCCTTCTGCCAGTTTCTCTGTACAGCCGTGCGTTGAAAAATCTTCTCATTGCTATTCTCCTGGTAAGACTGATGTGGGTCAGTTTCTTTTTTCTCTAGTTAGAAAAAGAGAATCTCCTCTAATACTAAATTGCAGGTGAGGTGTAACCGTCTGGTGTCCTAGAATCTGTTTCAGAAGCAAGATGCAGGATAGCCTAGAGTGTGTCCCCTAGAGAAGAGTTCTCTCATAACTGAGCCCCCACCCCCACATACACACTCAGGTTACCTAACAAAAACCAGGGAGAGGCTTAATTTCAATAAAAAGCAAACTTTGCTAGTCCAGAGAAGATGTAGGATGTTAAGCTTGAAGAGCACTGATGAACTCTGACCTGTATGCTGGTAAGAAATCATGGGGAAATCAAAATAATCTAGTGCACAGTTTTTTCCTGTATTGAATAAAGGTGTGTGTATGCACATGTATCACCTGATTCCTCAACAATTCTATGATCCTGTATCGTCTGCAGCCTTCATAATAGGTGGAGCCCCTGCTCCTAGATGAGCCCCGGCATAAAAGTGGTAGTGCAAGAAAGAAAACTTCCTGGTGCGTGCGTCATGGCTCAAAAGCAAAAAGGGGAAAACAGAGCTGTTGAAGGATGAAGCTCATAAATTTCTGCCTGCTACGCCCAGCATTTGAAAGCACGTCAGTGTGGCCACTGGTGGGACTGTCTGTTATTGGCAGCACCTGCTGTCAGATTAGTAGCCAAGGGTTCTGCTAGAGCTGTGCTGATGCTATAGCCTGTTGATGCAAAGACTGAATAGCTGATGGCTGAGATGTTCATCTGTGGCCCTGTGCTGTGTGCCTCCACTGAGAACTGGCAGTATCACACTGGGACCTGCGACAACTGGACCCACATCCCTGCTGTGCCGTAGAAGCTCTCTGGGTGACCCTGGACCCGTCACAGTTTCTCAGCCCCACCTACCTCAGAGGGCTGTTGTTGAAAGGATAGAGTGAAGGAGCTGAAAATGATGTAAAATCCACTTTGAATCCTTATCAGGGAGAAAATCAGGGTATAAATAAAAACTAAAAATGTTGTTTTCTCAGGTGAAAGGTTGGATACTAGAAATCACCGTCCAGAGTATGGCAACAAAGATGGTGAGGGGTTTGAAGACCAAGTCCTATGAGGAAAGGTTGAAGGAGCTGGGTACGTTTAGCCTGGAGAGGAGATGACTGAGAGGTGATAGGGTCATCATCTTCAAGTACTTGAAGGGCTGTCATATGGAGGATGGTACAAAATTGTTTTCTGTTGCCCCAGAAGGTTGGACCAGAATCATTGTGTTGAAATTAAGTCAGAAGAGTTTTCGGCTAAACGTTAGGAAGAACTTCCTGACAGAGCAGTTCCTCAGTGGAACAGGCTTCCTTGGGAGGTGGTGGGCTCTCCTTCTTTGGAGGTTTTCAAGCAGAGGCTAGATGGCCATCTGACAGCAATGCTGATTCTGTGAACTTAGGAAGATCACGAGAATGGAGGGCAGGAAGGGTTGCCTCAGTGCTTGGTTCTTGTGGCCCTTTCTTATACACCCAGGGAAATGCCGATTGCCACTTTGGGGTCAGGAAGCAATTTTTCTCCAGGCCAAGTTGGCCAGGGACCCTGGAGGCTTTTTGCCATCTTCTGGGCATGGAGCAGCGGTCACTGCGGGTGTGGGAAGGGAGGTATTTGTGAATTTCCCGAATTGCGCAGGGGGTTGGCCTAGATGACCCTGGAGATCCCTTCCAACTCTATGATTCTATGATTCTCTCCTGGGTGCCCTTGTCTCTGGAGCTCCTTCTCTTTAACAGGTGCCAAATCTGTAAACTTGTTTTATTTTGTTGGAACTGGGGGTTGAATAATTTTACTCATCTCTACCACGATGTTTATGATTGCCCTGACGTGCTCTCTAATGTATGTTTATGTAGTTTATATACTTCTGCTGCTCTTAACTGTCTTTATGATGGCTGAAGTAGGATTATTCTGCTGTTTGGGTTTTGTTTGCATTTTTATGCTGCTGTCTTATGCTAGCTTTAATTCGATCATTTGCTTTTCAAATTATCCTTCTAAAGTGCAAGCAGCCTTGAACGTTTTACTTGAGAGAGGGGCTTGAATGCAAACTGCCTCCATTACGAAGTGTTGGAACTCGGCGTGCAATAATCTTCCATCTGTGGTAGCGCTTTAAGGCATCTAGTTTACTACTTCAGGGTGGAAGTCATCAAGTACTTACCATATATATGTAATATTTGTGGAAAGGGATTGAGATGCTACTCAGCCGAGATTCTGGTGATCTAAATTTAGGGATGTTATCAAACCTTGTGAATACACCATTTTGATTTTTTAAAATCCCATTGGTCTCAACAATGCTGCAGTTATCTCTCCCCTGCCCCCGGAATCATGAAACATGATATCGCTTCTACAGTTAAAATTGCCACCTGCTTTTGCATCATTCATATATCTAGTAGCCATAAGTATCCAACCACCCGTGCAGATCAAAATACCCATAAGGAGTCGTCAAACCAGGGCACAGCTATAGGTCTCTGCGGGAAAAAACCCAGATTTGCAGAAAAAGATGAAAATAAAAGGTGCGGAGACTAAATTGAATGGACCTAGTTGAGATCATCAACTTCTCACAAGACTGCCTCACAAGATCTTGGCTGCCATTTTGCATTGCCTTGACCATCCAAAAGCCATTGTGGAGTCACAGAGCAAGAGAGGAAGAAGGGCCCTTGCGGGAACCATGCTGTGGAAGGGAAAGGAGCTGGGAACATCAGCACAGCAGTGAAAATCGATGGAAACGAACAGGCTTGCCGTGTCAACAGACAAAGCAAAAAAGGGCGTATTCATCCATTCTGGTTGGAGCCGTACAATGTGGCTCTGTTGCCCTTAATGCCCACCAATTGGCATTTGAAAGGATGGCAGTGAGGGCTAGATTCAGGAGAGGCCGTCTGCTGAGCTTCAGTCATATAATTTGCTGTTTGGGGTGTTTTTCTCTCCCCAATTCTGTGAATTGGTTAAAAGCTTCTTTAAGTGAAATTGGGTAGACTACAAAGAGTTGGGGTTTCATGCATTTTTGTTTGCAGTTTAATCAGCGTGATCCAGATGCCCGTGCGAGGAAACCAGTGCTTGATTTTTAATTATCCCTGCTTTGCCCGCGTTAGGAATTCCCAGTAGTGCTGTCTGCAAAAAAGATGCCAAAAACCGCATTGTTCTTTAATTAGCTGCTGTAATTGTTTCAGTCTAATCTCCGTGATTAGCAGCAGCATTAAATACAGCAGTAAGAATAGACCTGCCCCTCTTTGTGCTGCCCTAGTAAACACACTTCTCCTCACTTCTGGTAAGGGACGTAATATAAAATCAATTAGGTGCCAACTGGTCTTGATTGGAAAATGATAAAGACCAGCCACCATGAAGTGCAGATTGCTTTGCAAAGTTGGTTTATGGACACCCCTTGCCGCGGTGGTGGCTTTATGGCTCTGGGTTTTTTGTGCAAGAGCGCACTGGAATAATGACCTGTTAACGGGCAAGCATACAGAGGTCTTAACAATATTTTCTACTTCCATAAGTGTCAGAAGTTGACAGCAAAGAGATTGGAGTTGGTTTGGCTCTCTCTCTGGGTGGGGAAAGACCTGAAGGTCTCATACCTGTACATGACTGTTGACAAACAGGCAAAGCTTGCTGTAAGCAGCATTGTCTGTTTTAAAAACGGTTCTGATTCTGAAGATGGTGGGAAAACTGGATGGGGTACTTTGAGCTTATGTGTGCACGCTTTCACAGAGCTGGAAAAGAGGACCATACTAGGAATGAGGAGATTTCCCCGTTCTTTTATTGTTCTGTGGGGTCAGTCTGCCCCTGAATGCCCTTGAATTCCATTTTAACTCTGAGAATTTCCAGGATTAATTCTAAAATTGGAGCATGCGTTCCTCCCATGCACCGGTATCTTTCCCTCACCTCTGCAGGACTGCTGTGCCTTGATGAAAACCAATCTCGATGTTGTACCAGTTGGATCAAGTTGTTTTTTCCTGTGGTATTTTACCAGTGCACATGAGCGCACATGTGCATAACACAAACAGTGCACCAAAAAATATCTCTGCATCATCATATTTGTAGCATCTTTTTTGCAGCATGCACCTATAATGGAGAGGGAGACACAAATGTGGCAAACCACAGATGCCCAACACTGTACCAGTTTCATTAATTAAAATCTGATCAGTGGACGTTTCCTAGTGCATCGCAACCAGCTTTGGAAACCAAACTGCAGTATCTTGGTTTTAAAATCGATTGACGCAGAGACAGGACCGGTCTCCCCTAGCCTGTTGCCTGCTTGGTTCAAGTCCAAGCAGAAATCTGTGTTATGGCAAAGTACAAATCTGGATAGCCCTGTATATATTTAGGAAAGTACTGCAAACTAGTTTGGTTTGGGTGAAGAAAAACGTGAATGGAATTTTGTTGGAGGTCCTGCTGCATGAATGCTTGCATGATGATTCTGAAAATTTGGAGGAGAACATGAGATGTGGCTGTAGAAACAGCTTCGGGTGTCCTGTAAACAAAAAGGGAAAGTCGTAGGGAGGATGAGTTCTTATGCTGCCCGTACCAGAGGAGTGATGGAACTATTCCCTTCCTGGGCACCCCTCCCCAATAACAGGAGAAGCTTGGGACCACACATGAGGAACCTCTGCTGTGGCTCCACCCCCATGCCAGCATGAATTCTTTTTCATTGGATGGATATGGGTGAGAGTCCCTGGAGAAATCAGTTCCCAATAACAGTCATTCAGGAGAATTAAAGTTTATTAAGACATCGATAGGATCCAGAATCGTAATGATTCTTTGTTAGAACTGAGGTCAAGCGTGCAAAGCAAGCAATTATACTACAATCAGATAAGACATTAGTGGCTCTTGGCCAATCGTACCTGAGTATAAAGCCCGCCTAACTAGCGGCATAGGATTCCCAGGGGAAAGAGGATACTAAAGATAGTTCAGGTCTCAAGGTTGCATGGCTAAGTCTAGACAGGTAACAGCATAGTGGTCAGAAACGAAAGTATACATTCTTGTTCTCACCCCCCACATCTCCATGGCAACCAGGCCCAAGAAGGAGCCTGGCTGACAATGGGGAGGAGACAAAGCCAGTCTCCTCCTGCCTCTTGGAAAGGAGCCATGTGGAGGTGGCGTGCCACTAGAGCCACAGGAGACGCCCATAGCTGTGTGCTTTCTGCACTTGGCTAGAATATCCAAAGCTGAGCATAGGAATCTTCTCCCCCTGTCATGGGGCAGGCCATTTTCCATTGCGGAGGTGTGTGTGTTTCCTATACTCCATTAAGGATGTTTTCAACAAAGATCACTAGGATACAGTTTGTGCTTCTTTATCATTCCCAAAGTTGCTTCGATTAAAGAGAAATGATTTATTGGATTGACGTCTGAGGGCAGTGTGTCCAAGTGATGGGGCCTTTCCAGCCACAGCCCCTGGTTTCGGAACTCTCTCCTCTTGGAAGTTTATCTGTTTCCTGTCTCCATCCAGTGTAATTTTAAAATGTACCTCTTCTAAATAGCCAGTTTGGTGTAGTGGTTAAGTGCACGGACTCTAATCTGGGAGAACCGGGTTTGATTCCCCACTCCTCCACTTGCACCTGGCTGGATGACCTTGGGCAAGCCGTAGTTCTGGCACAGCTGTTCTTGGAAAAGAGCAGTTTCTGTCAGAGCTCTCTCAGCCCCACTGACTTCACAGGGCGTCTGTTGTGGGGAGGGAAAGGGAAAATGAGTTTGTAAGCCACTCTGTGACTCCCTTGGGTAGTGAAGGGCGGGGTATAAATCCAATCTCTTCTCTTCTCTCTTATGTCTGATTAGGGTCTTTTTAAAAAACTTTTTTTTTTCTGGTTACGGATTATGTCCTGCTGTTTTTGTATTATTCTGTGCTACTTTTAAATAGTGATTTTGAGGGGGGAGTCGTTCACTGCCACCCTGTGCCAAGGAGCTCCAGTCTGAGACGTGGTGCCCTGGATGACAGGGTCAGCGTATTGCTTCTAAGGTTTAGCTGGTTTTCTCGTGCACCTGTGCCTTTAAATGTTTACTTTTTATTATGAGAGTTTTAGGTTTTTGTTGCTTACATTGTATCTTGTGTTTTCTTTCAAGTGGAAGATTAGGGTACAGGTTATCTCAGTAAAGAACAATCCAGTTTCATGAACTTCCTTCCCGTCAGGAAATGAGAAACCCTGTGTTGTGCAGCGTACCCACAATATGATTATTTTTTTTTTGCTTGTACATAAGAAGAGCCCTGCTGGATCAGACCAGTGGTCCATCTAGTCCTGCCTCCTGTCTCACACAGTAGCCAAGAAGTTATTCTGGAGGGCCGACAACAGATCATAAGGGCCAAGCCTGCTAGGTGCAATTGCTGCTTAGTCATAGTAATATGATGCTTTAGTCTGGGTAAAGGAGAACTGCACACAATCTTTAACCTTAACTTGATGCACTAGACTGCAGATTTGATGTATGAGGATGCCTTCTGTCATGGGATCTGGGATGGGGGGGCAGGACTGTAGCCACGGGTGCTCTTGGGGGCAATGCCCCCTCCTGAGTTTGTCCTGCCCCCCAGCTCTCAGTCCCCCTCCTCTCCTGTCCCCCAGGAGTTAGAGGAGCCTGGGGCTGCTGGTCGGGAAGCAGTGAGAGTGGATGGATGGCTGACACCCGCCCGGTGGAGGGAGGGGGCAAGCAAGAGCGGGTAGGGAAGGAGTGTGCGCCCAGCACCTCTGGTGCCACCCCCATCCCAAATTGCCGAGCAAATGAGAGCCATGATGGGCCTGCCACAAACCAAATCGGAGGGCAGAAGGGGCAGCAAACGCAAGTGCTGTTTGACCCTGCCTAAAGCATGGCCCCCACTGCCCCCCCTAAAATGTTCTGGCTATGGGGCTGGGGGGAGGAGTGTATTTTCCTGCACATTGCTTGACTGATTTGTGCTTTTGCAAACAGTGTAGCTTTCTGTGCCGGGGTATTTTAGAATCCTGAGGGGTTTTTTTAATCAGCGCCCAGATGCATAAACTTGACCAGAACGGCTGCAGAGTGAGACGGGCTCCTCTTTCCAGGCGGCTCTGTTTCCCCGCCTTCCAGGGAGCCAGTTTTCCTCTGCAGTTCTCTGGCACTGGAGCACCACTTTAGTGCCGCCTTGGGCCTCTAATAAGAAATGACGTTCAGGATGTGCCAAGGGGAATTACAGGGCCGTGGTGTGTTTTTTTCCAGCTATGGTGCTCAAGAATGATTTTGTAATTTCCTACAAGGTAATTGCAACCAAATCAGACCTCTTCTGCTAGCGCGGCGGTGCCAGCCGGGGCTTTGGCCTCCAGCCCTTCGGCTCTTTGCTGCCTAGCAGTGGTGTGAATTAGTCATCTGGCTCGGCGCTTCAAGAGAAGCAGCTGCCTCTTTCTTTTTTTTTTCAAATCTCTTCTGCAAGGCGCAGTGGGCTTGCAGAGGTTATCATAACAGTTTTGGCTGCACGTGAGTTTCCCCGTTTGTGAAGGAAAAGCCAGAGGGAGCACGGGAGCTGGATGGCGCTCCTCGCAGTGTGGCCAGGCCTGGCACAGTCAGGCCTCGTGCCGGCAGTGGAATAATGAAAGAGGTCTGTTTTCCCCACCGGGCTGTGATTGATAGGCTAAAGGAAGGTGCGGAAAGCGACCGGGATGCAGGATGGACTGAGATTCAGTATGGACCCCTTGCTGCTCCTCTGGGGCTCATCCGTAAACAGGAGTGCGAACCAGAAGCTTACATTTCCCAGTGGTCGCCATGTCTGTGCCGTTGTGTGCACATTTTTATTATTTCCTCACTGGGGACAATTGGGGCCCTAGCCCTCCAGTGTTGCAGCCAAATGAGATGTGACCGGACAATCAAGCACTCAGCGAGGACAGAACTACATTTCCCAGCGTCCCTGGCACTTTGAAAGCTCCTTGAGAATCAGTCCGGATCAGTGTTCCCTCTAAGCTGTGGGGTCTTGTGAGCAGAAATTCTACTTTGTGTGCCACTGGCATTAAAGCTGTGAGTGAGCAGTTTGGCTGCTGCATAAATCAGTTTGCTTCGGAGCCGTCCTTTCTGAGCTAAGACAAAAATGTGTGAGCCGGAGGCTAAAAAACTGTGAGCTAGCTCACACTAACTCAGCTGAGAGGGAACACTGGTCCGGAGTGCAAAGAAAATTAATCTCCTCCCCGTCCCGTCCTGCTCAGCATCCCAAATTCACTTCAGACAGCCTGTGCAGCCCTTTTCCCAAGTGCACCCTGGGCGCTCTGTGGCTGCTCTGAAATCTAGTCTCTACAGCAGCTTCAGGCAGTTTAGCTGGACGGAAGCAGAACCTGGATATTTGAAAGGGCAGGCTTAAAAAACAAGTGGTCTCTTTCAAAAGATGGTCAACTGGCCACCCTAGTTTGGTAGGCCTGGCCACTCAGGCGCATCTGTTGTTGGATGCTTTTTGGGCAGACGGGGGAGGGGGTTCCATGCAACACAAATGTTCTCTTAGAATGGGTTTAATTGCTTAAGGCTTTCTTTCAAAATGAAGAGCTACTCTGCCACCTTTTCCGGTTCCTCCTGGAAAGCATATGGCATCTCTAATAGTTTTTATTCCAAGTATCTAAAATCATAATCTGATGGAATCTCTGTGCTTGGGAGTCCGTCCGTCCCCCCCGAATACTGGAAGCCAATTATGACCTGACAGAAACTCTGCAATTGCATTGCAGCAAAATAAATGAGGGCAAAAACCAGAAGTGTGCCTTCCTTTCCTGAACCAATCTAAGGTAGCTCCCAAAGGTTTAGCCTGCCATTTATTGCATATTACTTGTCACTTGGCATGTGATTATGCTATCAGACTTGCCCTCCCCATCAAAGCCTAACTTTGAGCCTGCATTGTTCACACAGATCTTTCCCCTCATCTCAGGTCTACAGAAGCTTTCATCTTGAAGGGCAGCTACGCCAAGGTGGGTCTTGTCTATATTAAAGAGACTCGAGGTATATGAATTGGGAATACATTGTAGACATTTAAAAATCCATGATCCAAAGGAGAACAGTGAGCTGGGGTGGGAAGTTTTTAATAACATGGATATCCTATACAACCTGGACAAAACGTGGTGTTTGTTTCGTGGGTTGTCATAGCAATCTGTGCGTGAGAGAGAGAACAGCTCACTAGCTTGCCAGAGGCAAGTTCACGTGGAAGGCATGGTTGTAGATTCGTCACTGTCCGTTGATGAGGGGCCGATTCAGGGCAGTTGGTGACACTGCCGGATTGGATGGGGAGACCGCATTTCAAGTCCTGCCCTGCCATGCACCACTCACTGCCAGCCCACAGGGTTGTTGTAAGGATGAAATGGGGAAACTGGGGCCATGTATGCTGCCCTGAACTCTGTGGAGAATGTGTGGATAAAAATCAGGTAGATCTGAGAGTGAAGCAATAACTGGCTAGGGGTGCTCTCATCTGATTGAGTTCTGGTCGCTTCCCTCCCTCCGGTATCTTTTCTGATGGCCTCTATTGGCAGGGCCGGCAGGGAACCAGGCCCCCCTTGGGACTGAGTTCCCTCCTCTGCCCAGCCCCTTCCATCTGGTAGCACCTTTGCAATAAACAGCCACTGGGCAGGCGGCCCCGTCTTATTTATTGTCCAAGGACAGTCGAGAATCCCAGGCTTTGGGCAAAAGAGAACACAATCTCAGTTGGTTAAATCAACAAAATGTTGCTGTCACAAAAGCCCTAGTTTGTGACATGGTAGAAGAATTCCTAAACCAGGAAGCCTTCAGTCTGGGCTCCGTACTCAAGGGGACGGGGAAGGGAATTAACCGCTCTCCTCACAAACAGACTGGAGTTTGTTTGCAATGTCTGAGAAGAGGAAGGCACTATGGTGGTACAAAACAGAACTGTTTAGGGTGGAATCTTTGTAAGGAATACATTTTTATAAGATTTCACGTCTGTGCAAATTTCCTAGATGTGCGTATGGGTTTTTATGGTATTGGTTTCTTTAAAAAAAAATCAAACCCTTCGAGTCTGTGCAAAAAAAAAGGCAAAAGATAACTGAAGTAAATAATAAACTTTTTGAGGTGACTTGGGAACGGGTTTTTGAGGTAACAAATGCTGTCCGGTGCAACTAAAAGATCTCTGATCACAGAAACTGAGGCTGACTAGGAATCTCTTCCTAGGAGACTCATTTACCCGCCATTTCCACTTCAAGGAGTTTTGACAGAACTTCATTGCAGGGGGAGGGATGAATAAGTTTTGCTACCCTTCCTTTCAACAATGCTGGGTTTGTGCAGAGGAGGTTGGCAGTTAGTTAATTTGAGGGAGTTTTTAATTTTTTTTTTTTTAAAGAAACTTCCTGTTGATCACAAGCAAAGCTCTGTCCTGCGGAAAACCACACGCGGTGTGCTGAAAGCTGCGCTGTAGCATTTCACAGATGCCTTTTTGTCCACATTGTGTTTTGGACCTCCGGTGAAGGCAGTCCAGTAGTGCTTCTGCAAAGGTTAATTCAGACAGGCTGAGTGTTGCAACACAAGCCACATTGAATTTGCAGCTGCCAGGGAGAGAGTGTCCCCGTGCCCCCCCGCCTGGTCTGTAAACGTTACACTGCCCTACTTACAAAAGGAGATCTTAGAGCAAAATGTGGTTGATAAGCGAATGGAACTGGCCCATTTTTCAGGAGGAAAATCGACCTGTCTCTGGGCTGCACATCTTCAACGTGAAAGGATTTCGTTCCTGAGGTGGAAAAGCCTTCCATGTCTTTCCCCATGGTATATACCTTGCCCCGAGAAAGGCAGTAAATGGCTGAATGGGGATGAACCCAGTCCCAGTCCTAATCTGACACTCTGACCACTTTGCTGTTTGATTGGCTTTTTTGTTTGAAAGAGCGTTCCATCATGGCAAGGAGATCCTCTGTCGGCTGTATCAACAGAAGTATAATGTCCAAATCATTTGAAGTTATAGTGTCACTTTACTCTGCCCTGGTTAGACCTCACCTTGAGTATTGCATTCAGTTCTGGGCATCACAGTTTAAGAAGGATATTGGCAAGCTGGAATGTGTCCATAGGAGGGCAACGAAGATGGTGAGGGGTCTGTAGACCAAGTCCTATGAGGAAAGGTTGAAGGAGCTGGGTATGTTTAGCCTGGAGAGAAGACAACTGAGAGGTGATATGATAACCATCATCAAGTACTTGAAGGGCTGTCATATATGGTACGGAATTGTTTTCTGTTGCCCCAGAAGGTTGGACCAGAACCAACAAGTTGAAATTAAATCAAGAGTTTTTGGCTAAACATTAGGAAGAACTTCCTGATAGTTAGAGCGGTTCTTCAGTGGAACAGGGTTCCTTGGGAGGTGGTGGGCTCTCCTTCTTTGGAGGTTTTCAAGCAGAGGCTAGATGGCCATCTGACAGCAATGCTGATTCTGTGAACTTAGGCAGATCATGAGAGGGAGGGCAGGAAGGGTTGCATCAGTTCTCTTTCTTACATGCCCAGGGAATTGCCGATCGCCACTTTGGCGTCAGGAAGCAATTTTTTCTCCAGGCTAATTTGACCGGGGATCCTGGAGGGTTTTTTTGTCATCTTCTGCGCATGGAGCAGAGATCACTGGGGGTGTGAGGTGGAGGTATTTGTGCATTTCCTGCATTGTGCAAGGGGTTGGACTAGATGACCCAGGAGGTCCCTTCCAGCTGTATGATTCTATGATCTGAAGTGGTACAGTCCAAAATGCCAGTTAACCCCTCCTTGAGAACTGCCACACAAAGCAAGGAGCCACAAGTGGAATCTGCTCAGCAGTGAAGAAGCCCACAGGATACCCAGCACTCTCACGTGCAGAAATGTTGGCCATTCCCCTTTCTCCTGGCCTCCAAATGGACTTTGGTTGGGTCAGCAGTGTGTACAGATTGTGCAGTTTTGGCCAGGAAGAACAGCCAATCTGGTCTACTGAGCCAGTCAGGAGTTCCTCTAAGATAAATGCCCAGAAGGGCAGGCACGGGCAACTTTCCTTCCAGTCTTTCCAAACTGATAGCTTTTCTTTTGCCCCAGTGGACCACTGTCCTTAGCACGGCACAAAGCCAGCTGTGGACCATATGGATATGTGGACCATCAAGTCTCAGCTGATATACAGTGACCCCACTGGGTTTTCAAGGCACAATTTATTCAGAGCTTGTTTGCCAGTGCCTTCCTCTGCATAGCAAGCCTGGGCTTCCCATCCAAGTACGAACCAGGGCCGACCCTGCTTGGTTTCCAAGATCTGTCAAGATCAGGCCAGCCTGAGCCGTCCAGTTCAGAGTGGATATGACATAACCTCTCTTGACTCCTCTCAAGTATGATTTAATGACTCTACCCTTGGCTATTAGCTGGCTGTCAGCTGTTGGCCTTCTTATGACTCAACTCTGCAACTTTTTTTTTTAAAGTTGTTCAGTGTCCTTTCCGTTGCCTGCGCTGCTTCCCACTTTTCACGAGCTGCAAATGTTTTCTGTCTTGTCGGCTCCGTGGCAGAGCATCTGCTTTGCATGGAAGATGTCTCAGGTTCGGTCCCTGGCATCATTGGGAAGGGCTCTTCTCTGTGGAGCAGCTACCAGCCGAAGTAGTCGCCTGGGAATGCACACCAATCTAACATATACTGGTCTATCAGGGTCAGTCTTGTCTACTCAGAGTGGCAGTGGTTCTCCGGGATCTCAAGCGGAGGCCATTCACATCACCTTCTACCTGATCCTGATGCTGGGGACTGAACCTTGGGACTTTCTGCGTGCCGAGCAGATGCTCTGCCTCTGAGCCATGGTCCCTCCCCAGTGAACTGAATGCTCCACTAGTCGGGCTCAATAGTATTGTACACCTGAACCCACAGGGCATTCAGTCAATGAACATAGAATATGCTGGCCTTGCTCCTATCTTCATGTGATAGCAGGCTCCTGAGCATGGCACCTGTGCACACAGGAAGTGTACATACATATACTCAGGGCTCTTTTTGTAGCAGGAACTCCTTTGCCTATTAGGTGACACACCCCTCATGTAGCCAATCCTCCAAGAGCTTACAGTAGCCCCTGAAAGAAGAGCTCTGTAAGCTCTTAGAGGATTGGCTACATGAGGGGTGTGTCGCCTAAAATGCAAAGCAGTGCCTGCTACAAAAAGAGCCCTGCATTTACTCCCTCCATATGATCCGAATCTTTCAGAGAGCAGTGTCTTCAGTGATGGAGAGGAAGCTTCCTCCACGCATGGGCACCGTGCTCACAAGCTGGCAGTTGCGAAGAAGAGGAGGAGGAGGTGGTGGTGGTGGTTGGATTTATACCCCGCCCTTCACTTGGGAGTCTCAGAGCAGTTTACAGTCTCCTTCCTTTCCTTTCCCCATAACAGACACCCTGTGAGGTTGATGGGGCTGAGAGAGCTCTGAGAGAACTACTACTGAGAGATCTGTGAATGACCCAAGATCACCCAGCTGGCCTCAAATGGAGGAGTGGGGAATCAAACCCAGTTCTCCAGATCAGAGTCCGCTGTCCTTAACAACTACATCAAACTGTAGAGACGGATGGATGGACCGGTGCACTCAGGCCTGCTCTCCCTCTCTGTGCCTTGAGGCTAGTAAAAGGCAGCTTCATATGCAATTCTCAAGGGTGGGACACTCTAACTCAATGGCTGAGCATGTGCCCAACCATACAGGAGGTGCTGGTTACCTCCAGTTAGAGGGATCTCACCTAGCAGAGCTGGAAAGACTTTTCTCTGCCCATGGCCCTGAAGAACCCGTGTCAGTTGGAGTAGGCCTTATCAAGACAGTTAAACTGATGAGAGTCAGAATACCAGCCCATCCATCCCAGCATTGGCTCTTAACTTGCAGCTTCTTACGTTTGTAAGAGTTTCTGTTAATATTTGCTTTGTACTGAAAAAGACTCACAAAGATGCGTCTCTGTGGAATTTCTTTGAGTTTAATGCTAATTGGGATAGTCCCACTGCAATTGTCGGGATGTTTAGCCTATAGAAGAGGCTGAAGAATCAGTAGAAGGATATGCTGTCAGTTTTCAAATATTGAAGTGTCTGTCAGAAGGATGAGAGAGCACAATTATTCACCGTGCCCACAGAGGATAAGGCAAGGCGCGCCTGTTCCAGAAGCTGGAGGATAAACATTAACGGGGGGGGGTGGATTAAAAACGATACGAGACATCCGTAGAAGCTTACGACAAGCTCAAAACAGGCTATCGATGATGCCCTGCTCTGTTGTGGAAGATAATGCTTTATTTGCACGCACAGGATTGGAGGATAGCATTTTGTTTGCAATATACTGAGTGAGTGGAGAAGCCATGATATTTGCAAGGAGGCAGGCAAGTATGTGCAGATTTACTGAAGGCTCCAGCAACCAAATGATCATATTATCTCAAGTTTCTGGCTTGGTGTTTGAAACTAGTTTGAAGTGGATGTTACAAGGCTTGTGCCTCATTATTCTGCTTTGCATCCTCGCTCTAACCTGGAGGACTCACCTTTGAACGAAACGTTGCCTTGCTGTGCCAGACCGTTCCTTTGTTCACCTTCTTGCTGCGGCATTTAGGTGTTTTCCCTCTGAGGTGGAGGACAGCTCCATGGGTTATTCCCACAGTTCCTTCAGGGAGGCAGGAAATACTTTTCCCCACTTCCTCCAGGTGCCTTCGGAATAGCCCATTCCTTTCCGTTTCTGTTCCCGCCTCTTAGGGAGTAGCAGCAGTAGACAGGGCTTACCATTTCTATCTACTTTTCCCCATCTAAATAGCTCTTTTTCCTTCCCTTTTTCTTTGATCCCTGACCCTTTCTACAGTCTTTCTCTTCTTTACTTTCCCTTCATGGGAGAAGAAGAAGTCGATGAGGTTTGACTTTTTTCCTGGTGCTTTTGCATCCGTGCACCCAAACAGCTTTTCCTCAGGAGAGGGATAAGTGCGCCACCGCAGCAGTGGTTGCAGCATAGATCTTCAGTGGGGCCGACTTGCCTTCCCAGCTTGTTCGTGCCACCACAACGGACCCAGTTGAAGCGGCGGCGGCAGCACAGTGCGCTTCCAAGCAACCTCGGCTGCATGGAGAGAGGGAGCCCGCCAATCCCGGGTGGGTGAAGAACGGTGGTGGCCATTTTGAAGATGCTGCAGTTGATCCCGGCAGCCTGCCGAACCCCCTACAGGGCCACTTGGGGACGGAAGGAGCAGACCAAGCCTCCTGTCCAGCGCCCCTCAGACCCGACACGAGCCTTGGAGCTGCTCTTCAGCCAGGTAACGTACCTGTAATGGGCAACCTGATTGCCTCTCCAGGACTTATGCAAGTCTTTAGGCAAGCCATGCAGGGAGAAGTGTCCTCTTTCTGTACCAAGATGGGGCCGACTACCCAAGGGGCTTCCCAATCCCCCTCACTCCGGTCATACACCACCAAAGCAACCCAGAAGCCCCCCACACACATACTCACCAGGATGCCAAGGGGAGAACACTAGGAAGAGGAGAACTCCTCTGTATCCATGATTGAGGACAGAGAGGAGGGGGAATTTCTCTCTGATGAGGAAGAGGGGGAGATTAAGGTGCCAGAACAGTCCAGCTGGTTTTTTCAAAGCCGAGGACTACTACTACTACCTCTTGACCAAGGCTATCAAAGCATTACATATCCAGGATACCTCCTCTCCTGCTGAGCAGAAACCCTCTGGGTCCAGACGGAAGTCAAAATCCAGGGGAAACACTTGAGTTTTTTCCCCCTGAGGAAAGGGTAGAAAATGTATTTCCCTTCCCTGAATATTTTGAACATCAGCTGAGGGTGGAGTGGGACATAGCCCACAGCAAATAAGCAATTCCCCACCTTTGTGAGGAAGCTTCATGTCTTACCTAATTATGCCATTGTAGGTACCTCCTGTAGACAGACCAGTGGCAGCACTCCAATCTGCAGGTCTCCTATCAGAAGATGGCCAAGGCACTATACGTGATCCAGCAGACAAGAAGGCTGAAGCTGCCCTTAAAAAGATCCGTGAGGTGATTGCCATGATGGTGAGAGCTGCCACCATGGCATCTATTGCTTCCAGGGCCTCCATAGTGTGGATTTGTAAGCCAATCCAACTTCTTCCAGAGAACAAGCGGGGTCTGATGGAAGGAGCTTCTTGCATACTCAAGGCTACCTCCTTTACTACTGATTCCACTTTAGACATACTGACTTTTGAGTCTCAGGCGATGGCCTCCACAGCAGTGACGAGGACTGCTCTGGCTAAGGGCATGGCAAGCTGGCTTTCAATCCAAGTCAATAGTCACAGCTTACCCCTTCCAGGGGGATCGGCTTTTTGGTGATGCCTTAGAACATAAGAACATAAGAGAAGCCAATGTTGAATCAGGCCAATGGCCCATCTAGTCCAACACTCTGTCACACAGCGGCCAAAATATACCAGGTGCCATCAGGAGGTCCACCAGTGGGGCCAGGACACTAGAAGCCCTCCCACTGCTGCCCCCTCCAACACCAAGAATAGAGTGCATCACCTGCCCCATACTGAGAGTTCCCATCTATACCCTGTGGCTAATAGCCACTGATGGACTTCTGCTCCATATGTTTATCTAATTCCCTCTTGAAACTGTCCATGCTTGCAGTTGCCACCACCTCCTGTGGCAGTGAATTCCATGTGTTAATCACTCTTTGGGTGAAGAAGGACTTCCTTGTATCTGTTCTAACCCGACTGCTCAGCAATTTCATGGAGTGCCCACGAGTTCTTGTATTGTGAGAAAGGGAGAAAAGTACTTCTTTCTCAACCTGCTCAATCCCATTCATAATCTTATAAACCTTAGATAAAATCTGAGTGGAGACATGTGACAAGAAGAAAGCCATGCCCAGAAACATATGCCGGGCCGACAGGTGAGGGTCTCACTCCTTTTGTACGCAACACTCTTGGACCAGGTTTTGCCAAGACTCCAAGAAGACCACCTGGGATGCAACCAAAACTTCATCCAAAAGAGGCTCCTTTGGAACCAGATTTCACAAATCCCCCTTCAACAAGAATGTTGAAGACAGAGGGAACCGCAATGCTGAGCCCAAACGGGGCGACTACGCATCACTTCCAGTGGAGGCTCACCTGCTTCACTTCCACCTCACCTGGACAGACTCACACATGGACTCCTGGGCATTGGAAATCGTGTCACACCGTAGGATTCTGTTGTCCTCCTCCAGAAAGGTTTCTGGTTTCACCTTTCAGCAACTCCGCCCACAAGAGAGCCATGGTCAACAGGGCTCTACATTATCTCTTGGGCATCAGAGCCATGGAACCGGTCCCTTCTCATGAGAGGAGATGAGGTGTTTCCTCAATCCTGTTCCTGGTGCCCAAGAAAAATGGCGACTGGAGGGCCATCTTGAACCTCATGTTCCTGAACAAGTATATCAAGTTGTGCCACTTCTGCATGGAGACGTTGAGATCCATAACAGAGACCTTGACACTGGACGACTTTCTTACTTCAATAGATCTCACAGAGAGGCCTGTCTTCATGTCCCAATACATCCTACCCACAAAAGTTTACTCTGATTCGGTGTGGCTGTTCAACACTCTTGTTCGGCCTGTCCATGGCACCCTGGCTCTTCTCCAAATGAATCTTCAGTCCTGTAGTGCACCTCAGGAAACAAGGGATACACATCCATCAGTATCCGGATGACTTGTTGGTACGGGGCAACAACAGATCTGCTTCCATCCGGAACACCGAAGTCACTCTGCAGTGTCTACAGAATCACAGGTTCATGGTCAACCTGTCAAAAAGTTCCCTCCATCCATCGCAGAGGATCGAACATCTGGGAGTTGTGATCACCATGGTCCATTCAAGGTCAGTCGTCATGGGATGAGCGACCTCTTCTAATCAACCTCCTGAAACTCAGGGCAATTCGACATGCACTGAAACACTTCAGTCCCAGGATTCTGGCCCAACACGTCCTGGTCCGGATGGACAACATCTCGGCCCAGGCGTATCTCAACAAGCAGGGCATCTCCCAATCATCCCAGCTGCATCAGGAAGTAATGCAGATACTGACATGGTCCAAAAAGAACATCGCCTTGATAAGGGCAGAACACATCAAGGGGACTATCAACACTCAGGCAGACTGGCTCAACAAGGAAACCATCTGTCTCTTCATCCAGACCCATTCAACCTAATCACTACTTGTCTGGGGCAACCTCTAGTAGATCTTTTTGCCTCTCTGACAAATCATCAACTTCCAAGATTCTTCACAAGATATTACCACCATGCAGCAGAGCCGACAGACACCCTAACTTTGCCATGGCCCAAGGGTCTGCTCTATGCTTTTCTGCCCTTTCCTCTCATCCCCAGGACCATGCAGAGGATCTGGGAACTGAGAGCAGAAGTGATTTTAGTTGCTCCTCTACAGACGCATCGCCCCTGGTTCTTGATTCTGAGGGAACTGTCAGTTAATCCACCATTGACTCTTCCGTTGACTCTGGGCATACTTCTACAGGGTCCAGTCTGGCATCCCTGCCCAGACTGGTTGTACTTGACTGCCTGGAGACTGAGTGGCAGAATTTTGCCCGATTAGGTTACTCAACCCAAGTCATGGACACCATACTAGCTTCCAGAAAGCAGTCCACCATTCACATTTATAATACTACGTGAAAAGTCTTCATGAGGTGGTACAGGAGGAAGAAGACTGACCCCATATCTCTCTCTGTGGTCGTAGTTCTATCCTTTCTGCAAGAAGGACTGAACTCTGGCCTGAAGTCATCGACATTGTGCAGAGAGATGGTGGCTCTTTCCACTGTGCTATCCCCTTGGGTGGCTATAAACTGACAAAACATCCCCATGTCCAACTTTTTCTACAGGGTCACCACCTCAAGTCCACCGGTTTCCCATATGGAGGTTACACACCGTATTGATCAAAGCACCCTTCGAGCCTCTCAGAGGGGTCAGTCTGAGTTGGCTGAGGATAAAGACCCTTTTCTTGATGGCAATTACTTCTGCACGACGGGTGTCAGAACTTAGTGTGCTTTCTGTCAAATCTGTGTTGTGCATTTTCCACAAGGACAGATCCCACCTTCCAGCCAAAGGGTCCTCTGCCTTTCATCGTTCTCAGGAAATCCACC
The DNA here is from genome assembly GCA_029375565.1 of Gekko gecko. NCBI lineage: Eukaryota > Metazoa > Chordata > Lepidosauria > Squamata > Gekkonidae > Gekko > Gekko gecko. Next base: position 236,652,942 of record JAPDNY010000004.1, read on the forward strand.
TACCGACCTTTTGTCCACATCCTACACATCCCAAGGAATTTAAATGGCACACCTTGGACGTTAGAAGAGCACTTATGATATACATTGTCAGGACTGATCCTTTCAGGAAAACGGACGCTATGTTCGTCAACATTTCCCCTCCCAGAAAGGGGGACAGGATGTCCAAGACATCAATCAACACGGTACTCAGGTTTTGCATAGTGGAGATCTACAGGGCTACTGGTTTGGATGTTCCTGTGGGGATTACGGCACATTCCTTGTGAAGTGCTTCCACTTATGCAGCTTTTGCCAACCAGGTGTCAGTTGAAGAGGTCTGCAGGGTAGCAACATGGATGTCTATCTCTATGTTCATTCGTCACTAGAAGTTAAACACCGTGGCATCCGCAGATGCAGCATTTGGAAAAAGAGTTCTTCAGCACATCATGATGTCAGCTGATGCTGATGACCCACCCATCTGAGGACACTGCTCAGGGAGGTCCCATGGAGATGTCCTACACCTCAGAGGGAGAACGGCCCATTGGCACTTATCATGAAGGGTCTGTCTACTCTGAGGTCAGGAGAACATCTCGGCCCTCCCATCTTCATCATCATTCTTTTCTGCATTGCTGTTCTCTTCTTCCTCCTTTTTCTTGCTGAATTCCTTCACCTTTACTGTTATGGTTCACATTATAGTTCACATTAATGATGTTGTGTTCTTTCAGTGTAACAGGTTATTTAGAACTCACTGCTTTTGTAGTCCCAGAACTGAAAGGAATGGGCTATTCCAAAGGCATCTAGAGGAAGGGGAGGAAAATATTTCCTGCCTCCCTAAAGGAACTGTGGGGATAACCCATGGAGATGTCCTCCTGATCTCAGAGGAGAAAGACCCTTCACGGTAAATGCCAATGGGCCGTTCTTTACTGCAGTGTTTTATCAAGGTGTGCATGTTGTTGATAATAGGATTGGGGGAGATGCAAATTGTGTGAAGGAACTGAAAGCAGTTATAAAATGGTGCTCAGTAGTAATGGTCAGACTAGGACTTCGGATTCCTACCCAGCTGTGAAGCTCAGTGAAGAAGAGCTTTGCTGGGTCAGACCAGTGGCCCATCTAGTCCAGCGCCCTGACTCACACCACGGTCAACTATTTGCCAACAAGCAGGGTTTAGAGACTGAAGCTTCCTGCTGGTGGTCCCTCTATCAATTAGGTGGCCTTGTACTAGTCATTCTCTCAGCCTAGTCTACTGCCCATCAGGCCCGTACCCAGGATTTTGTGGCTCGTGGGGCAAGTTTTTTTTTCTGGTGGGGCTGACATTCTCAGTGCAGAAAGAAAAGCCATTCAGCCAATAGAAAGCTGTTACCAGGAGAGATCTCTAAATTGCAAGCTGTCAACCACTTTAGATGACAGTTCTCAGCTACTGCAAGTTAATCACTCCTGCTAGCTTAAGCAGCGATTCTGATCACGAGCTGGCAGGTGGGGGTGATGACTTCTATAGTCAAGAAAGTGAACACGTAGGCAGAAAAGCTCTCTTAAAGGAGACTAGTTTCTTGACACAAGAGTTAGAAGGGATCCTAGAGGTTCCCTACTCCAACCCCTTGCTCAGTGTGGGAATTAGTCAACTACAGCACTCCACTCTGCTTAAAGGAGTGTATGCCTTTAAAAATGTTTTGAAGTGATTTTTAAAAAGCATTTACAGGAGAAATTCTTGTGGGGCTGTGCCTTTAAGAAAAGGGGCGGGGCCCCCAAAGTGTCACCGTAGCTATGGGCCTGCTGCCCATACTGGGTGTTTAAGGCGGGGGGGGGGATGGGACCTTTTATGCCACCCTGAGCTTCTTAGAGAAAGGACAGAAAACAAATGGCACAGGCTGTAGGTGCTTATCTCGTGGACTAATACAACCGGAATTAAGGAGTAGAATTCATAGAATCATAGAGTTGGAAGGGGCCATACGAGACCATCTAGTCCAACCCCCTGCCCGATGCAGGACCAGCCTAAAGCACCTCTGACAAATATTCGTCCAGCCTCTTCTTGAAAGCTTCCAGTGAAGGGGGGGCTCATCACCTCCCTAGGCAGCCGATTCCTTAGGCAGGTGATTCATAGAATGGTAAAGGATCTGAACTGGGGAGGTCTGCTAATTCCTACCGATACTGAATACCAGATTCGGCCATACATTTCCCTGTCTCCGCTCTTAGCACAGTCCAATTCAGAATGACACGGTTTGTCATCTTCCACTTGAGCTCAAGCGCACGCTTATGGCTTTTAAAGTAAGTGAATTTAACCCCCTGTGAGGTCCCCAGGTTGTAACCGGAACATTCATTCTGTCACTTTAAAGCAAATAATTAAGCGGCAGGCAGATGGAGTACCTTCCCCTTTTCCTCCGGTTCTTCCTTGCTTTCATCCATTCACCCTCATTCCTCTCCTGCGGTGCGGCACACCTGGAGTCCTGCTCACTATAGCAAACACAGCCAGAAGCTGATGAAAGGCGCAGGCCAGGGATACGGAGGCAGCTGCATCTCCCACTTAATCAGTGGTTTTTAAAGGGAGATGAGAGAGCTCAGGGTTGCAGCTTGGCAGTCCTGCGCCTTCCTTCTGGGTCTGCCTGGTGCCATTATATCTTTTAATCCACTTTTTTTTGAATGCACAGATAATATCAACCAGCTGTTCATAATCTGCTTTTTCAGCTTGTCCAAGCAACGCTCTGAGCTGGATTCTGAAGTAGCTCGGACGTGTGTCTCCCCCTTCCTGGGTCTCTGTCCTGCAGCCAGCTGTTACTTTAGCCCCTGCTTATAATAAATGCAAGGAGGACGGTGGTATAAGGAGTGTATCTTATCTTTATTTTTCAGCAAGCAAAAGGTAGCAGTTTGGCGTGCTCAGCCCTTTACAGCCTCAGTGATGCACCTGTTAGTTTTGCATTAGACAGAGGAAGCACAGTGAGATTATGTTGTGCTCACCTTTACGGAATCAGTGAAACAATTACCAGCTTTGCAATATTTCCCCCCCCTCCTCGGGTTCCGGTCTTCTCCATGTGGGCGTAGCCAGTAATGATCTTTAGAGATGTAGAATTTTGCAGTGCACAATATAAAATGTTGATGATGGATTTAGTATCTATTGTGAAAATATACCTCTGTAATAAATGCTTGTAATAGGCTTTGTTGACCCATGGAGGATCGGAGAGTCTGAGCTTCTCTGCAGAGTTGTGTTGAAGCATCGTTTGCGGAGCGTCTCCTAAAAAGCACAGGCGGGGTGGCTGCTCAGGAAAGACGGGAGGAAAATAAGCTGGGTTCTTGTTTCATCAGAAAGGTAACCTCAAAAGTTTTGGGTTAACTTTCTCGTGTAGGGTTGTGTTTTTCTCCCCCTCCCCCTTTTGGTTGTACTTTCCTGTTTCATCAACCAGCTGGAGTTGGTGATGAGCACAAGCTTGGAGCCTTGTTTATGCCTGTGCTTGCCTCTCGTGGGGCTGCTGAGTGAGATTGTCCAGAGCTTTGGGGTTGGGTGTTGTCAATGTGTAAATGACCCCCAGCTCTGTATTTCAAGTCTCCAGATCCTTCTCGGTTCTGAACTGGCGCTTCGAGGCTGTGGTCAGGTGCCTAAGGCAGAACAAACTGGAGCTGAATCCAGACAAGATGGAGGTAACGCTGGCTGAGGAGGCTGATAATCCTAGAAGGGCTGAATCCACTTTTCCTACAGAGAGTAACACTGGCTTTTTTCAGAGCAGATTAAAAGCTTGGAGGTGCTCATGGACCCTCCCTTGCTGTTTGAAAAGCAGGTTGGCTTGGTGGCCAGGAGCGCTTTTTATCGGCTGCCGTCTGATTTGCCAGCTTTCTCATTTCTGAGACTCAGCTGCTGTGGGCGTGCCGATCCAGGCTTCTGTAACCTCACAGTTGGATTACTGCAATGCAGTCTAGGTGGGGCTGCCCTTGAAGACAGCCTGGAAACTACGACTGATGCAGAATGTGGCAGGCCAGTTGCTGTCAAGGGCTAGCCTCCGGGAACACATGTTGCCCATTTTGAAGCAGCTTCATTGGCTGCCAGTCTGTGTCTAAGTTCAGTTCAAGGTGCTGGTTATGACCTTTAAAACCTGTCACAGCCCTGGCACTCTGAAAGTTTGGCCGGCTGGCTCCAAGGAGGGTAGACATGAGCTTGGGAAGGGACTTCTCTGCTTCCCACGGATCTCCCGAAAATGCTGCTCCTGGGAACCTCAAGAATTCTCTGAGAACAAACTGGGGGTTGCAACAGGAAGGTGAACTTGATGGAAATTACACCCCCTCTTCCATTAGGGGAAATTTAGTCTGCATCTAACCCAGTGTTTGCAGATCCAGCTTGTCAGGCAGGATAAAAATATCTTGCCCGATCTCTGAAGGTAAAAAACATGCCATTTTTTTAACATATCTTGTGAGGCTCAGTTGGTTTTGTGGCATGTACTGTGATCTTGTCCAGGCAGTAAAGCCCTGGCTGAGAGAGGTCCAGAGGAGTTAGTCTGTACCTGAGAGCAGCCTTGTATGCCGGGGAAACCCCTGAGTGGAAGATGTCCCATGTAAGTTTCAGTAGCAGGCAAAAGCTTGTGGGATGCTCAGAGAAAGGTATGCATGGGTATAGTCTCCCCTTCTGTTGAAATCCACACTTAAGCCTGCATGTGGCAGAATTCCATGGGTTAGACCAAATTGTCCATGAAACAGAGCTTTCCTGCCTCCCCCTCTCACTGCAGACCACCGTGCTCCTCAAAATGCTGGTCCTGGGAGACTGGGAATAGCAAGGGGCTAATAAGGGGGATTGCAATGAGGTGGAAATCCCCCTCCCCAGTTGGTGGGAAACAACATTTTTATCAAATCCTGGGCATACATTGATTGGTAAAGTCTGAGCCACCAGATTGCTGCTCTGGAAGATGCTGAAATGCTTGGTCATCCAGGCTGCTAGCCCTTGGAACATTTCTCAGTGCTTGGTAGCTCTGGCTCTTAAAAAGCCAGTACTTGCCCTCTGTAAAAACATTTGGGGGATTGCATGGGCTAATCTATGCACAGCTGACATGCATATGTTCCTGTTTTAGGACAGAGAGACTTCACTGGCACACTGCCTCATAATGCCTGTGTGATTCTTCATACTGGCCTGTTGTTCTTGCAAGTCCTAGAGAACAAAAGCAGCTTGGAAGCTAGCATTTCCAGCATAATGATAACTGGGCGGACCAAGACTTTTTAGCAGGCTGTGTACATGGAGGATAAGACCCTGAAATCAGTGGACATGGTTTAATCATGGAGCAGATCTTCCAATCAGAAACCACCATCACCCTGCTGAAGGATCCTGGCAGTGCTAGAAGCCTTTGCCATGACTTCTGCAAACCCCAGTTGCATAAACATCACAGAATAATCTACCTGAAATAGGCAGGTGATTTTTAAAGAAAACATTTGTTGGTTTCTCAGCACAACTGAATAATTGCAATCAACCACAATGCGAGTTGGTGTCGCGTAATGGGGGGTGTTATGTATGTTGCAGTTGGGTCATTTTGTGCTGCAAAATTGTTAAAGTCCACTGCTCTCTGCTGTGTTATCATAGCCATCGCATAGACTTTTGATCCCAGAATATTTGTCCGAGTTGTGTAAGTTTGCCATTCTGGTCATGTAGGAAACACACACACACACCCCGGTTAAACAATACGTCCCCTTTTTTTGGTCAGGATTTGGGGACAGCCTCATCAAACATCTTGTTCCTCATCTCTCTAAGGCAGACATCATCAGAGTGTGAAAAGAACTCAGATCAATACAACTTTAATAAGGAACCCTCTTTATAAATGTCGGTGAAGATGGATGGGGCTATGAGGCTGGCAACACAACCTCAGAGGTGCCCACCTCTCTCTTTCTCTCTCTTTCTGTCTCCCTCTGTTGAAAAGATCGCTCAGAGCTCTGCAAACAGTGCCATGTTCTGAAATGGTAAAGACAAGATAAATGGCTGCTTGGATGCAGCAAATCCCTTACTATGGGAAGGAGTCGGGGAGTATCAGAAAGATCACCAAATTTTTATTCCAGAATATGCTTTCATGGACTGGAGCCCAGATTCAATGAGCAGATTGTCATTTTATGTAGAAATTATGAAAACAGATAGCAAAGATACTTGCACAGCATCCAAAGAAGTGGGCTCAAGTCCACAAAAGTTATGGTGGTCTACCATTGTGTTAGTCTTTTAAGGTGCCACGGTACTCTTGTGTTGCTTTGCTGCAAGAGACTTCACAGAGCTATCCCTTCGGAATAATCACAGGAAATTCTTTTCCTTTGGTAGGATATGAAACACAGATCATGCCTAGACTGGTGTATTTTTGAGCCTTTATGGCCCCGTTCACACTGAGCATTTGCCCCACTGAAGGCACGGGAGCCCTGCGGACTTTCCGTGCGCGATCATACGAGCACATCTGGGAGGTGTAGTGCTCCCATGGCCAACCCGCGGCTTCCCGTGGAAAACGCGGACTAAAAAACTAGTACCTCCGAAGTACTAGTTTCCAGAAACCCCGGGGCAAAGGCTGGCGTCTGATCACGGGAGCGCCAGTATCCCACGGCTTCCGACACCCGCCCATGTCCCCGGGGTTTCCGGATGTTGTAAGTTTCCATGGGATGCGCACCAAAACTGAACAGCGCATGTGCACACACAAGACACCGACAGCGGCCCACCCCCCCCAATGGCGCATGCACACTTTGCTGCTTTTTTGCTGTGCTGCAGCAGTGTGGTTTGATTGGGGCGCAGAGCTGGAGTATGGAGACCCGGTGGCCCCTGTGATCGGGCTTCCGCGCCTTATTTAGCTCCGGGGCGAACTGCCACGCCTCTCCCCCACGTTTTCTGGCCCGTGTGACCGGGGCCTATATTAATTTACCAACAAGATTCTGAAGTATTGGGGAGCTAGTGGGATATAGTGGCTAACAGCCTGTCTTGTGGTCCAGGAAGTTGCTGGTTTGACCCTTATTTCAGCCACAAATTCTGTAGGTATCCTTAAGACAAACATCTCTCTCTTGTCTCTTTGTGAAACTGTTGTACAACTGGGTGGTAATGATGAAGAGGAAGAAGAGATTCCAAAACCCTGGTCTGCTGCAGGTGTAGGGCCACGTCAAGGTCTTTGGAATTCAGGTGTCTAGTTAGATTTGTTGGAAAACAATCTTGTTTTGTGGCATAAAGCATCAAGGCATTCACTAAGCAAGACAAAATGACTGGAAATGGCTGGGAATTGGAGGTTGCAGGATTCGCATTGTCCAGCTGAGACCTTTGGCATCGCAAGCTCGCTTTGTGGGTGGGCCTTTAGATAATTGTGAAATCATGTTGCCGAGACCATCTCAGAACTAGTGTCAAATGAATGGAAGCATTTTCTTCTTTTCCTCTTGTTTAGTTTTTAGCGAATCTTGGAATTAGCAGCTCAAAGGATGTAGGGATGTTGTGTTTTAAAAATGCAACTGAGAATTGCTGATCGTTGTTGACTTGACTGGGGCAGGAAAGAGAACAGAAGTGGGACCTATTTTTCAAATAATGGTTGTATTCTTGCAGCTTTCAAAGGGGGGGTGCTGCTGAAGGTTCATTTCAAGGGTAAATGAGGAATTTATGTGAAGGCATCAAAAAGGTTGCTTCAAGGCAGTAATGTGCAAACTACTATTTTTTTCACTACTTACTTAAGCCAGATAAATGTGTTTTTTTTTTAGGATAACATTACACGTTATGCCCAAAGGTCAGTTGTCCTAGGCATAGCCTCATTGGAGCACAGCAGGGCCCTTGTCTAGCCCAGTTCTGAGTCACCCTCAGTCCCAATACTGAACATTCTTTTTCAAGCTCAGGTTTCCCAGATCAGCCTAGAAACCAATGACTGTGCATTGCTAGTATTTCTGTCTCTGCTTGAGACCCACAATCTTCACCCAAACCTTGCCCTGACCCTCAGACCTGTCTCTCCGTAGGTGTGAAGCCTGGCACTTTCTCCTAACTCGGTCACATGCCCCCTGTGAAGAAATGCATTTTTTTCCTGGAAGGTTTGAGCTGAGCAAAACCTCCACTGAAAAGTTCCTCCTCCTCCGGGCACAGAACTGGAAGCAGGAGGAGGAAGTCAGTGCAGTTGCTTGACCAGACAAACCTCAGCCTGTCTTCATACCAATGCTAATGGATCTGGCAGGAGAGATAATGGGTGGGTCAAGCTGTCTGCCCTTTCCTCAAGCAGGGAACAGAGATTTGGAGGTGTTAAATGCTAGAGAGTCTGCAGGAAGGCGGTTCCTTCTTTGGCCTGGCCTGACCTGGTCAGGAGATGGGGAAAAGAGAGGTCATAAAAACTCCTTGCAGCAGGAAGGATCTCTCTTTCCCTTGGGTGCTGCATCCATGAGAGCACACAAACCTCTCTCCACTGGGAAGGCAGCCATTGACCATGTGCTCATCTAAAGAGCTGGAGCAAACTTCAAAATAATGGTAACTAGGTAGAGATCTGTAACTTTTTAAAGCTAAGGAGCCGGTCCTATATTTTAACATCTGATAGGGCAGAGGATTGTGCTTTTAACCATTTCTTTTGTATCCCTTGCTCAACCTGGTGCTGTGCTAAAAGTATGCTTGTAAGCATTTTCATTTTAATAACTACTTTATAACTTTTGATACTGGCAGTGGTTCTCTGTAGCACATAGCCCTGCACCATCTCGGACACACTAGTTTTAAAGGCGCACTGGAGGAAGGAAGGCAGTTGGCAAGTGGCTATTCCTCCAAGGGCGCACAAGGCAGTAATCTGTTCCCATGGTGACCCGGCACTGGGCAGCTTGGAAGGGAAGCTGGGAGCCCTGACCCTCCCAGTGGGTAATCCCTGTGAAGGTCAGGTGCTGGTGGCGGGCTACCCAAGAGTGGGGGGAAAGCCCCACCAGGCGTTGAGAAACACCTAGGATGGCAGGGTGGAATAGGGCCTGCAGGCCAGAGCAGGCACGTTCTGCCACACGCACACAAACGCAGACACCCCCCCATATATGGAAATGTCCGTTTAGGTCTGCTCATCATCACCTTTTGTGGGAGGGCAGTGTGGGGCTGAATGCAGTCGTAAGAGACAGCTAACAGGGAAGCAGCCCATTTAAATCACCCCAGGCTCTTTTGTAAAGTGGGGGTGAACCAGGCATGATTGTAGGTGCCTATATTACCCCTCCCGCACAAACAGCAACTTGTGGTATAGAAGACTGCAATAAATAGCAGAGAGGGAAAGTGTTTTATTCCCCTCCTCAGCAGCTTTCCACATCACATTAGGACTCCTTCCCTTACCTCTGGCTAATCTGTTGGGAGACCTCCTGAAAGTTCTTGCCACTTGGTCCTGGGCCCTTGAGGTGCAGCTGCCTGCCTGTGTCCAGTACTTGGTAGACCCCACTGAGCTGACTTGCTGTAACACAGACCCTTGTGTTGCTGTGCCTCCCTCGTTCCTTGGGAGGCCTGGAGAGGATGCAAGCCCTGCCTAAGGACGAAAGCGGTAATAACATCAGAGTGCACCAATTAATGCCGGTCGCTGGCCCCACTGGGCTTTTTGTTTTGCCTTCCTTTGTAAGGAGGAGCGACAGTTTCCTTCACACACTGGGCAAAACTAATGTAATCGTTCCCGATTCAAAATCTCCAGGGGGAAATTAAGCAGGTGGTACCCACCTATTAATGCTGGAGTATTGTAGGTTTGGGTATGTTTGTTTTTAAACGGGCATAATTCTGCTCTGCAAATGCGGAAGGCCATGAGGTACAGAGGCAACAGAATAGGAGCCTCACTGGCACTCAACAAAAGGATTTCATTCCTTCCTATGCATTGGAAATGTCACAGCCAGTAATTAAAAGCGGCCGCTCTGTATTAACAATTAAAATAGGCTGTGGGTGATGAAGTGGTGCTCCCTTCCGATTTGTGCAGCATTTGCTTGAAATCGGATTCATTTATTTGGGAGGTCAAGATGCAAACCATTATTTTCCGTAGCAGTCGTCAGCCAGATTGATTCTGTTTTGTTGACAAAAAAGTCCCTATTCCTGCTAACCACCCATCCCAAAATAGAGGAGCAGAAGCAGCTTGTTCAAGTCGTGCCTTTTCTGAGCTGCATTTCCGAGATGGAATTTTAAAGCCATGGCCAACCAGCAGCCCCTGAGACACCCTCGAAGAGGCCATGAAGGTCGGTTTTTCCCCATCGTGTCCCCTTCCTAAGCACCTGCTGCTCCCAGGGCAACTGTTGGCATGTGTTGCCACGTGTGTGCCAGCACTTTGTAACACTGCTACTTCTCTTAGGGCCACCAAAAACCTTTGTCTGTACACCTTGCAATGGAATGGTCTGATACGCTTGGTAAGATGTGGCATGCCAATCACTGGCTATTCATCCCCTTTGTGGAGTGTGGCAAAACAATGTATGCCAGAGCAGTAGTCAGTGACCTGGTTTCCTTCCTGCTTGAACTCAGAGCTCAACACCTTGTTCTGAGAGGCTAGTACATCACCCTCATCTATGCACACACACACTTTTTGTTTGCAAGTCGATTTTCTGTAGGCAGTCCTCTTCCTAACCCTTGGAATGTGTCTGTTTGCAGGTGCATGAAAGGGAAATTCTCCCTGATTAAAAAATGCTGGAGAACAATTGGTTCCTTAGCGCTGCTTCTCAATATAAATGCGTTAATCTGGATATCAAAGTGATCAACATGTGACTGTCAGGATTCCCAGGTGGCAATAATATAGATATCAAAGCAGCTCAGCTAATCTTTGCAGGAGGCTGGAGGCGAAACTGAGCAAGACTCTCTGGAGTGCACGGTTCAGGAAGCAATTATTTGCAGGGGGTGGAGATATTTGCCACATTTTCATTTCAGAAAACTAAGGCTACCTTCAGGGCCAGAGCTTTACGAGTCATCTTGGCAACAGTGGTAAAGGTGAAAGGAGAGGGAAGCGTGTTTTCGTGCGACCCTTGTCCTGCTTCCTTGCAGTCTGGAGAAGGTACAGTCTTCACGTCCTTGTCTGCCTTTCTCTTTCCTTATGAAATTAACCCGACTGGGACTTCCTGGCCCAGTGGAAGGGCAGGCCCTCCCATACAAGTGGGGCAGTTGGGGCAGCCATTAATCCTTGGTCCTCCGTCAGCCACCACAGAACAGAGGAGGAGCAGTCAGGGTTTTCCAGAGCTGAGCAGTGAAGAAGGCCTCTGAGATTTTGCATTTGGTTTTGGAGAGCCATTTGGAGAATGTTCCAGTATTACACAATATTTATACGTATGATGCCTGTTGTCAGCTAGGCCTCTGTCTCCTAATCCTGGCTGCCATGGGAGTGGGGCAACTCTGGAAAGTTAGGTTTCTGTTCTGCTGTGTCTTCTGTGTTTCTGTTATCTCAGCTTGACCTTCAGTGCCTGGTGTAGCGTTTCTCCTGGAAACTGAAGCCCCTGATTGGCCCTGATCCATCAAGGGGTCTCCTTGAACGATGCATAACTGTTTGCTTTATGCGCTCTCATTCAGTGCTAACATGAAATGGTTAAGATATCTGCATACTCTCATATTCTCAATAAACTTTACTTCTTTGAATGAAAGCTGTTGGGAACGGTTTGCTGCAGAAGTCTGACACCTGTCATTTATATGTACAGACTATGGACAATAAATAATTATCGTAAAGTAATATGTGTAGTAGTACAGCCAGAAGATCCAAAGACTGTCTGGCAGCCAGAAGTTCTAGCTCTTTTAGCATTATGCACCACTAGGCAGCGAGCTAGACTTGTTTTAGACTACAGATAATGTATAATGATGTGCAAATATTGATGCACAAATAGCATTGAAGTGTGCAGTTATTTTATGGGAGGAAATACAGCACACAGAAGCAGAAAATCATAGAATAGAATCATAGAATCATAGAGTTGGAAAGGGCCATGCAGACCATCTAGTCCAACCCCCTGCCCAATGCAGGACCAGCCTACGGTTAAGAACTAAAGCACAAACTTGAATCATACAAGGGAGGAATGAAATTATAATAGTGTTTTCGGATCAAAACAAATAGAGATGAGAAATTGGAAATTGTCCTTTGAAACGTTACCTCGAAAACCTTCTGTCAGAATAGGACTGTGTGTGAGCCCAGTGGTAGCCAACCTCACTGGAGGCTTTTTTAGAAAAGGGAAGTAGGTAGTGAGAAAAAAATAGACGCTGTTCCCTTTTTCAGTAGCTTCTGTACAACTGCCACAAAACCTTTGGCTTCCTGGCAGCCATGCGCTTTTTCTTCTTATTGGGTCTGGAAATTCGGGAACGATAATAAGGGTGAGAAAATTATCAGTACATCCATTATCCATGAACTTTGAGGATTGTAAGATGATTCTGGCATCTTCGTATTCCGTGACGGGCTCCCCTCGATGCTCTTTGCTTTCTTCTGTGGGTTTGCCATGGCAGCCAACGAGGGGCTTGTGTGTGCCCATTAACAGAGTCCTTCAAGCTGCTTTTACCACAGATTACCCAAATAAACACAATTACTTCAGAGTATCGCTGTGAAATTGAAGAAGCTGATGGATCCTAATGCCATTTCTCGGCATAAGTTTTCAAATGAAAACTGCCGCGTTTGAAAGACCAGAAATGAACTTTGTTAATCTGCCCTTCCTTTTGTTGTTGTTTTTAAAGAGGAGAGAGAGCTTTTGAGTTCATCCCCTCCCTCCAACCATATTTACTCCAGGGATGCTGGTAAGATGAGATTTGTTCCAGTCTGTTTGAGAAACATTATAATTTGATGCTAATGTTGAATAATAAAGGCCGGCAATTTCAGGCCTGCTGACAATAAGGCAGGGCTGGCTTTTTAGAAATAATGGCAACCTACGGCTTGTGTGTGTGTGTGTGTGTTATTGCCGTTGCTGTTGTCGTTTTCCCCCTGTGAGGGAGCTTTATTATCACGAGTGCTGATTGTGGAGAGATAGCCATGCTTGGCAATGTGGTCCCTGCCAAGGAGGTTGATCTCTGGCTGTTCGTTTCCTTCCTGACAGAATTATTCCCCCCCAACCACCACCACCATGAAATGTTGCAGCTTGATTACATTGGTATTCCAGCCAGCATCCCTCTTGAGCAAACATTTCTCTGCCAGTGTCTTTATGGATTGTGGATGACGCCTGTGGCATCAAGGCAAGGACAGAAGGAGGGGGCCAGCAGAGGAGATGGGAGGGAAAAATACTGAGTGAAGAAGAAAAGGCCACCCTTCTTCCTCCCTGCTCCCCTCAGGCAATTAGGACTCCCGAATAAGGGTGGGGACAGGAGGAGAGCTTGGCCTGCAAGGTGAAGCACTTATGGAAGGCCTGGGGGTTAGTTTGGGGGTGATTCTCCCACTTTTCTATCTATGAGACCTGTGGCAGAACATGCCTGGCTCTGGCCTGCAGGCCCCCTTCTGCCCTGCCCTCCTAGGGTTTCCCAACTCTCTGTAGGGACTCTTCTTTTCCTCTCGAGTAGCCGCTACCATCACCTGATCAATTTAGGGACCTCCCACTGGGAGGATCAGGACCCCTTCCCCTTCTCAGTTCTGAGGCCTTGCCTCTGTGTCTCCCCGCTTGCCCAGCGCCTGGCTAACACGGGGACAGTTTATTGCTTTGGGCACCCTTGGAGGGATAATCGCCTGCCAGCCCCCCTGGAGCCCCTTTTAAAATAGCGTGTCCAAAATGGAGGTGTGTGTGGTACAGAGAGCCACTCCCAGCATCAACAGTTTAAAGTATTTATTAAAAAGAAAATGTCTACAAGCATATTTTTAGCACAACACCAGATATGAATAAGCCAGACAAAAGAAATTGGTGAAAATGCACACCCTCTCTCCCTTCTCTATACATGCCCTAGCTGATGGTAAAATCTAGGACAGGTTCTTTAGCTTAGCTAGTTACAGGTCTCTGCAAAGTTTCCCATCACCTCTCAGCATCCTTCAGCCCTTCAGGCCCACCAGCCACATGGTCAGTGGCCACCTGCTCAGAGGAGAGTCTCTGTGTGTCCTCTCAGGAAAGCAGCATCCCAAAGAAAGAGTGCTATTTACTGTTGCCCCAAGATTTTAGCCCCTCTGTTTCCCCTCCCCTTTGCCCCCGGTCAGCCCAGGTCACAGCATGTTTTCCTGTTGCCTCCAGGAAGGCCCTTCCTGTAACCTGTCTAGCAATTAATACCTCTACCTCTATTCCCTGCTTTGAGAAGCAGATGGCCCATCCCATTGTCTCTTCTGCTGGATCCATTACCATATCTTCAGAGATGTGTCTGGAAGACCATGAGCCAGTTTCCTCCCCCCTCGTTCCTTGTTCTTAGCTCAGAGGAGGAAAACTGGTTAACGCACAGTGAAGCTCTGCTCATTGCCAACCACCCAGGAGACAAAGCATTTCTACACACAACCTTTTTGTGTTTGGAGCTCAGGTGGTCTTCATGGGACACACACAAACACCCCAGGCAGGCCTTCAGATCTGCCAGTGAAGTCCTGCTTTGGGCACCATCAGGGTTGCCAGGTCTTACCGTCATGCTGCTGGGGAGGGGTCCTGGACCCTCTCTGAGATCTCTTCAGTGTGCACGCCACGATGACATCACCCGGAAGTGACGTCATCGCGCACAGCACGTTGCAGGGGGCACTCTATCATTTAAGGAAAAACTCTATGGTTTTTCCTTAAATGATAGACCTCCCCGCTCCCTTCTGCAACATGCTCTGTGCAATGATGTCACCTCTGGGAGACATCATTGCACCAGGCGCATTGCCATGGGTTCCCCCGCCAGCTAAATCCAGGCTAGTGGATCTGGGGGCCTGAAAGAGGGCAAACCCCCACCCTCCCCTGGGGGATCTGGCAGCCCTGGGCACCATTTTGTGGTACTACATGGTGGTTTCCACTTGCAGTAGGCCCTGGGACTCTGTAGCCCAGAGAGAACCATCAGTGGAGTCAGTGTTGACATCTGCTGGGAGAAGATCCAGTGTGGGAACTGACCCCGCTCTGGGGACCCCCCCAATCCTTCTTTTTAGGAAACTGGCAGAATTGTTGGTGTTCTACTCCATCTTTTTGCTTTCCACTTTCAGATCTGAGGCTGGAGGTTTACTGCTTTTTACTTACTTGACAGACCTGTTGATTGGGAAAGATCTTGTTTTAAGCTGTTTTTAAATCATATCGAAAGGCAGCATGGGCTTTTGAGTATGTGCAAATAAACAAGAGGAGGTGCTTTGAGTCTCCCAGTCAAATTATCTGAGCCAGCCACAGTTTTTGCAAGCACATGAACTCAAAGTAATTTAAAGAAGTCCACCAACAAATCAGACAATTTGATTTCAGTTTATTAAAATGTTTGCTCAGTTTAATTGGATAAATTGCTGCAGACCCAAGATACATTCAGAAATGTACAGATGGTGTAAGAAGCAGAGAAGTGGATTGAGGTCTGTCAGTGGTAAAAGGTGTTCAACATTATGCGTCTAATCTGATAGAATAGTCAATCAGGTCAAAATAATATATATTATTTTGAATTCGTTTGATTGTATTAAATTGATGTATTGATTATTTTTGTCTGTGCAAACCACTTTGAGCTGCTTTGGAAGAACAGCATGTAAAGATTTTAAAGAAACTGATGTCTTTATATTGGCCCTATTGGGGTCACTTGACCGATGTGTTCTTCCCCAGCAAAGCAGGCAGGGGATGGGAGAGATTCTAGCATTGCAGCATAGAGGTAGTGTGGTGTAGTGGTTTGCATTGGACTAGGGCTTGAAAGACCTGGGTTCAAATCCCTGCTCAGCCATGAAACTCATTAGATGACTTTGGGCCAGTGCTGTTTTGTTGGTAATAAATAGCCTGCGCGCCTGAAGAATTATTCTGCAAAGAACATTTATACTTTCTGTCCTCCTGAAATCAGGACAGAGAACTTTAAAAAATGCTAATAAGTAACATGGCTGGGTCGGGCTCTTTTTGTTTAATTGGAAGAACCTAAAACCAATGTGTCCATCTTGCTGACCTTTTGTTGAATAAATCTCTTAGTTGATGCTGAAAATCAGGGCGCCTGTTCAGCAGCAAATTTAGCTTTCACATTAAACTCTCCTTGAGGCCTGTCACCAGATTATTTTTAGCCTGGCTGTTTCTAAAACCATAGCCAACTTACCGTGCTGTAGACAGGCCTTAATGAAAAGAGACACGAGGCAAAAAAAAAAACCCCACAAAGAATTCAGCAATATAGATAGCGTTGGCAGTCCCAATTTGGGAAGAGCCCCCAGGCTGAGTTTAGATAAAGGGCAAATTACTGTCTGACAGCCCTGATTGGGCCAACGTAAAGTAATTGCATGAGCAGGTGAGGAGTTAGAAATGTGTCTAGCAGTTGGGTAAAGTATTGGAAGTCATCTCATACACACATCTATACCATTAATCATACCTGATTAACTAAAACCCAAACCAGGGAAACTCTTAAATGATGCAAATGCACAATTAATATACAATAACCTGGCATATCATATGCATTTCATCCTGGTGCTTTTCTGTTGCAAACTCTTTTCTCTGGTTTTGGCTCCAAAGGCGTGAAAATAGAGCAGCATTTCAAGCAGAAATCTTTACCAGTTCCCCTTCCTACTGGGATCTCTGGTGCTCCCTCCCCAGTTGCTCTTGGGGGCTGGGAGGATGCTTGGGGCCAGCGTGAGGTGAGGTGGGCTACGGTGGGAAGGGAAATCACCTTTCAAAGGTGTGTTTAAAGGTGTGCAGGAAATCACACAAAAGTGGCTTCCACGTGGGGAGGGGGTTTGGTGGTTTCTCCACTGTAGGTGTGGCTGCAGATAGAGAACAGCAGCAGGAGGAGGGCGGTTTCCACGTGGCAGGTCTCTCTGCCCTCCTCCCCGAGCAGGTCTCTCTGCCCTCCTCCCCTAGTGGCCACCCCCTCCCCAAGGCCACTAGGGCATTTGCATTTTTTTTTAATCAGCACTAGGATATCATTATTTAATCAGCACTAGGATACAAATGTACTGTTGTAACCAGGGCTCTTTTTGTCGCAGAAACTCCTTTGCATATTAGGCCACATGCCCCTAATGTGGCCAGTCCTCCAAGAGCTTACAGTAGCCCCTGTAAGAAGAGCTCTGTAAGCTCTTGGAGGATTGGCTATGTTAGGGGGGGTGTTGCCTAATATGCAAAGGAGTCCCTGCTGCAAAAAGAGCCCTGGTTGTAACAATAAGTGTAGCAGCTTCTCTGCATTCCCAGTTTTCCTTTTTTAAAAAAAGTCTTGTGTCTAGTTGCTTCCCTTATGAAGAGATGCTTCCCCCCCCTTACATCTCTGCAAAGGGAAGGGCTAGAGACTTGCTTTAAAAAAAATGAAAGCTGGGCATTCAGAGAACGTGCTCCACCTCTTGTTGCAACGCTATTTATTGATATTATGTATTCAACTGCCTATTGTTTTGAAAAAACAAGCTCCGTGGGGGTGGGGGAAAAATGGCTGCC
The DNA here is from genome assembly GCA_029375565.1 of Gekko gecko. Taxonomy (NCBI): domain Eukaryota; kingdom Metazoa; phylum Chordata; class Lepidosauria; order Squamata; family Gekkonidae; genus Gekko; species Gekko gecko. The sequence continues at coordinate 236,670,252 of JAPDNY010000004.1, forward strand.
ACAGGGACAGGATTATGGAAAATGGCCGCCATGGGGGCTGGCAAATCCAAATTTTCCCACCCACACAGCAGCCATCCAAGCTTTACTGTGATCTTTCCCAAAACTTTAGAGCAAAGCAGGTTTGAGAATGATTGGGGGAAAGCTTGGGAAACACCTGACCTGGAGGTGCACAAATGCAGAGCTATTTTTGGGCAGGAACGCACAGGAATGGAGTTCCGGCTGGCTCCCGAGTTGGCCACGCCCAGCAGGAACTCAGTAGCATAATAGGCCACACCCAACAGCAGAAACTCATTAGGATTGGCTACATTAGGGCTGGGTGGCTTAACATGCAAAGGAGTTCCTGCTACAAAAAAAAGCCCTGGGTTTTGACAACAAACAAGGTAAACAGAATAAGAAGCAAAAGGTGGGTGTGGCTGGATGACCCCACTTCTGGTAACATGGGGATGTGGCCTAATAGGCTAATGAGCTGCACTGTCAGGGATGTGGTCTAATATGCTAATGAGTTCCTGCTGTTGGGTGTGGCCTGTTATGCTAATGAGTTCATGCTGGGCTTTTTTTTACAAAAAAAGCCCTGCACAAATGCATCACAAGGCAGTGGGGAAATGGGGGGGGACACTTCCCAAAAGCGTTAAACTTGGAGTGGATAACCCATGTGGGAAAGGCCAATGGCAGCTTCCAATGATTCCAGTTTCCCACCGCACTGCTTTTTGTTGCGTCCTGTTCCTCAGCAGCTCTTTAGGGGCTGGAGGACAGTTGGCAAAGATCCCGTTCACAACCTTGCACTCGCTTGGACCCAAGACGATTGAAAAGTGCAAACGAGCAAAAGGCTCTTGTGGTTTGCCCTCTTCCCCATTTCTCATTCAGTTTTCCTCTTTAGTGCAAATCATAGTTCAAACCACCCCTCTTTAGTCAGTGTTTTCCCTTCGACAAACCAGAATCAGGCCCTGACCTGGATAGCCCAGGCAAGCCCCGTCTCAGCAGATCTCGACAGCTGAGCAGGGCTGACCCTGGCAAGTATATTTGGATGGGAGAACTCCAGAGAACACCAGGGCTGGGAGGCCAGAGGAAGGCTATCAAATCACTTCACTAAATCTCCTCTGTGCCCCAGTAGGAGTCTCCAGAAGTTGCCATGATTTCCAGGCACGGGGACACACGCACACACAGATGCAAAAATACCAAAAAAAAAAAAACCAAACCAGAATCGGGAACTTATTTCAAGTGCAGGACTTAAGATTCTGGTTTGGACAGACTGTGGCTGAGGACAGACTGGCAGTTTGCTCTGGGAGCCAATCGCGGCAAAAAAGCCCCGGAACAAAGTGTTCTGGGTTTTCCCGTTCAGACAGCCTGGACTGCTGCCGGAAGATATGGGGCGGAGGCAGGCGGGAGGATTCAGACTGCTGCCCCGGAGGCGCACTGTATTCAGCGTTTCCCCATTAATTCGGCTGTGGGTGTATGTGCGCATGAGTGCTCATACGCATAAGCGCATTTTGCCGATTGGGGGAGGACCCTGCAGCTCCAGCATCACATTGGGCAGTACAGCGGAGCATGGCCAATCATACCACTGCTGCCTTCTGCCCAACGCGGGTTGCTCCCGGCTTATCGGCGGAGTGTTCAGACTTCCCGGAAGCGGAGAAACACGCAACACATGCGCGCTTTTGGGATTTGCTATTGGTTACACGAGGTATCTTTTTAACGTGGCAGTGCAGCGCAACGGCACGGGTTGGCTACGGGTGGGGGACACCAGGCAGATGTGTCTGTGTGACCGCCCAGTTTACTCCAGAATTGAATCGTCGCTGGCCCGGGTCCGTACCGGGACAAATTGCCAGTCTGAACTCAGCCTGTGATAGCCTTAGTTTTGGAAACTGAATGGGGTGGCATCGCTGTGATTTGGTTATGTGTATTTGGGGAGTCAGAAAGAAGACTCATTTGGGTGGAACAAAGGTGAGAGAAACCCCCTGCCGCCACTCTCTCTCCTGTCTCTCCAACCTCTCTGGATTAGTTTGGCCAATCAAGAGTGAGGTAAAAGTGGGGAGAGGGAGCTGCGTTAAGAGTGGGAAAGACGGTGAAAAAAAGACTCAACAGATGCCGCTACCACACTGAACCAGTGGTGACCTTGCAGTTAACTGAAAGGAATTATATTGATCTGTATTGAATTAGCCTTACTGAACTAACTGAACTTAATTAACTAGGTTTACTAAATGTGTCGTAGCTATCACCAGTTGTATACCAGGACTTAAAAGAATTCGGGGGAGTCTAATTCACTTTGAACTCAGACTGTGAAGAATTAAAAGGAATGCTGTTGATTTTATATTGAATCAGATGTAATGAGCAGGTGAGGCTTAATAAATCAGACAGGGAATTTATTGGAACTAAATTATTGAATTAATTGGCTTTAATGAATTAGAATTAATACATTCATTGAAATGGAGGAAATGAACTAATTAGATATGGGTTTAATGAATTATGTATCTTGTTTGAGTAGGAGTTGAATATCTAACTAATGAACTGGTAATACATATACTGGATAATTAGTTTTTTTGCTTATGTGTAATATTGAGGCGGGGGGGAAGACGGCATGCTACAGCCTGATTTCGGAAACTAAGCAGGGTCAAAACTTAGATGGAAGACCACCAAGGAAGGTTCTGCAGAGGAAGGCAATGGGAAACCACCGCCTTCTCACTTGAATTGAAAGATCTTTCTGAGGTCATCATTATTGGGTTGTGATTTGATGGCACTTGCATATGTATAACGTTGAGAAGAAACAGTATTATAATATTCTGTAGTTGATGGATAAATAGAAATCACAAGGGCAAAAATGGGCCTGCGAGAGGGAGGAAAAATAGAAAAGCAGTACTTCTGAATCAGACTGGTGGTCCATCCAGTCAAGCTTCCTGTTTCACGAAAAGGCCACCCAGTTGCCCAGGAGGGCTAAAACATAGGTCATAGAGGCTCTGATGTGGCCTCCTAGCACTGGGATTCAAAAGGTACCACCTCTGGATGTGGAGGTTCCCTTTCATCATCATGGCTAGAAGCCACAGATGAATTTGTCCTACAGGAATCTGTCAAATTTCCCTATAAAGCCATTTATGTTGGAGGCCATCAGTAAGTCCCACCAGTTCAGACCCCATCAACATATACTGAAAGTCAAGGTTTTATTTTTGCTCTGATGTACATCACCTTGAACTTGCCTACACTGAAATTTATTTACTATGTTGTTGCCCACTGACGCAATTTGGAGAGATCCCCCTATAGCTTATTGCAATTTGCCTTGGTTTTCACCATCCTGAATAATTTGCTATAATCTGCACACTTAACCACTACACTGCTCATTACCAGTTCCAAATTATGAACTGGTCCCAGTACTGATTCTTTGTTTTCAGTTGAGGCCAATTTCAGCAACAAGTGCAAGACACTGGTTAAAAGATCAACCGGTTACCGTTTGAGTTTCTTAAGAACTCTTGGGTATATGTCTTCTGGGCCCAGATGCCCAATAGTTTTTAATCTGCCCGGGAGTCCTAGAAATTTCTTCTTTTGTTACCTCAATTTGACTTAGTTCTTCAGACAGCTTCCTTTCACAGTAGTTTCCATTGTGGATACATGGATATGTCATAGATACATGCAAATGGGCAAAATCAACAACCGCCTATACCCGTGTCTTCATTGTTGTGGCCCACACCTTCTGGACTGGCCTGCCCGAGGGGATCAGGGAGGCCCCTACTCTCCTGGCTTTCTGCAAACTATGAAAAACTGAATTATTCAAGAAAGCTTTTCTCTACCGCCAATAGAGTAGGATTGAATAAATTATTGGGGATTGTGGTTTGTAGTACTGTGTATAGTTCACTGTGGGTTAGATCCTGTTCTGTAATTTTGCATCATTTAATGTGTCATGTTAACAATTATACCTTGCTTCAATTCTGTTTTTAGACTTCTAGTTGGTTCTGTAACCCAAATCCTATTTCATTATTTACTGCATGTCTCATCTTGATTGTATTGGCTCTAAGGATGCCAGGTCTTACCACATCGTCACACTGGGGCCATCGTAAGGCGACACTCTAGCATTCAGGGCAAAAACTCTATGGTAACCATTGAGTACCCCCCACATGCCAGAGCGTTGCCATGCAATGCCTCCAGAGTGATGATGTCACTACTGGTGATGCCATCACGTCAGCAGCATCCCTGTGCGATGCGGCTTTGGGGGGTGGGGCTTCCCCTGCTGGCCAGCTTGGCCAGCAATGGATTGGGGGCCCCAAAATTGGGGGGCCCCTGCCCCGACCAGGGGGATGGCAAACTTAATCAACTCACACTCTGCCTTGAGTCCAAGTGGGAAAGGTGGGCTACAAATAAAGTAAATAAAATAAATAACATAAACCAATTTGCAAAATGAAGGCAGATGCAAAGAGTTATTTCAGTTTCACCGCTGTCTTCCCATCCACAAGCCCAAATGCCTCCCTGGCTAGTTTCTTGGTATTGAAAAAATGTTTGTTGTTTGATTGATGTTTTTAGCAATCTGCTTCTCAGATTCTCTTTTTTGCTTGCTTTATCTTCAACTTTTGCTTTGCCAGAACCTCTGCAAAACTCAAATAACTCAGATAATTTTTACTTTTGAAAACAGCCATTTCAGGGAGCTCCCCCACCTCCAGGAATCTTTATTTGAGGATCAATTTAATCAAAAACTGAAAAATAAAAAGAGAAAAATGAAAGACAAGGTTACAAATTGATGACATGGCCTGATCAGTTTACAACTGATTTTTTTAATCTGAACCAGAATTTGAACCAGATTAGCAGGTACAGGGCTATTTTTGGGCAGGAACGCACAGGAATGGAGTTCCAGCTGGCTCCCAAGTTGGCCACACCCAGCAGGAACTCATTAGCATAATAGGCCACACCCAACAACAGAAACTCATGAGGATTGGCTACATGAGGGGTGCATGGCCTAACATGCAAAGGAGGCCTAACATGCTCCAAAAAAAGCCCTGGGTTTTGACAACAAACAAGGTAAACAGAATAAGAAGCAAAAGGTGGGTGTGGCTGGATGACCACACTTTCTGGTAACACGGGGGTGTGGCCAAATATGCTAATGAGCTGTGCTGCCAGGGTGTGGCCTAATATGCTAATGAGTTTCTGTTGGGAGTGGCCTATTATGCTACTGAGTTCCTGCTGGGCTTTTTCTACAAAAAAAGCCCTGAGCACTTAGCAAGAGAAGATTAGTGAACAAGATTTGAAGTATACAGAACTGAGACTTAAACCTCACATACTTTAAGCAGCTGTGGCGATAGAATGAGGAATACAGGTCTGTGCAATTGATGAAATACTAAAGTTAATTATTTCAAATAAGAAAAATTATAGAAGGCTTAATTAAAAAAAAAAAATAGAGCTCTGTTTGAAGCCAGAACTGAACATTGAAAAATACCTTGGTTGCAGACAACAAGTAAAATCTATTGTGATGCAGAGGGTTCAGTAAAATAAATCGGAGATAAGTCAGTAAGGAAGTTACTGGAGAAGGAATCAAATAGAAGGCAATCAAACTGATGTGTAATGAGATTTAAACCCAGAGGTTTTGCAGGAACACAGACACTGTTTTTTTAGTGAAAAGACTAAGGTACAGTACAAATGGAGAGCTCCTCCTTCTTAGCATTGTTCTAGGATCTAGGAGACCCAGGTTCGAATCCCTACTCTGGCATGGAAGCTTCCTTGGGTGACCTTGGGCCAGTTCTACACACTCAGCTTCACCTACCTCATGGGACTGTTGTGAGGAGAAAGTGGAGGAGAGGAAAGCAATGTAAGGTGCTTTGGGTCCCCTTTGGAGAGAAAGGTGGGGCATAGATGAAGTAAGGCCATAAATAAATAAAATCAGTGTGGCCATCAAAGGAAGTCCAGGAGCTAGCTAGGTGTCTCTCCCTCCTAGTGGGGTCCCACTGATCTGAGAAATGCCTTCTCACAGAATATTTTGTCCTGAGTTTTAATGGCCAATTTTGTGTGGGTGTTTTTCTTGGCAGGAGCCAACTTGGGCTGAAAACTGGGGTAAAAATATAATTTGTATTTCTTTAGAAGGTGAAGATGATGCCGGAGACTGAACAATTGCTAGACATTAAACTTAATCCTGTGCCTCAAAAACATAATCAGCTAAAGAAAAACAGCCTAGCCTAAAAGAAAATTCAGAAGAAATTTGAGGATGATAATTAGAAGGCAATTAAAGTCAATATCGGGTTTTCTTTCTTGAAAGCTATAATTAAGATTTTGACAGTAAATATTAAAGGATTAAATAATCCTCGCCAAAAAAAAAGCCAACACTGGCCAGTTGTTTGAAGAAGGATTTTAAAAAGGATGTCTGAACAAAACAAGGGACCGCCCTTTCAGAGGGGAAAAAGATGAGAGATTCTTAGACTAAAAATATTAAGAGATCCATATATCAAGCCGCAGCAAATACGGAAGCTTTCAGAGCTTTGATTGAAGCTGAGGAAAAGATTAAAAGTTTTTCCCTAGTGAAAGATCCAGAAAAGAGATATCGTTATTAAAAGTGGCAATAGAATCAGAAACAGCTGTATTTATGCCCCTAAATAATCTAATTTAAAATATATCAAGTCAATTACATTTTATTGATGACATTTTGACAGTGATCTTAACTTCTAGAATAGGTATGTTCACAGACACACAGGGTTTTTTTAAAAAACATATCCTTCGTATATTTTTACCATATGTGGAAAATATATAAAAATTCCTAGTTTTCCAAAAGCTGTAGAAAATTGCAATTGTCTGAAAAAGGATTGCTTCCTAAAGATAGAAAGAATGTTAAAACTATATTAAGAAGGTCAACTTTGAGTCTGAAAGCCCCACTGGAGCAGGTTTAGCAAATGAAATAATAAAGTTCTATGCTGATCAGCTGAGATTGTACAAATAGCATAGAGTGACCATAGGTTAGGTGCTTTGCAATCAGTCAGACCAGCGATCCTTCCGGCTCAGTATTTCCCACCAATCGGCATGAGACCTTGAGGGTCTTGTCATGACCTTCTCTGCCCAGCCCAGTGACCCGAGGTCCTCAGGAGAAGAATGGTGCACAAAGATAGTTGATAAAATTAAGCTGATTGGCTTGGACCCAGCAGGCCTGTTTGATATGGGACTCAATAAAGCAAAAGCCTTAATCGCCCAAAGATTAACTGATACAGCATCCCAAAATGATGAAGCAATACTTCCTTTAAATTATAAAAGCTTAAGAAAAGGATTGAGCTACACTATATCCCCATATCTTTTGGATATTACAGACGAAAGATGCACATGGGCCTTCTGCTATGGTCAGGCCTCACTTGGAGTAGTGTGTCCAGTTTTGGGCACCACATTTTAGGAAGGATGTCGACAAGCTCGAGCGTGTCCAGAAGAGGGCAACCAGGATGGTGAGAGGGCTGGAATCCAAGTCTTATGAGAAAGGCTGAAAGAGTTGGGTATGTTTAGCCTGGGAAAGAGAAGACTTAGAGGGGACATGATTGCAGTCTTCAAGTATTTGAAGGGCTGTCATGTAGAAGATGGAGCAGATCTATTCTCTCTTGCTGCGGATTGCAAGACTAGATCTAATGGGTGGAAATTACAAGGGAGTCATTACCGGCTAAATATCAAGAGAAACTTCCTAACTGTAAGAGTGGTTGAGCAGTGGAACAGCCTGCCTCGGGAAGTGGTGGATGCTCCTTCGCTGGACATTTTCAAGCGGAGACTGGACAACCATCTTTCGGGTATGTTGTAGGTATGTAGGTATGTAGAGCTATCTTTTGGCTATGATCCTGCAGAGTGCAGGGGGTTGGACTAGATGACCTGCAAGGTCCCTTCCAACTCTAACATTCTATGATTCTCTAGGGCACTGTTTGGTGCATTTCCCTCTGCAGTCTTGTATGGAAGATTCTCCCACCTGCCCCCGCAGCAGCGTTGCTGTCCCTGTTCAAATAAAATGGTTGAATCTATCACACTTATACTTTTGCACTATGAAGTCTATCAAAAAGAAAGGATACAATTAATTATTCCATTACTCTGCAGATTTAAACCATTACAATATTGTATAGATTTTAGTCCTGAAACCCCTCAGGTATGTCTTTTAGGTGATAGTCAGAGAACTATAGCATACGCAGCAGCAAAATTCTGTGTGATAGCACTCAAAAAGCAGTATCACTTGACGAAGGAAACGTCAATTACTGGGAAATAAATTAATGTAATGAGCGTGTTTTTTTACACATATATGAGGCCCTGGTCAGATGTGCCAGATAACGCACGGGGGGAGGGAGGCTATCTGTAGCACGGTAATTTGACCCGCCGCTGCGTGATCCCACGCAATGGCGGGTGAAGCAGAGGAGTTACCTTGCAGCCTGCTCCCTCGAGGGCTCAGTGACGCCAGCCTGCTTCCTCAAAGGCTCAATGACGTCACCGGAGCGCGTTGGGGCAATCTCCCCAGGAACTCCGTCCTCAGCCGTCGCAGAGTCGCTTGATACTGCAGTTTCCCTAGTGGTTTTTAACTGCGCTTCTTTGCCTGCCTCCTACGGGTCTCTGACGGGTGCAGGACGCTGGCCAGATGTGCCAGTGTGAACGCGCCTGTAAAATCCGCCTGCCACTCGGCGGACTCCCGAGGTAACTACTGCGTGTGATTGCAGCCCAAGTGTGTCTTTTACACATATATCCCCATATCTTTTATGTATTTATTCATTTTAAATTGTCCTTTTAAATCTGTATTTACTGTGACTGGTCTTATGGCCGTAATAAACTTTTGGAACTTTGGAGAAGAGTTCAAGGAGGACCAGGGAGGGACGAGCCCTGCAGAGGTGCCTGCTGCCAATGTTCCAGCAAAGCCAGAGGCCCTCCTGCTGGAGCTTGCAAGGGGGACCAAGTCACTGGCCCCTGGAATAACCACCAGACCTCTGCCAGACATAATGCGAACCCAGCCTCACAGCTCCCCAGGGGGCGCTCTCACTCTGCGGGAAGCCACAAGCCTGTGGGCCATCTCTAGCTTCATGCCTCCACTTCCAGCTCCTGGCTGTCAGCACCTGTTGACACGACTCCCAAGTCTTGCTATCTAGACTGGAGGGCCCTGTTCCAGAGGAGACATGACTGGGCCATCATGGAGAGAGAGAGAGAGCAGAAATATTTGAACTGGAAATGAACCGAATTGAACCTGAAACCCTTTGCATGTCACGCTTTTGCTAGCCCCTGTGTATCACCAGGAATCTGAAAGTTACTGTTTAACGCCCAGCTCTTAATCTTTTCCCTGTTCTTAATTTATGTGGCTGATATGCTCTGTTGAAATTAAACTACCTGGTCCACCTATGTCTGTATTTACAGTTCTAGCTAGCAATCTCATCGCAGGACTAATTCGCACATTATAAAGTTCATATCACCATCATGAGAACTTTGGAAGAGACGTGAGCCTGGAGTTCCATGCCGCGAATGCGGTTGTCAGGTGGGCAGGGACCCAGTTTGGATTGGGACTGTGACAGAAAGGGAGAAGGGACTTGCGCTTCCCTGCTGGGACCGCGATTCATATCCTAGCCGTCAATTCATATAAGTTCCCCAATGGGCAAAGAGCAACTTCCTGGTCCATTCCAGTCAGGGAAAACACACCCCACAGTCCTTATCCAAATTGGGCTCGTTTCCACCTGGGATTTAAGTTCCCAGCAAGGAACTCCCAGAGCACAACTACCAAAGGTCCATATGTGTGATAGGTGGATTTCGTAATGTGTGAATTGCCTCTCCAGTAGAGGAAGGCCGGCCCCGATAACTGAGATCCTTACATGGTGGCCCTTACCAGGTCTGCTGCCTGAGGTCATTTAATGTATCTGAGCCAAAGGCTCTCATTCTCTGGCCAGGTTTTATCATCTTTTGAGGATCAGCAGCTGTAAGTATTGTTTTTGTCATTCATATTGTTTCCCTTTCTAAATAGGCCTGACGGCCTGATCCCTTTTGAATTCTTCTGTGACTGTCCCTGCCTCTCAGTTTTCAGCAACTAACAGTTATTAAACTGCAATTTAATTCTTTTAAAATGACTAAAAGAGAAAAGCATATGGAAACAGCAAAACTGCATTAACATCTGTTCTTTTTCCTCCCATCTGTGCCTTTTGGCTTTGCTCATGTCCAGATCTGCCAAAACTGCTAGTTTTCCAAGGAGGGTAATGGCATATAAACTGTTTCTTCCAATGAAGTTCATATTTTTTTGTGTGTGACTGAACTGCAGAAAGCCACTCTCAAATGCAAAACAGCTTTTTGTGAGAGGATTTGAAAACGCTGAAAGAGTTTGACATGAAAGAAGAGGTGAAATATATACTGATATTGATTTTCTCCCTGAAGCTAGCGTCACAAAATCCTAAACTTTGACATTACTTGGATCTGTTACAATTTTGCTTCTAAGCATGTTCCAAATCAGCATTTCAAAAAACTTGGTCTCCACCTTCCTGTCCCTTTAGGGCTGTGGGTGTGAAATCAACAGAGAGAGAAGCGCAAAACCAAAAAGAAATCAGTTATTACCAAAAGGCAATAATTTTTTCTTTTACAAACAGAAGTAATTAGGCATGCCAGCAAAAGACAGTTAAAAGCCTGCTGTTTAAATACTGTAGTTACTGAAATGCAGGGTGGGGTTTTCCCCACAGGTGTGTCATTCAAACAACAACAAACCGGGGGGGGGTGTCCACATAAATTTATATGCAAATTCAGTTGTGTCCAGTAAGAAAAGACTTCTTGTGTATAACATTTTTAGGGCAGTTGTCTTACCTTCAGGGTCATCCTCCTTTTAAGTAGTGGAGGGTACTTGATTTTTTAAAACCTGCCTTTCGTGGCAGGGCTTTTATTGTATCAAGGCCCCAGCATACAAGGCCTTGCTTCTAGTCATCTTCCTCCTGCATTGGAGGCTTGTGCTAGTAAGGGACGGACTGTTTGTCCTGTATTCCGTTCCTCCCTCCTTTCTGTACGTTTCTCCTGGACTTGGAGCCTGGTGCAGCCCGTCTCTTGCCTTTCTGCTGCCCACACCCCTGGCTCATTCCTCTAGACCTCTGGCGGGCCACGTTGCCCTTGATATCGGGGCAGGCTCTGTGGGTCCCCAAGAGGTAACTCACCACCATTGTGCGGGCTGCAGGATCAGGGTGGGTTCCTGCTGCAAGCCAGGGTGGGCCGTGCCCGCTCAGCCTGGATCCTCGCTCTTGTCTCCACAGGTTCCCCTTGGCTGGTTCTGCCAGGCCGACATTGGTCTGAGCCCAGACGACAACCCATTAGAGGCTTTTCCAGGGAAGAGCCAATCAGAGGTTGTTTGCTATTGCCTGCCTCTCTGTGGCAACTTTGGACTTCCTTGGTGGTCTCCCATCCAAATAATGACCAGGGCTGACCCAGCTTAGCTTCCGCGATCTGGTGAGATTGGATTAGCCTGCGCCTTTCAGGTCAGGGTCAAATCTCTTACTGCCTGGTCCTTTTTAACAGGAGATGCTGGCTACTGAATCTAGGACCTTGTGCATGCCAAGTCCTACTGATTGATAGCCCCTCCCCAGTGTATCCTTCCCACTGTAACAATGTTATGAAAACAGTCTGGGAAAATCTCTCTCTCTCTCTTTTTGAGAAAGTTACTACCTTGCTGGATCAGGGAAATGCCATAGGCAGAATTTATCTTGATTTCAGTAAGGCTTTTGATAAAGTTCCACATAATATTCTTGTTGACAAGTTGGTAAAATGTGGTTTGTATCCCCTTACTGTTAGACGGATCTGTAACTGATGGACAGATCGCACCCAAAGGGTGCTTGTTAATGGTTCCTCATCCTCTTGGAGAGGAGTTGATAAGTGTTGTGCCTCAGGGATCTGTCCTGGGACCTATTCTGTTCAACATCTTTATGAAGGATTTGAATGAAGGAATAGAGGGAATGTTTATTAAATTTGCAAGTGATACTAAATTGGGAGGGGTAGCAAATATGGTAGAAGACAGAATCAGGATACAGGATGATCTTGACAGGCTGGAACCTGGGCTAAAACAAATAAAATGAATTTCAACAGGAATAAATGTAAAGTTCTGCAATTAGGTAGGAAAAATCAAATGTGTAATTATAGGACAGGGGAGACTTGTCTTGGCAATAGTATGTGCGAAAAGGATCTAGGGGTCTTAGTAGACCATACACTGAAAATGAGTCAGTACTGTGATGCTGTAGCTAAAAAGGCAAATGCCGTTTTGGGCTGTATTGGCAAGGGTATAGTGTCCAGATCATGTGAAGTGATGGTATCGCTTTACTGTGCTCTGGTTAGATCTCACCTAGAGTATTGTGTTCAGTTTTGGGCACCACGATTTAAGAGGGATATAGACAAGCTGGAACATGTCCAGAGGAGGGCAATGAAGATGGTGAGGGATCTGGAGACCAAGTCCTATGAGGAAAGGTTGAAGGAGCTGGGTATGTTTAGCCTGGAGAGGAGACGACTGAGAGGTGATATGATCACCATCTTCAAGTACTTGAAGGGCTGTCATATAGAGGCTGGTGCAGAGTTGTTTTTTGTTGCCCCAGAAGGTCGGACCAGAACCAATGGGTTGAAATTAAATCAAAAGAGTTTTCAGCTAAACATTAGGAAGAACTTCCTGACGGTTAGGGAGGTTCCTCAGTGGAACAGGCTTCCTCGGGAGGTGGTGGGCTCTCCTTCTTTGGAGGTCTTTAAACAGAGGCTAGATGGCCACCTGAGAGCAATGCTGATTCTGTGAACTTAGGCAAATCATGAGAGGGAGGGCAAGAAGGGTTGCATCAGTGCTTAGTTCTTGTGGCCCTTTCTTACATGCCTAGGGAAATGCTGATCACCACTTTGGGGTCAGGAAGTGATTGTTCTTCAGGCCAGTTTGGCCAGGGATCCTGGAGGTTTTTTGCCCTCTTCTCAGCATCGAGGAGGGAATCACTGGGGGTATGGGGGGGCATTTGTTTCCTGCATTGTGCAGGGGGTTGCACTAGGTGACCCTGGAGGTCCCTTCTAACTCTATTATTCTAATCAAACCGTGATAGAGACTTCCAGACCACCTTTGGGGATACCTTGGAGAGAAGGGGACCAAAGGACACGCCAGCAATACAGTGTCAATCCAAGCCACTTCTATGTTACTGATTCATTGTGGGAGGTGTATAGAAATACTGCATCGTTTACAGATTGACAGCTTGTTCAGTAGATTTAGAAGGGTGTGACTCTCGAAAATTGTACTGTAAGATTAGCACCTAAACAAATGGGGAGTTTTGTGTCTTGAATACCTTTTGTGGTACGGGTACCTCTTTTCATATCTTATAGTCAAGTGTGGCCTAATCTTTGGATACTTATCTACAAATCGAGGCCACACTGACAGAAACTAGATCTGCAAAGGCCCCCCCCCCCCGATTTGTAGAAAATCTGAAATTATTAAAAAAAATTACATTGGGAGGCTTGAATCCCACAAAGAAGAAAAAGAAGAGGCTCTTCTCTACCCTGAGGAGTCTCAAAGTACCTTACAATCACCTTCCTTTCCTCTCCCAGCAACAGGCACCTTGTGAGGTAGGTGGGGTTGAGAGAGTTCTGAGAGAACTGGGACTGGCCCAAGGTCAGCCAGCAGGCTTCATGTGGAGCAGCGGATCAAACCTGATTCTTCTGATTAGAGGCTGCTGCTCTTAACTACTACACCATGTTGTCTGAGCATGGGCAGCAAAACACCCACCTCCTGCTCTTTTGGTGAGCATGACTGCGTCACCATTGGTGGGGGGCTGGGAGCCGTGGGAGGCCCAGCAATGTCGCCATTGGTGCAGTGGGGGCCTTGGGAGCCCGCTTGGGCCCGGCAGCATGATTTGTGTTCGGGCGCAGCCAGGCAGCATGGCAAGTGTGTTCCTCTGTTCAATGTAAACAGTTCTGTGGCTGATGTTTCATTGATTTCATGCAATGGATTGATTGTGTCATTTGCAGATTTAAATGCAGATTTTAACATAACTGTTTTGATTTGTGTTGGTTTTTCATTGACACAGGCATTTTCTGGAGGAGTTTAAGCACAATGAAATGAATTTCTAAATAGGTGAATATTTACCTGGCGCTGCTGTCTCCCGGTCTATGCAGGGATCTAATCAAAATAATTCTGCTTTTTTCCCCACCTCTTTTGACAGGAATAAAATGTTTAGGGCAGTGTTAGAAGGACCACCTTCTGTTAGGTAAGGTCTGAGACCTCTTTCTTTGTAGTGAAGGGATTTGGTAAGCATCCCTACAGTTAGTTTTATTTATTGCTTTGTTGTAGTGATGAGTTCACTGCTCATCTCCTTTTAATTTTGTTTGTTAAGTTGTGCCAAGCACTTTAATTTGAAAGGCGGAATGTTAAGTTCTTTGCAGGTTTTACAAATCTGAAGTTTGAGGGAAAACCTTGATGCTCTAGAAAATCAAGAAGTGTCCTTGATGAGAGATCTTACAGAATGATTTCATAGAAAGATGAATGGGATTCGTTTAAAAATCCTTAAATTAAGAACAGCTTATTTGCAAAAAAAAAAAAAAAAAACCTGAAGAAGAACATTTATGCTGAGACTGGCATTATCATTTGGAGTTACCAGAAAGTAATGAAAGCAAGAGGCTCCCAAATTCACCCTAGGGCAACTTCCACAGGGAAAGAGCACGGGAGGAGCTATTAAAACATCCCTTCTCCTCACGCCACTGCCTCAGACTTCAAAGACACAAGGGGATGTTAATTAGTTTTGAAAATTAAAGGAGATCCTGATCATTTCTTCATGAAGAGGGATGTAAACATCTCTCTAATGGAAATTAACAAGTTTAGGAGAATGATTAAAAGGCCACCTTGTATCTGTGATAATGAAGTATCATCCAGTCTGGTTGCTTTCTTAGCTTGGCGTAATGTAAAAACAGGACGGACTGACACACACACACATGCATGCTCCATTTTGGGGGGAGGGGCCAAAGCATAGTAGGCCATGCAGGAGATCTGAGGTTCAATCCCCAGTCTCTCCTGCTTAACCTCTGGCAGCAGATTTGGGGAAGAACTGAAGAAGTCACTTACTGGCAGAACAGGCCTGCTCCAACCTGCAGGCCGTAGTCCACCCCTGCCCTCCAAGGTTTTTCCAGCCCCGGGAGAGGCTTTTCTCTCAGTGGCCAGCTCCTCCAGGCCTCAGCTGAGAGTTCTGCCTGCTCTGATGGACCCAGTACCAAAAGACAGCTACCCCCTAGCTCCCCTGAGTTTTATTGCCCCTTTTTCCCCCACCAACTGACCGAGTCAGGCCACGTCAGCAAAGGTTTTCCTGAGTCTCTAGAATTTTCCTTCCCAAAACCTCTCTAGTATTTAATTCCTCCAAATTTCTGTTCCCTGCTGGAGGGGGGAGCTCAACTATCCCTTTAGCTCTTCTGCGAGATCTGTTAGCATTTGTATGAAGGTGGGCTGAGGTGCATCTAGAACGCAACTGAACTTACTTCCCCCTCCCTCCCTGTTCTCTGCCTTGAGTGGGGGACGACGACTTTTAAACCTCAGAGTGAAGGTTTTACTCATTTCAAACCTCCAAAGGGAAAATGCATTTCTTCACACACAGTAAACAGTTCTGATAGATTCTGCTTCAACTACTCCTTGCAGAAGGTTTGGGTGGGAAACTGATACGGCCACGGTCAGCTTTTACCTTTTAGCCTGAATTTGAACCTGGGATTCCCGCATCTAGACACTGTAATGTCTTAACTGTAACTAAGCCTATTCTTTACCATGAAAAGCTTGATTCTATGCAGAGGATCGTAAGCTGTAACATTTCTATTGGTTGTTCCTATGGAATGGGTTGAAGCAACCAATCACAATTGTAAATATGTTTATGGAGGGAACAGACCTGATTGGCCTTTTAACTCTGTTATTCTATTGGTTGTTAACTTTTCTATGGGCGTGGCGTTGACAGCCCGGATTATTTAAAAAGGGAGCCGTGCTCCACTTGGTGTTGTATGTTGTTCTGATCGTCTAGTTGCTGTTACAAATAAAGCTGAATCGCTTTTGTTGAGTTGCCTACTTAACAGACACAACATTTAAGCTTATTTTAGGGCAGTCTTCTTCAGGTGATAGTGTCAGAAACAGACTTCTGGCCCCAGGACAGCAGTTTTGAGGAGCTGTTTCTTTAACATTGTGAGTTTTTAAATGTTTTTTAAGTGAACTGAAATTTGGAGGCAAGGTTACAGTTCGTTCAGTGAGCTGTGTTAGGAACATCTGATTTTGAGAGGCACTGACAGTGTTTGGGGCAAGGCAGCTGATAGCAAGTGATGAGCAGATGTTAATACATAAGAACAGGAGCTGAAAGGGAAATTAATCCCGGCTTTCAATCCGCCGGATCTTCTCTGTCCACTTTCTCCGCAGCCGGATTTAAGATGACTGAAGGGCAGCTGCAGTGAGTGGTTGTGCCGTCATCTGTCCAAGGGGATTGCCGTGAAACGACCAGCCACTGCCGCTGGATGAGGGACAAGTGAACCACCCTTCCTGGTAGCTGTTGGGTGGTGGCAGAGCCAAAGCGGGCAGCACCCGGCAGCCGTGATGTGGGCTGGTGGTCAGACCACACATGTACAGCTGCACTGTGGTTGGAGGCTGCTTTACTGGGGGAAGAGGAGCTCATTCCGCCCCCCTTTTCCTTTCCCTGATCCACAGGGCACCTCTCTCCCAGCTTGCTTTAAGCCCCTGGAAGGGGGGGGCGGGAAGGATACACGGATTAAACATTCCTTTTTCACTCATACCGTTTAAAACGGGGGGGGGAGTTCCAGTTATGGGAACTCCTTCCTACCCTGGACGTAGTCCTGTGTCAGTCTGCAGCTGCTATTTATACCCCACTGTTATGTATTGTTATACAGGAGCTTGATTCCAGCTCCCCTTGAAAACCCGGTATCCAAAACTATGCCAACCACTTGGACACTCTGCGCAGCTGTCCAATCAGGATACAAGATACGCGCAGGAGGGAAGCGATGTGATTGGTTTTTATGTATATATTTTGATTGGTCCTTACTGCACTAATGGGCGTGGCTTAGCAAGCCCGGACTGTTTAAAAAGGAGCCTGTTGCTCCCGAGTTTCGCTGTTGTTGTCCTATCTTGTTCTACCTCTGTAAATAAAGCTGATTTCACTGTTCAACCAGCTGCTGCCTGAATCTCATATCTAACACCCGCCCTCCCCACCTAAGCTCCTTACATGGTTTGGCTTCCTAAGGATGCTCCCTTACACCTGTATCTACCCTGCTGAGTCCTGACAGTTACTGGTAAGGGTCACTCCACCCCCCTTACCAGCTGGCAGATCATGGTCATAGAACTATTGATTGATTGATTGATTGATTGATTGATTGATTTGATTTGGATTTGTACCCCACCCTCCCCGCCGAATCAGGCTCAGCTGCCATTGGATTGATTGATGAATTATCGTATGGCATTGTGTGTAGAATAGCCAGGAGATCCTAAGAGTGTCTGGCCGCCAGAAGGTCTAGCTCTTTAGCGTTAAGATCTCGGAAACTAAGCAGGGTTGGCCTTGGCTAGCATTGGGAAGGGTGACCTCCAAGGAATACCAGGGTTGTGATGCAGAGGCAGGCAATGGCAAGCCATCTCTGAAACGTCTCTTGCCTTAAAAACAAGTCTAGCTCGCCACTGGATGACAGTTGTAATAAGTCAAAATTGGCTGCCCCATTGTGGGGCTGCCCTTGCACTGAATACTGCATGTGCAGCCCCATAATGGGGCAAAATGTGCCCCGTGGGGCCACTTCAGCTCAGGTAAATGACACGGGGGAAGATTGGAGCCCCTCTTTCCCCGGTGTCATGGTCTTGATCCAGATCAGGCCCTGTGCTGCTTGGGTAAGTTAAGTTCCATGCAGCTGCCGGGTGGCTGTGGGGAAAGCAAAGTTGGGTGATGATTTCGATAGCCAAATGCATTGTGTAATTTGGCCCTGAGAGTCCCTGCAGAGGTTCAGCCTTGAGGCAGCCATGTGGACGTTACCTGATGGTCACCAGGTATCATCAAGGACCATGCGGGGGGGGGTTTACTGACAACTTCAGGACCACTGCAGCAGATGGCTAAAACAGCCTTTCTTCAGATGCTCCTCAGGTGGCCAGGGCCTGGTGAGAGTGGCTGGTGTATTGGTGACTTCTTGGGAGGCTGTATAGAGCCAGGATTGCTGGTAAAGCCTCTAAGAGGTAAACAAAGCCTGCCAATCTTCTTTCCTCCCTCCAGACGCCAGCCTCTCTTCTAAGACTTGAGTTGGCTCTTTGCTCTTGTGTTCTGAGCAATAGCAAAACCGGAGAGCAGGGGCAGCAGTGATGTCCCACATCCTCAATCCAGTCCTGCTTCTGTTCCAACCCTATAGTTGCTTGGTGCAGATCTGCTTTGAGTCCTCGCTTAGTGCACCAAGAGTACGACATGGACCAAGTGGACAGAGCAAACTTCTTCTCTGTTTCTGAAAGAAGTACTTTCCTCCCTTTCTCACAATGCAAGAACTCGTGGGCACTCCATGAAATTGCTGAGCAGTCGGGTTAGAACAGCTAAAAGGAAGTACTTCTTCACCCAAAGAGTGATTAACAGATGGAATTCACTGCCGCAGGAAGTGGTGGCAGCTGCAAGCATGGACAGTTTCAAGAGGGAATTAGATAAACATATGAAGCAGAAGTCCATCAGTGGCTATTAGCCACAAGGTATAGATAGGAACTCTCAGTCTGGGGCAGGTGATGCACTCTATTCTTGGTGCTGGGGGGGGCAGCAGTGGGAGGGCTTCTAGTGTCCTGGCCCCACTGCTGGACCTCCTGATGGCACCTGGTATATTTTGGCCGCTGTGTGACAGAGTGTTGGACTAGATGGGCCATTGGCCTGATTCAATATTGGCTTCTCTTATGTTCTTATGTTCTTATGTTAAGAGAACTTGGAATATGATAGATGGTAGACAAAAAGCCAGGTAGCTGCCTTATGAGGCTTGCTGCCATAGGATCTGGTATAGTGGGCTTTAAAAGGGGCCTCCGCAAATGTGCGAAGGCTAAAAGCCATCAGTGGCAATGAGGGTGAAATGCTGACCACCATGTTGAGAGGCAGCATGGCAGTGGTTGGGGGACGGCAATGGGGCAGCTCTGGCATCTGTGCTAAAGGCTTATGGCATCTGGGTGGCTGAATTTGATGGGCCACTGATCGGATCGAGCTGGGCTCTTCTGTTCATATACCTAATGCAATCCCATGCACACTTATTTCATTTGTTAAAAATATTTATATCCTCCTTTTCTCCCTGTCGATGGGACTTAATACGGCACACATAATTAAAACTGCCTAAACTCTCATTTCATAAGAGTACAGTATGAATTCTGTTGAATTCAGTGGGGCTTACTTCCAAGTAATCATACATAAATTTATAAACGTGCATGCACTCCACCTCCTTTTTGGTCGCTTCCTCCCTTTCTTTATTCTACCGTTTCATCCAGATTGCTTAAATAATCAAAATAAGTTACTGGAGCCGCTTTTAATGGTGTTCCTTTCCCTTTGTTCTTCCACAGGATGGCTACTTCTCCCACCGCCCCAAGGAGAAAACGCGAACCGACAGCAATAACGAAAATTCGGTTCCGAAGGACTTCGAAAACATCGATAATAGCAACTTCGTGCCCAGGACACAGAAACAGAAGCGCCAACCAGAGCTGGTGAAAAAGCCCCTTAGCAAACAGAAAGAACATTTGAGGAAAAAACTGGAGCAGGAGGAGAAGGTGAAGGAGAATTCTCTCCTGGGAAAGAACTCCAATGAAGTGCTGCAGTTCGGCAACCAGGCCCAAAAGAACAGCAGCAGCTTCAAGGATATTCACAGCTCTCCCAAGCAGCATCACTTTAAAAAGAGTGGGAACAGTTCCCCTGAAATTAGGTATGAGCAGCCACCAAAATGTGAGATTTCGGGCAAGGAGGCCGTCTCGGCTTTGTCCAGAGCCAAGTCAAAGCAATGCCGGCAGGAGATTGCAGAGGTTTACTGTCAGCACAAGCAAGGGAAGCTTATGCCAGAGCAAGTGACACGGTTCTGTCCTCTGGAAGGTAAGCGGGGTTGAGGCAAAAGTGAGAGAGTTGTGGATTGTTTAAGTTCTGTGTCCACTGCTTTCTTTCGGGGAGGGACTGTGGTTCACTGATAGAGCACGTTGCCATGCAGGTGAAAGTCAGGGATCAGATATAGGGAAACGTCTGTTTCTGCCTGGGATCCTGGAAAGCTTTTGTTAGTGAGCGTAGACATTGCTGAGCAGATGGGTCAACGGGCTGACTCAGAATAAAGCAGCTTCGTACGTTCATAAGCAGAGCCGCAGGGGTGGCTTGCATAGGAACCCGTGTTCAGTCCTTGGCATCCCCAGTTAAAGGTCACAGATTTCTTTCTGTCCGTAAAAGAAAAATAGCAAACTCAGTGTATCTTGGGGGCTGTGCAGGGAAGGGAAATGGTGTCTCACCCTTATCCTCCAATTGGTTTCATTGTTCAAAACTGGGCTTCTTGGTTTGTTGTTACCTGTTGTTGCCATTTTAAAGAGAAAATTCTGTGTATTTAAAGGACACATTTTTTTTTAATCCTTTAAAATGTGCATTCTTCTTGGGAACAAAATTAAAAAGGTCTTGAATGGAACAGGGAAAATGCAGGAAACTTTGGGTTGCTCCCAGCCAGCGAAGCTCTGAGCTCATACCAAGCAAATGCTTTATAGCCGTGCGTACTCAGTTTGGCCACAGTCTTCTTGATGTCTTTGGGCTTGGCAGCCTCTTCCTGTCTTTGGAAACTGAAACCAAACAGCACCTTTTCCTCAAAGCAAAGATCATCTCCCCAACCCCCCGCACACATTTTGAGACTGGCCCCACCTCTCAATGGCCATTTTGTAGAGGTGCCCCACTTCTCTTTCACAAGAATTCCAAAGTTTCCCGCAAACCCATTAAGATTGGAGGTTGTATTCAAGCATAGTAAGGTTGTCATTTCCCAGGTCTGGGTGGGGGAACTCCTCTGAACAGGGCAATGGGGGGGGGGGGTGATTCAGCATCTCACCAGTGCTACAACGTCACTTTCAGTATGAACCAGAAGTGATGTCATTGTGTCATTGCGCAATGCTCTAGGATTCACTCAAAACTCTAAGGTTAGTTAACCCTCAAGCATTGTGCCGATGCAATTACGCCACTTCTCCTTCTCGACAGAAGGGACATCGTGCTGTGAACATGATGCCGGTCTGGTAGGTCCCTGCCCCCTGCAACCTACTGCTAAGTGCCAGTGCTGGTCTGGCAATCCAGAGAACTTGCGGCTGCAAATTTCGGTATCTGTGCACCAAAATACTGAGATGGGGGAAGAAGAAGTGAACCACTGGCTGTCAAAGTTGCATGAAGTGAAAACAGAAGGCTGGGGAGGGGGAAGGACCAATGGGTGGGGAAGCACCAAGGTTGGACAGCAGGGCTTTGCTTGTCTCTCTGTGTGTGAACGTAAAGGAAAGTGGTCTTGTGACAGAAGCGTGGGATTCAGCTCAGCTCTTTGATTTGGCTGGTTGACAGCAAAGGGAGAGTCCCCTGGCAGGTGAAGGAGAGTTGCTAATTTTGGTGGTGGGAAATTAAAAAAAAAAAAAAGAGTCTGGTGGAAGGAACCCAAGAAATAGTGTAATAAATAGCAGATTACTGTTGCTGTTGGATTAGGGGAAAATAGTTTATTGAAGTGAAACAGCGCAGAGTTTCCACTCTAAAGAAGCGATCAAAGAAGTGTTGTTGGGACGGGGGGAGAAGGGAGCGGATTGCCTCAGTTCCCTCCTGGGCGGAAATGTATGAATTGTGAAACTGTGCAGACTGCTTAGCACATGTTATTCCCACTTTCTTTATCCCAAAAACATCTTCATATTGCCTCATATATGTATTTGCTTACTTTCGGGGAGGGGGTGGCTTCCCAGAGTGGGCAGCAACTTTGGGCTTGTCCGGGGCCAGTCTGGTTTTGTCGCTGGCAAGATCGGCATGAGCTAGGAGCTTGACAGACCAGGGGCCCGTGATGGTAATCTCACATCGATCCCGATCACTCCCACCAGGATTCTAGAAGTCATCTCTTTTTTAAAAAAAATCTTTCACTGATTCTCAATTGCCCTTCACATTCTGGGCTTCCTAGACCACACTCAGTCATCAGGATATGGAGCTGGGGCCCAGATTCTTCCTTCGTTACTTTACCTCTCCCTCACCACTTCTCTCCCACTAGGAGAGCCAGCTGGGTGTAGTAGTTAAGAGCGGCAGACTCCCCACTCCTCCTCCTCCTCCTCCTCCTCCTCCTCCTCGTGAAGCCAGCTGGGTGACTTGGGCCAGTCCCGGTCCTCTCAGAGCTCTCTCAGCCCCACCTACCTCACAAGGGGAGAGGAAGCGAAGGTGATGGTAAGCCTCTCCAAGACTCCTTCAGGTGAAGAGCAGAATATAAAACCAGCTCTTCTTCCAGGGAGCCTCCCTGGTCCGTAAGTGGCCCCATTTTGCCGCCTTCCTAACTGGCACCTGACTGCAGCGTTTGCTCTTACGGGCAATGATGATTTCTAATTCAAAAGAGGGTTGTCATTAGGGATGTCTCCTCTGATTTATCCAGTCTGCATATATACTCAGAAATACATAGGTATTTTTCAGGTATGGTCAGGTATCCAGATAATATTCAGGATTCTCAGTAATACCGGCATCCAGTATTCAGGGTGAGCATTTTAAGGAAATAACGGGGACAAGAAGGATGACTGGAAACACCTTGTTCAGGGGTCCATAGAATTGGACCCCTTGGTCCAGTTAGCTTGAAACTTGGGGGTATTCCTTGGACAGGCAGTCCTTGGTCCCCTGCAATTTTGGTATCATTGGGTTGAAAAACAGCCACTCCAGCCCTCCTGAAAAAGGTCCCCATAGGGCATAATGTAACTCAACTCTGCAATCCTGGGGAAAAACAAAACCCAACTCCCAAAATAGTATTGGGGGACCCAAACAGAATCATAGAATCACAGATTTGGAAGAGACCACCAGGGTCATCTAGTTCAGTCCTCTGCACAATGCAAAAATCCACAAATACTTCCATCACACACACACACACAGTGACCCCTGCTGTATGCCCAGAAGACGGCAAAAAACCTCCAGTATCCCTGGCCAAACTGGCCTGGAGAAAAATTGCTTCCTGGCCCCAAAGTGGCGATCAACGTTTCCCTGGGTGTGCAAGAAAGGGCCACAAGAACTAAGCACTGAGGCGACCCTTCCTGCCCTCCCTTCTCGTGATCTACCTAAATCCACAGAATCAGCATTGCTGTCAGATGGCCATCTAGCCTCTGTTTAAAGACCTCCAAAGAAGGAGAGCCCGCCACCTCCCAGAAAGCCTGTTCCACTGAGGAACCGCTCTAACTGTCAGGAAGTTCTTCCTAATCTTTAGCTAAAACCTCTTTTGATTTAAATTCAACCTGTTGCTTCTGGTCTGACCTTCTGTACCATCATCTGTATGACAGCCCTTCAGGTACTAGAAGATGGTTATCATATCACTTCTCAGTCGTCTCCTTTTACCTTTCCTCATAGGACTTGGTCTTCAGACCCCTCACCATCTTCATTGCCTTCCTCTGGACATGTTCCATCTTGTCTATATCCCTCTTAAATTGTGGTACCCAAAACTGAACACAATACTCTGTAAGAAGCAAGTCTTACACTGGTGTCTGCTCTTGGCAGCTACCAGCTTTGGAGAACTTTATGATGTGTTCATGCCTGGATTTGCTTAAGCTTCCTTGGTGGACAACGGCAAAGATTGTTGGGGAAAGATTTCTCATGTGTGCAAGTCTCTGTTTTGACTTCCCCCACTGGCTGATGGCAAGGATGGCTTGTTTCACGCTGAATGACTGTGCAGGATACTTTGTTTTATGCTTTGACTTGTATATTGGGATCCATAAGGGCTAGAGGCTTGGATTTTTAAAACAAAGTAAAAGCTTGAGGATTTAGGCCAGTTAGTGGCCCAAAAGTACACCAAGTGCCCTGTGCTCTGCAGGCCAGCCAGTGGGGCAGTGCCCTCAGGCTAGGAGCTGGAAGGCAACGGGCAGGAACTGGAGGTACAGCCTTGTACTTAGTGGACCAGTTGATCCAGCAAGGGAGCCTTCCCAAGCCTCGGCCTAAAAACACTCGGAAGTGACCAGGCTTAGCTGCCCTTCTGGCAGGTGCTGAGCTCCTGTGGCTGAGCCAGGGTCAGGATCCTGCAACCAAGTGTCATCCTCACTGCCTGACTGAGATAGAGTTACGCATTCCCAGGATGGCACTTTGCCGTCTTTGGGCTGCTTCAGCCCAGGCCTTCTTTGGCCGCCATTCCTGTAGAGAGACAAGTCCCAGGGGGCTGTGGGCCTGGGTTCGAGAGCTGGGCAGTGGAGGCACGGAGGCTATCTCAGGGGTTGGTAGCAAAGTTTCACTTGCAGGTTCTGACAGGGTGTCCTCTGGCTCACCGTCCGCTGGTGCCTCTGCCATGTCTGGACCTCCGTGGTCCTGGTGGCCCTCCTCCGCTGGCGGCCTTGGTTCCTTGGTTCCTCGGGCTCTTCCACTGAGGACTCAGAGTCCAAGTCACTGGGCTGGTTGGGTGGGGGTCAGGACACCAACTGGCATGCCCAGAATTTTTGGGTCAAGAGTTAGACAGTCAAGCAATATGGCTACCCCCATGCAAGAGAGCTTTAAGACATCTTCCTAGCTCATAAAAGGGCTGTGCATATGTGTGTAAAACATTTATCTGTTCCCTGAACTGAAGGAATCCCTGCTCATGCTTGCTTCCCTGTAGATAATTCTTTTTCATCTCATTGAAATGTGTGATTGATTCCCACGCCCCCCCCCCCGGTCTGGATGTCATCGTTTCTTAGACCTTCTTGGACATGTAGGAAAGTCAAATTAACGTACAACATTAATTTAAAAAATCAATATTTTACTCCAGAAACAGAAGAACCACTGTAAAGAACCCCCCTTAGCCGGCCTTGGATGGAAGGGCGGGGTAGAAATCCAATCAATCAATCAATAAAGGGTCAGTCGGATATCCCACTGAACTTCCTACATTTTTGACAGTGACCTGGTCTGAACTCTCTCAGCAGATTTTAGCATCAGAGAGTTCTGATCCAAGAGGGGGGCTAAAGAGGGTGCTGCTGCTGTTTGCACTTAAGACTCCTCAGGAAGAAAACAAAGTAGCAACCCTTGTCCATAACATGCTAGGTTTCCACAGACGGGGAGTCTGGATTTGAGGGATCATTCAGGCATATGGTACCCTGCCTCGCTCTGAAAGACGGTGCCAGGTGGGAACTGAGAAACTAACAGCACAGTCCAAAGGAGAGCTATACCCTTCAAAGCCCAAGGGATTCAGAGGACTATAACGCAGGTTAGGATTGCAGTGTCTATAAAACAAAATCCAGATCAGTAACCTTTATTTTTCAATTATACCTTGTTTTTATAATTATAATTTTTTTCCAAAGCCACATTAATAATTTTGAGAATGAAATCTGCCTTCCAAGCTCTGAAGCCAGGATCTACAGCATATCCTTCTATCAGTTGAATAGAACGGCTTTTCAGAAACCTCAGATGCTGACAATATAGTTAATTCTGCAGGGATGGCTTAAGCGTGCCGTAGCTCGGTGCTGCTTGGTAACACGTATTGTTGGTTTTAAGGCCTGTTTTCTTATAATTATCCAGAAGGGAAGAAAGAGATTGCTCTGTTTCTTCAGATTAAGTTGTATGAAGCTATAATGGAAAATATACAACAATACTCTGTAGACACTTTAACGTAGCGGGAAGTTCAGGCTTTAAAGTCCTGCTCAGCACCTTGGACTCTCTTCTCCAAATAGTTTATTGATGTGATCAGGTAAGTACATGGCTGCAGTTCGTAATAACCTATAAAAGTAAGGTTGCTTATTGAAAGGGCCTGGTGGTTGGTTAATAGTACATCTGTGCAGCCCAGGAAGAAGTCGGTGGAAGAGGAATTAGGCCTGAGCCTACGCAGTAGAATGAGGTGGGAGAGTCCTGAGATGGTAGCCAGTGGGGGTGGACGATGTCCAGGAGCGCTTCCATGTTTTATAAAACAGCTCCTTGAAAGCATCAAGAGATATGCAGGACTGGAACGTCTCTCCGTGATGTGCTGGGTTTTTGTTTTGTTTTGTTTGGTTTGGGTCTTTTTACTCGTGGGGAAGGTGTGCTTTATATGAGAGTGGGCAATATTCAGAACTGGCATCTCTCCTATCTTCCTTCTGAAAAGGTACAGTCTGCTCCACCTGAGGAAAGTCAGGTTTCTTTTTCACTATTCCATGAAATCTGTGGTGTCTTTAGAAAGCCCTCTGTTGGCACAGTCGCCCGGGTAATGAATGCCACGTTTGCTCATTTTTACGCTTGGCATAAAGTGAACACTGTCGGGGAGTTGTCGTCCTTGGCCAGCTGTTTGCTTGGCTGAAGAGCCAGCCTGACCGGGACAGTCACAGAATGAAACGAGGAAGCCCAAGATAAAAGCTGGGCTTTCTTGTCTACTTTGATAAAGGAGCAAATTGTTTCCACTGTGTTCTTATGCCTTGATCGCATTGCACATTTCAGCCTAATGGATGTTAAGTAGAATTTATCTCAGTGTGCACAAAGTTCCTGCTTGTGAGAGTTCTCTGTAAAGTTCAGCTCGGTTGTTTCGGGGAAGGTTTGTCTGTCTCTCGCCGCTCTCATATTTTTTATATACTTACAAGAGTATGCTACCGTGGTGAAGCATAGTTTACAAGAAGAGGGCAAGGGGAGACCTCAAAACAGAGATGGGGAAAAGGAAGACACTGACCAGTCTCTGGAGACGGACTTGACTTGAGAATTTGTGGTCCTGGGTAGAGGTTTCAAGGCACCCAGTCAGTGCCCAGTTCTAGAGCCAAACAGTAGGGAGGAGATTTCTGTTATCACTGGGATCTACCATGTTGGGTTAGTTTCCCTTCCAGTTCCCTTGACACTTTAGAAGATCTGAAAGATTTCCATTTTGTCCTCTCTTGGGGAATAATTGATAGTCAAGATAACTAAGTAGAGTGTAATGGTTAGTATTAATTCCTGCTCTCATGCTGATAGCAAATTAGCTTTGCTCGACTCTGTCATATGTCCTCAGCAGGCATATGTGTAATTAAAAGGACAGCACATTGGGTTCACAGAAGTGCTGAAATTTTGTTTGCTGTAAAATGTCCATATGTTCCTTTGGGGTGGCAGATGGGGGCGCAATGTAATTGTGGTCTCACTAAGTAATTGCAGGTTTGTGTTTTGTTTTTAAGTATTCGTCTCATCGGAAGCAAGGCTAATCCTCCTTTTACCAAGAATTGAGCTTTTTTTAGAAGTATGTCAAATGTTCATGGGTTTTGCAACGAAATAGCCATTTGGTGCGGGGGAAGGTGTGAAAATGATCATGGAAGTTCCCTGTCTTCCACTCATGTACGTAACATGGTCTCCCTATTCTGGTTCTTTCTGGCAAGGACTAGAGGGATGGCATGCATTCTCATTGCAACACAATTGGGTTGACTTTAGTTTATAATGAGATGTGAATTAGGGATGCACCCACCCACTTGTGGAATGCTTATTCGCCTCTTCTCTAACTTTGAAGTTTTTTATGTGTGTGTGTCAAGTTTTTCTCTTTCATGGCTTTTTATGATGGTTTACCAACTGTTTTAAGTTCTCAGTGATTTGTGTGATCTGCCCCTTGTGTTATTATCCAATTACTCTTATTGTTGAAACTTCTAAGCCATCTCGACTTTTAAATCAGATGTCAAAAGAGCATTTACTGCTTTTTAAAAGTAGGTTGTGTCTTTAAGGGTCTGAAGGAGCTTTGGTTCTCTTTGAAGGAGAAAGCACCCGAGACTTACTGGGGTTTTTTGTAATTGCTCCATTTATAAATACACAAAGTAGGCATCAGTTCACAGCTCTCTCTGGCTGCAGTCACGCACACTAAATAATCAATTTTCAGTCCACTTTGCAAACTGGATTTTGCCAGTTCACACAGTAAAACCCAGTTGAAAAGTGCACTGAAAGTGGACTGAAAATAGATTATTTAGTGTGTGTGACCACAGCCTCTGCCTCCCTTTTTTCTCCATTACAAACTACATTTGCCCCTCCTCCAAGCAATCCTGGGAGGTTATCTTCTAATAATTATCACGTTTTAGGTACGTCAGTTAATCATTCTGAGTCATCAGCATAGCGAAGCAAATGGTCAGCCCGCACCTGCAACATTACGAACAAAACTCCTTTTAAACCCCAAACCCTGATCAGCCTTCTGTCAAAGTGTTTGGTGAACCAGTTCTCCCAAGGACCCATGCTATAACCCCTAACACCTGAACCAGAGAATGTCTAAGTTTTGAGCACATTCTTAATACGAATCCATTTGTCCGTCCTGTTGAAAGTAATGCATTGCAGAGGAATGGGGCCTGCAACCACGTGTGCATTCTTCATGGCGTCGGGAACTGGCAGAGACGGACCAAGAGAGAGATCTTGGAGTTGTAGTAGATAACTCAATGAAAATGTCTAGACAGTGTGTAGCTGCAATAAAGAAGGCCAACGCTATGCTGGGGATTATTAGGAAGGGAATTGAAAACAAATCAGCCAGTATCATAATGCCTGTCAGGTAGCCCTGCCATGATGGATGGAGGGGAGGGGAGGTTGGTTCTGGGCGCCTTGGTGGCGTGACAGGCGGGAGGTTGGAATCCGGGGAGTTGTTGATTTACGCTCAGGGTGTGAGAAAGGAATGTGGCTCTGGTCACCCCTATCTCCAGCAGCCTGGACATTCTGACCTTGAGGAGTCAAGCTGCGAGTTCTACTATCGCTTGCATAGTTGTAGCTGGCTGTAAATAATGGGGGCGATGGGAACTTCATTAGCGTAGTAACTTTCGATTTCCCAGTCGCATGTTATTCTTTGTTTGGTAGAAGGGGGGGTCCCCATTCACCCCCTTCCCTGTATAACCGCTTGCTTTCTGTAACCAAGTCATTCTGAACAAGATACCTGTTTCAGTGATCTATCTATTGCAGCTTAATAAACGCTATCCTTGCTTGCATCTCAAGGCCTGGTGTTTTGCTGACTAAGTTAGGACTTCTGACAATGCCCCTGTATAAATCACTGGTGCAACCTCATTTGGAATACTGTGTACAGTTCTGGTCGCCACATCTCAAAAAGGATATTATAGCATTGGAAAAAGTGCAGAGAAGGGCAACTAGAATGATAAAAGGGTTGGAACACCTTCCCTATGAAGAAAGGTTAAAACGCTTGGGGCTCTTCAGCTTGGAGAAACGACGGCTGAGGGGTGACATGATCGAGGTTTATAAGATTATGAATGGGTTTGAGCAGGTTGAGAAAGAAGTACTTTTCTCCCTTTCTCACAATACAAGAACTCGTGGGCACTCCATGAAATTGCTGAGCAGTCGGGTTAGAACAGATAAAAGGAAATACTTCTTCACCCAAAGAGTGATCAACAGATGGAATTCACTGCCACAGGAGGTGGTGGCAGCTACAAGCATGGACAGTTTCAAGAGGGAATTAGATAAACATATGGAGCAGAGGTCCATCAGTGGGTATTAGCCACAGGGTATAGATGGGAACTCTCCGTCTGGCGCAGGTGATGCCCTCTATTCTTGGTGCTGGAGGGGGCAGCAGTGGGAGGGCTTCTAGTGTCCTGGCCCCACTGCTGGACCTCCTGATGGCACCTGGTATATTTTGGCCGCTGTGTGACAGAGTGTTGGACTAGATGGGCCATTGGCCTGATTCAACATTGGCTTCTCTTATGTTCTTATGGGAAAGTATGCCCTATTTCTCACTTTGGGCCATCTGTTATTGACTATTCCCTTGCCCCTTGGAAGGATGGTGAGAAAAGGAAGAGTTGGTTTTATACCTCACCCTTCACTCCCTGAAGGAGTCTCAGAGTGGCTTAAAATCACCTTCCTTTCCTCTCCCCCCAACAGAATGAGGTTTGAGTCCAGTGGCACCTTTAAGACCAACAAAGTTTTATTCAAAGTGTAAGCTTTCACCTGCAAAGCATACTTCTTCAGCTTTGCACACTAAAGCTTACACTTTGAATGAAACTTTGTTGGTCTTAAAGGTGCCGCTGGACTCAAATTTTGTTCTGCCGCTTCAGACCAACTTGGCTACCCGCCTGTATTTTTCTTCCCACAACAGACACCCTGTAAGGTAGGTGGGGCTGAGGGAGCTTTGAGAGAACTGTGACTCATCCAAGGTCATCCAGCTGGCTTCATGTGGGTGTGTGTGTGTGGGGGGGGTCTAATCCTGTTCTCCAGATTAGAGTCCGCCATTCTTAATCGCTGCACCAAACGGGCTCTAAGTAGGACAAGGACTACTGGAGGGACAAAAGTTTTGCCAGTCTAATAGAGGAGTCAGCCCATTATTCTAGATTAGGAGCCCTTCCAGGACAGGAATTTCTGTTTGAATGTTTTTTGGGGGGGTGAGTTGCTGTTCTCTGTCAAAAGCAGCATGGGCTATAGTTAGCATACCCTCTATTATCATTTGGATCAGTTAAGTTAGTGTTAGGCTTATTTTCATCTGTTTACAGATTGTGTGTTCCTTGCTGCAAAACTGGCTAAGAATGGGCTTCATGCTGGGATTCTCGTAATGATTAAAAGCAAAAGAAGTTTTTTAAAGGGGGGGATTGAGGGATCGGAAATGAATGTTCTGCTCCTTGTCTGTCTGATCATTGCCAGATCCTTTGGCTGAACCACAGCAGATGTTTTGATGTATTTCGATATGTGAGGGGCATCTGACTTTAATCTCGTTGGTGACACTTTAAAGCAACAACGTTAAATGTCAGTGCAACACAGTCTGTGCTTTTACACAGTCTTTCTAAATTCCCGAAATCCAGCATCACCATAACCGAGTCTTTTTACAGTAGAAAAGAGCAAGAAGAAGAAGAAGAAGAGGAGGAGGAGGAGGAGATTGGATTTATACCCCGCCCTTCACTGCCCAAAGGTGTCTCAGGGCGGCTTACGAACTCCTTTCCCTTCCTCTCCCCACAACAGACACCCTGTGAGGCAGGTGGGGCCGAGAGAGCTCTTGACAGAAACTGCTCTTTTTTCAAGAACAGCTCTTATCAGAACTACGGCTTGCCCAAGGTCATCCAGCCAGGTGCAAGTGGAGGAGTGGGGAATCAAACCCGGTTCTCCCAGATTAGAGTCCACACACTTAACCACTGCACTAAACTGGCAAGAGTCCAGCAGCACCTTAAAAGACTCGCTAAAAACTGAAATCTCCTCCCCCTGCCATAAATTTTGTTCGTCTTTAAAGATGCTCCTCCTTTTCTACCGCTCTTTTCTGCTGCTACAGATAGACTAACACGGTGACCCATCTTGAGTCTCTTTAAACAGGCTGAACTAAGTTTGTTTGCTTGTACAGTGGTTAGCAGCATTTTCAACTTAAAACACTCTCAAAGCACTTTGAAAATGGAAGGATTATTACCAGTGCCTCTGTTCTGCCAGCCTCTGGTGGGATAGTTGCAGCTGTAGCCCCTCTACAGACAACGTGACACACGTGGAAATAAATGTGCATAGAGGGGCAGAGCAGAAGATGCCATCGCCGGTTAGTGAGTGGAGTTTACATGTGTAGACTATACCTGCAACTCGTCCCCATATTAGGCAGCTGAAGACCACAGCTATGAGTAACCTAGGGGCTTTGTTGAAGTTTTATTTCTCCAGAGGTGGTGGTTTGATTGATCCGGTAGTTAAATTATTTGTAAGTAAGATAACCGCTGCAATGCTGTATGGGGTAGAGATTTGGGGTTGGAATGAGTCAGTGTTAACCCTGATAGAAACTGTGCAAAACTATTTTATGAGACGGGTTTTGGTTTTGCCGAAAGGGTCACCTGTGGCGTTGATGAGGTCAGAATTGGGTATGGCATCTTGGAAGCCAGGGCCAATGTAAGAATCCTCTCCTATTGGAGGAAGTGTCAGGAACGACCCCAGGATATTTTAGGTGTCTGGATTGTTGCTGAAATCCTCCAAAAGTGTAGGCGAATATCTGTCCTCTATTCTACAGAAATACTCAATTCCGGATGACCTTTGGGGCCCAGTGGACAGTGTAAACCAAAAGTCCAAACTGAAGAATTGGGTATTTAATAAGGACGGCCTTTTGAACCTCCATGTGGTAGCAAGTTGCCGCACGGCTCCCTTGTTTAAGTTCTTTAAAAGAGATCACTGTAGGACAGAATATTTGGAAAAATTAACTAACCTTGACCTAAGAAGGGCATTTACCACCCTAAGGTTCCATGCCATCCCCTCAATGGTTTGTATAGGTCGTTTTATGGATATTCCTGTCGCATTAAGAATCTGTCAGTGTGGTTT
Source organism: Gekko gecko (assembly GCA_029375565.1). Lineage (NCBI taxonomy): Eukaryota > Metazoa > Chordata > Lepidosauria > Squamata > Gekkonidae > Gekko > Gekko gecko. The sequence goes on from JAPDNY010000004.1 coordinate 236,702,468, forward strand.
GGGCGAAGTGGATGATATTGAACACTATTTACTGAGATGTTCATGGCACGAATCACTTAGGCAGAGATTTATCCACCCTATTTTACCCTTGCATAACGTTTTTTCAGAACAGAAGCTGAGTGTTTTTCTGCTTTCTGACTCTGATGCCCATGTCACCAGCAAATTGGCCCTGTTTGCTCTGGCGGCAAGAAAGTTAAGATTAAGGTTAGGACTTAATGTAAGCTACTGATTGGTTATCTTATTATGCATAAGATTTGTGTATTTATTCTGTTTTGTTATGGCCAATGGCTTATACAATAAACTTGAAACTGTAAGTCAACTATACCTGCAACTGGGAACACTTTTCCCCCCGGATATTCCCAGTCACGGGGACTGAATCTGAGCCCTGTTTTTCAGGGGAGAGGGTGGTCTAAAGAACCAACTAACTAACTGAAGGTGGAAATAAATAAATAAGCACATCTGCTGCGTATGTTCATGCTGTGCTCAAGAGCCAGTGGTTGCTTGTAGGCTGGAAGGAGCATGCTCATAACCCCCCCCCCATGCATGTTTGTAGAGGGCGGATGTCACAGTTGTTTTCTACCACTCCCCACAGGGTTGGGCTTTGCTCCAGAGAATGACACGGCTTGAACTATGATAGATTAAAGGCATTATGTTATAGATGGAAGTGAGATCAGAAGCTAAATGGGCGAGCCGATAGGCTGGTTCTAGGATCCTCTCCTTCTATTGTCCAGGGATGCGAAGCTAGTCTAGTTTGCCCGGCCACATGGAAAGGCAACGTCGCCATTAGTACACAACACCCCTCCCCCCATGGTTCAGAGCACCCCTAGCAAACATAGTCTTTCGGTTTATGTGGGCCGCCACCGTTCTCACGTTGAACGGCGTACTTCGGGGCCTGGGGCAGTGCAGTCCAGTGTCACTCTGTTGTTTTCTGGGGGAAGCGGTGGGGGTGCTGCCAGGGCAGATACGCTGCCAAGATCTGGGCTGCGGGCCGGCTCTGGGTTGTTGCCACCGTCCCTCTCCATCGAGGCACTTGACTGTGGCTGGGGTTGAGCGGACACTTCCGGCTCCTCTGGGCCCCGATATTCGGCTTTGCTTTCTTCGGGTACACCCAGAGCAGCTGGGAGGATGCGGCGGTGCAGCTGGTCTATATGTCGTTGCAGCAGCTGGCCGTCCTTGCAGGATACCTCGTACGAATGTGGGGCTGTCACCTGGGCGACCTTGGCTGGGACTCATGCAGGGCCTCAGGCATAGTTCCTGGCGTACACTGGGTCTCCCAGAAAGAATCCTCAGGAAGCTTCCTGATCCTCTGTGGCCGTGCTGTGCTCCGGGGCTCTACCTGGATGGAGGCGGTCTAGCTGGGTGGTTGGGCGCCATCCCATGAGTAGCTCTGCTGGGCAGCGGCCTGTGGTGGAATGGGGTGTCATTCGCTGGCTTAGGAAGGCCGCCAGCTTGTAGTCCCAGTGCCCATGGTCCATGCAATGCAGGGAGTCTTTCGTGGTTCAGACCATGTGCTCGGCTTGTCCGTTGGTGGTGGGGTGAAAGGGAGCCGAGCGGATGTGTTTGATCCCGTAATACTGCACGAACTCCTGGAACTCTGTGGAGGTGAAGGCCATGCTGTTGTCTGTCTCTAGAGAGTCCGGGATCCCGTGCGTACTAAAAATCCACCACATAGGGTCCAATACAAGGTTTGGGGCAGCCTTTCCTTATGTTAAAAGTAAAGGTAAAGATTCCCTTGCTCGAAAGCCAGTCGAATCCGACTCTAGGGTTGCAGTGCTCATCTCCGTTTCAAAGCCGAAGAGCCAGCGCTGTCCAAAGACGTTTCCGTGGTCATGTGGCCGGCATGACTAAACACCAAAGCACACAGAACACTATTACCTTCCCACCGAAGTGGTACCTATTTATCTACTTGCAATTTCTTGCTTTCGAACTGCTAGGTTGGCAGGATCTGGAACTAGAGACGGGAGCTCACTCCGTCATGCGGCACTCTCGGGTCTCGAACTGCTGAACTACTGACCTTCCGCAGCCTGCAGTTCACCGTCTTAGCCACTTGAGCCACCGCAGCTCCTTCCTTATGTTAGGAATGAGCAAGTGTTCCTTGTCTAGTTTGTTTCTGGATTAGTTTGTAGTTTTGTCAATAATTTTGATTCTCTTCTTTCCACTTTTGGCTTTTCAGATTTGTGTGTAATTGGGCCTGTGGTTACAAGACTCCTCCCATCTGTTGGAAGAGCAGGTTCTAGTCCAGGTTCTAGTCCAGCCTCTTCGTTCTATGGCAGTGGTTCCCAACCTTTTTGGGGATGAGGGCCCCCTTTGACATCATAAATTTTTGCAGACCCCCACATGAGAGTGTTTACACTCCTCATTTGTTCTCCTCACAAGTAGATAAGTCGTTGTCCCGACTGGGTGGGAATACACTTGAGAGCTCTGGCTGAGGACAGCATGATGCTGTCTGCCTGAACAGGGGCTCAGAGCATGCAGATGCAGCTGGGGAGGCATGGCTGCACTGCAGCAAACCAGCTGGTGGATGAAGCGTAGCCGGACAGATGCAGAGTTGGGGTGGCATGATTACCTTTGATGGAAGAGATACACATCCAGACAGACTGGATATTTGGTACCAGAACAATTTGGAGAGCATGTGCAGTTACCATGAGAGATTATCCATGGCCTACTATGTAAACTTTTAGCAATTGCACATCACATGAGAAAGCAACTCCTGCCTCGGTAGAAAATCTTTGTTCATATATTTTATTTCTGGATGTGTGTTGTTCCACAATAGTAATATTGACCACTGAGGAAGGCCCTAAGGGGCCAAAACGTGCATGGTCTACTGGTCATAAGATATACCCCTCAATTGTATATGTAAAGCTTTCAGCTCTGTGTGTAAAAAGTTTTAAGAGTCTGATATTTGGATAATTTCTTTTGACCTATTTTATCTCTTACTGATGTGTACATCATAATAAATATTTGTATTTTTATAATAACTTATTTTGTTAGCTTGACCCTCACATATCACTGCCATATCTTGGACTGAGTTCTTCCCCCCCTTCCCCCCCCACCATGGAAGTGAGCCTGCGGGAGAAGGCACCAGGCCAGTAGCTATGATGGGGCCTCTGGGGCCCCTGTCCCTGACTTCCCAACTAGGCCCCCCAACTCAGGGCCCCCGACCCGGCGGAGCAGGAAGGGAGGGCGAGAGGTGGCCATGGCAGGTCTGCAAAAGCAGGATGACCCAGCCCACCGGCCCCGCCTCTCTCTCCCTTCCTGCTCGGCCAAGCAGAGGGGAGGGCAAGAAGCGGTGGGTCTTCATGGTCTTGCAGCTGGCTTCAAAGCCGGCTGCGAAAGCAGGAAGACCCGGCCCTCCGCTTGCCCCCCGACTTTCTAAAATCCCCGACTTTCTAAAATCTGCTTGGCCCCCAACTTCAAAAATCCTGGTCACGCCCCTGGAAAGCACAGGTGAGAGAGGTAGAAACCTGCCCAAGCTTGGTGGATTTGAGGACCCCTTGCAGTAACTCCTTCCCCCTCCCCTGGAGTTCCCGTCCCTCAGGTTGAGGACCACTGGTCCGTGGGATGGGCTGTGGCTCAGTGGCTGAGCATCTGCTTTGCACACAGACAATTTCAGGTTCAGTCCCGGTTAAAAGTGTCAGGGGCTATGTGATCGGAAAGGCCTGAGACCCTGGAGAGCCAGACCCTGACAGACCAGACTTCTGACTCCATATAGGGCAGCTTTGTGTGTGTGTGTGTGTGTGTGTGTGTGTGTACACACACTCGTGTGTGAGCTTATTCACACACAATTTATGTAGCATTTTTACTGCAGTGTTTGTCATTTATAATGCCGGTTTATTGCTGTAGAGATAACATTGCAAAATGCGTACATTTTTGGCAAAGATTTGATGTGAGGAAAGAGAAAAGAGCACTGTGATGAAGAGGAGGAGGAGAGGAGGAGATTGGATTTATACCCCGCCCTTCACTGCCCAAAGGCGTCTCAGAGCGGCTTACAAACTCCTTTCCCTTCCCCTCCCCACAACAGACACCCTGTGAGGTAGGTGGGGCTGAGAGAACTTCTGACAGGAACTGTCCTTGAGAGAACAGCTGTGCCAGAGCTTGTGACTGACCCAAGGTCACATCAGCAGGTGCAAGTGGAGAGTGGGGAATCAAACCCGGTTCTCCCAAATAAGAGTCCGCGCACTTAACCACTACACCAAACTGGTGTTCCATTTTTTAAAAAGACAAGCGCGACATCAAAGAGATGAGAAATTTTTCAAAACTGTTCCTGGCTTACAGCTGTAGGGGCTGACTTTTTCCATTGGTGGGGTGGTACGTCAGCATTTCTCCTGTGAAATAGCCACACAGCCAGTCTTGTATAGGCATTTACTTACAATTTGGAAAAGGTTATGTTGAAACAAGAGATATTTCATTTGGGAATGAGTGTGGGGGGGAGCTGGAGATGGGGGGGGAAGAGCAGTTGCTTCAGACGCAAGGTAGAAAAGCAGGAAAACGGCACTGCAAATACCGTGCTTAATAAGTGTTTAGCAGATGCAGAGCCAATCACGTTGAAGCATGGAATCTGAGATACGATTCCCTGTGAGCCTTAATTGGATTAGTGGGATCATATTAAAGATATATCGACTGGGCTGTGTTTATAGGATTATTCGGGCCTGGTTCCTCTCCCTGCCCTCCCCCCTTTGTGTCAGAGCTAATCCCCTTGATCGAGAACTGCTTTAGAACAAAGTGCCATCAGGCAAGCAGGACACGAGTGCAGCTCCCATCTGTTTCTGGAGTGTCTTGCTTTGCGCTGCCAGCACAGAACCCGAATTTCACGGCGATGGGAAACGCTGTGGTTTTGCGGCTGCCGAGCCCTGCCTAGACTGCGGCTGAACGCCCAGCTTGCTTTTCTCTTTTTTTTTTTTGCTTTGCCCTCAACCAGGTGTCCTGGATTGTCACACGTTCTTGCTGTTCAGACATTTCAATGTGAGGAAGTACCTAATTATCATCCATCCATCCATCCATCCATCCATCCATCCATCCATCCATCCATCCATCCATCTGCTTTTCAGGAATGCTTGAGATATGAGCGTTCCCATCAGAACAGATGGTTAGGGCCAAACATGGATGAACATCTAAGAAATCAGCAGCTAACTAGAAGCGGCAGGCGAAGGCCGTTTGAAATGGGGAAGTGGTACAGTGAGGAAGAAGGGCAGTCTGAAATAGCGGAGAATTAGAGGGAAAGAGATCTTGAGGAAACACTGGAAAACTCGGCAAAAATGTTGACGCAGTGTGCGGAGGTGGTGAAAACGGCTACGTCATGCTAGGGATTATTAGGAAAGGGACTGAAAATAAAACAGCTGATATTGAAGTGACCTTGCATAGATCCACAGTGAGGCATTATTTGAAATACTACAATCCTGGTCTCTCTGTCTCAAAAGGAAGAGATTGGATTTATACCCTGCCCTTCACTTGGAGTCTCAGAGCAGTTTACAATCTCCTTTCCTTTCTCCTCCTCCTCACAGCAGATACCCTGTGAGGTAGGTGGGGCTGAGAGAGCTCTTTTGAGAACTTCTGTTGAGAGAACAGCTCTGAAATGTCTTGTGAATTACCCAAGGTCACACCAACAGCTGCATGTGGAGGCATGGGGAATCAATCCTGGTTCTCCCAGATTAGAGTCCACACGCTCAACCACCACATTGGCTACAATGGAACTGGATAAAAAAAAATATAGAAGAGGGCAACCAAAATGATCGAGGATTTAGAGCATCTTCTCTATAAAGAAAGGCTAAAGAAACAGGCTTTTCAGTTCAGAAATATGGTGGCGGGCATGATAGATAAAATTATGTGTGAAGTGGAGGAAGCAGACAGAGCTCTCTGTCTGTCTGTCTGTCTGTCTGTCTGTCTGTCTGTCTGTCTGTCTGTCTCTCTCTCTTTCCCCCTCCACCCCCAATAATACTCTTGGGGGCCCTGGATGGTCAGTAGGTTAAGGATGGAGAAATGGAAGTCCCTCTTTACTCAACAGTCATTCAGCTGTGGGATCCGCTGCCCATGCCGTAAGCAGAGATGGGGCGTGGATTTGGAGGAGAGCGGCCTCATGGTGCCCAGGTGGCCCGTTGGGTGTGCTGCCCGTCTCCTTCGCAAGGAGCCAGTACGCCCTCTGGCCCAATCAGTGCAAAGAGGCACAGTTTTGTCATAGATCTTTTGCCATGCAACTCGGTGTAATGTGGCCAAGATAGAAGAGCACTGCTTTGTTATTCATGCAGCGTTGTAATTCAGCACACACACACACACCCTATGAGTAATCTTCTAAAGCCTGCCAAAAGAACCAATGTTAATTGCTTATGCTAGAATGTATTTGCTGTTGGAAATGTCACACCATAAATTATATTTCAGTTCTCCATCTGACAAGTAATCTACCAAAAGTAAATTGGTCCCGTTTCTTCCACGGATCTGAAAATGCACGTTATTGGTATTATCCTTCCTTTGTTATCCACGGTGGAGGTCTCTCCCCACACCCCCATTCATTTGCACTTACAAAAATGAAATCAATAATAAATTAACTAATATATAACTATAACAAACCAGTTTAAGATCCCGGATGTCTTTGGCTGAAAAGATTCTAACACGGTGTAATTTTAATGGAATTTGTGTGGAACTTACATTGCTTCGAAGCAGTCATTTTAAGAAAATAAAGCATAGTTGTTGGTTATTGACACGGACCAAGGTCACACAGTAAAGGAGACAACTGAGGACCCAGGTCTTACTCTGTCTTTTTAAAATAAAGCCATAACTTTGGGAGCATGGGCAGAGGCCTTTCTGGGGCATGTGGCTGCACATCTGCTTTATCATATCTTGTTGTGTAGACTGCAGTTGTCTCCCAGCGGGCCTCAGATCAGTTGAGACACAGGGCCCCTGGGAAAGTGCAGAAGAAAATAGGTGGGGATGGAGAAGTTGGAGGAAGGGAGGAAGTTTGACACCGTTGCACCCGAGGGAGCATTTATGGTTTACCCCCCAGCCACGTAGATCTTGCCATGCTGGAGTTCTATCTGGAAAGCAGAGGATGCACACTCCCAGTCAACCTAGTGCCTCCATCCAGTGGCAGAAACTGGAGCATTTCATCATAGATCACAGAGTTGGAAGGGGTCCTAGAGGCCATCTAGTCCAACCCTCTGCTCAATGCAGGATCGGCCTAGACCACCCCTGACAAGAGTTTGTCCAGCCACTGCTTAAAGACTGCCAATGAGAGGGAGCTCACCACCTCCCGAGGCAGCTGATTGCACAACTCTTACTGTAAAAACGTTTTCCCTAAGATTCAGCCAGTACTTTCCCGCCCTTAATTTAAACCTCTCCTCTGCTGCCAACAGGAACAGCTCCCTGCCCTCCTCTAAGTGACAGCCCTTCAAATACTTCAAGAGAGCCATCATGTCCCCCTTCAACCTCCTCTTCTCTAGACTAAACATTCCCAAGTCCCTCAGCCTTTCCTCATAGGGCTTCTTGGTCTCCAGGACCCTGATCAACCTCGTCACTCTCCTCTGCACCCGCTCCATTCTGTCCACATCCTTTTTGAAGTGAGGCCTCCAGAACTGCACACAGTACTCCAGCTGTAGCCTGACCACTGCAGTGTACAGCAGGACTATGACATCTTGCGATTTGTATGTTATGCCTCTGTTGATACAGCCCAAGATCGTGTTAGCCGTTTTTGTCGCTGCATCACAATGGCTGCTCATATTTAAGTTTCGGTCCATCCTTACCCCAAGATCTTATTCACACACACTGCTACTCAAAAGCCTATCCCCCATTCAGTATGTGTGTTCCTCATTTTTGTTACCCAGACGTAGAAATCAGCACTTATCCTTGTTAAACTGCATTTTGTTCACATCAGCCCACTTTTCCAGCGTGTTCAGATCTCATTGAATTTCTGGTGTGGAGCATTTTTCCCTTCCTTTCTGCAGTCCCTGGTCAGCTGAAAGTTATTTTGAAAGGGGAAGGGGACACAGACTTCCTGTTGCTCCTAATTCTCTGGCTGTCATGCTCCGTCTGCTGGGGCGGGGCGAGGCGGGGCCTCCAGTCGCCATGGCCTCTGGGCCGTGCTGCCGCTGCCCTGCAGCCTCTGTGTCATGCCTTCATGGGGCTCATTTCCCTGCTCCTTCGCCTCCCGGGGGGCTCGGCGCTGCCTGCGGGCTCTTCCGCCTCCATCTGGCTGCCGAGGGTCAAGGGGGCCTCCGCTGGCTCCCCTGTCGTGTGCGGCCTGGTCCCCTCCCTCGCCCCCGCTCGGAGGGCCAGCCAGGTATGTGGGGCTTGGGTTTCTGCAGCCGCGGGCTGTCGGGGGGAGGGGGTCACCCAGTCCCAAGCTGGTAGGATTGGGACACTGGCTAATCACACAAATATTTTGCCTCACTTTTTTGTGGATGTATGATAAATTTCATAAGCTGTTGCTGAATTTAGAACACATGTCTGGTACTGTAAACATGCAGAGAGAAACAAACATTTGAATATTTTTCCAACCCTTTTATTGTGTGATCAAATATGCTTACAACAGTGTCCTTGGAAATATAGCTCTGGACACCCGGGACTTTGGACCTCCATAATGATGAATTCTGGGATTTCCCAGGATACTTGATGCATGGAAACTTGCTCAAACTGCATTCTTAGATCCATGGGGGCCTCATTGCCAACTTTCCCTGTCATTCTTAGGTAAACTCAGTTTCAGAGGGCAGCTAGAATGAGATTTGGGTCCTGTATCACCCAAGAGACCAACCAGATGTTTGGGGCGTAAGCGTTTAGGATCCCTGACAAAAGGAGCTTTGACTCTTGAAAGCTTAGACTCCACATTCTTGCTGGTGGGTTTGGATCCAGCTCTTAGGCACACTGGTTAGTGAAGAGGGGGGCAGCAGCCAGGCAAACCTATTCTGAACTGGGTCTGAATTTCAGAGGAGCTGAGATCTGTTTGCAAATTAATTTGGGGGACGGAAGGGTCCAAGAGGTAGAACTCAGTATGTATGTATATACATATTATAGTCATTATACCATATACATGAAAATTATACTGAAACCATTCTTATATATAAAAACATAATACATAATATCAGGGCTATTTTGGGGCAGGAACGCACAGGAACGGCGTTCCGGCTGGCTCCCGAGATGGCCATGCCGAGCAGAAACTCATTAGCATAACAGGCCACACCCAACAGCAGAAACTCATTAGGATTGGCTACATGAGAGGTGTGTAGCCTAACATGCAAAGGAGTTCCTGTTACAGAAAAAAGCCCTGGGTTTTGACAACAAACAAAGTAAACAAGAAGCAAAAGGTGGATGTGGCTGGATGACCACGCTTCTGATAACATGGGGGTGTGGCCTAATATGCTAAAGAGCTGTGTTGTCAGGGGTGTGGCCTAATAAGCTAATGAGTCTCTGCTGTTGGGTATTGCCTATTATGCTAATGAGTTCCTGCTGGGCTTTTTATACAAAAAAAGCCCTGCATAATATAAACAGAATTTAAATGTCAGTATCCCGCTCTCTCCCCCCCTGTAAGTTTCAGTAACTGTTGCCATTCACAACCACCTCTTACTCTGTTTCCCACTCGCTCCCTCTTACTCAGTTTCCCACTCACTTTCCACCTATTCCCACTCTGGTAAACACAGCAGGAAAGGGAAGTGAAAGTTGCCAATGCTACCGCATAGTTTCACCAAGTCACCCTTCCTAACCCACATGGTCTATCACAGAAGAGGGTGCCTTCCACCAGAGAATGTGCAATCTTGATTGTGTGGTTTTATTTTTTTTATTGCTGTAATCCCCCTTCATGACTATTAGTAATTTTTTTTTCATGTGTGGGATAGAAACATCTTAAATAAATCACAGCCCTGGTTGGTTTATGGGTCAGGAGCTACAGAGTTCCACGACTGTTTAGCCCTCTTTTCAATTCAAGGAGTTTCCATGAATCCAGGAAAACCTGATTCCACGCAAAGGCAGGATCCCCTGTAGCTAGGGTTCCCAAGTACTTACCGCGTAGGAGCGGGGGACGCATGCTCCCCGGCCAGACCAGTCCTCCGTGTAATGCACCATGCCGTCGCCAGGAAGTGATGCCAGGCGACGCTTTGGCAATGGGGCTGAAAACTCGATGGTACCATCGAGTTTCCAGCTGCACTGCCAGAGCGTCACCTAGTGTCACTTCCTGGCGACAGCATGGTGCTCCGCGCCTGTCCTTCCCCCAGGGATGGTCCTGCGAGGACGTATCCATCCCCCGCTCCCACGTGGTAAGTTCTTGGCAAGCCTACCTGTAGCTGCCAGACAACCGTGTCACACATGGCTCCCGTTTCCCATGTTTTCCTTTGGATCTTCTGCCCTCTATGCTCTTCGCAAAGAATCCTCGCCAAGTGGGTTTCATTGGCCAGAAGAGAAGAGAGAGGGGAAGCCCCATATTATCAATCAGCCAGGCTATTAATATTCCTGAAACAGAGCAAAGTGAGAGAATGGAATCAATGAAGATTATTCACAGACTCTAATTTGGGCCTCTTGCCTTGAAAAATCAACCACCACCACCCCTTCCAGCAGCACCTACCGGGGTTTTGTTATATGCATCAATATTGTTACCTTCTCAGTTAATTTATATTGGCTTTGATGCTTTTGAGACCATGGTTAACTGCTCACAGTTGCTGCTGCTTTGAAGGTTTTGAGCCTTAGAATGGATTAAGGAGATCAAAGCGGAGTGGGAAGCAGATTTGAATCGGGAGGATGGAACTTCCTTTTGGGTAAGGTTGGTGCAGTTTGTTCTATCTGTATAGGGGGCATCAGAAGTGATTGTGCGGGCTATGGGGAGGCAGCCCTTTTTTTAAGAAAAGGAGGAAGAAGAAGAAGAAGAGTTTGGATTTATACCCCGCCCTTCAGTGCCCAAAGGTGTCTCGGAGCAGCGTACAAACTCCTTTCCCTTCCCCTCCCCACAATAGACACCCTGTGAGGTAGGTGGGGCTGAGAGAACTTCTGACAGAAACTGTCCTTGAGAGAACAGCTGTGCCAGAGCTTGTGACTGACCCAAGGTCACATCAGCAGGTGCAAGTGGAGGAGTGGGGAATCAAACCCGGTTCTCCCAGTTAAGAGTCCGCGCACTTAACCACTACACCAAACTGGCTCTACACCAAACTGGAGGTGCAAGGGGGCACATGATTTCTGTATAGAGAGGTGCTAGTTTGATTCCCAGTGTCTCCAGTTAAAGGATCTCAGGTGGTGAGTGTGAAAGGCCTGTCTCTGCCTGAAACCCCTCAAAGCCATTCAGAGTAGAGTATACTAAGCTGGACAGACCATTGGCCCCAAGTTTAGAAAAATACAGGTTGCCCTCTTTCTGCTGACTATCCTGGCTGAAGCCCTCATTTAAAGAACAAAACCAAACCGTGAGCCAATTACAAACACCTTGTAATGTAGGTCACGATTATTATTCCCAGCCGAGGGCTGAGGCTGAAAGAGAGAATGTTTTGCCAAAAACCACAATGAGTTTGAGGCATGGTTGGTCTGAAGGATTTCCCAGTCTGTCACTCATTAGTTTTGAACTGATCTTTATTCCACCCACCTTGAGGCTGTGTACAGTGTTCATATCGCGGCCGGATCGCCCATAGGGCGAACTAGGCGCTCGCCTAGGACGCGCCGGCCTCAGGGGCACCAAATGGCGTCCCACTCCCCCCCAAAAAAGCGCCCCCCTACCGCCCTAACCGGGCGCCCGCTGCCTCGGCCGCTAGACCCCCACCCCCTTCCCGGCTTTCCTGGGGGCCCCGCAGCCGCAGAGCCCCCAGGAAAACTGGCGCTGGGAGGGAGGGGGTGGCGGCTAGACCCCCTGCCCTCTTCCCGGCTTTCCTGGGGGTCCCGCAGCCGCGGAGCCCCCAGGAAAGCCGGCGCTGGGAGGGAGGGGGCGGCGGCTAGACCCCCGCTCCCTTCCCGGCTTTCCTAGGGGTCCCGCAGCCGCGGAGCCCCCAGAAAAGCCAGCACTGGGAGGGAGGGGGTGGCGGCTAGACCCCCCGCCCCCTTCCCAGCTTTCCTGGGGGTCCCGCAGCCGCGGAGCCCCCAGAAAAGCTGGCGCTGGGAGGGAGGGGCAGCGGCTAGACCCCCGCCCCTTTCCCTGGCTTTCCTGGGGGCCTCGCAGCTGCGGAGCCTCCAGGAAAGCCAGCGCTCTGCCGCCGCCCCCGGTCTCCAGGCTCCACTGGGATGTTGGCATCCCCAGTGGGGGCGCCCCAGGCTGTCCTGCCTAGGGTGCCCAGACACCTGGAGCCAGCCCTGGTTCATATCCATTTTGTCATCACCACAACCACCCTGTGAGATGGCTGGCCTCCAGGTTGAATGGGGATCTGAACCCAGGCCTCCCCTTGGGGCGGTATACCTGGTTGTCCTCTCCTCCCTGACATTGTCAAAACAACCCTGTGAGATAGGCTTGATTAGAAGCTGGTGGCTGGTCTCATAGCAAGGGGGATTTGAACCCAGGCCTCTCCAGTCCTAGGACCAATCTGCATTTAGCATTTTTACCCAACCCCATACTGGAACAGAAAAAGGTGCAGTTCAAAACCACATTCAACTACCCCAGGCCAACACTGTACTGACTGCACTATGCAGACCACCACATTAAAACCAGAGATCAAACAAAGTGAAAGCAGCGTGCAGTCTGGACACTGCCATAAAATGCGATACTCAAGCAACGTGCAAGCGCATGCAATGTAAATGGGAATTTCTGTTCCAGTGTGGGTTTGGTAAGACGAGATTGGGCCCTGGTCTCATTAGTCTTTGCAGCAGACTACATACCAGCTTTCCTCCACTGTTGCAAGACAGGAACCTGAGCCTTAAGTGTTAAAACAATCAAATGGGGTGAGGTGCTAGCACCCTGGGAAAGGTCCTCTTGTCACAGGGCCGTTCAGTCTCCTTTGCAGCTGCTGAAGGATGGGCATCTAATCCTCCCCAGGAGGCTGTCTAAGGGCCCCTCTTACATAAAATAAACAGGATCCTCGTAAACCCACTTTGTATTCACTGTGACAGTGTTGATTGTGATGAACTAATTAGCTGTTAAGCGGTGTGATAGGTATTTTTTAATGGGGAAATCATTCTCATTCTGCATTAATGAATGTACTGTTACTTTAAAGTGTTATTTGTTTATGCCTGCGAGTCAATAAGGCGAGCGGGGCAAAAAACATGCCAGGCTCCCATGCTTCACCAAAGCAAGGAAATAATTGTGATTTGTCTCCGAGGAACGATAGCATCTTCATAATTAGAAATGTCAAAAAAGCAAGTTTGCTATTAAGATTATTGGCCTGGCAAGATAGTTATCATAGTAAATTAGATTCAGTATCTCTGTTTTTCGCTGGTTCGTGTCGCAGAGCAGCATCCCGGTTATTAGCCAGTGATTTGTAAAACATGAAAATGATCTTGGTAATTGCTTGTGCCTATAAATTTTCAAAGATAGGTATGTTTTTTTAAAAAAAATATGCATGGACTGTTCCTTTGCAAAAAGCTTCCTGGTTTGAGAAACAATGCTATTTGCTCAGGTCCAGGTGATCACTTCCGTATACTTGAGAGTAAGAGTCGTTTTGCACAGCCCATTTTGAGTCAAGGTGATGGAGAAAGGAGGCGTGGGTTGACTTTGCTCCACAGGGTGTTCCCAGACCTTGCAAAACCCAGTGGTTCATTTTAGCAATTCCAGTTTCTAACATGGGGTCTCATCGCTCTGCCCCCTTCACACTAATGACACTGGTAGAATTGCTAGCATTAAAATCATCTCAGTTTTTGTGTCAGTTGTATATAAGTGGTATTACATGGACATTGTTGTTGTTCAGTTGCACAGTCGAGTCCGACTCTTCGCGACCCCATGGACCAGATCACACCAGGCCCTCCTGTCTTCCACTGTCCACTGAAGTTTGCTCAATTTCATGTTCGTTGCATCGATGACACTGTCTAACCTTCTCATCCTTTGCCGTCCCCTTCTTCTTTGACCAATCTTTCCCAGCATCAGGGCCTTCTCCAGGGAGTGCTCCCTTCTCATTTGGTGGCCAAAGTATTTGAGCTTCACCTTCAGGATCTGGCCTTCCAGGGAACAGTCAGGGTTGATTTCTTTCAGGATTGAATGATTTGATCTTGCAGTCCAAGGGACTCTCAAGAGTCTTCTCCAGCACCATAGTTCAAAAGAATCTATTCTTCGGCGCTCGGCCTTCCTTATAGTCCAACTCTCACAGCCATACATTACTACGGGGAATACCATTGCATGGACATTAACGTGCCATAAAAATAAACAATTGAACTGGAGAAGAAAGAGGGTCATGTTGATAATACAAAAATGATATGACAGACGGCGTATTTTAACCTCCTGCAGCATAAAGATGAGAGCATAAAAATTTCCTTGCTGGATCAGGCGAAAAGTCCCTCCAGGTCAGTTCCCTTGGGGGGGAGGAGGCGGGGGCGGCATGGCGGCGGCCAGCGGGATCTCCACACTGCCACCGCTGCTGCAGAGAGCGCCCGGCTAAGGCTCGGGGAGGAGGAGGCGGGGGCGGCCAGCGGGATCTCACCGCTGCTGCCGCTGCCACCACCAAGAGCCCGGCTGGCCCTCCCCTCCTCCTGGGGGAGGCAGGGCAGCCAGCGGACTCGCTGCTGCCACTGCCACTGCTGCAGAGAGCGCCCAGCCAGCTCCTCCCTCCTCCATGGGGGGAGGAGGCAGGGGCAGCCAGCAGGGACTTCCCACCGCCGCTGCAGAGTGCCCGGCCGGGGCACAGCGCCCTAGGGGGAAGGGGGGGTGGCATGGCTGGGTCTCCAGGCCCAACTGGGAGGTTGGGATCTGCACCCGCCTAGGGTGCAGAAATACCTGGAGCCGGCCTGGCTTTTAACGTTCATTCACTTCTGGTCCTGTTGCTTCCCACCCACATGGTATTGATTTGGGCTCATGATTTACTTGGACTTCAAATCAAAGTTTGAGTCCAGTGGCACCTTTAAGATCAACAAAGTGTTATTCAAGGTACAAGCTTTTGTGTGCATACACACTTTTCCAGATACAATGAAATGGAAATTACCAGTTTATACATATAGAGATTGAGCAGTAAGTTAGCATACAGCATAATGAAGATGTTTAACAGATTCAAGGACCAAACAGGAATAACAAGCTAACTGGCTAACTGGGTGGAAGAGTCTTGGCTCAGAAAGGATTGTTTAAATTGTTATTGATTGTTTAAATTGGATTGTTTAAATTGTTATTGATGTGTTTTTATTCATTTATGTAAGCCCTCCTGAGCCGGCATCAGCTGGGAGGGTGAGGTATAAATCTGATAAATAAATAGATAAATAAATAAAGCTTAGTTGCCAGTCACAGCTACTGCCAGTCACAGCTACTGGCAGTACTACAATGCCAAGACCACAGCCACACAACCCGGAAAATCTACAGCAACTTGGTTTATATGGTTACTATTTGGTCGGGTTTCATTTCAGGGAAAACATAGTGAACGAAATAAATATGTCAGAATTGGAGATTGATGGACAAATGTATCCTTAAATGTGGGATGCTGAGAGCAGTTGACTGAGACCCTGCCCTTATGCACCATCTGTCTCTTCTCAAGTATGGAGGTGACCTTATAGCATCTTCTTCTTTGAAGTGGGACAATTAGAACATAAGAACATAAGAGAAGCCAATGTTGAATCAGGCCAATGGCCCATCTAGTCCAACACTCTGTCACACAGCGGCCAAAATATACCAGGTGCCATCAGGAGGTCCAGCAGTGGGGCCAGGGCACCAGAAGCCCTCCCACTGCTGCCCCCTCCAGCACCAAGAATAGAGTGCATCACCTGCCCCAGACTGAGAGTTCCCATCTATACCCTGTGGCTAATAGCCACTGATGGACTTCTGTTCCATATGTTTATCTAATTCCCTCTTGAAACTGTCCATGCTTGCAGCTGCCACCACCTCCTGTGGCAGTGAATTCCATATGTTAATCACTCTTTGGGTGAAGAAGTATTTCCTTTTATCTGTTCTAACCCGACTGCTCAGCAATTTCATAGAGTGCCCACGAGTTCTTGTATTGTGAGAAAGGGAGAAAAGTACTTCTTTCTCAACCTGCTCAATCCCATTCATAATCTTATAAACCTCGATCAATTGGAGTTCAGATGTTGCAGGGGTGGGAGGGTGAAGAAGATGATACTCATAAATTAGTGTAGCAAATTATGGAAGCTTTAGCATGAAATGCATTAAGGAGCTTCTGTTGAAATAAGCTTAGGAATTGTCATGATCTGTGCAAGACGGAGACAGGGCCTAGAGGCCTAAACTATAGGAAGGGCCTGTCTGGCAGTGGAAAGCAGACAGCCTACAATCCCCACAATGCTTGGGGATGGTTTTAGCCATTGACAGTGCAGGGATTCTGGGAGGAGACTGTTGCATTCTTGTGGAGGTGTATCTTAAGCTGTAGGCTGTGGGAAAATGGTGTCTTTCTTCACACAGGAGTGGATTGAAGGGGACTGTGATAAACTCTGTGTGCTGTGAGGAAAGGGATCTTGCTGTCTCTCTGCAGTTTTCCCTCTCATGGAGCCACTGAGGGAGAAGAGCTGGTCTGAGAGGAGAAGGTCCCTCACTAGTCAGAGTGACTGTTACAGGTAGTGAGGCCTGGTAAGAAGACAGGCCTTAAGTAGTACCAGTTAGGAGTAATAGGTAGCTGCGTTAGCTTTGTGTTCTTTTTGCCTTTCAACACTGTTATACCTTTTTGAAGCACCTGGTCTTGTTTTCAGTGCCCCATTACTGTATAAATAAACCATCTGTTTAAAAGCTCTCTGCCTGGTCATCACGCCTAAGGTTCTCGGCTTGAAAAGGGGCATTTTGGATGGGCTTGAGAGGGTACCCTGGGCCTTCTCAAGGGACCGTAAGTCCAAGGTGGTGGCAGCGGAAGGCAGCGACCCGCTGGGGTCATGACAGGAATGTAATGTAGTTCATACCCTGTAGCTGCTGTCAACTCTTTAGGCAGTTTTGGCAAGCTACTGGATCTCCTCAGCAGCTCCCTTTCGTCCAGATTTATTTTGAAGGATTGTGATGAGATTAGTAAAACATTTCTTTTCCAGTATGCATTTGGCTAAGGTGCTTAGGCAACTGAGATGTTGGGGGGGGGGTTGGGGGGGCTGTTTTAACCGGACCCCTGAGTGGTTTTCATCAGTTTGATGGTGGTTACAGTTGATAATGAATATGTACCTACCATGTGATCATAATCTCATTAAAGACATAAAGCCTGCCCTCTAATTGGAAGGCAGCCAGCGGATTTGGCTTGAGCAGAACTCCACTGTATGCAGCTGAGCCATATGACGCTCTGGGTTGTGCTTGGCCCATTTTATGCTCAGTGATTTATGGAGGATGCCTCCCCCCGCATTCAAGAAACTTTGAGACATAGCTAGGTGGATCAAGCACCTGCTTTGTGTGCAAAGGGTCCCCGGTTCAATCCCTGGCATCTCCAATTAAAAGATTCTTAGGAAATTGAGTTGGGACACATCTCTGCTCAAGAACCTTCCTTAAGAACTGGTGTCCGATGGAGCAGACTGATAGAGCAGTTCTCTGACGATATAAAGCTGAACAAGGTTTGAGTCTAGTGGCACCTTTAAGACCAACACAGGTACCCCTGGACTTGAATATTCTTCTGCTGCTTCAGACCAACATGGCGACCAGTGTTCCCTCTAAGCTGAGTTAGTGTGAGCTAGCTCACAGTTTTTAAGCCTCCGGCTCACACGTTTTTGTCTCAGCTCAGGAAGAAGGGCTCCACAGCAAACTAATTTATGCAGGAGCCAAATCACTTGCTCACAACTTTAATGCCAGTAGCTCACAAAGTAGAATTTTTGCTCACTAGACTCCACAGCTTAGAGGGAGCATTGATGGCTAGCCACCTGAATCTGTCTTGATGTAAGGCAGCTCCTGATGATTATATGACGTTCCCCCCATGCATGTGCCTGCTGTGTCATTTGTTGTGTTTCTAACCCGCCCTGCTTCCATCATGACACTGAAGGTGGCGTACAGTGTAGCTCCCCTTGGCACCATCTAAGTAAAGATGGGAGACCTGCTTAGCTTCAGTTTCAGTGTTGTTGTATCATGTTCTCTCCAACATACAAATATAGTCGTGGAACAGAGTAAGGCAGGAGGTGTTGTCTTCACTGTACACATTTTTCTAGACACAACAGTCATGGAAACCTTTGCAGACGGGATCTGAATCTGGCTCGTGCTTATGTTTCTGCAGGTCTGAGGGTTGCTTGCATGTCGGGAAGACACGTTTTGTGTTTGCACCTGCCCCGGGATGCGTAAAGCTGATATTTTGAAGCCCTTGTTGTACAGAGAGTTATCTTATATTCTGTTCAGCTAGTGTAAACAGTGGGAGGTGATAAGTACTGGTTAAAATTTATAGCGGATGTGTGAACTTAAAAGTCTTGCAAAACAAAAGCCCAAAGGAAAGAATGTCATTTAAAACAAAACACTGCTTTGATTATTGTCTGTCTTCTAGCCAAGACTATGGAGGAGGCTAGGGCCACGTGTCAAAATTAAAAGCTGGGACACACACACACACACCACAGCATTTAAAGACCCCAAGGCTTTAAATACAACAACAACGCCGCATCTAGTAAAATTGCATGAGAGCATCTGCGATTCTACCAAAGGCAAATATATCACATCGTTTGGAAAGATTCAACCCAGAAGCTGAGTCAGTGTGAGTGGGTGGATGTGATAATGGGGGTAAAATGGAAGCCCTTTTCTGCAATCCTTGCTCAAGCTGAGTGGCTCTTTGTCCCACGTGTCGTGTTGTTGAAATCAATTATGCTAATTGTGTGAATAAATGTCATTAAAAATAACAAAGGGTTGCAAAATTTAGTCCTGTTGTGTGTGGCTTTCAGGAATGCAGCTGTCACAATTTGTTTTATATTCCATTTATTTGCACAATCTGAGCAAACAAGCCTGTAGATTTGCACAGCGGTGTCGCTCTCCTAATGCCCTCGAGCCATTTATCGAGGTGTGCCGATGCACACAGTAGAGCTGTGTAAGCAAGCCGGAGCATACGGCATGTATTTACCAAAGCGTGCTGAGCAGCATGGGCTTCCAAGCTGAGAGAATAACCGGTTTTTACTTCTTGGGATGCATTCGGATGCCTACTTTCTGTACTGTGGCTGGCATAAGGTTGGCATGGATGGGCACTGACTGAGATCCACAGCCTTGCAGCAGAGGGCTCGCCTGCAAGAGGAGAGTGGGTTGACCTCTCATTTCCCTGTGGGAGAAGTGCTGGGAAGCAGAATGCAAGAGAATTGCCTTCTGCTGCCTCTCCACCAGTCCAGAGACCCCTACAGTGGCTCTTTCTTGCCCGTTTTAGATCTGTCTAAGGTCAGATTGGTAACACAGTCACTACTCTTTACAGCTTAGGTTGTCTGAGAGGCCAGCACAATGGTTCTGAAGCTTGCTGTCTTGATTCCAGTTGTTTGGGGAGAGGCATAGATGTGTTCATCCACCAGCTCTATACGTATGTTCCATTAGCTACTCATTGGTCAGAGCAGAGCTTGTCGTCACAGTTCTCCTCCCTCCCTCATTCTTCCCACCAAGCATCTGAAAAGGGCTGCTGTGGGACAGTCCAGCTCAGATGCACCACACTTGTATTATTGTTATTGCTTTTGCTATTATTACTACAACTACTACTATTATTACTACTACTACTATTAGCTGTCGTTATGGGCTGCTTTTCAGCTATAACAGCTCCCAAGGCAGTTTACAATTAAAACATAATTATTTGCAACTAAAATTTTAATTTCCGAGATACTCAGAAAGCCCAAATGAGACATGGATGTTTCTTCTTCCTGTAATTTGGGAACATTAAGTTCTGTCATTCTTGTTTTCCTTGGTATGTTACCCTTGGGAACAGGGAATGGAGGATGATGAACTGAAGAAGCTGAGACTGTAAATAAAGACTTATTGCTTCCAGACTGGTTGCCACTTTTTACGTGATGAATCATTAGCAAGTAACTTCCAATTCTGCAGCCGTCCATTCAGAACATGCCCAGCTGTTCAGTATGTTTATTGTGCCACTCAGTATACCATAGTCTCCCTCCTCTTCTCCCTGTGGAGAGCTCAGGTCTCAGACTGCTGTAGTTGTCCTGGTGCTGGGGAAAGATTTTTTCTGAGGATCAGATTTCCTCAGTTTGATTTCAGAGTTCAAGTTTAAGTAAGAAGGCAGGAAAGAAAAAGAATGCATTTGAAAACACATCCTGGACCTTTATTTATTTATTTATTTATTTATTTATTTATTTATTTATTTCAGTTTCTATCCTGCCCTCCCCACAAATGGGCTCAGGGTGGGTTACAAGGTCACACAAAAATCATGACAACAATAACATGTAAGTTAAATAATTAAAAACAACATTTTAAAACAATGATAAAAACAACAGTCAGCACGAATAGCCTTGTTAGCTATGCTCGGTTTAGGGTGATCAGAAGCCAGCGATTTCTTGTTATTCTTACCTTATAAAAACAGTGTGGGTGGGTTTTGCAGATCACCTTATGTCAGACTCTTGCACAAACTCACTCCCAACAGTGCTTTTCTTTTAGTGATTTGTTTATTGAGATATGTAGTCATGTCAAGTAGAGACCATCTGTGTCAGAACTGACTAAGTTGGCGCCAGTCCTGGTACTATACATGATTCAAACAACACCTTCCCAGTGACCCATCCAAGCAATCCATTCACAGATCCCGACTAAACTAGCGCACACTCCTTACCCCCCACCACCACCACCTGCGAACCTAACAGTTTCATTATCTACAATGGCCAGCTAGCAGAGACAGGCGTTCAAGGACATTTGCATTTTTCCCATATGGGAGGCCCCCTTAAGAAAACAGTTAAGCAGTGCTAAGCAAAGCAGGTTCCCCCACACACATCCACACACTCACCAACTGCCCCCCCCGATAGCCCAGATACAGAATGGTTACAGGAAAATGAAGGCAACTGAGGCCCCGAGTTTGACACCTTAAGCTAGGCCTTGGTGATTCCTGACGCTAGAACATCATTGCAGCCCTTTCATCCAAAAATAAGTATTTTCTGCTGCACAAGGTTTCTGAATCAATGAGCTTCTAAGGGAATACAGGGAAAGGAAAGATCACCATTGCAGCCAGAAGTCTGTTTGTGGTGCCACAGCCAGTAATCTCTGTTACAGAGTTTAAAAGGAGCAGGAGAGAAAGGGGGAGTGAGCCCTTAAAAGGAATGTCCTGCAGAACTTCTAGCACAGATCTGATTTGTTGCTAGGATACGAGCAGTGCTTTGGTAGGGAACTTCTTCCGTCTCCTGCCATAGCTAGGGAAAGCTGCAGGCAGGCTGGTTGGGTACAGGAAGGAAAGTAACTTTTCCCCCTCAGGGTGAGAATGGGAGACTCCTGGCCTGCCGAGGAAACAAGAAGTCATTAAATCTTCAAGGCAACTTTTCCGTTGAAGTTGGAATCTTTCAGAGCATAAACAAACAAAACAGATAGTGATTCATTTCATACTCAGGTTTGGGGTAGATACACAGGATTATGATCCAGTTTTTTTCTTGGTACCCTTAGCTGTTATTTTTACATGTCAGTAGGAATATCAGGGACTCTGTTGTATCCTCATGAGTTTAGATTCCTCACCTCTTTCCCCTACACTCTGCTCTCAGTATTTTCTGGTATCTGTCTCTGGCAAATCACTTCCCCTATTATTTCTGCATTTGGGGTATGTCTTGTTGAAATTTGGTTAGCACAGGTTGTGCTAGATTTACCATTTTTGCACATCTGTCTTCCACTGCAGGTCTGTAGAAATAAAATCTCGCAGCTGTGCGTGGTGGTGAATGTATCTTGGCGTTAATGCACGTGACGTGTAAATTCCCACACATCAATGCTAATATGCCATGTCATGCATCATAATGTGTCATTTCAGCAATCCTCAGGGTAACACGGTGTAGCTAGTTTTGAACGGTTGATAGCAGATTGCAGGAGCGTTTTCCCATAAGGCTGTGAGCAGTCGAAGGGGGAAAGAACAGGAAGAAAGAGAAATGCAGTCATGTTTTCAGCCTTGCCTAATGCGTCCTCCTTGCAAGGAAGAAGTCCTAGAAAGCTTCCCACCTCCCATATTCTCCCTCATCATTGAAGCACTGGTCTCCACTACATTGACTCATCTCACACCTTGCCCGGGGGAGGGGGCAATTAAATACCTTCTATGGGTTTTCTTCTTTTGGTCCTTTCTCTAATTGTAGTGACCCAGCTGATGTGCTCACGCATGCCTTTGAATGGGGCTTGGACTAAGAGTACAAGTAAACCAATGGCATGCGAGGGCTGCTTATTCAAGCAGTCTCAAGCCGGGTCCCAGGCTGAAGAGCCCGGCAGGTTCTCCAGAGGAGGCAGCCCGCCTGTCTTCCAGCAGCCTTTGTCTCCTGTGGGCAGTTATTTAACTGGGGGTGGGTGGGATGTAACTGGAAGTGTGAGAGAAACCTCCCCACCCACCCCGCGCGCTGTGTACATAAGCACTCCTGAGATGCCTTGACTGTGTTTTGTTTCCAAACAGGAAAAGCCAACAACAATGTACAGTGGGATGAGGACTCCATAGAGTACCTGGCGGCCAACCCTGTCAGAATTGCTTTTGTCTTGGTTGTTCATGGCAGAGCTTCTCGGCAGCTGCAGCGCATGTTTAAGGCTATTTACCATAAAGACCATTTTTATTACATTCATGTTGACAAGGTAATATATCATCGGTTATAAATTGCCTGTCTCGGCATCTGTCTGTCTTCTCTCATCCTTGCCGCTTCCTCTCTCCCTCTTTGGGTCTTTGCTGCATCCGTGATGGTGTTGCTTGTGGTGTTTTTCCCCCATATGTCAAATGGCTTCTGCAGGGCTATTTTTGGGCAGGAACACACAGGAACGGAGTTCCGGCTGGCTCCCAAGTTGGCCACACCCAGCAGGAACTCATTAGCATAATAGGCCACACCCAACAACAGAAACTCATTAGGATTGGCTACATTAGGGGTGTGTGGCCTAACATGCGAAGGAGTTCCTGTTACAAAAAAAAGCCCTGGGTTTTAACAACAAACAAGGTAAACAGAGCAAGAAGCAAAAGGTGGGCGTGGCTGGATGACACTTCTGGTAACATGGGGGTGTGGCCTAATATGCTAATGAGCTGTGCTGTCAGGGGTGTGGCCTAATATGCTGATGAGTTCCTGTTGGGCTTTTTCTACAAAAAAAGCCCTGGGCTTCTGCCTTTAAAGAGGGGGGGGGTGAGCTGTGGCTCATTGGCAGAGCACCTGCTTTGCATGCAGAAGGTCCCAGGTTCAATCCCCAGCATCTCCAGGGAAAAGGTTCTGGTTGATAGGTGATGTGAAAGACCTCTACCTGGAGAGCCGCCTTCAGCCTGAGCAGGCAGTGCTGACCTTAATAGCCCACTATGAGGCAGTTCTGTGCCTTCCGGCATCTCCTGCTGTGAGAGGTCCTTAGCTCAGTGATAGAGGTTATGCTTTTGATTGAGATATCCCCAGATTCAGTCCCCAGCAAAAGAACTTCAGATAGCAGATGCTCAAGTAGACGCTTCTTGATAGGTGTTGCTGGGGTGAACAGACTTTTCTGATTGAGTACAAGGCCTGATATGGAGGGTCTTAGTTCAGTGGTAGAGCATTAGCTTGGCATGCAGAAAGCCCCCGGTTCAAGCCCTGTCATTACCAGTTAAAAGGATCAGGTAGTAACTGGTGATGTTCAGAGCAGCTGCCAGACAGACAGTCCTAGCCTTGCTAGATCCAGAGTCTCACTCAGTAGAAGGCATCTTTATGTGTCCATGTGTGACTGTATATATGTTTGTGTTGAATCTTTCCACCTCTTGATTTGACTGCCTTTGTCTGTCTGGTTAATGTGACTGTCGTATCTGTCCATGCCTTTCTGTTGTATGCTGTGGTTTTGGTAACCAGTAAGCCATTTAGAAAGCTGTCTCCAGAAGAGATGAAAAGGGCGTGACTGCATTCAGAAAGAAACTTCAGTAAGGGTAGGGCCTGTGGCTCAGTGGTAGATAATCTTTTCAGCATGCAGAAGGACACAGGTTCAGTCCCCGGCATCTCTCATTAAGGGCCAGAGAGTCGGTGGTGCAGAAGACCTCTGCCTGAGACCCTGGGTAGCCACTGTCAGTCTGAGTAAGCTGATGGACCAAGGGTCTGATTCAATATAAGGCGGCTCCATGGGTCCAGTTTGTTTGTCATGAGAGCAGGCCAGAGTTCAGGCTCCCTCTCCCGTCTCTCTTTGTGGCAGTGCTGAAATTGCAAACCAGGAGGACTTTAATCGGCGGTGGTTTGTTGCAGTGTCCAGATTGGCTGCTGTAACGAACTGCAGTTTGCCTCTTGCTTACAGACTTCAGTTAGGCCACAGTTTACCGGCTGTGTAACCTGTTAGCTGATACATTTTCTAAGCCAACTCACAAGACCTGGCCCCATTCTTTCTGAAACAATTACATTCTGTACAGTGTAAACTGGTGAAACTGAATATAGCTGTTCGTTTATCTAATAAGAACATAAGAACATAAGAGAAGCCAATGTTGAATCAGGCCAACGGCCCATCTAGTCCAACATTCTGTCACACAGCGGCCAAAATATACCAGGTGCCATCAGGAGGTCCAGCAGTGGAGCCAGGATACTAGAAGCCCTCCCACTGCTGCCCCCTCCAGCACCAAGAATAGAGTGCATCACCTGCCCCAGACTGAGAATATCTGACGAAGGGAACTTTGACTCTCAAAAGCTCATCCCCTCCAAAAAAAACCTTGTTGATCTCTAACGCACTACTGGACTCAAATCTAGCTATCCTACTGCAGACCAACATGGCGGCCTTCCCGAAACTATTTATCTTACAGCTTCTATCCCACCTTTCGGACCCCTGCCTCCCTTAGATCTCTTCCTAAAAAAATTACATGCCTCTGTCTTTTAAACATTGATTACATCACTGGCCACATCATCACAAATACATTTCCTGTCCGTTGATTAGTTCCAATAATCCGTAAACACCATCTGTAGTTGATGTTATAACTAAGAAGAGGGTATTATGATTGCTCCCTAGGAAACAGAGGGATGTTTTCGTCTGTAGCTATAAGACGGTTTTCCCTCGTGTCCAGGATATTCTAAACTCTCTGCTGTCCTAGCTGCATGACATTCCAGGTTGAACAGGAAGTGAAAGCTGGTAGCTAGACTACAGTCTGTGTTAAGAGTCTGCCTTGGAGAAACTGTCATCATGACTTCCTCGCAAACGCCCCATGTCTTGGGACCTCCAGTTTAGCTTACAGTGGAGGAGACACATAGCAAGATTACTTATTGTGTGGAGGGGATGAGGTGGCATGGATGTGAGGGAGATGTTCCCTAAGATAGCTGCTGTGTGCGTGGAGCTTCAGGACACAAATGGAGCTTGGTGGCTTTTTTAAAGGACTTCGTGAATGCTGTGCTATTTGCCCAAAGCACCAACTGTCCTGACCTAGTGACTCTGGAGTGCTCACAGGGCTGCTGATGCTCATGCAGAGCCTTCCGCCTTGAGGCAGAAAGGGACTTAATAAATTTATCTAACTGGAGCTCCACCCAAGCCGAGCCTATCATTTTTTTTCAATGTCTGCAAATGCTCAGCTGTGGCCGGTTCTATCCACCCAGCGTTTCTCTGCTTGTTGTGTCTTGCAGTTCCATGTGCAGATGCAGGGTTTTTGAGCCCGTGCGTTAGTGGAAATGTGACTGCAGATGTCCTTCGTCGACTCTTGAACGTGTCTTTTCTTTTCTTCCACAAAGCGATCCAATTACTTATACCGACAAGTCCTCCAGTTTGCCAGCCAGTACCCAAACGTGAGAGTCACCTCTTGGCGCATGGCAACTATCTGGGGAGGAGCAAGCCTTCTGACCACCTACCTGCAAAGCATGCGCGATTTAATGGAAATGAAGGACTGGCCGTGGGATTTCTTCATCAATCTCAGTGCAGCTGACTACCCAATCAGGTACAGTGATCAGCCCTTTTGAAGGGTTTCTGTTTCCATTGATTCAAGGGTCCATCTCAACTGCATCCCCGCATCATTGGATATTGCGCTGTTATTGAGTTACAATAGTTGTTTGCAGCTGGATTTCCCTTTGTGGATAAGACAGTCCAGTTGCAGTGATGAAGAAGAAGAGAGGAAGAGATTGGATTTATACCCCGCCTTTCACTGCCCAAAGGCGTCTCAGAGCGGCTTACAGACTCCTTTCCCTTCCCCTCCCCACAATAGACAACCTGTGAGGTAGGTGGGGCTGAGAGAACTCTAATACAAACTGTCCTTGAGAGAACAGCTGTGCCAGAGTTTGTGACTGACCCAAGGTCACATCAGCAGGTGCAAGTGGAGGAGTGGGGAATCAAACCCGGTTCTCCCAGATAAGAGTCCATGCACTTAACCACTACACCAAACTGACTGCTGTAGCATACTGGTTGCATAGTGTCCAGTGATGTCTGGGTGCATCCTTTTGTCTGGTTTTCTGGTGCCAAAAGCAGCCAATCACATATTGCTGGGAATTTCACATCTTTTCCTATTGGAAGCACCTTAGTTAGTTATTGGAAGACCTTAGTTAATGGGCCTTACCAAACATCTGGCTCTGGGTGAATCTCTGAGTGGTGCTCAGACCACGATGGATCCCTGCCGTTGTTTCAGGAAGCCAAGGGTACAGGTGAGCCACAGTGCCAGCAAGAAATGGAGTAGCGTTACTTCAAGGAATGGATTCCTGCCCCTGCCCCTAGCATTTTACTACCCCGTTCTGTGATAAGAAGGAGCTGCGGTAGCTCAAGTGGTAAAGACGCTGAACTGCAGGCTGTGGAAGGTCAGTTGTTCAGCAGTTCGAGACCCGAGAGTGCCGCATGACGGAATGAGCTCCCGTCTCTAGTTCCAGCTCCTGCCAACCTAGCAGTTCGAAAGCAAGAAATTGCAAGTAGATAAATAGGTACCACTTTGGTGGGAAGGTAACAGCGTTCCCTGCACCTTGGTGTTTAGTCATGCTGGCCACATGACCACAGAATCGTCTTCGGACAGCGCTGGCTCTTCGGCTTTGAAACGGAGATGAGCACCGCAACCCTAGAGTCGGATTCGACTGGCTTTCGAGCAAGGGAACCTTTACCTTTACTCTGTGATAAGATGGTAAGAATATAGATATAATTGACATTTAAATCTTGATGCACTGACCTACATCAGAAGGCTGTCTTCATTTTAGCTGCATCTGTATGATCCTGCACCCTCCTGGGCTTCAGCCAGTTGTCCTTCTGGGGGTCACAGCCTCCACATTCTTTCCCTCTCTTTGCCCTGGACCCAGTGTCTTCCTTTGGTGCTCAGGGGAGTCCCTGGCATTGCTCTCTTTCCTTATGCGGCTACACATGCGTGTTTGCATTATCTGACAACAAAATGGTGGTCAGGACCTGAGGCTCAGGTTTGCAGTGGAAGCAGGAGGAGGCATGGAGCAGGACAACCAACAGGGAAGCTTGCCAGGGAGAAGTGTTTTGTTTGCATTCCCAGAAATACGAAGGCAGAAGACATGTTAGCTGATGCTCACAGGTGAGTTCTCCCCTTCCCGACCCTTCCCCAGTCAACCATTCTTATCCTTAAGCGAGTCAATTTTTGCCCTTTCCCCAGTGTGAGGTGTGCTGGTTGCTGGAAAGGCAAATAGGTCTGAGGTGAGAGTGGGGATTGGTGTATATCAGCCATACATCACAGTTTCACTGTGGAAAATACTGTTCTTTAGACACCAGGCATTGTTTGCTGTATAAATTGTAGAAGTGCCCTGTGTTGTTGCTGTTGTGAAATTCAGAAGAAGCAAATCTCTTTTGCCCTCTGTACTTACTTACCCTGCCTAGATGGTGGCTTGCTGACTTTCCATGGGGTTGTCCTGTAGAGCTGCTCTGGACCCCAGACATCCTCCGTCCAGCTAAAGAGGGCACAGGCAGGGTCCAAGAGTGTCACGATTGTTCTCAGCAACACCTCAAGGAGTGGAGGCTCCCATCGCGTGGTGCTCCGTCCTTTGCCCACCCTCGTGAGCCCTCTGTTTACTCTCTTTCGTACACAGCTCAAGAGAGTTCTGCAGGTCCTTCCCTAGGTTTGGAGTCTGCCTGCTGGCCCCATCTCACCTAGGGAGCAGTGCTGCTCCCTGCGGCTTGGTCCTCTTGGCCTCCAGGGCCAGAACATTTTCCTCCCTTGACAGCTGTCTCTGCTCCCCGGTGCTCGAGTCCTGGTGCTCGACCTGCAAGTCGGTCTTCCCTTGGTTTGTCCTTGGCAGCCTCTGTTCCTTGCAGGTCTCCCCCCACCAGCTGGGCCCACCTGTTGAACAGGTTTCACCCCAAGCTGCCCCAATCCTGTCCAGGCCCTTTTAGAACTCAGCCGGGTCACCAGCAGCACAGGGTCCCCCACAGTTCTTGTGGCCTCCCTCCCCTCCCTCCCACCCACCCACCCTCCCTCCCTCCCTCCCAAAGACCTATCAGGGAGTTTAAATGGGTCATAATGTTTCTTAAAATCCTGTTATGTCCTCCAGAGGGACTTGATAAAATCTGGCTGCCAGCTCGCTAATAATGGTTGTTCTTTAAGGAAAGTTCAGTCCAAATAACATGAAAGTCATGGGACTTGTTTAGAGCTGTCATGGGATGCATTTGCTTATTAGATGCGCTCCGGAGAACAGCTTGTCCCGGACAGGGAGCTTGCGGGCAAGAAGAAACACTCTTTTTGGGTGCTCCCAGTTGACTTATTCTGTACTCTCACCTGGAGATACCCTAAGGCCTGGATCACAGAGGTTGCCTTGAACTTTCCAGTGCTGCCTACTCAGAGGCACGGTGGGGAATTCAGCAGGACGGCACTGAGTCGTAGCCTGACCAAGTGAACAAGGCAGCCAGTATATTTGCAGACACTGAAGAATGCATCCCCGCTGCCTTTCCAGTTCCAAGCCAGCACCGGCACTCCATTGCCTTTCCAGGGTGGAGCCACGTGTTTGGTTGGTACTCACCTGGGTACGCTCATGCTCATTCTTGGCCCTTGTTACGAAGTACAGTTTCCCAGGAACAGCCTACACCCTTGGCGTCTGTACCCTTTAAGCTGGGTAGTCTCTGCCCCTTCCTTCGCATGTGTTGGTTGTAGGACATGCAAATAGGTCTGAGATGAGGTTTTGTATTGGTGCTGTGGCTACTGGTGTTATGTATAGGCCAGTGTCCTAAGGGTAAAGCAGTCCTCTTTCCCTGTTCAGTTTCTGGGGAGGGAAGGGGCATTTCTGAGTGTGGAGCTCTTCTCTCCCGAAGGGAAGGTTGAAAGCTTCCGAAACCCTGCCTTTCACCCAGGCTTCCTCTCAGCTCTTGTGCCGTATCGCTTCCACCTGTGCCGGCAGAGCAGTTCAGCAAGAGAAGACAGGCAAACACTCAGGAGTGTAGGCCTTTATTATATAAGAAATCATATTAGTGATTCGTTTGTTGCTTCCCACCCACACCCAGTGCCCTCTGTACTTTTCCCCTCTGTGTCCACTTTCAGTCAATCCTAGAATCTGGGTTTAAGGAGCAACCATGGAACCAGGGCTCAGTGCGCAGCAGCAGCTTTGCAAGCAGGATGTCCTTGATTTTATTCCCAGCATTTCCACTTAAGAGCAGGGCTCTTTTTGTAGCAGGAACTCCTTTGCATATTAGGTGACATGCCCCCTAATGTAGCCAATCCTCCCAGAGTTTACAGAGCTCTTCTTACAGGGGCTGCTCTGTAAGCTCTTGGAGGATTGGCCACATTAGGGGTGTGTCACCTAATATGCAAAGGAGTTCCTGCTACAAAAAGAGCCCTGCTTAAGTGGAAATGCTGGGAGAGGATGATGTATCCTGGAGAGCCACTGCCAATCTGAGTAGACTGTCCTGACCATGGCAGACCAGTGGTTTGACTCAGTACCCCTGTGTACACATCTGTGCATCTGCAAGAAAGAGCCAGCACACATTCCCTTTACAACTAAAACCAGGGCCGGATCACCCTAGGGCGCCCCAGCTTCACTCCCCCCCCAAAAGCGCCCCCCCGCCGCCCTAACCAGGCGCCCCCACTAGATCCCCGCCCCCTTCCCGGCTTTCCTGGGGGCCCGCAGCCACAGAGCCCCCAGGACAGCCGGCGCTGGGAGGGAGGGGGCGGTGGCTAGACCCCCCGCCCCCTTCCCGGCTTTCCTGAGGGTCCCGCAGCCGTGGAGCTGGGAGGGAGGGGGCGGTGGCTAGACCCCGCCCCCTTCCCTGGCTTTCCTGGGGGCCCCGCAGCTGCGGAGCCTCCAGGAAAGCCAGCGCTCCGCCACCGCCCCCCGGTCTCCAGGCCCCACCAGGAGGTTGGCATCCCCAGTGGGGGGCGCCCCAGGCTTCCTGCCTAGGGTGCCCAGACACCTGGAGCCGGCCCTGACTAAAACTGAAGACCAGTGCCTGGAGAAGTGTAGGGTTTAAATCATGCATTGATCATAAGGCAAGAATTACTCAATTCTCATACAAAAAATTGTTTGAGAATTGTACTTCTGTGTTGTACTTATGTTCACTGTAACATGTTTACAGTCTCAGTATAAGGCATGTGTTCATGTTAATGCTTGGGATCAGGCTGTTACAAATTCCCGGCCCAGAATTGAGGGAACAGACAAATGCATGCATGATTGTCTGGGGACCAAGCTGGGCTACCTTTGACTGAAACTGAATCGAGAACAAAATAAAATAGCAGTAGATCTCAAGTCAAGTAGTTTATTGTATTTAGCCACTGGCCATTACAAAATGCAAAATCTTGTGGCGCATTCATAAAACATTAGAACGTTACAATACAACCTTAGCGACCGGGTTAAAATTAACTGCTATTCTGTGATAAAAGGAAGATTAAGACAGCTTTGATCGCTGAGTAACCTGCCCCTTAGATCTCCTTCCACATGGGAATGATTCCCCACTCTATCCTCTTGACTACCAAAGAGATTGGTCCTTGCTGCTTGAGATCCTTGGAACTGAAGTCGGTGCCCTGCCGCTGAGCCTACTGTGCATATGAAGCAGCCTCATATCGAGCCGGACCCCCGGCCCATCTAGCTCAGCACTGACGCCTCTGATGGGCAGAGGCCGGGTCCCCATGGCGGGGATATTGTGCATACCAAGCCACAGTCCCTCCCGCACAAGACCATCTCTGATCTAACAAATTGCCTAAGACTTGTAGCAAAGAGCTGCAAGTGTTCTAAATTTTAATCTCTCATTAAACTCTCCTGAGTCTAAGTGATACCTTGGAAGTCAACGAGCAGGGAATAGATTGGTTATAGAAGGAGACACAAATACTTCATCTGGAAAACAAGTGAGGTAATTTAGATAACAAGACTCAAATTAGCTATGCTGAAATTAATATTACCTGTGTCTGTCTCGGGGGAATGTTCTCCTTAAAAAAAAAAAACCCTGTTCCCATGCCATGAGGTAGAGCACATTTTGTGTTTCTGATCTCTGTCGCTGTTTCCTTTGGTGGGTTTTCCTGATGATCTTCTTTTCTGTTAATTCCATATAGAAGGAATCCAAGTCCCAGCTTCCTGACAAAAAGGCAGAAAAGCCCATGCAAAGGAGGGGGGTCTCCACCACCCTATCCCACAGCATCCCACAGGGCCCCTCCAACTCCTAGAAGCACATATTCAGCGGGCCGCAGCAGGATGGAGGAGAGATCCATTCCTTGAGAGCCAGTTTGGTGTAGTGGTTAGGAGCACGCACTCTAACTTGGGAGAAGTGGGTCTGATTCCCCATTTTTCCACATGCAGCTGCTGGGTGACCTTGGGCAAGCCACAGTTCTCCCAGAGCTGTTCTCTCAAGAGCAGTCCTTAAAAGAGCTCTCTCAGCCCCACCTACCTCACAGGGTGTCTGTTGTGGGGACGAGAGGGGAAAGGAGATTGTAACCCACTCTGAGACTCCAAGTGAAAGGTGGGGTATGAATCCGAGTCATCAGTTCCAGGCTAATATTTCTGGGCTGGACTCTTCATTGGATCAGTTAGCTTCATAGTCCATATTAAATCACTTTGCGCAATTGTTACAAGAAGCAGTAACCTGAATTCCAAAGATTTCCTCAGAGAGACTTTATTACTGCCCATGCATCATGTACAGATATCAAGGGTCTGAAAGGAAGTACGGTCTGACAAAGACATAGTGGAGCTTGAGAGCAGTTGGAAATGGACTTTGAGCGAAGAGATCATCATCCTAATGGGATGTTTACCCTGGGAATGACTGAAGGGAGCATAATAGAGGCTTTCATGGTCATGAGCGGCGTGGAGAGTATATATATAAAAAAAGGAAACCTAGGGAGGCCAGCAAGCCACCCACTGACATTTACAAGAGGCTAAGAAAAGAGAAATTATCTTCAAGCAGCGCGCACCTGAATGAATTCCCATTGCATATGCGGCTGGCTGCAAATTCATTTAATTTATCTTTCTTTTATACGCTACCTGTTTTCATCATGGATCCTAAGACAGTGTACAGAGGCGCCCCATCCACGCACCGATGAGCTCTCCTTACTTAGTAGAGCCAGTTTGGTGTCGTGGTTAAGTGCGCGGACTCTAATCTGGGAGAACCGGGTTTGATTCCCCACTCCTCCACTTGCACCTGCTGATGTGACCTTGGGTCAGTCACAAGCTCTGGCACAGCTGTTCCCTCAAGGACAGTTTCTGTCAGAAGTTCTCTCAGCCCCGCCTACCTCCCAGGGTGTCTGTTGTGGGGAGGGGAAGGGAAAGGAGTTTGTGAGCCGCTCTGAGACGCCTTTGGGCAGTGAAGGGCGGGGTATAAATCCAAACTCTTCTTCTTCTTCTTCTTCTTCTTCTTCTTCTTAGCTTCAGCAAGGTCGCTGCTGTATTAAGTGGCTTTGAGCAGTGCTCTTTACTTGAGAATTATTTGGCTCTACAATCATAGGAAGGTGTTTCCTGGACCAGAAGTTTATATCTGAGAAGCACTTGGTGTGTGATTGCACTAATAGCGGCCTCACTTGTATTTTCTTGCTCTCTGCCTGGTGGGTTATCTTGAAGCAACTTGCTTCTGGTCCTTATTGTATTCATGCTCTGTATGTATATGATTGTACTATGTGTTTTTATAATAGCCAATATGTTCCTCACTGCTGACCTCTGAGGAAGGCCTATGTAGGCCGAAACGCGTCAGGTCAGATCTATAAGCTCTTGTGTTTTATCGTTTGTTAGTTATACATAACGTGTGACTGGGCCCTTATATATATTTTTAAAGTTGTGATCAATAAATACATGTGTTTTTATATTTCCTTTGTCAAGTTTTTAACATTGGCCCCCTTTCCTACATTTAACTAACCTTTGTCAGGTTTTGGATTCTAGGTTCTAGGTTCAGGTTTTTTTCACCTCCCCCTCTTTTTTTGTCCTTAAGTGGCTTTGAGACATACCTTAAGCTATAGAAGGTGGGTCTCAGTAGCCAGAGCCCAGAGTCATGGCATCTCGTACAGCTGTGGGACCTGTTTCGCACATGCCAGAGGCTAGGAGTGGCTAAACAGGGAGTGCTTTATCTCCACCCTGCCTTGCTAGTCGGTTTTGCTGAGCCCACTGGATGGATTCCCCACGGATCTGACTGGGCACAGTGACGGGGTTGATATCCCGATGGCACGCGGAAGGGGACGGTGGCTCTCTTTGCACAGCCAGATGCTAAATGTCTCTTTTGCAGTGCTAAGCCATTTGTCCCAGTGCCTTGTGGAGAGAGTCACAGGTCACAGCATCGGGATGCGTCTGCCTTCACTTTGGGTCCCGGGGGCGGCTTGTCCCCAGCTACTGATTTTCTCCTGCAAAACTCAGCTCCGCAGTTTTAGCCCATTTGTCCCCCCTCCCCCCCCAAGCTGGACTCCAAGTCTGACCATAGGCTCAGCAAGTGGGAAAAGAAGTGGGTGAAAACACACATTGGGGTGAGGAAACTGTAATGAGTCATAGAATCATAGAATGTTAGAGTTGGAAGGGACCTTGCAGGCCATCTAGTCCAACCCCCTGCACT
Source organism: Gekko gecko (assembly GCA_029375565.1). Taxonomy (NCBI): domain Eukaryota; kingdom Metazoa; phylum Chordata; class Lepidosauria; order Squamata; family Gekkonidae; genus Gekko; species Gekko gecko. The sequence continues at coordinate 236,736,393 of JAPDNY010000004.1, forward strand.
CTGCAGGAACACAGCCGAAACCCCTACATGCCTACAACATACCCAAAAGATGGTTGTCCAGTCCAGCGAAGGAACATCCACCACCTCCCGAGGCAGTCTGTTCCACTGCTCAACCACTCTTACAGTCAGGAAGGCTAAGACGCCCTCTCCTTCCGCTCGCTCACTATCCTTTGCAAAAGGCTCCCCACCACCACCCGCCCTCAGCAAACCAGAGGAATGTCAGATTCCATTAAAGGGTCCAGTGTTCATCCAGATTACATGCTGGATGTTTTCCTTGCTGCCTCCAAGCTGTTACAAAGCACCACACACACACACACACACACACACAGAGGCACCTGGCGCCTTTCCTCCTTTCCATGCATCCACGTGGTAACTTCCACGACTGGTCAGGGGCTCAGCATCACCTTTGCAGCAGGTGCATCTCTGGCCTCTTTCGAGCAGCTTGCCAGAGCGATGGGTCTTCTGTTAAGGAGCACAGAAATACTTTTCTCTCAGTGGTTGTCACCCACTTCACGGAACTGAGAAAGGCTTCCCCCAGCCCTTATCTGAGTCCTACACGTGTCTTTGCAGCACGGACGGGCTTGCGGTCAAAGACTCGCTCAGGTTTAGGACAGGCTGGCTGCTGTTGCAGTTTTAAGTATAAAGGACGAATGTGCACCCATTGAACGGGAGAGGTCAGAAGAATTCATGCAAGTGACTGGCCAACAAAATCTGTGAATGGGGTTTCTTAAAAAGTGGCTACAGCAGCATTCTAATGACTTTGGATCAGGAGACAGCTCCAGAAATTAATGTCTTGGAAATCTAGGTTTATTTCTGACCAGGTGCACAACTACATACTTTTCCATAGAGGGACATTTGAGTAGGGATCATTCTGTCCCACCATGTCCATCTCCATCCATCAGAATAGTATGCCATGAGCTATGTTGTCAAAAGCAACAGATAAATCCAGCCCCAGCCACTTGGTAATCCCCCCCCCGAAGAATAAATTGGAGAGAGGGCTATGATGAGCCAATCCTTTTTTCTCCAGTGAAGGCTTTTTTCAATAGTGATGTAATCATAAAGGTAAAAATAAGGGTTCCCTTGCTCGAAAGCCAGTCGAATCCGACTCTAGGGTTGTGGTGCTCATCTCCGTTTCAAAGCCGAAGAGCCAGCGCTGTCCGAAGACGTTTCCGTGGTCATGTGGCCGGCATGACTAAACACCAAGGCGCACGGAACGCTGTTACCTTCCCACCAAAGTGGTACACGACATCTCTAAAAAGTCCAAGGATAGCTTCCCCCTCCGTCACTCTACAAAGCATTCATGACTTTAAGTATTGGAGACCTCTGTACCTCCTTACCAGATTTTACTGACCTGATGGTAGCAGAGAAGGGCAGTTTCCGAACTGTACCTGGTAGCCTTTCCAATGCACTTTATGGAGTGCTGTGTCAGGTTTCTGCCATCCTCACTCTTGACTTCTCCCTGTCCGTCCCTGGCTTCAGAGTAAATCCCGGGCATCTGGACAAGGGTGAACGCTCTTGCTTGGTGCCACTTTAAGAGGTGCCATCACAAGGAAAAGGGAAGGAGCTGAGGCTGTGTGATACAAACTGTGCCCACAAACTGAATGGCTTTGAAAAGTCTAAACAACAGAGTGAAGGAAAAGTTTTAATGGAATGTTTGGTTTTTATACACGGTTATTAGGCATATTGCAATTATAGAAAGGCCTTGGGCATATTAACTAATACAGGCTTGGCGTTTGGGGTGTGTTTTTCCCCCATTAACCAAAGGCACTTCAAGGTTTCTTGGGATATAACAGAAAAGCATTCCGAATAAATGAGATTCTGCTTTGTCAGAATAATGAGACATTGAGGGTTTTTATAAACTCCCAACTTGGCAAAAACCAATATCTCTAATTAGATGAAGAAACCCTCAGCAGAGGATTTGCATCAGTGGCTGTGCCCACAACCAAGTCCCCCCCCCCGAGTATTTACATATCAAATACAACTGGCAGCATTTTGGCAGGCGTCCAGAGGCAGAGATAGTTTTAATCGCATTTATTCTCTTATCCTTGCTGAAATTCTCTCCTGGCCTGCTGTGGATTTTCACTCAGGCTTTTATATTTAGGGATTTAACATAATTTTTAACTTTTCATTTAAAATTGACCATCTGAGGTGCACAGAGCTTAGAAAACAGGTCTTTGGATTCCATCCATTTCCCACAGGGTCTGTCTCGGGGGAGCCAAAGATGAAGCACCTTTCTTAGTAATCTTCCCCAGTTTCTAGGCTGCTTGATTGGCTGTGTCATAGAGCCGCACTGGGCTCCAGAATGCACAGGGGATTCCCTAGGACAGGGTTGTCGAACTCGTTTGTTACGACGGCCGGATCTGACATAAATGAGACCTCGTTGGCCCGGGCCACGTGTGTGTCATAAACTGTAATGCCAGGTAGAGGAGATATAAACTTTATAAAGGACACAAACCCAAAGGGTTGCTTTTTTTTTCTTACTTAAAATCAAAACATGCTTAAAACAGCATGCTTGCAATATTTTGTTTATTTAACAGTGTCTGATAACTGACACCTCTTGCTCTGACTTATTGCATCAAAATGTCTGTGCCGTTGCAATCTTGAGTATGCTGTTCAGGCGTGTATCTGTACATCGCAAATCTACGATGACGCAGCAGCAGCAGAACTGGAAGAAGCAGCAGAAGACAGCCAGTTCCACCGCAGGCCTGATAGAAGCCCTCCAGGGCCTGATCCAGCCCCCAGGCCACATGTTTGACACCCCTGCCCTAGGACAAGGGACTGTTGTGATGACTTCAGGACTGGAGAAAGCTGCATATAATCCGTGCTGCTCAAGCAGCTGTGAGAAACAACATTAAGACTGATTTCCCACTAGCCGCTGCTCCGTCCTCGCTCTTCCTTTCCCCCCGATTCTACGTGTCAGTTTCCCAGTACTTGCTGTGCGGCCACATTTTGCCCCGCAGCTTCACCCGATTTCCCCCACATCTTCTCAGTCCTCTTTTTTGAGGTTCGAGCAGACACGGGGGGAATCAGGTGAAGCTGCGGGGCAAAATGCGGCCACGCAGCAAGTAGTGGGAAACTGACATGTAGACTTGGGGGGAAAGGAAGAGCAAGGACGGAGCAGCGGCTAGTGGGAAATCGGCTCTGTTGTACTGACTAGTGTTCTTCTACCCTGTGAGAACAACTACTGTTGAGAACATTGTGCACCTGCTATCATTCGTGCTCTCTCTTTAGCATCATGCTATTGGAACGTCAAGGAGCTGCGGTGGCTCAAGTGGTTAAGACGCTGAACTGCAGCCTGTGGAAGGTCAGCAGTTCAGCAGTTCAAGACCCGGATGCCGCATGACGGAGTGAGCGCCCGTCTCTAGTTCCAGCTCCTGCCAACCTAGCAGTTTGAAAGCAAGAAATTGCAAGTAGATAAATAGGTACCACTTCAGTGGGAAGGTAACAGCGTTCTGTGCACCTTGGCTTTTAGTCATGCCGGCCACATGACCATGGAAACGTCTTCAGCTTTGAAACAGAAATGAGCACCGCAACCCTAGAGTCGGATTCGACTGGCTTTCGAGCAAGGGAACTTTTACCTTTACTATTGGAACATCGCTAGGTCATAAATAAGAGTCTATTTCAGATGGTCACATCCAAATGTAGATCCTCATGATATGTACAGTCCTCATGCTATGAACAGGGACAGTGGGTTTATTTTTCAATCGTGTACTGCTTTGATATGTGCAAACTGACCGCTGTATTTTTTGGCATTCTGGTTCATGCATAGCTTTGGTATACAAAATTTGAGCATTGCTCCTGTTCAGACAACATGGTGACTGCATGTACTAGGAGCATCACAGTAGCATGCACACCTGATATTCACAGTTGCTGTCTTCCCATTATGTGTAACATCTGAAAAAACTAAAATTCAACTGTCCTGTTTTTTAAAAAACCCGAGAAAATGGTTATTGTGCTTCTTAGTTGGCTAGGACTGAAATTTGTTCTTGCTGAAAACCTGAGCGATAAAAAGTACCTTGCTACTTAGTTATGCTTTCAAAGATCATCTTGGCACTCCGGTGTTTGCCTAGAAACTCACCCTAAGATGTCAGCGATTGAGGCCTTTTCATGTGGAAGGATTGCTAAGTAAATTCCCTAAATGTCTATTCATCCCCCTAAGATGGCGAAGCGGTGAAGCAGCAAATGTGAAAATCGGCAAAGCTGACTATAGAGAGAACTGTTTTCTGAGGATGCCAAATTGAGATGCAGATTCTGACCCTGGGAGACTTTAACACTCACATGAGTGAGCTTCAAAGGAAAATCTCAAGCTCTTGCAATCTAGCCATTTAAGTTGATTGATAGACAGCTACTCCAATTGGCCAGGACTTAGTCAATGGTTAACTTGTTCTTTATTCATCAGTGCAATAATGAACTGTTACTTTAGATGGTGGGAGAGTTTGTAAATGCAAGCTACTTAGAGGGCTCCCTATTTTGATAGAGTCCCTGGCTTGTGTTTGCAGCCCAGGCAAACTTTGAGAGTGAATCATTTTTTACTCCCTGTGCTGCTTATTTAAAAGGGGTTGTTGTAGCTGATGACAATGAAGCCCCTTTTTCAGCTGTGTCCCGATGGAAGTGAATGACCCTTACAGGGCTGGGCAAATACCCCCCTCTGCCCCAACTAAATCAGGCTTCCCAAGAACTTACCATAATTCAGTGGGGGATGGATATGTCCTGGCAGGACCATTCCGGTGGGGGAGACGCGGCGCACAATGTCGTCACCAGGAAGTGATGCTGGGCGACACTCTGGCAATGGGGCTGGAAACTCGATGGTCGCCCAGCATCACTTCCTGGCGATGGCATCGTGCGGCGTGGGTGTTCCACGGAGGAATGTTCCAGCCGGGGACTGTGTGTCCCCCGCCAAAATACGGTAAGTACTTGGCAACCCTACACGAAGTGCACCATCACCACCTCATGCATTCCATCTCCACCTCCTTGCTCACATAGGCATCCTGCCTCTCTGCCTTTGCGAGGCTGGTGCTAAATGGGGCTGTCTGTATCCTGCTCCCTCCAGCATCTCACTCACTAGGAATGAGAGATTGCCCCCAGAAGCCTCTGATACATTGCAGGAACCCCTGCTGGAAATGGATGGCCAAGAACAAACTTCTGTTGAATTTCCAAAATATAGTCAGTAATAATTTTCAGCATTCCAAGGGCAATTATTTATTCTGTTGAACAAAGTTTGAGTCCAGCAACACCTTTTAAGATCAACAAAGTTTTATTCAAGGTATGAGCTTCCGTGTGCATGCACCCTTCCTCAGATACAATGAAATAGAATTTACTAGTCTATAGATATAAGGCAGAGGTTGAACAGCAAATTAGCATGTAACCTAATGAAGATGCCTTAACAGATGCAAACAGGAGTAACAAGCTAAGTTTATAAGGTCATCATGGTCTGGATTTAATTCCAGGGGAAAACAGTGAAGCAAATAAATATGTCGAAATTGGAGATAGATGTGTAAATGTATCCTTCTTAATTGTGGAGTGGTAAGAGTAATTAACTGCGATCTTGTTGTTAATGCTCCATCTGTCTCCTCTCAAGCATGGAGGTAACTAACAGAATCTTTTTCTTTGAGGTGGGGTGATTTGTAGGGCAGTGTCATGTCTCCTCTGTTATTAGATGGATTCCAGCATATCATTCTAATATTCATTGCATTACATTACAATCACGACTCGAATCTACTATTCCTCCTGGATCTATCTTTATTCTGTTGACAGTCAAGAAAATGGCTGCTTGCAAATCTGAACTTTACATGCCTGGTGTAACTGGATGATTTTGTGTTTTGGAGCAATTTTTATTCATCTTTTTTTTTTGCAGGACAAATGAGCAGCTTGTGGCGTTCCTGTCCAGATATCGTGACATGAACTTCTTGAAGTCACATGGAAGGGACAATGCAAGGTAATGGTTTTTCTTCCCCGTGAGTCTTGGCATGGACTGTAAACGTTGCAGTGCTGTTTTCCTCCTCTCCATGTTGTTCCAGTGGTCCAGTTTGTGGTTGGTAAAACTGAGACTTTCACATTAGCTTCTGTAAGCAGTGGAAAGTCGGTTGTCATCTCTATCAGTGTTCCCTGTAAGCTGAGTTAGTGTGAGCTAACTCACTGTTCTTTAGCCTCCAGCTCACAGATTTTTGTCGTAGCTCAGGAAGGACGGCTCCAGAGCAAACTAATTTATGCAGTAGCCAAATCGCTTGCTCACAACTTTAATGCCAACAGCTCACAAAGTAGAATTTTTGCTCACAAGACTCCACAGCTTTATGTTCACTATACAATCCCATGAAGTGGGTTAGGCTGAGAAAGAGTGACCAGTTCAAGGTCATCGGTGTGAGCTTCGTGGTTGAGTGCAGATTTGAACCTGAGGCTCCCAAGTCAAGCACTTTAACCACAGCACATGCCAGTGCATTTACAGCATTATGCTTGTGAGGAAAAGCTGCTTGGGGGGGGGGGGCTCAGGCAGCAGGTTTTGTCCCCCGTTAAGAGGCAGCTGCCTTCTGAAGCTCCTCCATCCGGTCCCGTGTCCCCACCCACCCCGTTTGATCCTGGGTCAGAGTGGGAGAGAGAGGAGGTGTTGTGTACAAGGGGATGGGCATGATCAGCTGGCTGCATAATCTCCCCAAAATTTCTGCTTTTGTCCCCTGTGGCTTAAAAATTTCCCCAAATTTTAAATCACTTGTAGGTAAGGCCTGGCTTGTATTTATATCACTGCGGTGGCTCAAGTGGTTAAGATACTGAACTGCAGGCTGTGGAAGGTCAGTAGTTCAGCAGTTCAAGACCCGGGTGCCGCATGGTGGGGTGAGCTCCTGTCTCTAGTTCCAGCTCTTGCCAACCTAGCAGTTCGAAAGCAAGAAATTGCAAGTAGATAAATAGGTACCACTTCGGTGGGAAGGTATCTCCTGACAAAAATATGTAATCTTTCTTTAAAATCTGCCTCCATTCCTGAGGACTGGAAGGTAGCTAATGTCACTCCCATCTTTAAAAAGGGCTCCAGGGGAGATCCAGGAAATTACAGGCCAGTCAGTCTGACATCGATACCGGGTAAGTTGGTGGAAACTGTTATTAAGGAAAGAATTAGTAGGCACATTGATGAACAAAAACTATTGAGGCAGACTCAGCATGGGTTCTGTAAGGGAAGATCTTGTCTCACTAACCTGTTAGTGTTTTTTGAGGGAGTGAACAAACATGTGGACAAGGGGGACCCAATAGATATTATTTACCTTGACTTCCGGAAAGCTTTTGATACAGTTCCTCATCAAAGGCTCCTAAGTAAGCTCAATAGTCATGGGATAAAAGGACAAGTCCTCTTGTGGATCATCAAAAACTGGCTTATAAATAGGAAACAGAGAGTGAGTATAAATGGGAAACTTTCTCAGTGGAGGGTGGTAAGCAGTGGGGTGCCACAGGGATCAGTACTCGGTCCGATGCTTTTTAACTTGTTTATTAACGATTTGGAATTGGGAGTAAGCAGTGATGTGGCTAAATTTGCAGATGACACAAAGTTGTTCAGGGTGGTGAAAACCAGGGAGGATTGTGAGGCACTCCAAAGGGATCTGTTGAGGATGGGTGAGTGGGCGTCAACGTGGCAAATGGGGTTCAACGTGGCCAAGTGCAAAGTGATGCACATTGGAGCCAAAAATCCTAAATATAAATACACGTTGATGGGGTCTGATCTGGCAGAGACGGACCAAGAGAGAGATCTTGGAGTCGTAGTGGATAACTCGCTGAAAATGTCTACACAATGTGTAGCTGCAATAAAGAAGGCCAACGCTATGCTGGGGATTACTAGGAAGGGAATTGATAACAAATCAGCCAGTATCATCATGCCTCTATATAAATCATTGGTGCGACACCTCATTTGGAATACTGTGTACAGTTCTGGTCACCACATCTCAAAAAGGATATTATAGCATTGGAAAAAGTGCAGAGAAGGGCAACTAGAATGATAAAAGGGTTGGAACACCTTCCCTATGAAGAAAGGTTAAAATGCTTGGGGCTCTTTAGCTTGGAGAAACGACGGCTGAGAGGTGACATGATCGAGGTTTATAAGATTATGAATGGGATTGAGCAGGTTGAGAAAGAAGTACTTTTCTCCCTTTCTCACAATACAAGAACTCGTGGGCACTCTATGAAATTGCTGAGCAGTCGGGTTAGAACAGATAAAAGGAAATACTTCTTCACCCAAAGAGTGATTAACATATGGAATTCACTGCCACAGGAGGTCGTGGCAGCTGCAAGCATGGACAGTTTCAAGAGGAAATTAGATAAACATATGGAGCAGAAGTCCACCAGTGGCTATTAGCCACAGGGTATAGAATGAGAACTCTCAGTCTGGGGCAGGTGATGCATTCTATTCTTGGTGCTGGAGGGGGCAGCAGTGGGAGGGCTTCTGGTGCCCTGGCCTCACTGCTGGACCTCCTGATGGCACCTGGTATATTTTGGCCGCTGTGTGACAGAGTGTTGGACTAGATGGGCCATTGGCCTGATTCAACATTGGCTTCTCTTATGTTCTTATGTAACAGCGTTCCGTGCACCTTGGTGTTTAGTCATGCCGGCCACATGACCACGGAAATGTCTTTGGACAGCGCTGGCTCTTCAGCTTGGAAACGGAGATGAGCACCGCAACCCTAGAGTCAGATTCGACTGGCTTTTGAGCAAGGGAACCTTTACCTTTACCTAAAGCAAGGTTGTTTGGGGAGGCAGAAAAAAATCACCTTAGCAGAACTAAAGATTAATTTTGAAAGCTACAGAGTCGATATGTGCAAACTGGAGGGTAGTGCACACTGATTCCCCAGGGTGGTGCCCGTGGATGCCGCAGCACCCAGCCGTGTGTTCCCTGGGGTCCACTTCCTGCTTTGCCAGAGCATCTCTTCAGTCGACCAGAGAGCTGGTCCTGGCTGTCCTCCGTCTCACTGCAACAGGAGGGGCTTCAGAAGATCCAAGGAGGAGTCGCCTTTTATGTCTGCAAGGAGGCACCCATTTGAAAGCAGCTGCTCCGTCATCCGAGCAGAACTGTCCTGGGACCTCCCAATGCTCCCAACGCCCAGGCAGCCGTTTTGCAGTGGGGCCCACTGCTGGCTTCCCAAGTCCAAAACAACAAAGTTGGGAACCCTTGCAATAGTGGACAGAGAACCTGGTTGTTTGACCCCATGGTGGGAGGGAAACACCGCATCCGTAGCAGTTGTGGAAGAACGTGAGCACCAGGTCCCTTTCTTCCACATGTTACAGCATTGTCCCTTCAGACGTTTGAGTTTCGTATTCATCCTACAGAACAAGAACCGTGAAGCATATGAGATAGTGCCACTTTATTTAGGTTTGTTCAAAAAGGGGAGATTTTTTAGAAAGTTTTGGGGGGACCCCCCCCCATTCAAGAGGCGGATCCTTGTCAGCTGCTTTGCCAAGGGAGGGGGTTGAATGGTGATTACACAGGGAAGGCCCCCCTCTCAGGGGAATGTTGCACTTTCTGGGGGGCACGTACGGACGTTCTTTTAATTATCTTTAATGCCAATTTTAGATTCATCGAAGATGCAAAAATATGGGGAAATAATCACAAGTTGTCAGCATCAACAAATTTATCATCATTACTCAATTAACCTAATTGCAAACTGTCTTATAATACAGGCGACAGTTTCAAAGGGAAGCAGAGATGATATACTGTAACACACACTAACTGTAACACTCACTAACTCGAACAAGCAGTTTGCATGCTGTTTGAAAAGATTCTCCGAAAAGGCCCTTGTCCCTGAAAATTTGGTCCTGACTTTTTGTTCTTGCCCCACTTCTCTTTCAAACGCTCTGACTGGTGTTATGCTGGCGGCAGCAGATGGTCATTTTCTAACTCATTTCTTTTTTGCAGCAGAAATTGCAGGTTTTTACCAGTTCTGTCCCCAGACGGACACCTGAAATCATCCCTCTGCTTCGAAACCCCCATTATTTCACAGGCCTGAGGATAAGAGGCATAGAGAGAAATTAGCCCACGCTCTGTGTCTAGGGGTCAACAAAACAGCTAGCTAATATGCCTCTGAAAACGGGTTTTGCTAAAACAACTTTGGCATGAAGTGTCAGACTCCTGCTCTGCAGACGGCAGTCTTTCCAGGCACGGCCCAGCTGTTCTTTCTGGTGCTCTTTTTGCAGGGACCTCTATTCATAAAGCGTCTCATCACATTTTAGAGTCAAACTAGGCAGAATATTGGAGATCCGGGCTATGAGGCAGGGGATAGTCACCCTTGCCCCATATTCTGTTTTCCCAGTATAAATTTTTCCTGTCCTGCCACAACAGGGAGCATGTCGGGCCATGGCCTGGCCTTCCAGGTGTACAGGCAGGCTGTGGTTTAGAGCTGTGTGTCTGCACTTGAGAATCTCGCAGCATGTCAAATTAGGGATGGGCAGCTTAAAACAATGGTATTTTTCCAATCTGGATATTGGGGAGCTGAAAAATATCAGTATTCCCAGTTTTCCAGGCTCCAAATACCAATTTGGTATTCAGATCTGGATGGAGGGGGGATTCCACTATTATTCAGCTCCATTATCCCTATGAGGTATATTTCCAGGGGGCTGAAGGAACTCTCTTTTGACCAAATTGCAGTGGAGCAGCTGATACCTGGTCTTTAAATAACCCCCACATTTAAAGTGGTGCAATTCTATGGGCCCCTGAACAAGGTGCCCTCAACTCTCCTCTATTGCTTGTCATTGGTGGGGAAGGATTTCACGCTTTCTTCAGGGCAAAGAATTGTCAAGGACAGAAGAGCAAGCAAAGCAACCCCGGGCCAAAAGCCTCTCAAAGCACAGAGAACCAGCAAGCCCAAAGAACCAGTGCAGAGCCAGGGAATCCCAGCAAAACCATGGAGCAATCATAGAATCGTAGAGTTGGAAAGGATCTCCAGGGTCATCTAAACCAACCCCCTGCACAATGCAGGAAATTCACAAATACCTCCCCGCCCACACCCACAGTGACTGCTGTTCCACACCCAGAAGATGACAAAAAACCCTCCAGGATCTCCAGCCAAACTGGTCCCTGCAAACTGGCCTGGAGAAAAACTGCTTCCTGACCCCAAAGTGGCGATCAGCATTTCCATGGGTGTGTAAGGAAGGACCACGAGAACTAAGCACTGAGGCAACCCTTCCTGCCCTCCCTCTCATGAGCTGCATTGCTGTCAGATGGCCATCTAGCCTCTGTTTGAAAACCTCCAAAGAAGGAGAGCCCACCACCTCCCGAGGAAGCCTGTTCCACTGAGGAGCCCCTCTAACTGTCAGGAAGTTCCTCCTAATGTTTAGCCGAAAACTCTTCTGATTTAATTTCAACCCGTTGCTTTCTGGTCCAACCTTTTGGGGCAACAGAAAACAACTCTGCACCATCCTCTATATGACAGCCCTTCAAGTCCTTGAAGATGGTTATCGTATCACCTCTCAATCATCTCCTCTCCAGGCTAAACGCACCCAGCTCCTTCAGCCTTTCCTCATAGGACTTGGTCTCCAGACCCCTCGCCATCTTCGTTGCCCTCCTCTGGATGCGTTCCAGTTTGTCTATATCCTTCCTAAATTGTGGTGCCCGAAACTGAACACAGTGCTCTAAGTGAGGGCTAACCAGAGCAATATGTTAGGTGACAACCCAAGAATCAAAGCAGAGAATCATCCAAGGCCAACCGAATGGGAATGCTATTGCAAGGCTGACCAGTCTACAATAGGAGAATGTGTGCCAATGTGCAACCCAAGAATCAAAGGCAATTTCGAACCACAAACCTGGCACAAACCAAATCGTGGAAAGAATACAATGTTGCAGGACCAACAAAAGTAATTTAAAAGGACAGACTTGAAACAACACCAACATGGCAAGCTGGTACTAATCCTGGGAAGAGACAGGCGCACAGGGAAAAAAGAAAAAGAAACAGGACTAGGAGCCTTCAAATGCTAGCTGCCGATATCCCTGCTAGTAAAGGTAAAGGTTCCCTTGCTCGAAAGCCAGTCGAATCCGACTCTAGGGTTGCGGTGCTCATCTCCGTTTCCAAGCCGAAGAGCCAGCGCTGTCCGAAGACGTTTCCGTGGTCATGTGGCCGGCCTGACTCAACACCAAGGCGCACGGAACGCTGTTACCTTCCCACCGAAGTGGTACCTATTTATCTACTTGCAATTTCTTGCTTTCGAACTGCTAGGTTGGCAGGAGCTGGAACTAGAGACAGGAGCTCACCCTGTCATGCGGCACCCGGGTCTCGAACTGCTGAACTACTGACCTTCCAGAGCCTGCAGTTCAGCGTCTTAACCACTTGAGCCACCGCAGCTCCGATATCCCTGCTAATCCTGAATAATTCTGAGATTTTTCGGGACCCATTTCCCAGTATCCCAGAAGATCCTGGATACCATCTAGATACTCGAATATATCTGGAAAATACTGATAAGGTATTTTTCAGATACATATTTGGAGCTGATATATCCACATGCACATCCCTAATGTCAATTGTATTTCTTTGGCAGAGCAGCCTCTGGCGTTGGATCAGGTTAGACTTTGTGCCAAACTATAGCTGGCCGAAGCCTGTATAAAAATTCCACAAATTTTGAAGCCATGAGTAAAGAAGACCATGGAAATATTGGGAAAAATAGAAATATATGCAATGCTTGCTTCCTTACCTATCCTAAACTTAATTTTACCGCTTTAGAAACATAAAATATGTCATTTATAATTTAGCATGTAAAAGCTTAATGTTTGGGATACTTATAAAATGCAAAATTAAGTGCCTTGGTTTTCTACTAGCATTATTGCAAATATATCCAGTAAGAGAACAAGAGAGAGAGAGAGAGATGCAGCCTACTGCTGTCTTGGCTTATTTATCTTAGTTTGGGCCATCTAACAGAGCAGTCCTGAGCCATGCCCACGCTGCAGCAGCCAGCCTCAGTACAGGGGCGGTGCCGCTAGTCAGCTCCCTGAGGGGCAAGTTACTCTGCAGCAGAGTGGGGGAAAGTGTCGCTGGCTGCTTGCAAGGGCGCGTCGTGCATGGCGATTCTGCTGCCGTGTGGCCTCACGGCGTAGTGTCGGGGTGGGGCACTTCAGGTTGACAGGACCCGCCAGTCCCAGGGGCAGATGCCATTGCATGTCACAGCTGGGGGCAGGAAAGGGTGGCTCAGGAGAGTCCTGTTCTCTGCTCCCACCTCACCCCCTGGCAGAGACCCACGGTGATGTCGGGCACACAGTCACCACCATTTATGGTTCCTCCACCCTCCCAAATACTTGGGAGTCCGCCCACTGCAGTGGCTCCCTCCCGCCATTGACTCAGGGCACCCCCGTGATCCCCTGCCCCCCCAGTGCTGTTTGCATAAATGCCTTCCCCCCTGGGTGCCAGAGGACCCCCTTCCTGGAGCAGACACACAGTTAGGGGCCTCATCCATTCACTCATTTTTTAGCAACCCTTCCCCGCACCGGTGGCGTGTATCATTCGCCTCTCCTTTGTTTCACATACACAACAGCCCTGTGAGGTTGGTCAGGCTGAGTGTGTGCAACTGGGCCAAGGCCCCCCACGAGCTTCCATGGTACAAGTGGGAGACAGAATTTAGATCTCCTAGGTCCAGCCTCACACTCTCACCACCACAATAAGCTGGTTTATTCACCCATATCACCCTCTGGCCCCTCCCCTTGCACACAGAAGCCCGTGAGGTGAGTGAGGGTTTTTTTTTGGGGGGGGGTGTTACTGTCACAAAATATTTATTTAAGATGTCCTTTGTATAATGCAACCTGTTTCTTTTTTTCTTTTTCTTTTTAAAAATTTCTTATTTATTATTTTCACAGTGTTTTAGCCATAAGTATCTTTACATTATACATCACTTGAGTCTCAGAAGAAGTTTTGTTTTTCACATAAACATACACTCTTGACCAACGATTCAAAAATTCACTTTCCTCTTTGCCATGTAACAACATTGTCAGTTTTTCCATTTCTGCCATATTTAACAGTTTAAGATATAATTCTTTAAATATAGGTATTTTGTCAGATTTCCAGTGACTTGCCAATACCATTCTCGCTGATGTTACTATGTAAGTTATCAAATAGATATCATTTTTACCTATGCCATCTGGTATGATATTTAACAAGAAAATCTCAGGAGACAAATCCAAATTAACATCAAGCAGATCTATCAGATTTTTGACCTCTTTCCAAAACTTATAAACTTTTTCACATGACCACCATAGATAGTAAAAGGTCCCTATATTTGATTTACATTTCCAACAATTCTTGGACACCTTGGCAGAACATTTAGCAATTCTGCCAGGTGACCAGTACCACCTGTAAAGCATCTTAATTATATTCTCTTTATACGCTGTAGCTTTTAAGAATTTTATTGACTTCCAAGACCTGGCCCAATAGTCCATTGGGATACTATGCCCTATATCCTGCATCCATCTTATCAACGTTTCCTTGATCCCTTCATCCTGCATATTGTCTGGCAATAAAAAATTATATATCTTCGACGTGGTCTCTGTGCTTCACACCTATGGGATTTAGTGCGCCTGTGCTGAATCAATCAGTATTGTAGCAAGCTCCAACGGATTTTCACGCCCAAGCCTCAGGCGTGCACAGGAACCCCAACCACGCATGCCCAGAGAGGTGGGCACGGACATCCTGCCAGTTCCTTCTAACTGCCACAGTACAAACCTCATCAAGAAACATAGAGTCTGACAGCAGTGGGGAAGGAGGGTGGTGTGAATGCACAGATGACCACTCGAAGATCACCAGTTACAGGTAAGCAACCTGTTTATCTTTGACGTGGTCTCTGTGCTTCACACCCATGGGAGAGTAGCAAGCAGTGGCCTACCTGGAGAAGGGTGCTGGCAGGTCAGTACTGGAAGGGGGTATTCCCAGGCTGAAAGGGCTCAGGGAGCCGACTTACTCTGGCCATGCCCCCAAACCCCCCCACTACCACAATGGTGCAGGGCCTACACCTCAGTTGTGCTGATAGGTGGCTACCACTGCCCGCAAGCAGGGCTATTTTGGGGCAGGAACGCACAGGAACAGAGTTCCGGCGGGCTCCCAAGTTGGCCACACCCAGCAGGAACTCATTAGCATAGCAGGCCACACCCAACACCAGAAGCTCATTAGGATTGGCTACATTAGGGGTGTGTGGCCTAACATGCAAAGGAGTTCCTGCTACCAAAAAAAAGCCCTGGGTTTCGACAACAAACAAGGTAAACAGAATAAGAAGCAAAAGGTGGGTGTGGCTGGATGACCACACTTCTGGCAGCATGGGGGTGTGGCCTAATATGCTAATGCGCTGTGCTGTCAAGGTGTGGCCTACTTATGCTAATGAGTTGCTGCTGTTGGGTGTGGCCTATTATGCTAATGAGTTCCTGCTGGGCTTTTTCTACAAAGAAAGCCCTGCCCGCAAGTAATGGAATGGGCATATCTTGGACATATGTTGGTGCAGAGGTCAGTTGGCTCCTATGTTCCCTCTAAGCTGTGGAGCCTTGTGAGCAAAAATTCTACTTTGTGAGCTACTGGCATTAAAGTTGTAAGCGAACCATTTGGCTTCTGCGTAAATTAGTTTGCTCTGGAGCTGTCCTTCCTGAGCCAAGACAAAAATGTGTAGAAAGCAAAATAAACCGTTGTTTGCACACAGTCTCATGCCATTGCAATGGGACTGGCATCATATTTGAATGTCAAGCTATACTTTATGAGACTGAAAATACTGACCTATTCAGCGGTGCATTATCATCATACACATTATAGCATATTAACTGGGAATAAAATTTGTCACATTTATGCAGTAGTGTAAATAATGTATTTATTGTTTGTGGTCTGCACAGGGATAATCATTATGTAATAATGTAGATTGTGGCCACATGTTCTGCATAAGTAGAGCAGTGTCTTAAAAAGCATTTTACTCTTTCTGAAAGATGAAATATTTCATAGGCATTTTTACTCAGCGCTCCTTAAACTTTAATTTTTTTTCATTTTGAAACATTAAAAAAAGCTCCTTAGAGAAATAAGCTCATTTTTTTTCTGAAGTGTTCAGAAGTGTTCTGGGAGTTTTCCAAGCCTTGAGCTCTCTACACAAGCTATGGTTTGCGTCCTCTTTTTGCAAGCCATGCTTTCTGATTTTGATTTGCTGGTTGATTTCAAACCATGGTTTGCAATGTATTTTTATATTTAGTCCTGCTTTTTTCTCCTAAATGGGGACCCAAAGCAATTCGCAGCATCGTTATCCCCTCCTCTGTTTTATTCCCATAACAACAACCTTGTAAGGTAGATTAGGCTGAGAGCGTGTGACCCAGCAAGCTTCCATGACATGAGTGTGGATTCAAACTGGGGTTCCCAGATCCTAGTCTTACACTGTAACCACTACACCATGCTTGCTGTACGTAGCTGAACTGGGTTACTTAACCGTGGTTTAATGTTCTGTCTGAAATCAGCCAGTACCCACCACAGTCATTCAAAACACAATGGTTCAAAACATGGAAACTGTTTAGAGAGCAGGTCTCTTGAAACTGAAATTGGGAAAGCAGTAAAGAAAAGTGTCAGGCGCATGCTTTCTGTTTGTCTCTCTGATCACCTGCTTGTCATCCTGCAACTGAGTAAATAAAAACAAGAGAATGGATCATGACCCTTGCACTTAACACCAAATTTAAGATGCTGAGCTCAGCTGGGACCAGAGTGATTCAGACGAATTAAATACACTAATCTGGTTATTAATTTAATAATAAAGGGTGCTAATGCTCTCCTTGGCCTGGCTCCAGAGGAGTATTAATAATTGTTAATGTTTTTTGTGGAGATTGTGCCTTCCAAATACATAAACAATTAATTACATCTTAGTCCGTGTTGTGACTGATGGGTGGTTTCATTTCAAAGTAATTATTATCAGCTGTTTGTTCGCATTTTATGAAAATACTGTTACAGTGCTTTTCTTTCCTCTTGCATATGCAAAGTGGTTAACAGCACATATTATCTGTTGACTAAAACTGCAACAATAATCAGCGTTTAAAAATTGCCTTTCATTCTGGTGAGTGAAACCACCACATACAACAATAAAACAGTCATTTCGGCTACAATAAGCAGAGCACAGGGAGAGGAGGTAAAGATTTTCCAAAAATGTAAGGTTTTCATCTTCAAAAATGCTGCCAAGGAGTTATGCAACCAGGCTTCCCTGGAGAGGAAGTTCTACGAAACTGTGGGCTTACTCAAAGCAGTTGTCAGATCCTTGGGCAAGAATGGGGAAACACCACCTCTGCGCATATCAAAAAAGGGTGTGTGGGTGTGCTTATTGACGGGCCAGTTCTCATGTCATGAAGGGGAGGGGCTGTGGCTCAGTGGCAGAGCAGCTGCTTGGCATGTAGACGGCCCCAGGCTTCCATCCCTGGCATCTCCAGTTCAAAGGCTCAGGTGGGAGGTGATGTCATGTGAAGGACCTCAGCCTGAGAGCCTGGAGAGCCGCTGCAGTCTTAAGTAGACAAGACTGACTTTGAGGGACCAAGCGTGTTCATGTGAAGTTGCCATGTCTACCACAGGTCTTGCTGATCACACCAGGGCCTGGAGTTTCATGCTCAGTGCTTAGGTCTCAGATGCGCATGCGCCCAGTCTGGATTTTAGGTGCAGCCTCTCTGCAAATGAAGGTTTCCCCAGCAGGCAAATAGCAGCTTCCAGGGCCTTTTGGGTAAGGGTGATGCAGCAGGGGCTAAGCCCTTCTCCCTTCATGCTCCTGTCCTAATTAAAATTGGGCTCAGGTAAGCCTGAAGTTAAGATTGCTGAGGAAAAGATCAATAACCTCAGATATGCAGACGATACCACTCTGATGGCAGAAAGTGAAGAGGACCTAAAGAGCCTCTTGCTCAGAGTGAAAGAGGAGAGTGCAAAAGTGGGCTTGAAGCTCAACATCAAAAAAACGAGGATCATGGCATCCGGCCCCATCACTCCTTGGCAAATAGAAGGGGAAGTCGTAGAAGTAGTGACAGACTTCACGTTCCTGGGATCCCAGATCACTGCAGGTGGTGACTGCAGCCATGAAATTAAAAGACGCCTGCTCCTTGGGAGGAAAGCAATGGCAAACCTAAACAGCATGATAAAAAGCAGAGACATCACCTTGCCAATAAAAGTCCGCATGGTCAGAGCAATGGTATTCCCCGTAGTAATGTATGACTGCGAGAGTTGGACTATAAGGAAGGCCGAGCGCCGAAGAATAGATTCTTTTGAACTATGGTGCTGGAGAAGACTCTTGAGAGTTCCTTGGACTGCAAGGAGATTAAATCATTCAATTCTAAAAGAAATGAACCCTGACTGTTCCCTGGAAGGCCAGATCCTGAAGTTGAAGCTCAAATACTTTGGCCACCAAATGAGAAGGGAGCTCTCCCTGGAGAAGACCCTGAGGCTGGGAAAGATTGAAGGTCAAAGAAGAAGAAGGGGACGGCAAAGGATGAGATGGTTAGACAGTGTCAACGATGCAACGGACATGAAATTGAGCTAACTTCAGAGGACAGCGGAAGACAGGAGGTTCTGGCGTGATCTGGTCCATGGGGTCGTGAAGAGTCGGACTCGACTGTGCGACTGAACAACAGCAAGCCTGGGAAATAAGTTCCAGGAAGGGGGGGTCTCAACATTGAGTCAGCTGGGCTGGGGAAGGAGCTGGGGACAGAGCTGCTCTCGAAGGGAGGGTTAGTTTTTGCTTTTCCTAAACTGCTGGGGAGCATTGACTGAGGTAGCTGTGAGAGAGAACAGTGTGTGAGGAGCCTGCTGGAGAGGGGTTTCTGATGGCTTCTTTGTGTGTTTCTTGTCAGAGGCGCGAGCCTTTTGTGCTAGCCAGAGGGCAAGAGCTAAAGAGCTCTTAGCCTGGGGATCCAGCCTGGGGATCTGATAAGTAGTTAAGAAGCTTTACATCGTAAGCTTTTGGCTTAGGTAGCCTTTTGGTCAGTTCTCTGATTTTCGGGGTACATTGGCACACCAAGGTATTTCTAGGTGGAAGAAGTTATTATGAATGCTCACAGAGCATTTCCAGTCACCCTGTGGGAAGTGTGCCATGTTTGTCTTCCTCCCTGAAGACAAGACGGACCACACTTGCCAGAAGTGCAAGTTGATAGGACTCTTAGAGGAGACGGTTCATAGAATCATAGAGTTGGAAGGGGCCATACAGACCATCTAGTCCAACCCCCTGCCCAATGCAGGACCAGCCTAAAGCATCTCTGACAAATATTCATCCAGCCACTCTGACTGTGAAAAAGTTTTTCCTAATATCCAACTGATGCCTTTCTGTATCATCTGGAGGACTGGGGATGTGCCACAAGATTGGAGAAGAGCGAATGTTATCCCGATCTTTAAGAAAGGGAAGAAGGATGACCCGGGAAACTACAGGCCGGTCAGTCTGACTTCTGTTGCTGGGAAGATATTAGAGCAGATTTTAATGGGATCAATCTATAAGCATCCGAAGGACCAATTAGTGATCCGGGGAAGTCAGCAAGGTTTTGTCCCCAACAGATCTTGTCAGACCAACCTGGTTTCTTTCTTTGATCTTGTGACGAGCTTACTGGATGCTGGAAACTCTGTTGATGTGATTTACCTGGATTTCAGTAAAGCTTTTGATAAGGTTCCCCATGACATTCTGGTGGGAAAACTAGAAGTCTGTGGACTGGACTATAGGACAGTTCGGTGGATAGGGAACTGGTTAGAGGACCGCACCCAAAGAGTGGTGGTCAGTGGCGTTTCATCAGATTGGAGGGAGGTGTCCAGCGGGGTGCCGCAGGGCTCGGTTTTGGGCCTGGTGCTTTCCCATATTTTTATCAATGATCTGGATGAAGGGGTAGAAGGGCTACTCATTAAATTTGCTGATGATACCAAATTGGGAGGAGTAGCAAACACCCACAAAGATAGAGTTAAAATTCAACAAGACCTGAATACTCTGGAGAAGTGGGCAGTTGCAAGCAGGATGCAGTTCAACAAAGATAAATGCACAGTATTGCATCTGGGCCACAAAAATGTCAAGCACAAATACTGGATGGGGGATACGTTTCTGGGGAGTAGTGTATGCAAAAGGGATCTTGGGGTAAGGGTGGACTGCAAACTAAATATGA
The DNA here is from genome assembly GCA_029375565.1 of Gekko gecko. Taxonomy (NCBI): domain Eukaryota; kingdom Metazoa; phylum Chordata; class Lepidosauria; order Squamata; family Gekkonidae; genus Gekko; species Gekko gecko. The sequence goes on from JAPDNY010000004.1 coordinate 236,756,452, forward strand.
GCAGTCAGTGTGATGCGGTGGCAAAAAAGGCTAATTTGTATTAAAAGGGCCATAGCATCAAAATCACAGGTCATAGCCCCTCTGTATACTGCCTTGGTCAGGCCGCACCTGGAGTACTGTGTGCAGTTCTGGAGGCCTCACTTCCAAAAGGATGTGGACAGAATGGAGCGGGTGCAGAGGAGAGCGACGAGGATGATCGGGGGCCTGGAGACCAAGAAGCCCTGTGACGAGAGGCTGAGGGACTTGGGAATGTCCATTCTGGAGAAGAGGAGGTTGAGGGGGGACGTGATGGCTCTCTTGAAGTATTTGCAGGGCTGCCACTTAGAGGAGGGCAGGGAGCTGTTGGCAAGCAGGGGATAGGACCAGTGTTCCCTCTAAGCTGAGTTAGTGTGAGCTAGCTCACAGTCTTTTAGCCTCCGGCTCACACATTTTTGTCTTAGCTCAGGAAGGATGAGGCTCCAGAGCAAACTGATTTATGCAGTAGCCAGATCAACTTTAATGCCAGTCGCTCACAAAGTAGAATTTTTGCTCACAAGACTCCACAGCTTAGAGGGAGCATTGGATAGGACTCACAATAATGGTTTTAAATTAAGGGCGGGAAGGTACTGGCTGGATATTAGGAAAAAACATTTTCACTGTCAAAGTGGTTCAAAGGTGGAATCGGCTACCTAGGGAGGTGGTGAGCGCCCCCTCACCGGCAGTCTCTAAGCCGCGGCTGGACGAACTCTCGTCAAGGATGCTCTGGGCTGATCCTGCACTGAGCAGGGGGTTGGTCTCTAGATCACCTGCATGGCCCCTTCCAACTCTGTGATTGTATGAGTCTAACATGCATCTAGTTGACAAGACCTACGGCAGACATGGGAGGGACACAAAGACAGAGAAAGGTACTGCTAGGTCCTGAAAGATCTGTTTAATGTACACACCAAGTGTTATCTTTGTGTCAGTGGTGTATAAATGGCATCTGATATAAAAATTGCATAAGAATAACACCAGGTAGTGGATGCCGGGACCCTGGAAATCTATTGCTAGTCATGAGTAGACGCTAGTGAGCTAAATGAGCCCTTGGTCTGGCTTGCCATAAGGCCGCTTGTTCTCCCAGCCGCTAAGTGTTTGAGCCCCTTTTCCTCCTTGCAGCATTAATGGGCTGATTCGGTGGCACTCTCTCCGTGGCTTGCAGAGAGACGCGTTTGTAATGACCATCAGCTCAAAGAGCCACATAACTGCAGTATGCCCTGTGCATCACCCCACCAAACACACACATCCAATAACGTAAGATATAACTATTAAATATAGAATTGTAACCTTTTTATATTACCAGATTGCTTCTGAGCACGTAGGGGTGGGGCTGTCTCTCCCCACCACGGCTGACCTTTTCACCAGCCCTTGGGTACCTGGAGTGAGGGGGAAGGGCTTTTCCCCCTCCGCCTTCCTGCAAGGACACCGAAAAACATTTAATCCCTTACCGTGAGCGTGCAGTAACTCCTTGCTTTCTGCAAAGCACCCGAGTTGCCATAAACCTTTACTGCTTATTCCCGGCAACATGCCTTTGCTTTGACTTTTCATTCTACCACGTTTAGGGAATGGGTTTTTAAAATTGCTGCTACAGAGAAAATGTGTGTGCTGAAAAGTGGTATGAGAACAACTGGAGTTGAAAGAAATACAGGGTGCTGGGCGGGGTGGCAGCCAGCCAGGATGCCGAGTCATATTTAAGTTTTGCGGCGAGGCAGGTGGGTTCTCAGTTAGCATCCCCTCTTGTCTGATTCCTTAGGAATAATCTGTTGCAGGAAAAATAAACAGGAGTCTTGTACCACCTTCAAGACCAACACATTTTTATTCTACTGTGAGTGCTCTCCCACTTTGTAAGATGAATTTAGTAGATTCTCACTAGGCAAGTGTTTAGCTGTGAAGTTCTTAAGGGATACATTTCCTCCTGCATTTCGTGCCTCTTTGATCCTGCTGTTTAAATAAGTGAATGAATAGTGTCTCCCTCGTCACTTGACTCCAGCAAAGTGAGCGTTTGTCCATGAAAAGCTTATGCTAAAATACCGGGGTCTTTAAGGTGTCACAAGATTCCTGTTGGTCATTGTTGCCAGTCCAGCACTGGCAACTTAATTGAGCTTTTATGGGGCAGCGACCTGTAAATCAGCATTGCTCTGATATCACAATGACATTGGGAACAACCCCAGAAGTGATGTCATCTTGCCAGAATGACACTCGAGGATGACACCTGTCAGTAGGGCTGCCAAGTTGAAAATCACTTACAGCGGGGGAGCCCCACGCTGGTCTGGGAGTCCCTATGCATGTGTGTCACCACGATGACGCCACCTGGAAGTGATGTCAGCATGTTGGGGGCGGGGCCACTAGGATTTGAGGGGAAACCATAGAGTTTTCCCTCAAATCATAGAGCGTCCCGCCCCGACGTGGCCAGCATGATGATGTCACCTCCTGGTGACATCATCACGCTGGGGACGTGTGCTGGAAGGGGGTGGAGTTCCCCCCAGGGCCCGATTTGGTGATGTTGGGTAACGGGCCTCTCGGGCAGGGGTTTACTCACCCCCCGGGGGGACTTGGCAAGCGTACCTGTCAGCGTTTTGATGGAATCTTAGAACATCACCCTAATGTGATGACATCACTTCTGGGTTTTTCTCCAGCCAATTTTACCCTACTGCCCTACTGAGTGGTGGTGGGATAGAGGCTGCTGGAAGGGAAACCTGTTAGAACAGGAGACCTGGTTGGCCCTACTGTTGATTGTCAAGTGACGATTGTGGAAATAAGTAATGGGATTTGTATAACACTTTTTAACTATAGAAGGGACTTCCTTTAAAACATTGCATTGCATTGTTTTTGTCTTTGTCTTCAAGTTTCTTCCCTCTTTAATGTTATGTGACGCTCTTTTCCCTTAGTCAGCCTTCTTGCCAACCATACTGACAAAAATTCAAATGAAATGTTGCGATTAAAACTGTATAAACTGTGCACAAATGGTATGTAAAATGGCATTTTAAATGTAAAAAATGGCATACAAAAAGAAACAAAGGAAATCTGCTAAAAAGCAGATGGGGACATATATGATCCCCTTGACCCGAGACAAAGAAAGAAATTTTAAAAATACAGATTTGTACATTACTAAATAACACTTCTGAGCAGGTGCAATAGCCACTCCATCCTGAAATACTGAACACACCTGTATCTCTATGGAAAGGAAAATCACTGTGTTTATATCTGGGAAATTACAGATGTAATTATGCTGGACTCTTATTAGAAAGAGCAACCCAAAAGGTATAGAGAGATCAATTCCACTCAAGGCATTCTAATCTCTGTTGGTGTTTTATTATAGTAAATGTGGCTCTTTGAAAGCCATATAGAGATTTTCTTCTTTCCCCAAGTTAATTATATTTGCAACTCTGAAGAAACACATCAATATCCTGTAGACTACAGCAAAACAGCCTTTTTTCCTGTTGCAGTATTGGAAGCAGTCTAAAGCCTACACAGCTTTTGGGAGGGCATTGCAAACCACCTCTTCCCTCTGTGAAAAAAAAAAATCTATCAACTGCTCGAGCCATATGTTAGAAGTAAAATGACAAATGGTTTGTTAGTAAATACTCCCAACAAATCTGTTAGTTGTTAATTGCTGTTTTGGAAGAAAAAAAGCTCTGGCAACCTTTCTAGTTTGAAAAGACATTTAGACATTGCCATTAAATAATATAACCAGTATTTTTAAAAAAAAAAAATTATTGATTTATTTGTTTATACTCTGCTTTTCTCCACAATGGGGACCCAAAACAGTTTACATTATTCTTCTCCATTTTATCCATATCACAGCCCTGTGAGGTAGGTTAGGCTGAGAGTGTGTGACTGGCCCAAGGCCACCCAGTGGACTTCCATAGCAGAGTGGGGATTTGAACCTGGGTCTCCCAGATCCTAGTACTCTAACCACTGTGCCATGCTTGTTATTACTAGAATATTAATATTTAACTTCTGGTGGTAATAGCAGATTTAATTGTCTCTCTCCCTCCCTTTCTTTCATTTAGTTTAGCAGTAATCAGACTTCAGGTTTTCTTTTTAGATTTTGTAATTGGCAAAATAAGTAGCCTCACAGGTGATATTACTTTGAACCAGGGGTCCTTTTGGGGGGAGCCCACTGGAGTGCAGCTCTGGCAGCTTAGGAGCCAAGCCTCGGCCCCAGCCAGCGTCCCGGAGTCTTTCAGGCAGCCTTATGTCAATTTCAGCTCCATTATATCCTATGGGCCATTGAAGTCAATGATGAAAACATAGGGTATATTCTGGGGGCTGGAGGGGAGGGTTTGAGGGAGAGGCTCCAAACTCACAGGGTAGCTGATGGAGCCTCTCCCCAAGATACCCACCACATTTCAAGAACATTGGACCAGGGGATCCAATTCTATGAGTCCCCAAACAGGTTGCCCCGATTCCCTCCATTGTTCTCTATGGTGGGAAAAAAGTAACTTTTTCCCACCATAGAGAACAATGGAAGGAATGGGGGCAACCTGTTTGGGGGCCCATAGAATTGGACCCCTGGTCCAATGTTCTTGAAACTTGGTGGGTATCTTGGGGAGAGGCTCCATCAGCTACCCTGTGAGTTTTGAGCCTCTCCCTCAAACCCCTCCTCCAGCCCCAGAATATACCCTATGTTTTCACCATTGACTTCAATGGCCCATAGGATATAATGAGGCCGAATTGCCGCCAAATTTCTTTCATTCCTTTCTTTCCTTCTCTCCTTTCCCTCTTTCCCTCCTTCTTCTCTTCTTTCTTTCCCACCTTCTTCTCTTCTCTTTTTTCCTCCTTTCCCTGTTTCCCTCCTTCTTCCCTCTCTTTCTTTCCCTCTTTCCTTCCCTCTTTCCTCCTTCTGTGGCCCAACTCTAGTGAGAAGGAGTTTACACTTTAAACCCCTTCTCTCTTAGCTCCCCCACCCAAGCCAGCTGCGGAAGGGGAGGGGAGGCTTTTGAAGATACCTCCCCCATTTTGCTTCCCCTTCTGACATCACTTCCGGTGATGTCAGGGGGTGTGGCATATGCTAATAGCCTAATAGCTCATTAGCATACCATATGCTAATGAGCTCCTGCAGCTGTTTTTCTACAAAGACCCCTGCTTCGAACTGAGGAGAGGCAGCATCCAGAAGATTTGTTTGTACTCTTTTAACTTCAGAAAAGTCATTGCCTTCTTTTTCTTTCTTTCCTATTTTGCTTTCGCTTTTCATGGCTGATTTGCATGGCAATTCTGCTGCCTTTTTCCCCACACAAGGTAAATTAAATACACAATAAGTAATTTTTCATTCTTGCTTTCTGCGTGCATCAGTATGAGGGACTCCCGTCACTCCTCCACTATCAGGCAGGTTTTCCTGCCAAAGGTTTTTGTCCCTGCTGTGCCTCAGCAACCCCAAGTAGCGTGTTAATATTTGTGTTTTTGATAGTCTGTTTGTCCCACCCTGTCACACAGACTATAATTTGGCTTTTAGCCCAGCACAGGAACTTCATGGGGAAAACAGGAGGCCTCTTGTTTGACCCTTTGAAATGGCCCTTGAGATGGAATAACATTCAAACAGAAATCTGAAGTTTATTTAGCAGGCAGGGGATGAATAGGTGTTATCAGGGGTTGGAAAAGCTGAGGTTAAATTTGTTGGTATTTCCAAGTACACTTCTTTTAGCAATCAAAATAGTCTTGGTGAAACTCGTTTGCATATATTCTAGGCTCTTAACAGTGAGAGATGTTTTACTTTTAGTTACGGCAACAATATTTCGTCAGAGAGTTTCCTATGATAGTGCAAGTATTCCTGGAGTGGGTCTCTTTTTGTGAGGTCGTAGTAGACTAGAATTGGGGAGACCTGAGTTCGGATTCCTACTCAGCTGTACTCACTATCTGTGCAGTCCTTTGGAGAGTTACTTGGGTGGAAGACCATTGAAATCAGTGGGCTTAGAGTGGAATAACTCTGATGAGGATTGCGCTGTAGTGACCTTTAGCTGGATGATTCTCTCTCAGTTTAACCTACCTCACAGGGTTATTTTGGGGGTGAGGATGGAGGAAGAGAGTAACAAGAAACATACTGATTGACCTTAGGCAAACTGTGCTCTTTAACCTACCTCACAAGGTTGTTGTGAGGATAATGCTCTCGGGCTGCAATCACACACACAATTAGGCCTGACATAGGTGTGAATGTTGGGTGGATGTAAAGGGCACGATCAGACAACAACGTCTGGGAAGTGGCCTGCAGCTGTCAGCAACCCGTTCTGCTTCGCCACAGAAGCGGAGTTAAAAGACACTGAGAAAAATCCAGTAGTTAACGGGTTGTGACAGGCCACAGATGGACTTTCCCATATCTGATCGCTCCAGTGCTCTCTCATGGCGTCGGGATAGTCTGATCAGGCCATCGGTTAAGCACATCAGAAACAAACGGCAACCTCCCCAACTCACCTGCAGTTGCGACTGATCACACAGTGGCGGGCTGTGCCCACCGCTTCCAAGGACTGTGTGATTGCACAACTGCGGGTCAAATTCCTCCGGAGAAAATAGCTTTGCTTCCCCTCCACTTCACCTGGCGGATGTGACCACAACCTAGGAGAAAGATGCTTCTTCTCTCGGGAAGAGGGGCTAAAATGTCTTACTTTGTTTTTTTCACTGTAATAAGATTTTGTTAAATATTGGACTGTAAAGGTTTTGCTCTGACAGCAGAGTATCACATTCAATCGCATAATTTTTTTTAAAAAAAAACCTCTGAGCCCTTTAATTTCTTGCCCTACAGTAGACATGTTTATCACTTTATTTATTTATTTTTTATTTTATTTATTAATTGGATTTATATCCTGCGCTTCCACGTGGGCTCAGGGCGGCGAACAAGAGGCAAAAAGCCATACATTGCCAATAACATAGAGGCAAATAGCATATAAAATACTTAAAAAAAATAATCAACTACCAATAAAACATTTAGAACAGCGGAAAACAGTTAACAGTTAAAACCGGTCACTCAACACTCTGGTGGCATGTTTGCCCCTGCTCCGATGATGTCCCACCAAAGTTGTAATCTCATACCAGGGCCAGTACGCCTCGTGATATCACCAACTTTGCAGACGGTCAAAGGCCCTGCTGGGATGTCAGGTTCTCCAGAAAGTCAGTCAAACACCAGGCTTCATAAAGAAGATAGGCATTAATTGAAAGCAGTTCTAAAAGACACGTTAACACTTCATTGTCAGTGATGACTAAATCTAAAAAGGCACCCACAGTTATACCTGGTCAAAATGCCCCCCCTCTCTATCTACCAATAGTTGCCGAGCCCGCGCATGGGAAAAGGTACGAAAGCACTAAAGCAGTAAATAACCAAAATGCCCTAGAGCTGTCTCAAACAGAGGAAACAAAATCTGTGAGACCCAAGGACATTTGGTGAGATAACAGATTGCCCAGGCGGTGTAACCCTGAGTCTCCTAGGCAACCTGCACACTTCCCTACATTCCAGAGCATGAAGAGTTGCAGACCATCCCTCCCTCCTACCCTTCCATCCATCTGATGTCAGGATTACCTGACATGGGGTCAGCCAGAGGCCAGCAGCCATGGCTGGGTTGCCTGCAACAGCATGGCCAACTTCCACATTGCCGTCCCAGAGCGCCAGTGCCCTCAACAACCCAATCAAGTTGATGGGCGGTAGAATCAGGACGGGGGGGAAAGACGTCTTTGCACAGGGTATAATTGAATTGTGGAATTGGCCGACATGGCATGTGGTGGTTGCAGCTGGCTCAGACAGCCTCAAAGGGGGTTGAGACAGATTCCTGGAGAATAGATCTAACATCAGCTATTGACCGTGGCTAGTTGAAATGTCCGTGTTCAAAGGCAGCATATCCCTGATGCTGCCTTTCAGACCACTGATCCTTCAAGGTCAGTATTGTCCACTCAGACTGGCAGCAGCTGTCCTCAGGGAGAGAGGTCTTTCACATCATCTGCTACCTGATCCATCTTAAACTGGGGATGCCAGAGGTTGCACCTTCTGCATGCCAAGTAGATGCTCTGCCATTGAGCCAAGGCCCCTCCCACAATGCTAGTCCCTGGGCGACAGGAGACAATCTGCTGTTATTAGGGGCCACCTATAGTTGTCTTCATATCCTGCTTTCAGAGGCTTCTGGGTTGATTGTGATGGAAAACATGATGCTAGACTGGATAGACCTTGGGTCTGATCCAGCAGGGCTGCACTTGGGTTCTATTCTGAGACGTGGAAATTCATCCAGAGCTGTCCCTGCCAATCCTGGGATCTCCGCATTGAAGAGAGCTTCAGCTGCTGAATCCCTACTTCTCTGAACGTTACCAAAGAGGCAGGAGAAAAACCAGAAAAAAACACGGGCAGCCCTAACACGTCTGAACTGTGTGGCTGTATTGTTTTGATGGGAAACAGCAGGAAATTTGGCAGAGATTTGGGGGGCAGGTGGGTACATGAAACTCAGCTTTTAGGCACTCAGGATTCATAAGAGTACCTGTTGAGCATGAGTGCCAAGAGTGACCATCTGCTGCTTGAGGGTCAGACCAGATTGGGACATCAGGAATAGGGAAGCATGGCTTCAGCGCCTCACCTGTCAGAAGCTCCAGATGCTGGCTTTGCGCCCCTACGCCATCTGCTGTGTTTCTAATCTCTTGGATGTGGAAATCAGTCTTCCTCCTCCACCTTGCATTGCTCACAATCTGCCTTCCTTGCATTGTCCCTTCTGTATCCAGCAGTCCAGAGCTATTTTTGGGCAGGAACGCACCGGAACGGAGTTCCGGCTGGGCTCCCGAGTTGGCCACGCCCAGCAGGAACTCATTAGCGTAATAGGCCACACCCAACAGCAGAAACTCATTAGGATTGACTACATTAGGGGTGTGTGGCCTAACATGCAAAGGAGTTCCTGCTCCCAAAAAAGCCCTGGGTTTTGACAACAAACAAGGTAAACAGAATAAGAAGCAAATGGTGGGTGTGGCTGGATGACCACACTTCTGGTAACATGAGGGTGTGGCCTAATAGGCTAATGAGCTGTGCTGTCAGGGGTGTGGCCTGATATGCTAATGAGTTTCTGCTGGTGGGTGTGGCCTATTGTGCTAATGAGTTCCTGCTGGGCTTTTTCTACCAAAAAAAGCCCAGCAGCCCATTGCTTTCTCAAAAGCTTGGTTCCCTCTTTCCTTTTCAATTACTTCTCCTGAACATGTCCCGGCCATTGACTTGCTTCCCATCCCTCTTCTAAGGACCCGTTTGCTCCTCTCTACTGCAATGCCAGCTCACTCGCTTCATGTGATATTTGTCTGTGTGCTGTCATTCAGCCGAACCCCTTGGAAGCCAAACAAAAGAATCGAAGTATCCATGATAGATTTATCCTCTCCGTCTACCTGACAAACAGTTCTAAACCTGCTCAGTTCATATGATCCCCGGTTCCTTTGCTCCACCTGCACTGGGATAAGAAAAGAGAGAGATTTACTGTCAGGGACTGATCAGCATTTAAGTGAAATTGTGGCCTTCCTTAAACTGAACTTGGTGTCTTCCTTCCTGGGAAATTAAAACTCAAGGAGGCCTTGTTGCTTCAAAAGGTATCCCTGATAATGTCCAGGTCGTTCCATAAAGTGATTATGTGATTTTTTTTTCATAGTAAACTTTTTATGTTTTGTTTTGTTTTAGTTTTCTGGATTGTAGAAATAAATGATTGAGGTTTTGTGTGAATTAATATTTAATTTGCAGGGAACTGCATAAATATTGTAATTGGAGATTCTAGGACTCCACATTAAAATTGCAAGACATTTCCATTATCCCTCGTAATAGAAAGTGAAATTAGAAGCTCATCTGTGGAAATAAAAAAAAAAAACCAACGTCTTGACAGCTGTTTTATCTTCTCAGCCGTCATTAATGGGCACCCAGCTTTGCCTGCCTGGCCGCCTTTCCCGTAATTGCATCCATTTCACAGCTTGGTTGTCTTTCTCGGGTTCCTCCATTGTTTTTTTGTTTTTTTAAAAAAGGAAATTCTCACTAGGGATAAAGTTGCTGATGGCCGAAGCACCAAAGTAGCACAGCATCTGGGAGGTGCATGAAAAAGAAGAAAGGAATTAAACCCAGAGCATTCTTTGGCTTGGTTCAGGCCAAACGCCAAGCCAGGCTTTTATGTGACATGGTTTTGCACACACAACCTCCGTCCCCAGATTTCCCCACACCCTGATTTTAATTACCACGAGGAAAATAATTTGCCCTTTTAAAAAACACTCTGCATATTATTACATAATTACTGTATATATTGTCTGGGAGGTATTTTGTGGCCGCTGACCCTGCCCATTCGGAAGCTGGCCCTTCCTTTAGACCACAAAGGACTAACAGAGAGAGATGCAGGAAGATTAGCAAAGTGTTTCTCAGTACATTTATGTTTAACAGTAGCCATCTTCCTTTCTTTTTTTAAAGATCTGACCTGAACTTGCTTTCTTTATAGATTTATTAGAAAACAAGGGTTGGATAGGCTTTTCCTGGAATGCGATACACACATGTGGCGCCTTGGAGACCGGAAAATTCCTGAAGGGATCACAGTCGATGGAGGTTCAGACTGGTTTCTGCTTAACAGGAAGTTTGTGGAGTACGTCACCTTTTCTAGCGATGGTCTGGTGACCAAGATGAAGAGGTTCTACTCCTACACATTGCTTCCAGCTGAGGTAAGTGGATTGAGAGAAACCAGACTAGCAAAAGTCACCTTGGAGTCTTTTGGGAATGCCCATGTTGCACATCTTCCTTTTCATAGTTAGCGTTGGGGTTATTTGTTTTGCTTTGTTTGGGCTTTGCTTTTTTTTACAAAAATCCGTCTCACCTTAAATGGATTAGTTTTACAAAATGATCCTGGATCACTTTTCCCTGCTGCCCTTGCTCAGCATTGTCTGGCTGACAGCAGCTTTCCAGCTTCTCCGTCAGGGAAAAGTCTTACCCGGTACCTGTTACTTGAGGTCTTTAACTAGAGATGCCAAAAACTGAAAGTGGGACCTCCTGCTTACTAAGCATGTGCCCTGCCCCTAATGTGCGGCCTCTTCTCTTTGCACTCCTCACAGCCGAAAGACCACACAACTCTTAGGAAGTCTTGCCTTGTGTTGTGGTTACTATGAGCAAGGTGCACGGGTGACAGCCATCTTTCTGCACGCAGGCCATGAAACATCCCGTCAACGACAGACCATCTTGTTTCCAATGCCCAGCCATGAAAGTTCTCCTTTTAATCCTTTTTCTTCTAGAGGGAAAAATGAAAGGTATCCCCTTCACCTCCGATAACCCTTTTTTCCATGCATGCTCTTTAGAGAGCCTGTGTCAGTATAAAAGGACACAGGGCAGTGGGTAATTGAGTAGGTTCCCCCCCCCACCGCCTCCCCTGGCCTGAATTACAATGTCTGCCTTGATGGGTTTAACCAGCAATTCAAGCATAAAATCCATATTCACTGAGCTGTCATTTAACATTTAAAAAGAGCAGGGGGATTGTCTGGGTGGGTCAGCCATACTAAATGCTATGCCATTTATTTATAGAGCACCCAGTAGTGGCTTTTAGTAGAGGAGTCGCTGCTCTTTAAGCTCATGGTATTTTTTTCCCCCAGAGCTTAGTTTGATCATGCTTCACTTTTGTCCCTGCAAGATTTCCTTTATGTCCAGTTTTTCCCCTTCAAAGTTCACTCTCATGTGACCTATTAACTGTGCATCGATACATATGATTTATATAAGAGCTGAAATTGTAGCGGTACGGGGATATAATTAGCAAGGCCTGTTGGAAAATTCCTCAGATTGGCAAATAGAGACTTAAGCGTTTTGGAAGTCGTCGCAGAGGATGGAGTGCTCTTCGGTCACCGAAAGGTGTCTTGTGTATTTCAGTGCAAGGTCATTTGGGGCTTGCAGCACATTCCTGCTTCGAGTAAAATGCTGGCGGTCTAGGTGGATCAACTAATGGCGATAACATTGGTTATCTTCTCAGACCTTTTGTTCCTCTTGTACAGTCTCACATACAAGATTCTCGAGATTTCATTAGCAAATTGAAAGAAATACTTTAAGTAGAAATGGATGACCTTTTGTTCACATTTAGATGATTTTTGCACACTAATATTCCCTGATGGAGGCTTTGGCAATCACAGAAGATACTTCCAAGAGGAGGGGTGAGAAAAATATTCCTGACCAGTTTTTGGTATCATTGGCTTAGATTTATTTATTTATGATATATTTTATTTACAGAATTTGTATCCTACCTCGTCAGGGCCACGAAGGTAACTAACAGATTAAAGATAGATAATAAAAACATATTTTAAAAGCTATTTGAACAATGAAAATCAAGTTAAAATCCCCGCGCAATACAATAAAATACATATACATTAAAGCAACAGTCAAAAACAGGATCAAAAACAGGATCAAAAACAGGGCAGGAAGGATCAAACAGTGAGGGAATGCCAGATGAAACAAGGTCTCCACCTGCTGGCAGAAGGCAGCAGCAGCAACAGGAAGAGAGCAGGCGAGTCTCTCTAGGGAGAGAGTTCCAGAGCTTTGGTGCTGTGACCAAGAAGGCTCTGTCCCGGGATGCCACCCATCTAATCTCAAAAGGAAGGCACATCCAAGCAGGGCCTTGGATGATTACTCTTAGCGTTCAGGTAGGTTCATAAGGGAATAGGTGTTCCTTCAGGAATGCTGGTCCTAAACCATGTAGGGCCTTAAGTGTGAACATCAGAATCTCGAATTGTGCCTGGAAACAGGTTGGGAACCAGTGTAGATGGGAGCCTGGAGAGATGTGGTACCTACCCACTCCAGTCGGCATCCTGGCTGCAGCATCCTGCACTGATGGAAGTTTCTGAACAAGGGTAGCCCCATGTAGAGGTTATTGCAGTAATCTAATCTAGATGAAAGTAGAAGAAGAGTTGGTTTTATATCCTGCTCTTCACTACCCGAAGGAGTCTCAGAGTGGCCTACACTGCACAGACACAACAGTAAGTATTTATTCTTTGCCACCATCACCACCATGGGGTACGTTTTAAAATGAGCCTTAGCGCATGTCTTAACAGATTAGTCCCGAATCTTCCTCCTCTGTCGCTCTATCCATCTCCCTTGTCTTTTCATCACCCACAATCCCTGAGCAATCCAAGGGGCTCCCTGGGCTCTAACATCTACAGTGATGTATCACTGAGTACCCTGGAGGACACCGTTGGGAGAGATTAGCCCCTTCCCTAACCCAGTCTCAGTGATACATGCCAGGTCAGCCCTCTCCAAGATTAAATTCTGGGTGGCAGCTGTTTTTCTTGTGACCAACCTGTCATTTACAGCAGGATTTTATAGCCGGGTGGGTTGTTGATATGGTTGCCACCATCACCTGGACTGAAAGAAGAACCAGGAAAGGACAAGAGCGCTCAGTTGCCCATTGTCCTTCCCCTTTACCAGGCCAGCTCTCTTCCCACCAACATATTGTCAGGTTCAACAGCAAGCAATTCCAGGCACACTTTACTCAGAAAGTTATGCTTTATTGGAATACCAGTCTGCTGCCCATGAATACAGAGTCATTGTCAGGAATGACGGATAGTGCGTGGGGAGCTGTGTATATACTCTGATGCTTCAACTAGCCAAGCAAATAAAATCCGAGCGCGCACGCAGGAAATCTCCCAGCGGGACGTTACATCATAAACGGGAGACCACCACCCCCATTAAGAGGGCCGATACATTCACACCAGCTGGGAACCCAAGCCCTCCCCTTTGTTCACAGTTATACAGATAGTGGCTGCTAGCAGAGGGATGTCTCCCACGGTTGCTTAATCAAAGCAAAGCTATGCTCATGCAAGCAAGCAAGGAATAAGGTTATACAGAAAACATGGCAGTTATCTGACACATCTCTACTTCTCCCTCATGCACTATGAATCGTGGCACCATCTTGTTTAAGGACAAGCCAAGGGTATTACTGTGGGGTCATCTGCGGCTCAGAAGCGGCTGGTTTGTATAGGGATGGATTTGACAAGAAATGCATTCACTCTTCGTGGGGATGGGCTGTGGCAGAGTGGTCCCAGGCTCAGTCCCCGGCATCTCCAGTTAAAAGGGTCAAGGAACAGGTGACGTGGAAAGCCTGCCTGCCCGAGACCCTGGAGGGCCACTGCTGCAAGTCTGAGTAGATAAGACTTGACCTTGATGGAAGAGTGGCCAGACTCAGTAGAGGGCAGCTTCTTGTGTGTCTCAGAAGAAGCAAACAGTATAAGCCTGCTACCCACAAACCAGCTGGAAGGTTTGGTCACCACTTGGCAAGTGTAGTGTGTGCACATCACTGCCTGTGGAATGCCAGGCCCAGAGAAAAGTGGGTTGTTGCCAGGGCTGTATGCCCTCTCTGAGCCCAAGTAGAACACAAACCCCTTTGCAGCACCACAGACAACAAGCGTTCGGGAGGGACCCCAGGCGAATCCGATGAACCAAAACATCAGACCTTTTTGTTTTCACAGTCCTTCTTTCACACCGTCCTTGAAAACAGCCCTCATTGCAACTCCATGGTGGACAACAATCTGCGCATCACCAACTGGAACCGTAAGCTGGGCTGCAAATGTCAGTACAAGAACATCGTTGACTGGTGTGGCTGTTCTCCTAACGACTTCAAGCCCGCAGATTTCCACCGGTTCCAGGTGAGCAATTGCCTGATCCAGGTGCCTGCTGTGTACAGCTTGTGGGCTTGCAGGGCCTGATATATATAGCAGCTTCAGCAGGGATCTGTCACAATCCCACACAGAATGACCCACAATTAAGCTGTGAAAGTCTTGTCTAGTGGAGTTTTACTTTGCCTGTCCTCCAGAGAGTTCAGCACAGCAATCGCAGTTCGGTCTTCCTCCGTTTAATCCTCAAAACTGCCCTTTGCAGTAGGTTAGGCCAAGAGAGGCCAAGTGGAGAGCTGAATCCATGTCTCTCTGGGGTCTCAGTCTAGCCATAACATCACACTGTCTGCCTCTGAGGTTCCTGGGGGTTTGTTCAGCAGGGGTCCCAGATTTGGGCATCACATCCCGCTTCCTTATGACCTTCTGTGCCATGCGGGGAAGGGCCAGGGAAGGGTCCCGTGCCACTACTCCTCACGAGAAAGAGCCTCCAGAGACCCAGACCTCCTGGCCAGCATGCGTTACGTATGCATACAATCTGCCTCACTTCAGTTTAATCCCCTAAAACGGCCTGGCAATTTCCCCTCTCATTTAAATGTAATGAAAATCCAGCGGAGGGGGCAAGCGGGAGGGGGGGGAGGGATTGTTTATCGCAACGGTTTGTGGAAAATAAAATGCATAAGCTGTCATTCTGATCCTGTGCCTTTCTTGTTCCCCAAACCTCCGTCCCCTGCTTGGTAGACAGTTAAGCGGAGCGCTGAGCTAAATCTTTTCAGAAATGCGACGGCAAGCCTAATGATGCTGCGTAAAACGGTTGTGTCGCTTGTTAGAGCTCCTTTGGGGTAGCTGTTGTGCAGATTCCGTTGGAGGAAAATACAGCTCCTGTCATTACCTTGTTATTTAGGTTGACGGCTTGGTACTCAAAAATAGGTACTGAGCCCAGAAGCCATTTTTTTTTAACGCAACCCCCATTCTTCTCAACACAGCAAACCGCAAGGCCGACCTTCTTTGCACGCAAGTTCGAAGCTGTGGTGAATCAAGAAATAATTGGCCAGCTGGACTATTATTTATACGGCAACTATCCTTCGGGCACACCAGGCCTTCGGTCATACTGGGAGAACGCGTACGATGAACCGGACGGCATCCATAGCATCAGCGACATCGCGCTGACCATGTACCATTCGTTTTCCCGCTTGGGTCTGAGGAGAGCGGAGGCCTCTTTCCACACAGACAGCGACAACAGCTGCCGGTAGGTCCAGAAATGCCTTTCCGTTCAACTGGGGTTGGCTCAGGCCACACTCAAGGAAAGACCAATAAAAGGTCAGACTGGACATGTTTGGTCCCTTGGCTGCTGTAGTTGTCTTTGCAGCAGAGAGGGGAGGTGTCTGATTTTTACGTTAAAATGGGTGTGTCGGTGGTGGGGAGAAACCCCCGAATTCAAATGAACGTTGGTCCATCTAGCTCAGCGTCTTCTATGCTGACTGGCGGTTACTTTCCAGAATCGCAGCCCAAGAGGGCTGTTTCCCACCTTCCAGGGATGGCACCTGGGCCCTTCTGCATGCAGAACACGCTGTGCCAGGGGCCCGTCCCTCCTCCACCCTCCCCTCTTTTCTCTCCCCATGCCACCTCATTTCTGGCACATAATTGCATAATGATTTCGGCACTGCTTCAGGCAGAGAATCTTTTTTTTAAAAAAAAATAGAGCTCAGCATGCATGCAGATTTAATTTTTTTAAAACACCGTTTTCAAATTTATTTTACAGCAGCCACTTCTCATTTATATAACACGCAAAGCAATCATAGCAAGCAGAAAAAAACACCCAACCCTAAGGTGCATGGGAGAGCGTAAAAAGGATAGGTGGGGAAGGATCATGATGGCATGGACACTGGCCAACCTGCACTGTGCGCTTGCTGCACAACCGGTTTTCCCCAGGCTGGAGTAACTCTGCAGAACCCACTGGCAAATGCAGATCTTTTCTGCATTCCCTTCCAGCCAGCTGTCCCTTCCCACCCCGGGAAAGTTGCTACCCAGGGTCAGAGGACTGTTATGGGGACAGGAGGCAGAACTGCCTCTCCTCTCTCTTCTGTCAGTAAAGCTGTGCTTGTCAAAGAGTGAGGAGGGGGGATTATGTCCCCTTCCCCCTTGCCAGTGGAGCCCCCATCCCACCTGGCTATTAGTCTGTGCCAGTCCTTCAGCCCAGGAATTAACTTTCCCAGAGGGGTTTTGGGAATTTGGCAAAAATCTGCACTCCTTATGCCATCAGATCACTGGATCCAGTCGTCTGTCTGTCCCCAGTAAGGGCAGTATGCTTCCAGGGTGCAGATAGCAGTTTTCTTTTTTTAAATGGCTGCAGCTGGTCATACAACGCAGTCTTTGGCTATTTCTTCTCCTGTTCCTCTCCCCCTTTTCCAATTCTTTCTTTTCATTCCTTACACGAAAGAGGCCAGCAGCCCTGTGAAATTGGCTAATAACACAATCGCCACCGTCATTCATTTCTCAGTGCTGCTGGCATTGCAGCTAAGGGGTGTGTGTGTGTACATCTGATCGCATTTCTAGGCACCGCCGCATGCCCCCTGCAGCCCCTGGTTCCCTCCTGAACCCGACCGGGATGCCTGGGGACGGCCCCTGGGGTGAGGGTTAGCCCAGGAAGGGGGACCCCCTGCAGGCTGTTCCTGCTCCCTCTCATTTTGACACAGGCTTCCTTTTAAGTTGAGCTTCTTTATTTCCACCTCTGGATGCTTTCGAAAAAAAACTATTTAAACTAGCTGCCGCCAAGAGACTGTTTCCCTTTACATTTTTGTGAACCCCTGTCAATATTTGCTACAGAGTGTACCTTGAAGATGGACTCCAAACAAAAGTCAGACTGTTTAACTTGCCCTGGCTATTTTTGCTCAGTTTCCTGGGCCTCAGCAGGGGCTGTTGGCATCTGCTACCTTTGCAGTCTGAGTTGGGTTTATTTACCATCCTTTGGAAATTGCACAGAGTAAGTGCATTTTGCTTTAGGTCCAAACCATGTGTCAAATATGCCCTCGGATCCTATCCCTGTACTTTCTTCCGCTGTAGGGCTAATAATGGTGGTTTCAAAGACGATGAAACCTGGTGCAGTTCCAAACAAATTCAGTGCCCCCCCGCTCCCCCGCCCCTGGGGGAGAGATCTGATCTTGGATTTCCCACATCATGTCCAGTTTGGTCTAAGCAAAATAGTTTTCCTGCATAAGCCTGACTCCAATAAAAGTTGGTTCTCTCTGACTGATCCTTGCTGAGCCATGTTTCTCGGGGAGGGGGCTGGCCAGGTTGAAAGCAGGGCTTGGACCTTAGCAAGCTGTTCCTGCCTCTGCAAAAGTAGAAGATGGCCCCATAGACTTCTATGCAGAAGTCTCCTTCTGGGTTGGGAAGGCGCCTGCCATCTTCTTCAGACCAGCAGGTTGTGCCTTTTATGGTCAAGGTGTGCTTGGAGGGCGGGGCAGCAGCAGCGATGGCACTGGGTGGCGCCTGAAGAAGTTAGCCAATCCCATTCAAATGCAATAAACGCCATTAATCTGTGCTGTTAATCAGTCTGTTCCCTGCCTGTTCCTGTTTTCCAGGTACTACCCAATGGGCCACCCGGTTTCAGTCCACCTGTACTTCCTGGCTGATCATTTTCAGGGCTTTCTCATTAAGCATCATGCTACCAATTTGGCTGCCAGCAAACTAGAGACCCTAGAAACGTGGGTAATGCCCAAGAAGGTCTTTAAGATTGCGAGCCCCCCAAGCGATTTTGGCAGGCTGCAGTACTCCGAGGTAAGTCCTGATTACCTTGCAACAGGTGGTGAATGGCGACCCCTCCCTTTCTTCCACACCTATCATAGGCTTCACTTCCTTACTAAGTTCTCAGTGAGGTGGTGAGCTTGTGTCTGGACTTGGAGCATCTCGCGTTGGAATCCTCTTTGGTTTAAAAAAGTCCCCCCTGTGTAGAAAATCACAGTGTCATTGAGAAGGCATGGCTTAGATATACTGCCTTTTTATTTAATGGTCCTTGAAGACTAACAAAATCTAACCCTAGCTTAAGCTACTGTGAATCAGAGGTCGCGTCATCAGATGCATGGCGTGTACAGCTGCAGGAGATATATTTATACTTACAATATCGTATTATAATACATAATCCTGATTTATTAATACAAAATTACTGTTTTACAAAGAAAAATTCATTGCAATGAAACAGTGTGGCGCAAAAATGAGGACTATCAAGGTTAATTCAAAATTCATGTTTTAAGGTAATCAGATTTGAGTTTAAAAAATGAGATTTCCAAGTCCAAACAACAGATATGAGAAATTCTAAATCATTCCTGCTGTGAACCAAACCTCTATCAGAAGAAATACTGACAGTAGAAGTGTTAAAACGTTGGCCCATTTGAATTTCAAAAAAGAAAGAAAAGCTCTCCAAATATATGCAGGCAGATACAGCTTTGTAAATTAACCAGAAGAAAACAAACAAAAAGTTCAATAAGAATTGAATATTAAGAGCAGTTGAGAGTCAGTTATATGGGGGGGGCAGATATAGGGATCTTGGCCCCCTGCTCAGGTCTGTGAGAAGATATAGAATTCTGGAGGGAGGTAGTTTATTGGATGTGAAGGGCCAGGGCTATTTTTGGGCAGGAACGCACAGGAATGGAGTTCTGGCTGGCTCCCAAATTGGTCACGTCCAACAGGAACTCATTACCATAATAAGCCACACCCAACAGCAGAAACTCATTAGGATTGGCTACATTTGGGGTGTGTGGCCTAACATGCAAAGGAGTTCCTGCTACCAAAAAAAGCCCTGGGTTTGACAACAAACAAGGTAAACAGAATAAGAA
Source organism: Gekko gecko (assembly GCA_029375565.1). Classification (NCBI taxonomy): domain Eukaryota; kingdom Metazoa; phylum Chordata; class Lepidosauria; order Squamata; family Gekkonidae; genus Gekko; species Gekko gecko. The sequence continues at coordinate 236,775,849 of JAPDNY010000004.1, forward strand.
GCAAAAGGTGGGTGTGGCTGGATGGCCACACTTCTGGTAAAATGGGGGTGTGGCCTAATAGGCTAATGAGTTTCTGCTGTTGGGTGTGGCCTATTATGCTAATGAGTTCCTGCTGGGCTTTTTCTACAAAAAAACTCCTGTGAAGGGCTATTGTTTTTTTACAAATTATTCACCCACCACCACCAAGATTCCTTACAGCTTATTTTACCCTAACCCTAATTTGAAAGTGATGGTTCCTATTTTACTGTATTGCTGTTTTTATTGTTCTAAAGTTATTTCTGTTGTCAATATTTAAACCACTTCGGGTGCTTTAACAAATCTAGAAATGTTAAATAAATAAATCCAGGCTCCTAAAACAGGGCAGGAAGAGACAACCCCTGTGGGAGAAGGGCGGGGGGGAAGGCCAGCATCACACTATTACATCACTTCCAGTGGTGATGTCATTATGTCAGGGGTGACGCTCTAGGATTCCCCCAAACGTCTGGGGACAGACCTTGCCCTGGAGCCGTGGCCAGCTCACTCTGGCCTCTGGAGCCACGCCCGAGGGGAAAGCAATCTACAGGGGCCGCAAGAGCAGCTGCCTCAGACTCATCGCAGTCGGTATTATTATGATTATTATCAGGGGTCTTTTCGTAGAAAAACAGCTGCAGGAGCTCATTAGCATATGGTATGCTAATGAGCTATTAGGCTATTAGCATATGCCATGCCCCCTGACATCACCGGAAGTGATGTCAGAAGGGGAAGCAAAAAGGGGGGAGGCATCTTCAAAAGCCTCCCCTTCCCTTCCCCAGCTGGCCTAGGTAGGGGAGCTAAGAGAGAAGGGGTTTAAAGTGTAAACGCCTTCTCATGAGAATTGGGCCACAGAAGGAGGAAAGAGGGAAGGAAAGAGAGAGAGTAGAGAGAAGGAAAGAGGGAAAGAAAGAGAAGGAAAGAAGGAGGGAAAGAAAGAGAGGGAAGGAGGGAAACAGGGAAAGGAGGAAAAAAGAGAAGAGAAGAAGGTGGGAAAGAGGAAAAGGAGAGAAGGAAAGGAGGGAATGAAGGAAATTTGGGGGCAATTTGGCCCCATTATATCCTATGGGCCATTGAAGTCAATGGTGAAAACATAGGGTATATTCTGGAGGATGGAGGGGAGGGGATTTGAGCGAGATGCTCCAAACTCACAGGGTAGCTTATGGAGCCTCTCCCTAAGATACACACCAAGTTTCAAGAACATTGGACCAGGGGGTCCAATTCTATGGGCCCCCAAACAGGTTGCCCCTATTCCTTCCATTGTTCTCTATGGTGGGAAAAAATTAACTGCGCTCCGGTGCACTCCCCCCCAAAAGACCCCTGATTATTATTATTTATTGGATTTATTGATCGCCCCGTCTAGTCTGGAGGTGGCCACTGCATGGATTACCATGGCTAGGTCAGGGCGTGACAGGAAGGGAGCCAGTTGTCGGGCTTGGCAAAGACGGAAAAATGCCAGCATAGGGACATGTGTGACCTGGGCCTCCATTGATAGGGAGGCATCTAAAGCCGGGCCTAAGCTCTTAACGGATGGTGCTGGTGTCCATGGTGCCCCATCCAGAGCTGGAAGCCTGGGCTCCAATCCTGAGGACACCCCTCCCCTAGCCACAGAAGCCCCATCTTCATCGGATGCCTGCTCTTTTTTAACCATCCCACCACAGCCTCCAATCCCTCATTTTGTGGGGCGGGGGACTGGCACAGTAGCAGAGGAGACGGCAGCAGGTGTGGCAGCAGGTGTGGCAGCACCACCTCACTAGGAGAAGCAGGCAGCCAGTGGGTAGGAGAGAGAACCAGCAGCCAGGGCAGGCCTACGGGCCCGGCCGGCCCAGACGGTAAGGATTTCCACTCAGGCAGGCCTCCTGGGTCAGCCAACCAGGGCCTGGCAGGCAGCTCTAGGGGCCCTGTCACGGGGAGGGAGGAACTGGCTCAGCCCTGCTCTGACAGCCTAGCCCGTCCCGAAGGCAGGGGATTGGGGGTGGCTGGGGAAGAGGCTGGGCCAAACCCAACCTATATAAAGCCAATCCCGTAATAGGCCAGGGAGGAATGAGAGAGCCTTGCTGTGAGGTCTGAGGGAGCACAGGCTCAGAGAAGAGTGAGGCGCAAGATGTCACAATGCCCTCGAGGGACACTGGTCTGGGTGGACCAAGGGCCAACTGCATGTTACCCGAGAGATCTGTGACTGTCTGTCCAGGTGGTTTTTTAGTCATTGTAGACCTGGACCTCCCCACCATCTCCCTGAAACTGCAAAGGCTGGGGTGCAGTGCACTGTTTGTACTGGGGAGCAGCACCAAGGGAAGGGAATGGGTGATGAGCAGTCCTCCGTACAACTGGCACCGTCCCTCCGGCCAGAGTCAGAGGTGCTTCCCACCCCCACGGCTGTATATAGATGAAAGATGTCAGGAGAGCCTAGCAAAGATCTCTCGCGTTATGTGTACTTTGGCCCTAAGTTCTCACAGGCATCTATTGTGGCCTATTTCAGTCCCATGATGTGCATATCACTTTATTGTTACTATTTCTCACACAAGGTTTACTGTGCAATCCTCTGCAGAGTTCCTCCGATATAGGCCCATTCGTTTCAGCTGGCTTAGAATGAAGTAACTCTGCACAGGATTGCTCTTGTAAGAAACACACTAAAATTGTAGCAGCGACACAAAAGTTTGCTTCTGGCCTCGTTAGCACTTGCAATTCATCACGGAGGACAAAATGAGCCCGGGCGGCAGGCAATTAGTGTCTACCGTGTGGACCTAATGTTCCTGTTTGTGGTGAGCAATGAGACACAAACTAGTAATCAAGGCATAATTTATCTTAGGCAAATTTTAAATGGGAACTCAAGAAGGTCTTGGAATCAGAAACATTAGAGGAGGGTCGAGGCAGAGAAGGCGCTGTGAATGGAGGGGGCTTCCTCTGATGCTTTTTGGACTCGGGAGTATAGCAAAGAGGGATGGGCAGATCCCCTTAGTCCCGTTTCATTTTGTAGTTCCAAACGTTTGCTCTGCACTGTGTGTTCCATCCCTCTTTAATTCCAGTTTAATATGGAGAAAACTAGATTGCTTTTACCTGTAAGTGATGTTCTCGAGGTGCTCCTCTGCACGGTCAAAGGGCTCTGCTCAGAGCCTCACTTAGGGATATTCTAGAGGAACTCTTTCAGGTGCAAAGGCCTCTTCCTCAAGGCTCGTTTGACTGCTGTACTAATTGACAACTCTCTCTGAGCTAGTTGTTCTGTTCGTGCAAAGTAATTCAAATTGCACAATACTGATTGCAGAAGCTGGGGCATGTTAACGTAGAATTTATTCTGTAAGAGGTACTCCGTCAGTCACCTTGACCGACCTGGTCTTTTCCCCCTTGGAGAGTGGAGGGGAGAGAGTGAGAGAGCAGGGTCTGATCCCTCTAAGCTGAGTTAGTGTGAGCTAGCTCACAGTTTATTAGCCTCTGGCTCACACATCTTTGCCTTAGCTCAGGAAGGGATGGCTCCAGAGCAAAGTAATTAATGCAGCAGCCAAATCGCTCGCTCACAACTTTAATGCCAGTAGCTCACAAAGCAGAATTTTTGCTCACAAGACTCCACAGCTTAGCGGGAACATTGGTCTGATCTTTTGCGCCTGCTTTTTACCAGTTTGTTTTTATTGTTTGCTGGTCATGTTGAGTTTTTCTTTTGAAAAAGGGCATGATGCAAATGTAATAAATATAGATTTTGGATTTTTGTGTGAGGACCAAAATACACTAGTCTTAAAAAAAAACTCCAAAGAATTCTGGCTGTTCGCATATGGTGTATTGAATTCCATTGCTCACAGAATATTTTCATTCTCCAGGGTATGTTGTTTTTAATGTCTGATTCTGACTTATCCCCATTGTCTCATAGCTTAGTGGTACACTATTAAATCCAGATCAGACATAACTGAAATATTGGGGGGGTGGAAAACAGCTCAAAAAATGTGAAGTCTATTAAATGTTTGTAGCTGGTTATAAATCAGTTGTTGAAGTCAATAAAGGAGCACCTTCCATACTGCTTGATGGTAAAACACAATTTTTACGAGAAATAACCAGCTCTAGTTAGGATGGGAGAGTTGGGCAAAGCTGCAGCGGAGGGAGCTTGTCACATCTGTGGGGAAGTGATCTGTCTTCAGCCTTCCGACGGGAGGGGGATGAGGTTTGTGCCGCACGGCTTTGGCCCTTGGGTTTGAGCGAGAGCCTCCTTAATCGACACTGTCAGGCAAGAATTGGGATGGAGCGCATACCTCTGAGTCTGGGATTTCCTGGCACTTCAGATTTAATCAGATATTCATCATTGTCTGGTTATAGATTTCTTAAACGGTAACATTCATTCTTCCAGTACGACAAAAAGGAGAGAGCGTACAGAAAACTGAAATGCTTTTTTTCAGCTATATGCGCTACCATGTGAGAAATCCAAGATTGTGGACGTGAGGTTTTTTAACACAAACAGGAATCTTATGGCAACTTAAAAATGAAGCCATCTTTATTCTGGGATAACCTAAACCCCACTTCCCCAATTGTATGAGACTGGTGTGTGTCTGTGTATACATATATTTGGGGGGGAGGTTCCAAGCAAGACCAGAAAGCACATCTTGTTTGCTGACATTCGCCTTTCTTGCAGAAACTCAAGGCAGATTACAAAACTTAAAAAACAACAAACTCAGTAATCAACATATACAAGAAAAGCCATCTCAAAAATGCCCACAGATAGTAAAACATATTTTTAAAAATTTTGAACAAAGTTGTAAAGATAAAAATGCGCTCCTAAAAAATTCAGGTTTTGGGGAGGTTTTTGGCCCCCCAAAGGGGAATTTTTTTTATTTGCATTTTCTAAACACTAAAAACTATAACAGGAAAAAGGGAAGGGAAACATCTACACTAAGGGAGAAAGAAAAGATAACCACAACTAACTAAAACCCCAAGAGATGGAGATCTTCAATAATGCTTATGTCCGTGTTAGTCCATAAAAAGCTTTAAAAAGCATTGAGCATGATCTAATAATCCCACTGCTGTATCAGCATCTAGGGAATGGGAGCAGCCCAGAAGGTTTCCTGACCCCTTCAGGCAGACCGTTCCATTAAGTGGGGGCCACAGCCGGGATTGGTCCAGAAGAGGCCATTTGTAGGGGTGGTGCCTTCAGAAGGCTTTGCTTAGATGGGAAGTGGTATGGTGACATCGGTACATTGGATGGACATGTGACCAAGGCAAATGCCATAACCACTCATAACAGCCATCACTGATAACACCATCTCCCTCTCAGGTTTTGCTGTGCTGATACAGGGAAGCAGAGATCAGCTCACCTGGAGAAAATGGCCTCTTTGGAAGGTGGACTCAGTTATACCCCACTGAAGTCCCTTCCATCCCCAAACCCCGCCATCCTCAGGCTTCACTGTCCCTGACTGTCCCTGGCCCGAAAGATGCCAGACTAGCCGTTATGAGGGCCAGGGCTTTTTCAGTGGTGGCTCCACACTGGTGCAATGAGCTCCTAGAGGACATCAGGGCCCTGCGGGACCTTTTACAGTTCCGCAGGGCCTGTAAAACGGAGCTCTTCCACCCGGCCTTTGATTAGGAGCCGCCACTGACAAATGAACCATCGTAAACTGAATGCGCCACGGCCCTCGTCATAACGCCGGACACGGCTTCTTTCCATCGGGCCAGGTATAGACATTGCCGCCGTCTGTATATGCTGGCACCTTATACAGCTGTTTTTATTATAAATTTTATTGTATTTATTGGTTTTATTGCATTTTAACTTACGTAGGCCCAGGGCTGGCCCCAGGTGTTTTTGCACACTAGGCAAGGACAACTTCTGGCGCCCCCCACCCTCCCCCGGCACTCTTTCCCTTCCATCTGAGCCCCCTTCCCTTCCATCTGAGCGCTGGCTTGCTGGGTGCCCTGCAACTGCGGGGCACACCAGCAAGCCAGGGAAGAGGCGGGGGTTTAAACTCCCGTCTCTTCCGTCTGGGCACCGGCAAGCCAGGGAAGGGGCGGGGTTTTTTGGAGGGGCTTTTGGTGGGGGTGGGGGGCTTTTGGCGCCCCTAAGGACCGGCGCACTCTAGGCAAACGCCTAGTTTGCCTAGTGAGCGAGCCGGCCCTGTGTAGGCTGCCTTGAGCCAGTTTGCACCAGCAAGGCGGGATACAAATTGGAAGTAAATAAATAAATTCACACACACACACCTCAAATCTCCAGGAATTTCCCAACCTGGAGCTGGCAGCCCTACCACGGACTCCCACGGAGGGTGGGAGGGAAGGCTGCTGCCAGTGGGACAACGATCACCACCAGCACCCCTTTTAAAAGTGCCCCCCCGTCTCCATGGCTGCTCAGCAGCTGCTCGGCTGAGGTCAGAGGGCAGGAGGGCTGTCGGCCTTCCCAAATCAGAACTGAACTCCAGACTACATGGATCAGTTCCCCCCTGGAGAAGGTGGCAGCTGCAGAGGGTGGACCTCTGTGGTATGACCTCCACATTGAACTCCCCAGCCTCTCCAGACTCCACCCTCCCCAAGCACTGACTCCAAACAGCCAAGCATATCCCAAGCTGGAGCTGGAAACCCCAGAGAGTGGGGCCAAGCCACCCCCAGCGGGAATGTTGGTCCCTGGCCTCTCAGGTGGAGGCCACTTCTCCTCAGGAGAGCTGGGAGGGGGAGCTGTTAAGTATGCAACTCAACACGATTGGATTTCAGCAAAAGTTATTTCAGCTTTACTGTAACAGCAAACTCAACTCAACAACACACACAGAGAATAGTGGAGCGCGGCTCCCTTTATAAATAGTCCGGGCTGTCAAAGCCACACCCACAAATAAGTTAACAACCAATAAGAAAACAAGGATAAAGACCAATGAGGTCTGTTCCCCCCAAGATACATATATACATTGTGATTGGTTATTTACAAGGTTTCAGAAAAACCGACCAATGGGAATGTTGCAGCTTACAATCCCTTCTTATGTTTGAAGCTTAACATAGGAAAAGATAGGACAGATTCTAGCTTCAGGACATAACAGGAGCCATGCAGGAGCAGGTGCTGCCCGTTAGGATCCTATGATTAAATTTAGAGTTGTACATACCGTTGTAGAGCTGGAAGGGGCCCCACAGGCCATCTGGTCCAACCAATGCAGGATCAGCCTGAAGCTTCTCTGACCAGTGTTGGTCCAGCCACTGCTTGAAGACTGCCAGGGAGGGGGAGGCTCACCACCTCCCTAGGCAACCGAGTCCACTGCTGAACTACTCTTATTGCAAAAATATTCTTCCTAATCCCCAGCTGGTACCTTCCCGCCCATAATTTAAACCCACTATTGAGAGTCCTATCCTCTGCTGCCAACAGGAACGACTCCCTGGCCTCTGGCCTCATCCTTTTTGATGTGGGGCCTCCAGAACTGCACACAGCTTCAAGTGCAGGCTTCAAAAGGACAAGGACAAGCGGGATTCACTGGCTTCTTGCTCCACGCTGTTCTGCAGGCCCAGATTCTTAGCCCAAAGATTTTCACACGGGGATTCCCAGTTCTTAGCTCAGGTCTGACTGATTGCTCAAATCCAGAACTGTGGGTTTGCATACATGCCAGCACTGAAAGAACTTCTCATTTCTGCCGTAGCAGCCTTAACTGCCGCAATACATTTCGAAACAATGATCTTTCTCTCTGCAGTAGCTGCTGTAATATAATTAAAGATATGGAAAGCAGCTAGGGCATGTCTTTTAATAAAGATAATACTTTAAATGCATTGTTTAATAACCGCATATTCAGAAACTCTCATTCTGCGTAAGGAGATTGCATTATTTCATGGCTGCGTGCTGATCCTGGTTTTTGTCCCTTTACAAAATAAACAACAAAGCAAAACCCCTCCTCTCCAGCGAATGTCTGCGCACTGAAATATGTACATTTTCTGTCTTTGTTAAAAAGAAGCATCAGTTGGTGCTGATTACTTCCAAGTAATTTACAGAAATCCGCATTTTAACACTTAGGCTGCATTTGTCTAATTCTGTAGGCTGCAGGGCAGATGGCAGGTGCCGTTGATATTCTTTATTAGAACAATTGTATAAAACTGTTTATGTTGTGTGGTTTTCTTCCTCTTTTTCCTGCCTTCTGGCACCCAAAATTTCAAGGCAGCTTTTAAAAGTATATACATAATAATAAAATCAGCATAAAATCATATCGTTGGGTAAAGCCAGCACAATTAAAAGATTACAGCAGGATCAAAACAGTATTTGCTAAGGAACCAGGCTGCCTGATACACTTACCACACAATTACAACCCAGTTTCACATACTGAGAATTTTGCATTAGACCGCAGTAACATGCTTGACATGGGGCTGCCTTTGAAGATGGCTGGGGCTTGGGAGTATTTGGGTTCTGAGAACATCAGTGGAGGGGATGGATTGCTGGGGGAATCCACATTTTTGGAGGTTTTGTGGGTGGGAGACTAGAGGGAAAGGTCTTCTCAATTGCTACACCACAGAATGTGGAACTTCTTGTCTGGAGGCTGGGACAGACAGTGCCCCTGGCCTGCACCGCTCACCTGGGTCTCGGGGCAGGGCCTGCAGCTCACCTTGCTCTGAAGGGTGCACAAGCAGTGATACCACTGAGGCTGCAGTGGCACCACCATTTGCGGGGAGCATCACAGATTGCTGTGAGAGGACCTCTGCTGTGTGGACTACCCAGAGAGAAAGAAAACAGCAAGCAAACCCTCCTGGGGAGGTGGGGGTTTGGGGTGAAGTTGGAACCCCTCCCATTCTGAGGCCTAATGGGGCAGATGGGGCTCTAGCCCACCATACTGAGTGGTTTAGGGCAGGACCGGGCAGTGCACAACATTCCATGATGATATTACTGTATTGGAAAAACCTTTCCTGAATCATTTCTGCTAGGGCCAAATGGCCTAGCTGCTAACATGTCCATGTGACTTTCGTCACCTGCAACAGATGGCATGCCAGATGCCAAGCCTGATATCCATATACAAGACACTTTGACACCTTTGCTGGGAAGAGCACACATTAAGGCGCCTTCCCAAGCTTGGGACACAGATGTCCCAAGACATTAACACATCAAAGCTCCTCTGACATGGTTTCTGTCACGTCGACCCAGAGATTTGGGCACACCCCTTCATCCTCTCATGATTGGATAAATGGCCATATTCAATTATGATGGGAAAGGGAGGGAATTGTGATCACCATATGGGAAGAGAGGAAGAGTTTTCTTGGAAAGAGAGCTCCTTTCTGAGAGGGAGTTCCCCTTTGGATTGTATATCTGCAACAAGGAATTTTACTAGTGGGCAGCAAAGCTGGACTTAACTGCCCACAGCAATCATGTGGTTCATCCTCAAGATTCCATGGTTACACAATGGACTTTGAATTATCTGGTATCTCTGAATGATTGATAACTATGAATACCTCTATGTGTAGTTAGAGCTGAATAAGCCATAGATATTCTTGGTTTTCCTACCTCTGCAAGTCTTATGATATATGCATGCTTCTGCCCTGATTAAAGATAATATCTGACCAATATTATCTGAGTTTGTGTCCTGTGTTGCAACCTGACTCTAAGCCTAGATCCTGTGCTTAAGCCGTTCGCCTAGAAGGCTACCGCTGTGTGTTAAGTATTTATCTGCAGCTCTGGCACAGAGCTGATAAGTTGCTTAGACCAGGCAGGAGTTTAGATCTCTGCTCCTGAGCCTTGGTGAGGGCCTTGATGTAAGAGATCTTGGTGGCAGTGACTACTGGTAAGTCAGGAGTGTGTGCAGACATACTCTTGGGCTTGTTCAAGTGTTCCTGAAGCATATGGGATTTTGGTATCTTTCATTCCTGGACTGGGAGGGGGGAGAAGTAAAATCCTGTACATGCTGGCAGAGTTCAGGAGTTGTGCCTCTTATTCCTGGATTGGGGTAGAGAGGCCAAAACCTGTACAACTACAGTGTCTGGTGCATCACCATATATTTCCTCCTCTCCTGACCCAAGGAAGTATATTTGATACTATTGCTACAAGTCTTCTGGCAAAACTTGAAGACGCATTTGTTCTGGAAGGCTTTTGAAGGAACCCGGTTCTGGTACTCGAGGACTGAACTGGTTGGTCTGTACTGATATTATTTTAGTATTGTGTTTTCACCTGTGAGTTGCCTTGGGCATTCATCAGATGGAAACATGGCAAGCAGATTTAGTAAAAGGAAGTGAAATAAATAAAGATGGATGGTGAAGGTTGCAGCTATCAAACAGAATGATTACAAAATATATTGTAAATGTGTTTTGTGTTGGTTATGCATTGCAGCATTGTCTAATGTATCCTTCTTAATGTCTTTTCCCTCTTTCAGATTGGAACTGAATGGGATGCCAAAGAGAGGATATTTCGGAATTTTGGTGGACTTATTGGGCCCATGGATGAACCCGTTGGCATGCAGAAATGGGGGAAAGGTCCGAATGTCACTGTTACCATCATCTGGGTGGACCCCATAAATGTCATTGCTGCTACTTATGACATTCTCATAGAATCCAGTGCTGAATTTACTCACTACAAGCCACCTTTGAATTTGCCCCTCCGGGCTGGAGTCTGGACTGTTAAAATCCTGCATCACTGGGTACCCGTCGCTGAAACCAAATTCTTGGTGTCTCCTGTGACGTTTTCCAACAAGCAACCCATCAGACAAGGTATGTTTCTTTGCTCCTAATGCTGACAACTGAGGAAAAATTCTGACTACAGCATTGAAAACACAGGCAATCACTGTCAAAAGTCAGTGTGGTTATAGTGGTTAGAGCATTGGACTCCTACTGAGAAGATCTGGGTTCAAATCCCTACTCAGCCATGACATTCACTGGTGGACTGTAGGCCAGTCAAACTTTCTGTCTGTCTTTCTCTTGGCCTAGCATCCTCACAGGGGAGGGGAGAACCAAGTACTCTGCCTAGAAATCCTTGAAGAAAGTCAGAGTTCTATACTCACTTGCTGCCAGTTCTCCCCAACCAGTGTGAACCCTTACCTTTGGATAACAAGCCTAACAGACAGGAAATCTGTGTTAGCCTGTTGATGTCATTCTTCCTGCAAGGTCCTCTGCCAGAGGGGGATTAACAGAGTTTAGGCTAGTGGGATATTTGAGAGAAATTTGCTGTGTAGGGGTACATATTCGGGTCTACCTTAACCAAAAATATACCTGGAAAACACCTTATTGGTATTTTCAGGTATATTTCAACTTCCCAAATATGTCTGGGTTTTCTTGGGAAAACCGAAAAAGAATCCTGAAAAAATCCCGGATATATTCGGGAATTAATAGTAGAACGGGAAACAGAGAAGAAGCAGGAGCGGATTGCTCCCACCTCTCAGCTGTTTATCAGGCTTCTACTGCAGCCCCTTTAAAGTTCAAAGGGACTGCAGAAGACAGCCCAAGGGTCAGGATTGGCTGTGCTGGAGGGGAGCAGACTGTTCCCGCTGATCGGCTTGGGGACTGGCTTCTCCTGTAGCATGGTTTAAACCAAGATGCAGGAGAAGCCAAGCCAGCCTCATGATCGGGCTGGCTTTTTAAAAAAAAAATCTGGTATTTTTCTTCTTGGGTCTGTTGGACCTGGAATAAAATGGGGTTTCTGAAAAAATCCAGGATTTTTCGGAAATACCATTTATTTTCCTGGTCCAATAGGAACAACTGTTGTTGTTCAGTCGCACAGTCGAGTCCGACTCTTCGCGACCCCATGGACCAGATTATGTCAGGCCCTCCTGTCTTCCGCTGTCCGCTGAAGTTTGCTCAATTTCATGTTCGTTGCATCGATGATACTGTCTAACCATCTCATCCCTTTGCCATCCTCTTCTTCTTTGACCTTCAATCTTTCCCAGCATCAGGGTCTTCTCCAGTGCATGCTCCCTTCTCATTTGGTGGCCAAAGTATTTGAGCTTCAGCTTCAGGATCTGGCCTTCCAGGGAACAATCAGGGTTGATTTCTTTTAGGATTGACTGATTTGATCTCCTTGCAGTCCAAGGGACTCTCAAGAGTCTTCTCCAGCACCATAGTTCAAAAGAATCTATTCTTCGGCGCTTGGCCTTCATTATAGTTCAACTCTCACAGCCATACATTACTTCGGGGACCCCAACTGAAAAATACCAAATTTTAAAAAATTGCAAACCCCTATTGCTGTGTCAAACCTTGGCTTTTAAGAAGGGATTTTTCCTCTTTTCCTCTAGAAAGACTTTTACAGTTCAGACCCACTATTATGCTCCATGCAGAAAATCCTCATTATAAATTCTCTTGATTTTCATTTCTTTCACTTTTGTCCTTCTGTCACCCCTTGTATTATTTAAACATTTTCAGTTCCAGATAAATGCTGTGAAACTCTGACAGAAAAATTAAGATAACTGAAGGAAACTTTTTGTGCGGTTTTTGGTTGTATTTTGTGAACACCGCAGGGGCTGCCAAAGAAAACCCTTCTAAATTCAAAGAGGGGTATAATGTGCTTTGCCTTTGTCAAGGAAAAAGAACCAGCTTGGGCCAGAAAGGGAGGGTATTCCTTGTGAACTTAATCAGCAGTACCGAAAGTGCCCCCTCTTCCGGTGGTGTTTTGGGGACCCTGTCAAAAGGCGGTAGACGTATTGGCCCATTCAGGTCTGCAGGCGGTATCGTGCCCATTTTCAGCCGGCTTTGTTTGCTCTCAGTAATGTGGCAACATCACCGCTGGGTTGGGATCACTCGGGGAAAGGCGGAGGGTGAGATCAAAGCAGCAGCAGAAAGGGGAGGTAAGGGCTGCAGAAGTTTATGAAATAAAAACGGGGGGAACATGGAGGAGGGGGTTTCCAGGAAATTTCATCCATGATCTCTCCCACAGACACCACTTCTGCCCTGAAAATCAAAACAGGTGATTTTTCAGCACAATCCAACATCAGGCTAAGCACCCAGAAGTCCCTTCCTGTTGGCATAAGTTCAGTGACTTCCATTTCCCCATGGAATGGAAAGAGCTGTCGCTTGGTGATAGAGCATCAGTCCCTGTCATATCCCGTCTCAGGATGTCTAGTAGCAAGGGTCAAGAAGGACTCTTCTCTTCCCGAGACCTGCAGAATTGCTGCTGGTTAGAGTAGACACTCTTGGAGCTAGATGGGTGTCTGAGGGGCTTGACTCTGTAGAAGGCAGGTTTCTGAAGAGGCAGCAACATACAGCGCCTGCATTTGATGCAGTATTTCCCAGATGCAACCCCCAGCTTCTCAGAGTGCAGGATCTGCCAAAGACTCTGGATGGTGAGAGGGTTGGAATCCAAGTCTTATGAGGAAAGGCTGAAGGAGTTGGGTATGTTTAGCCTGGGAAAGAGAAGGCTCAGAGGGGACATGATTGCAGTCTTCAAATATTTGAAGGGCTGTCATGTAGAAGAGGGAGCAGATCTATTCTCTCTTGCTCCGGATTGCTAGACTAGATCTAATGTGTGGAAATTACAAGGGAGTCGTTACTGGCTAAATATCAGGAGAAACTTCCTAACTGTAAGAGTGGTTGAGCAGTGGAACAGACTGCCTCAGGAGGTGGTGGATGTTCCTTTGCTGGACATTTTCAAGCGGAGGCTGGACGACCATCTTTCAGGTATGTTGTAGGGCTGTCTTTCGGCTATGCTCCTGCAGAGTGCAGGGTGTTGGACTAGATGACCTGCAAGGTCCTTTCCAACTCTAACATTCTAGGATTCTATGAGGGCTGCTGCCAGTCAGAGCAGAGAATACTGAGCTAGGCAGACCAATGGCCTGACTTGGGGTGGAGCAGTTTCATGAGTTCAGTGCTCCTTATTGCCCACATTCTGTGGACTCCGTTCCTCGTAGGCGCCTATATCTGGTTACTTCTTTTCTCCCAGCTTAAGTTCTCACGGCATGTAACATACCAACCAAAGAGTAAACTGTAGAAAAATACCAGTTGTTTAAGACATCAGCAAATCATGAACTTTTTCATCAGTTGGACTTTGTCCTCCCCTTTTGCTGTCTCTACGCAGACTCGTATTTGGGCTCTGTGCTTCGGCAGGCGCCGCTTTCTAGCCGTTGCACCACAGGACCTTTGTGTGGGCTTCCAGCTCCAGTCCTTGGCAGCTCCTCCCGGGTCCATCCCAGTAGCAAGTGGGGCTGGTGCACCATCAGGCCATTTGGCTAGAATTTTTCTGCTCTGGCAAGCCGGGTATAGATCATAGCCTTGATAAGCAAGGTGCGTCAGAATTGGCGTGCTTTATTATGAGGAATTTTGGAATGATTGAGGTTTGGGCTCTTGCATTTGAGACTATCATAGAGATGAAACCTCAGATTTCAAGCCAAGCTCCAAATAGACCTCCGGGCTGGGAGACAACAGCACACTGATTTATAACCGGCACTAAAAGGGTACACATTGGATGGATGAAAAGATCAGCCTCATCGCAAGCTGTGGATGGCACGGGTGACGTGGCATGAACTGTAGACACTAGTATGTAATTCCTGGCCTGCTAACCGTCTCTGGAACATAATGTGGCTTTGCAAGCCCAGGAGGGGCGTGAATGAGGGCATTTTGTGCTGGAGACGGTGTGTATCTTGGCGGGGCTGAATAAGGTCTCTTGTAACATCCAGTCCCAACTTTGCAAGAACTGAACTGGGGGGAAAAGATGACAGTGTGGAGAAATGCAGACACTACCCATTCTTCACACCTGCGTGAGTTTCAGGCCGAGAGCCCAGTGTGAATATTTTCACAGGGCTGTGTCTGTGACGGGCAGCTCAAAGCCCCCACTCATTTGCCCTTTCAACATTTTCAGGATTGCTTTTCTACTCTTCATGTGCGCTGTCTTCATGAGGGTACTGTTGCTTTTCCGGGGGGGGGCTGCAAGTTGGCGCTTGTCTAAACCTGAGGCTCATCTTGTGACCGGGGCTGGGCCATTGTCATGACAGTTCCATGTCCTTAATTGTGACAATTCTGTGAGCCTGTCTGAGTCTAGGTGATGTCTCACCTATGTATACTACCCAAGTATACTACCCACATTAAGGCTGTGCAGGGTGCCACCTACAGGGTGCGTTCAGACAGCGTGCTGGAGCAGTTTAAATTGCTCCGGTCTGATGCGTTGTTTTTTTTTAACCTGGAGAATTGCGATCACACTGACCTCCTTGTTCCGGGCTCTCCGCCGCCCACACGCAGGTGGAGTTTTTTCCGCTCAGTTTGAACAAGCGCACAGGCAGCCCTCTCTAGAGCGAAAATTTCCACGCGTGTGCAGAACAGTGATTTCCACACGTCCCTTTAAACTTTAAATGAAGACTTCTCTTTAAATTTTTACCCCGAAACTGGCCTCCCTGAGATCCCGGCCTTGTCTAAATGCTCAAACTAGGCACCATTTAAGCTTTTCTTTCATTAACTTAGGAGCGGAGCTCCGCTCAAGCGCACACCGCCAAGGCATAAAAAAAAATGGCGGACGAAAAGCGGAAGCCCGAGGCAGCTTCCCGGAGGGGAGGGGGGTTGAAGCACCCGGAAGTGGCTCGGTGGAGCGATCAGACGTCAGGAAAGTGCAGCTCAAAACCGGAGAATCAGGAAAACACCACTCGGTAAGTGGTATCAAAATACTCCATTTCAGAGGGGGTTTGCTCCAGAAAGCCACGGCTGGGGACGGTGCACAGATGTTGGGCATGTGAACGTGCACATAAAATCCGTTCCTGAGGCATGCCAAAAGCAGCTCAAACGGAGTATCTGAACGCATCCACAGTATTCTTTTTAAAAGACCCTTGCACAGCCGGGCTGCCGTTAGTGACAAAGTAAACGCCAGATGTGTGTGTAGAATCTGCTGCATTTCTGCAGGCATGGGAAGGAAGTTGTGTAATACCGCTTCCTTCACTGTATTCCAAAAAAAAGGGTTTTAGTTCTTATAGCTACAAAAATTAGCTAGAAAAAGCACATGGGCAATGGCTGCTCAAAATGTCAGACGTCAGAAAGGCGACTGAATACAATTGCTGGTGGGGAGGGGTGGGGGTCTACAGTTTGTGCATAACATAATTACCAGCCGTGGTGGGGGGTGTCCCATCCGATCACAGCCAGTTTATGGGGACCCCTGTAGGGTTTCCAAGGAAAGAGACACTGAGAGGTGATTGGCCGTTGCCTGCTTCCATGTAGCAGCCTTGGACTTCCTTGGTGGTCTCCCACTCAAGTACTAACCAGGGCCGACCTTGCTTAGCTTCCAAGATCTGACAAGATCGCAGTGGCCTGAGGCCATCCAGATCAGAGAATACCAGAATAAATGATACAAAATAGTAAATAATGCAGAATAGGTTAAACAAAAGGGGTTGTTTGAATAATGTATGGAGGTCAGAGAATTCTGCTTTTCTAGGCACAGAGTGAATGCTAAGTAATAAAGACCCCTTGCATGGATGGAGCATCTACTGGAGGTAGGACTTGAACCTAGACCAGCTTCCAACTCTCTGGCTGTTGGGCCACACTGGCTCTGCTCTCAAGCAGTTGCATTGGAGGCAGGTAGGATCCAAGACAGTTTGGAGACAGGTAGGCTGGAGAACAGAAGGTTGGAGGTACCACGAAAGGAACCTTTTCTCCATGTCAAAGCACATGATCCGTAGTCCTCCTTCCAAATTGAACCTTGAAAAGTATCCTTAGGGGTTGCTTGCTCAGTTAGCCAAAAGGGTAATTATAACCAGCAAAACTTGTTTCTGTTCATCTGTGTGAGATGAAGTATCTGTGCAGATTTTCCTGGAATAACTATTTCATATCACTTAGTAAATTGGATCGATGACTGAGGCCCTACAATGATGCAACACTGCATATGTATTGGAGAAGCAGTCTTAGGTCACTTTAGAAGAGCCCTGCTGGATCAGACCACTAGTCCATCTAATCTAGCAATCCGCTTTGCACAGTGGCTGACCAGCTGCCCTGGAGGGTCAGCAAAGTGGGCACAGAGGCCAAGATGTTGCCTCCTGACACTGAGATAAAGAGGTTTTCTGCCTCTGAAGATGGGAGATTCCCTTTACTCACTATGTCTAGAAGCCATTAATGGACCTCTCCTCTACGAATCTTCATAACGCCCATTTAAAGCCATCCATGCCTGTAGCCATCACAACATCTGCTAGCAGTGAATTCCAAAGTTTAATTACACATTGAGTAAAGAAGTATTTCCTTTCATCTGTCCTGAGTCTATTGCACAGCAATGTAATTTTGGGTGCCCCTGAGTTCTCTGCCCCTGCATACAGATTATTGTAAGCTGACAACAGCACGGGACAAAGCTGACTATACAGGTATCAGTGCTGCTGCTGCAACTTCCCTTTGTGGGCACAGTTTAATAAGGTGTTGGCAAGATGG
The DNA here is from genome assembly GCA_029375565.1 of Gekko gecko. Lineage (NCBI taxonomy): Eukaryota > Metazoa > Chordata > Lepidosauria > Squamata > Gekkonidae > Gekko > Gekko gecko. The sequence goes on from JAPDNY010000004.1 coordinate 236,793,078, forward strand.
AGCTTTAGGTCCTTCACATGGGACATTGATAAAACAACGCAAGAGCCCTTGGCTGGGTTTAGCAGATCTCAGCAGCTGGATTTGGCCTGAAGCTTTGTGGAAAGTGATGTTTGTTGATGGGCGATTTTCTGCGGAGTTTTTCTCCACCCCTGTTTCCATGTCTCTGAAAAGAAGCTGTTGCATCCACACCCTGCGGTTCAGATGTTGAGAAAGAAATGCAGACGTTTAGCCATGAATAAAAAAACAACTGGGCATAGACCAGGCATCATCTGGCACATTTTGGTCACTCAAGCTAGTGGTCTTGTTTTGGAACACAAGCCGAGGAAAATTTCTCATCTGTTTGGGCTTCTCACTGTTTTTGTTGCTGCCGTTAATGATGCTTTTCTTTCTTTTATGCTTTTTTTATGTCAGTGGTATGTGTCTGTTAAACTTATTTCATTAAACGGTTTTGATCTCTCCTTTCTCCCCCCAAATGGCCCAAGAACACTTTCATTATATGCCATCTTTATGCTGTTTATATGTAAATTGAAATAGAGATATTAAAACTGGAAGCTGCTCAATTAACTGTTCTCACAAGATGGCGGTGGGAGGGGAACCAACCTGGCAGGAGTTCCCAAGGTGCTTGAACTGCAGTGGTGAGCACCCCAGACTGTGAAAAATAGGCACCTTGCCAAAGCATAGTTGTCCTTCAGCCCTTAACGCACCATCTGTTGGTGTGAGACAGCTCCATTTGGGGCAGTATAAGGATGGTTTCGAATTTCTCATCTTACTGTTTTGACTGTAAACATTCTCTGTTCAGCATTGCTTCTCCCATGTGTGAATTGAACCTGCAGTTCCTTATTTGGGGGGCATTTTCCATTTACATTCACCCAGTGCTCACCATGAAATGTACACATTTGTACTGATAACTGTGCATTGATAAATATGCATCGTACATGTAACGCACATATAAGTGGCATCTATTATAAGCTTAAATTACGTGCATGAACAGTGGAAACAAACGTACCATGCAGGCAGCAAAAAGTGGAGAACCAAACTAGCTAACAAAAATGTGAATGAATGTAGAAAGAAACTGGATCAGGAACGTTTGCCCATCCCCTGTTGGAATGGCGGGTTCCCAGTCCCCGCTCAAGGAGTTACACAGAGCTTGATCACTGCTCTATCGTATTTTAATTTGTAGCTGTTATGAGCCCTTGGCTGCCTGGGCCATCTTAGCCCGTGCATGGCTAGTTTAGATCAGGCTTCCCCAAGCATGGTGCCCACCGGCACCTCCCCTGGCACCTCTTAAGCTGTGCCGCTGCAAGGCAAGGCTTGTCACTGGATGCCCTCATTCAAATGAAAGGGGCTTCCGTGGCTGGAATAGTAGCCGCAGCCACCGGTGGATCAGAAAAACTGGTCAGCATCTGAAGCATCCACGTTTTTGGTGCCATTTGCCCTTTAAGTTGCCTTTTTAAAATTTTATTTATTTATTTATTTCCCGTATTTATATCCCGCCCATCCCGTAAACGGGCTCAGGGCGGGTTACGACATTTTAATAAATACAATAAAATTTAAAACACTTTAAAACATATAAAACCAATAGTCATGCTTGCTGTAGGGAGGAATCCAGCCTATTGATGTAACTAGGTATGACCGGTTATCAGTAGGTGGGAGATTGCAACCTTGGGGGGGGGGCTCTATGTGGACACCCGCTGCCTCAGCCAAAGGCCTGGCGGAACAGCTCCGTCTTGCAGGCCCTGCGGAATTTGCTCAAGATCCCGCAGGGCCCTGATCTCTATAGGGAGGCTGTTCCACCAGGGGGGGGGCAGGGAGCACCAGAATTTCTTCTAATTCACCCGTCTTTCTGCCTCTGGCCCCTCTTGGGCTTTCCTTCATTTCTTTTTATTCCCCTTAAAGCACGGAAGAAGTTATTCTGTTTGGTTGGGCAACTGCTGGATTAGATCATATTTGAAGCCTTGAGCTGAACAGAGGGGAAAGAGCAAGGCCGGTGCGGCTCACGTTTTTGTAAAGAAAACGTTTAAGCCTATCTGGGGCCCAGACTTTTTAACAGCCGGTCAGAATAAGCATTCACAATGGAACAGTCCTCCATCCGATTCTGAGGTTCAAGCAGGTACAGCCAAGACCGTTGAGCTTCTTTTGCTTATTTGTGGCCATCGGCTCTTCCTTGGAAGGACTGCATGCAACCCTGGTGGCATGGGAGGAAACAGTGCCCATGGAAAGGGGGCCTGGCCACCCCAGGCCCTGCCCCTCACAAAGGTGGGAGGGAGGGAGAAGGAGCCAGCCAGCCCCACACCTTGCATGGCTCACCTGGCCATTTCACACAGCTCTGCTGGGCAGCAGTGCAGCCATGGGCACCCTGGGCTGGGATCTGCTTTCCCTGCGCGAACTGTGGTTCACTCGGCCAAGTGAGGCTTGCGTGGGCCAGGAGCCACTTTCCAGGGCTGTTCGTGGCTTCGGGAACCCTGGACTGCACTGGCCTGGCCCAACTGGGGGTGGGGGCAGGCCATCAGCCCACTGGAAAATTGCCTGGTGACTCTAACGGCTTGTCCACACCTGGGCCAGCCGGTCTTAAGAGAGGTATTGCCTTACTGTAACGTTCCAGTTCTTTTCCCCCCAGTTCTCCAACCCCACAACCTGAAACATTTTTGTCTGCCCTGGAAAATAACTATAATTAATTTAGACCCTTGTTTCCTTTTGCTTTTCTCCTCCAGATGAAACCTTGAAGTTACACAGCGGACCCCCGAATAATGCCTACATGGAGCAGAGCTTCCAAAGTCTGAACCCTGTTTTGAGCATTCCCCTCAGTGCCGCGCACATGGAGCAGGCGAGGAAGAACGCTGCCCTCACTGGCAGCAAGTTGGAGAACTGGGTGGATAGCTTGGTTGGCAGCGTGTGGTCAGCGGTGGATGTCTGTAGCGCGGGGCCTACTTCCTGTCCGGTCATGCAGGCCTGTAGCCAGACTTCGTGGAGTTCACTGAGTCCAGACCCAAAGTCTGAGCTGGGCCCCGTTAAACCGGATGGACGGTTGAGGTAGCACCTGGTAACACCTTTTGTTGGCTTAAAGGGGAATTTAACTGTGTGCTCTTGTGACTTGGGGTACATTTGCACTTCAAGAAATTTAGCTGGCTATAAGGCAGCCATGCTTTCTCGAAGAAAACTTAGTTTTCACGAGGATGCTGGAAATTCCAAAAATGCCGGATATTTCATCACAGGTTTCTAGGAGTTGAGATGGGAAAGGGAAGGCAAACCCAGTTAAGATATACATTTAATCTTCTGCACACAGATGTCATTTCTGATTTCAAAACTCAGTCCCAAGCCATTTTTGTGAAAGGAAAGGTGTTCATGACTAATGGCAAAATGGTTGCTAAAATGGAACAGGGATGGGGTCAGCTTCCCATTTCCTTTCAGTAGGGATTCAGTGGAGACCAGATCCTGAGATAAGTGTTTGCTGCCATCACCTCTACTTTAACCTTAAGATGACCTTGAAAATATGGAAGGCTGGAATGAGTTAATGCCTGGCATTAAAAGCCACCGTTACCAGAAGTGGGAGAGCCATGCATTTCTGCATCGAATCTTTCCAGCAGGTTTCAGTGGCAGTATTACTTGAAGGGTAAATTGTTGGGATCTGAGACTGAAGCGCCTAGATCCTATTAACATTCAAATGGCGTTGTAAAACTTGTCATTTCCAGTTGAGGCTTTTTTGCATAAGTCATGCCATTTTCTTCCCTTCTGGCTTCTCAGTTGAAATCTTGTGAGTCTTGATGTAGTCGAAAACGGCGAAGAATTTTTTTTTTTGGCGGGTTTAATTATAAAATGGCTAGTTTAATCAAATAAATTCTCCTCTCTTCCCCATTTGGCGCCCATCTGTAACTTTCATGACGATCAATTAGAGTGAAGCCAATGCGCTGGAAGGGCAAATAGATTCTTAGACCATAACCAAGTAACAAGAAAAGGCTGAAATTCCCTTTTAAAAGATGGCTGCGATACGGTTGAATGTACGAGATCCTGATAGCTTGCTGTTTTTTCTCACTTTGAGTATTTGGTTTAAAGCTACTTCCGTTTGCTTTGGACTTCTGAAACCGCAGTGTCAGCTGTGCTGGCCTGGAGGCAGAAACATTCAGTGGTTAGCCGGTGCAAAGGAGGCTGCTTAGGAGGAAGAGTTTAGGTATTTATTTGTGTTTTAGTCAATGACTAATTAGTAGGTGCTGCTTGTGCAGCTTGGAGATTATCTTCTCTTACTAACTAAAGCTGCCTTTATTAAGAAAAGGCCTTTTAAAATATATCCTTTTGCCCCGTTCCCTTTTCTTTCTGCCTTTTTGATTTCAACTCGTGCAAAGGTTGTAAGTGCAAAACAGTCCTGGGGATTCCAGTTGCTCAGAACAAAAAAAAAACAGAGGGAGGGAGAGAGATCCCCCTCCGTGAGAAACCGTCCAACCAACTGTAGTAGGCCCTGCTTTCCTGGCACCACGGCATTCTCATAAGTTGCTTGGGCCTGGGACAAACGGCTTTTCGTCTAGCATTCCGTCACCTGAGTCAAGTTTAGGACCAACTGACAGATGATGACAGGAGTTTCTTGAACGGGCCTCCCCCCCCCCCGTGATTTTTAAGGTCAATTATAGCCACGCAGGTCCCCAATTTGGGGGGAACCACAGGGCAGGAGAAGGGGGGGTTGCACTTTACCCACATGCTGTTTTCACAATTTGAATTCCCCCTCCAGGGTTCTTATTTTGTATCGGGATGGGGGGAACAGGGTACAGGGTATGATCTTTTCCCCCATGGGGGAAATAATAGGTCATAGAAATGGCATGGGGGTTTAAGAATGGTAAGGAACCTTCTCCTGCACTGCAACCCCATCTGCACAGCTCAAAAAATAATGGCAGATCCATTCATGAAATCTCTTGTTGTCGCACCCAAGTTGTTCCTAAAGATTGATTCATACGTAATGTGCGTGTTTCCTTGGCTTGACGAGTTGTTCCTGAATGTGCTTCCTTGTAAACGTGTTGTGTTTGGGCTGAAGTGAGGTGATGTGAAAGTTCTGTCTGTTGACCTGTGACGGTCGTTTTGCACACGTGGCACTAAAGTGACGAGCGTGCCTGTGTCCATCCACCTGGCCCAGGGCCTGTCATTCCTCTGCAAATTGTCACTAAGAGGAGAGTCACATGGCAGTCAGTCGCTGGTGATTCCAATTGGGCATTGTAAACACAAGATACATTCCTGGTGTAGACCACTTCCCCAAAACTGGACGCAACGCCACACAGACAGCCTGCTGTGGAAATTGTGGTGGATGGTCTTGAGCATAAGAACAGAGGAGAAGTCAGTGTTGAATCAGGCCAATGGCCCATCCAGTCCAAGACTCTGTCACACAGCAGCCAAAATATACCAGGTGCCATCAGGAGGTCCAGCAGTGGGGCCAGGACACTAGAAGCCCTCCCACTGCTGCCCCCCAGCACCAAGAATAGAGTGCATCACCTGCCCCAGACTGAGAGTTCCCATCTATACCTTGTGGCTATGCCACTGATGGACTTCTGCTCCATATGTTTATCTAATTCCCTCTTGAAACTGTCCATGCTTGTAGCTGCCACCACCTCCTGTGGCAGTGAATTCCATATGTTAATCACTCTTTGGGTGAAGAAGTACTTCCTTTTCTCTGTTCTAACCCGACTGCTCAGCAATTTCCTGGAGTGCCCACGAGTTCTTGTATGGTGAGAAAGGGAGAAAAGTACTTCTTTCTCAACCTGCTCTGTCCCATGCATAATCTTATAAACCTCGATCATGTCACCCCTCAGCCGTCGTTTCTCCAAGCTAAAGAGCCCCAAGCGTTTTAACCTTTCTTCATAGGGAAGGTGTTCCAACCCTTTTATCATTCTAGTTGCCCTTCTCTGCACTTTTTCCAATGCTATAATATCCTTTTTGAGATGTGAGCATCAAAGCATCTGCTATATGACTGGATGGTTTGAGCATCTTGGACTAAATTCCTGGTTTGTGTGGACTGTGGAGAGCAGATGTGCCGTGTGTATTTTGAGGCAGTCAAAGCCAGTCCTGGAGAGCAAGTATTCCTAAAGACTTCAAACACAGAGCATGAGACTGGAGAGTGTCTTGCCCTCTGAATGGAGAGATTAAATGGTTAATTCCCCCAGACTCTGCCCCTTTCTGCACTCTGCTTTTAATCCATGTTCACTGCGGTGTCCTCCAAGCAATTCTGCACTAAAATCGAATTCAACCTCCTTTTTAATCCAGTTTTTCCCCCCATTCTGCACTAAAATAGAGTTCAACCTTCTTTTTCTTCCGAATTTTCCCCCCATTCTGCATTACATTACCTCCCTTTGGTGGTCAGCCCGGTTTCAGCCTGCTGTGGCCCCAGGTTGTTTGGATGCTGTTTTGCCGTGGATTTAAATTGCCCCAACTCGAACACTGAGAAAATCCGGAGTGGCAGGCAAATTTGGAAAGGACCCCTCCTGTTTCCATGTGAGCTCCATTCATTTTAGCATAGCGGTGCCCCATGGATGCAGCTCTTCCGCATACAGAGCCAGTGTGGCGTCATGGTTGAGAGCAGCGGACTCTGATTGGGAGAACTGATTCCCCACTCGTGCTGTACATGAGGCCTGCCGGGTGGCCTTGGGCCAGTCACAGTTCTCTCAGAACTTTCTCAGCCACACCTACCTCACAAGGTGCCTCTTGTGCGAAGGCAGTTGTAAGGTGCTCTGAGACTCCTTCAGGTAGAGAAAAGCAGGATATGGAAACCAACTCTTCTTCTTCTGCTTAGGTGAGCTAGATCAGCAGGCTTATGGGCACCTAACTCTTGTGTGCAGGATCTCAGCCAAAGTCTTCAGATTATTCCAGATAAAAAGCCAGGCGGCCAGTGCTTGCAGATTCCTGTTTTAACACTAGTGAAGGCACTCCAAACACCATGACTACAGGATGAATAGCCTCACTGCTTTTCAGATGCGAGTCTCGTGGTTATTTTTGATCAGATAAAGTTGCCAGTTTCATTTCTCTGCTAAGTCATCACGACTGCGGCATTTGGGACTTCCAAGCCTACCGCAGCCTAGGCCCAAGTCATGTTGGTGAGAAAAACTATCAGTGACCATGCCGTGAGAGTGCTCAGCAGAGAGATGCGCAGGGCAGCACTCTCCACTGGCCGGCCGCAAGCACAGACGCCCCTTCATCTGGGGCACCCCCTCATCCTGTTTTAGGGCCATTAATTCTAGGGCCGCGTTGTGACATCAGGCGACTCTGCGTCCCTGTTTGCCTCTCTATGCTCCCAATGAAAAACAGCCGTAGAATTATTAAGTTGTGTCCTAAAACGCAAGTCCCTCTGCAAGATGTCCAAAGCGGGCCACGGTGGCAGATGAGATTGTGTTGCCACAGCCAAATCAGGGCACGTATATATTTTATCTGGATCCCTGGCTTTGGAAGAGGTTCCCTTCCCCATATCTGACCATAGGGAAGTACTGGCATGCACACAGGCAGGCTCCCCAGCAAGGCTGTCCGTGTGGTGTTGCGTCCAGTTTGGGGAACTGAGGACGTATCTGTGAACAATACTAAATTGGAGGTGACGGCGGCTGCCGATCTTGGGTTGTATCCAGTCGCCATCATCGCTCAATGGTCTCTTGTGACTAGGCTTGTTGGCACAGAGCTCCCAAGGGCTCTTCCTTTCGTTCCAGTGAAGGAGGGGCATCCTCTTGTGCCTTGCGCATTGAAGCGAGTTCAGTGCGTACTTGGGTAGGGTTTTTTTGCACGCCGGGAGTCCACTCAGGGATCTGAATTAGGATGAATGTGTTGGGTCTTAACTTCCTTACTGCTGTTGGTTTCCCCCAGCGTCCCTTTTGTGGTTGAGTGTTTGGAAGGAAATGAGCACTGCTTCTCATGCACAGGTACTACACTGTTCGACGTCTCATTTCATTGTCATCGGCAACTGATCGTGTGGGCAGCCTCCACTGAGCAAGTGGCATGAGGTGGTGTGAAATTCCTGTTTGTGGAATTGGATGGTTCGGGGGCCCAACTCAGCACTTCCTGGATGTGGCAGTTGTCGAGTGTTGACTCTGTGTGTGTATGTATGTGTGTGTGTGTACTAGTACAAGAACCTTTTGTTCAAAATCTGCCAGGGAACACTGAGTCCTAAAATATACTTGCATCGTGTTAAATTAAGCAAACTGTGGGAGTCTTTTCATAGCGTGAAAGAGTCTTAATTCTCCTCCCACGGATTCTGTGGATTCAAGGGGCGGGTGATATTCTGGACCCTCTGCACTTGCTTGGGAAGCAGTAAAATCCTTTACAGCTGAGTGTCAGGGTGGCAACTTGTGTTGCTGGTTTCCTTGACAGATATGAATGTTGGACAACCTTCAAGGGCCCTCCATCCTCGAGTTGTTCTGTATTAACAGGAGCATTTGCTGTTTTGTCTTCTTGCTGTACGCTGTCTCTTCCTGCTTCAGCCTTGGTTCCCTTCTTTTGCTGACGGGTGCTACCAAAGGTGCTACCTCACTAATACTTGCAAACGCGTTTCCCTGCCAAGAGGAAAACAAGAACGGGACAGATCTCCTCCGAGCTGAATGTACAATCTATGCAAATTCTCTCTATTTTGGTAATTAAAAGAAAAGAAAGGAGAAAAAAAAAACCTATTAAGTATTAGAACTTGTAACCTTGCCAGATAAATAGCAAGATTCTGTACAGGTGCCTCTGATAACAGAGCGATTTCTTCCCGGCGCAGTTCATTGTGCCGTTCTTTGTATATTATAATAACTTGTCTTTTGATTCCTTTGTGATCAGAAATCACCCTTAATGGGGGGAGGGGGGAGATGGCCATCGAGGAAAATCTAATATGTTTTATTCTGTGTTAATTGCCAGGCTCCTTGGGAGAAGAAAAAGGTTGTGTCTTAAGCTGTCGGTTGAGATTTCCCTATGGGTAAATCTGTTTATTTGGACTTTCTCCAACTCACCGTTCATGCCATGGCATCCTCTGAGTTGCCCTTTAGAAAAGCCTTACGTTTCTTCATTTTTCTTCTCTTTCTTTAAATGTGGCCTTAAAACTGTGTTTGGAAGTTTTAGCTGTTGTATGTTCTTTCTCTGTTGACTCTTGTCAATGTATTAAAGGCACCTTGAGATTCCTGTCTCTTTTTTTAATGGTTGCTGCTACATTGCTTTCACCTTATTCTTCACGAATACACTGAAACAACATCTTAAAACGGCAGACTCAAAAGGGGAGGCAGTGTTGTGTCACTCTGAAGAAAAAGACTGAATGCTCTTGTAAACCTTTGCAAAAAAAACCAAGAATACTTGTTTTGCGAATGTATTGACTTAATTATCCTGCCATATCAGAAAATAACGAATTCCCCCCATCTTGAAGGTAGAACTGGCCCAGATTCTGACCTTTCATCAACGGAGTGTGCACTTCAGAGGGGCTTTGATTCTTGAGTTTGCACAAACATAGAAATCTTCTGGGATGTGATTCTTCTGAGTTTAGAGTTATCTGCATCCCAGTCCAGCAAAGGGTTTTAGTGTACGGGAGCAGACTTTGGGGTGCACATTTCTTTCCGGGCCATGGGAGTAGATTTGACGTAGGTATGACCGAATGCTCCTATGATGGTTATTTGCACGGTGTCTTGCCAATGGGATGCTTATTTGAATGCCCATCCCTGTCTGGTGCCACTGTTCACGCACAATTGTGAAAGCAGAACTGAAGGTCGAGATGCACATCAGGCGAAGGTCTGTGGTTTTGTGTGGCGTGGTTTAATTGAATGTGAAATCGTAGGGCGACTTGTGCAATCCGTCATACTGGATTCAAACGGTACGGTGAGAGATCTGTGAAGCCTTTACATAGAAGCAGCTGTGCGGAGTCGGGTGGGGAAGGCCGGAGCGGCCCCGCAGGACAAGATGTCTCCCTGGACCATTTCCCTGATGTCAGTCCCCCCCCACCTACCCCCTCCCCCAAGCTGCTGTTGTAGGAAAGAAAACACCAGTTTCTTCTATACTGCCTAATGCAACACTTTCAGGTGTTGCCAAAAAAGTGCCACCAAAAAAGTGCAACAAAACTAACTCTGTTTTGTTGCTTAGATCCTAACTAGACGTTACAGACAAATTCACCGCAGGGACTTGCAGCTGTACTGTAGAATACAGTCACAGTAATCCAGTCTTCTTTCTCTTCCAAGCCCCAGACGTGAGCTAAGATAACAGGTGCAGGAACTCCATGACTTAAGACTTCTTGTGTCCCATGAGAACTTGCCAAGATTCCGGACAGGGCTACCGGAAATACTTGCAGCATCGTACTCTTCCAGGATACAGCCCAAGGGGATGCGTGGTGAGTAGCAGCCTGCATCAGATGATTATAAAGAAGGACCTTGAGGGGATACTTGAGATGTTCAGTCCCTGATATCACCAGTGAAAAGATCTCAGGTAGAAGATGGCGGAGAAGACCGTTTGCTGGAGACCAGCCAGAGGAAGAGGTTCTGAGCTAGATGAATCCAGGTGGTCTTGAGACAGCTGCAGGGGGGAGGGAAGAGGTGGGGAATGTTAGTCCTTTTAAAAGAAATATAATGCAAAGCCAGGGGGGTGGTGAACGCCCAAACACACCTCTTATTGTGAGCCAGAACATGTTAATGTATTGTCTGCTTTGACTGACAGACAGTGGCTCTGTGGGGTCTTAGGTGAAGAGGTCTTTCACATCATCTGCTATCTGATCATGGAGATGCCGGGGATTGATGCTGGGACCTCCTTATACAAAAGCAGATGTTCTGCCACTGAGTCACAGCCCCTCCCACTAGGGTCGAACCGAGGGCTGGTTCACGCATGGGAACAGGGCTGCCTGGGAGCAGAGACCCCCTGCTGAGGCCAGCAGCTATTCCTGAGCTCATGGCGGAGGCTGTAAAAAAGGCAGCTGAAATGGCCTGTCCCCCATTCCGCACTGAGATTTCTCCACCCAGTCCTGCAACCAGGAGACATCACACGGAGGAAACAGGGACCAGTTCACACATCCAGGAGAACAAGGTGGCGGAATGCTGAGCAGGTGGAATGGGCAATATCACTTCCGATGGCAAGAGGGGGATTCTGGGTTTTGAGTGTTGCTATGTGCAGCGAGGAGAGAACTTCAGGCCCCTCCCTTTGTCAGCTGTGCTGGCTGCCCCCACAATTTGGGCTGCTTTACAGTCCATTCCCACCACCTCCTTCCCCTGCAGTTGTGAGCCAAACTAAAGAGACCAGGTTTGAATGTGTGAACTGGCCTTTTCGTGCATTCTGAACCCCGGAACATCTTCAGTGTTCAATCGGGTAATGGAATTCAGACCAAAAAGCTGCATCAGAGATCCCAGAGTTAGACCTCTTGCCCCCAAATGCATTGGCAAGGAAGAGGCCCCCGGCTCTTCTTCCGCAAGGATTTTTTTAAAAAAATGGGTACTAGTTACTGTTCAATACTTTCAAAAAATATGAACATCAGGGACTTGATGATTTAATTGCTTCTGCATTAACTCTGCAGCTTCTGCGACATCTGTTTGCCTGCTTTATGCAAGGCAGATATTCTGTCCTATGATTAATTTTATTCCATTGCAATATGGTATCTGAAATTCTCATTAACTGAGAGCCTAAGGCAGAACCGGGAAAAACTGTTGAGCGTCCCACAAAATTTCCGAGGCATTCCGAGACACCAGTTTCTATTCTGGTCTGTTCTGCATGCCGGCTTCCCCTGTTATTGTGATGACTGCATCATCTCTGCAAAGCAGTGTACTTTTTTAGCTGTTCATTCTGTCAACTGGGTCTTCTCCCTGCTGAGGCCATCGCCTTCTGCCTGAATTGTACCTTTTCAGGTTGGTGGTAGGAGGAGCTCCTGTGACAGAACGCTCTTCTGCTGCTACAGCTACTCACAGAACTGTTCAGAAGAAACCAAGTTCAGGAGCTTCCTCCTGGACAGTTTTCTCTGCACCTGGGTAATTGGGGAGGGGTATAGAGAAGCTTTCAATTACGGGAGCTTTTCCCCAGCCATCTGAAGAGCTATAGCCCAGGTGCCTAAACATCTAGCATCACTGGGGGGGGGGGTCTTCTTTTGTTCCAAAGCTGGCCATCTTGGGAACAAATTTTCTCACAATTCCACCTAATGACTGCAGCTGCCTTTCTTCTGGGTTGAAACTGACATGTCTGCTTCCTGTATGCCCACCTCTTTTTTATTCTAATGCTCTTCCTGGTTGTCTTTAAAACGTTTGGATTCTCAGTAGTGTGTCTTGAGCAATGTGCGTATGCACATAATACACTCTCTCCCAAGTCAGTGCATGTTAACTGGGCAAGAGAGGTCTGGAAGAATTCAGCCGTCAGAGATGGTGGGGCAAATGAGACAGTCCCATTATTAGCATATGTGGCCCAAAGAGAGTGTGAGTCTGTGGCCCAAACCAGATGAGTTCCTGCAAGGATCATAATCAGATCTTTCCAGGGTCTTTAAAAAGAAACAGCAGCTGTCTAGGGCCCCAGTGCAGACTGGATCCACAGTGAAGGGAGAGAAGAGGCCAGTTAAAGCAGCCCCATCTCAGGGCAGTTGTTAGAGAGAAGAAGAGATTGGATTTATACCCTGCCCTTCACTACCCAAGGGAGTCTCAGAGCGGCTTACAAACTCCTTCCCCTTCCCTTCCCCTCCCCTCCCCACAACAGACACCCTGTGAGGTAGGCGGGGCTGAGAGAGCACTGACAGAAACTGCCCTTTTTCAAGAACAGCTGTGCCAGAGCTTGTGACTGACCCAAGGTCACTTCAGCAGGTGCAAGTGGAGGAGTGGGGAATCAAACCTGGTTCTCCCAGATTAGAGTCTGCGCATTTACACTACACCAAACTGGCTCTGGCTCTGCCTTGGAAGAGGAAGAGGCAGAGGGCAGAGGCAGGCTTCCTCACTTTGTTGGTCTTTCCAAGGTTGTAAAAGAAGCCCCACTAGGACAATTTCAACCAGTAGAGTCATGCAGGAGAAAGGATTCAAGAGGCTTTCCCTGAATCAGGGCCCTACATGGCTGCTCTTTGCCTTTGAGGAATAAATGCGCTTGTGTATCTCCCAGCATAACCTCCTAGTATGGCTGTAAGAATTCAGCCTTCCTTGATGCTGAAAGATGACCAGGTGGGGTCACTGCCCATATGACTTGGCTGACGCAAAGGAAAAACGCCTGCTGCAAATTGCACAAATGAGGTCTGCTAATTTAGCATGCCTAATGTGCAGATTTGCAATTTGCATGTTAATACTTTGCACAATATGCTGTCCAAATTTGTAGAGCTGATTTATGGGCTAGACATAATTTCATCTTCTTGATGCCAGTATGACCCAAAGACAGCAGGCAGGCAGGCGTCTATGTAGACTGGTTAGTTTATGAACGTCAGTTCTAAATTCCAGAGGCCCTTTGCTTTCATTTCTTATTTTTGGCAAAACATTTCCACAATAAACTATTGTTTCTCCTGCCTTTAAAAAAGAAAAGGACGGCATAGTTTTGAGGGAAAACAGTTTTGTCCCAAACCATAAATATGCTTGAAACTGTACAGAAATATTTTGTAAGCTATTAAGAAAAAGAATCTGTATATACAGTAATTTTTTGTTCAATTGGCAGACTGAAATAGCATACAGAAAGATGTTGATAACTTTGATATTTATTTTAAGGAGAACTTAATGAGATACTCAAAGCGTCTTACACAGATCAGTGAAGTTCAGTGAGTCAGAATACTTTTCACGTTGTAGAATGTGATTTGTTATTTGGTTTTGGCAATACGTTGCACTATCCTTTCTTCCATGCTTCTTTGTCTTTCATTTAGCTGAAACAAACTGTGCCTTAGCTGTATTCTTTATCTAAGCGAACTGGGGGCAGAGCATTGTCTGACGAGGCAAAAATTTTGCAGAAATATGTTAACACATTGCATTATACCAAAAAAAAAAAATTGTGGTTGTATAAAAATGCTATCTGTCAAGCTGTTTTCAAATGCAGACTTTTAAAATAAAAATAATCTGTCTTAAATCAACAGAAATGCAGCTTTAGTGTTTGATTCTTTTAGGGGTTTCTGTGTATACGCATGCCATGAACATGAGTTGCGTCCGGGAGAGGGCCATGGTTCGGTGGTAGAGTACGTGCTTTATAGACAGAAGGCCCCAGGTCTAATTCCATTTTTTGCACAAATTATATGCATCTGTCATGCATGTCGGTCTTCCCTTTTTCTACATTTCTTTGCTATTCAGAGTGGAAGGAGCTGTGGGCCGGTGCAGAGCATGTGGCTTTTGCATGCAGAAAGTCCCCGGTTCAGTCCCAGGCATCTCCCCCCTCTCCCTGAAGGATCAAGGGAAAGACTTTTCTGCTCTAGAGGGCCTGGGAGCTACCGCCAGGCAGCACTGGGGAGGCTTGTCGAGACGGGCCAGCGTTCGTAAGTAGCCCAAAAGCCCAGCATGTAGTCGCTGCCACCATGCAATTCCACTAATGGGCTTCTCTGGCTTGCTCATTCTTTATCTCTACAATTTCAGGTGTTATTAAAGAAACACCACAAGTTGAATGAACACGATCTCTGTTTTTCTCCCAAGGGGGAAATAGTTGCCCAGAGCAAGTTGAGATCAGGTAGTTTCCATGTGGGAACAGGCTTGTGTGGTTTTCAGCAACCACACAGCTTCCAGAGGTAAGTTTCCCCAGGCTTTTCTCTGCCCCAGCCCCCCATCTCCCCCGCAGTGCCTTCCGTGTGCCATGGGGATTTTTTTAGGCTTTTTAAAAATTGGCCAGTGAATATTGTTCTAGCATTGTATCTGTATAACAATATACGTAAGGTTTTCTGAATTCTCAGCTTGCTTTCTTTAAAAAAAATAAATGCCTTGCCTATTTCGTTATGAAGAGATACAGGGGAAAGGCATATATGCGCAATGAATGCGGGAGGGCGGAATAGTCACTGCAGGACAAAGAGGGAGGATGGCTGCCACATAGGCAGATTTTCCCACCTACCTGGCAGCTGAGCCAACTATGTTTTGGAAAGAGGAAAATTCCAAAACCACTCCCCAGCATCATCAAACCCAAGGCAAATAGCCCACATGGGAAAGGTCGATGAATGATAAAAGAACTCTCTCCTCATGGTCCTGACCTGCCTCTATATCCTACCTGTTTTCCCCGCACAAATTTCCATTTCAAGATTCATGAGGAGCACCACTGCCAAACAAAGTAAGTGCATATTTGGGTAGCAGCCCTTCTTGGGCGCATCCAGCATGACTCTTCAGCCTGGTACTGCCCTGGTCAGCCACCTGAGGAGCACCGTTCAGAAGTCTGAAAAAGAAAGATGCCACAGATCCATCTGTGAAAAGGATGTGGAACATTTAGTGTATTTTTACCTCTGCTTTCCAAAGTGGTTCATTGCTAGGGAGCACTATAAACGGTTTCGCTAACACCTGCCTGAATCCAGAGGTGTTTATAATGCCAGTGCCATTTCTAAAAATGCAGATGTGCTAAACCCAGCAATATGGACCAGATGTGATAAAAGTCATTACCACTGTTGTGACTGATACGTTGTTCCATACCCTAAAGGAGTTGTGAATGGAGGTGTCTCCGTTGGCTGTTCTATTTATGGGTTAATTTACAAATGCTTTTAAATAACAATTAAGGTTATTCCATTCTACCCTTCCGAATCTGTGCACAATTAGTACCAACACTAACTAATTTGGTTCTCTGTTCTGTTATTTTTAATGGAAATGATGGGGAGGTGCTATGTTCCCCACCAACTGAATAATTTTTTGTTGTTAGCTTGAAGGAGTTTCTTTTATAACTGATAAGTTTGTTAAAGTAGGTCAACAAAACATACCAGGGACCAATGGGACGCTTGGAACCAATGCACACATTCTCCAAACATGGAATCAATCTCTCTGCCAGCTGCACTCCAGAGTTCAGGTTCCAGAATGATTTACAGCAGTCTTGCTCCAGTCCACGTATAGTGGAAAACTCATGCCATGGCAAATAGTTGCCATCCTCCCTGTGAGGGAGGATGTCATGGGTTTTGATCTCACCTCTGCCACCAACGTACTAGGTGGCCTTAGGCAAGGTATTCTCTCCACCTGCAATATAGGCTTAATACCAGCCTACCTTTCAAGGCTGTTATAAGATGGAAAGTGCTTTCAACTGTTTTTCTTGGTTCCCATTTTTGTTGTTGATTCACAGCAGTCTTTTGCAAGACATCTTTTTATGTCGTTAATAGCCCACTTATATGCAAAGGATATAAAAAGAAGCAGTAGCTGTAATGGCAGTGTATCTCTCACATTTCATTACTGTGGACAACCAAAAACAAAGGATAATCCCCTTTTTGTCTTGAAACCAGAAAAGGTTGTAAATGTTATTGCCTTAGCAAATAACACCAAAATGCCAAAAAAAAAATCAAAACCACAATATAGCAATCACAATCACAATTAAACTCTTAATATCCATTACAGATCTATAAACAATTTTAAAACGAGAATGACAATTTAAAAACAAAAAGAATTCAACTGGAAGGAGTTGAAGGAACTTGAACTTTCAAACTGAAATAGAGTTCTTACAAGTGGAGACCCGCAAGAAACTTGCGGGATGGTCATCCCATTCCTCACACCTTTGCTTCCTCCCCTCTACCCTTACCTATCTCACACTCTTTCTCTCTTCTGGGGGTGGAGCCATAGACTCAACCCTCCAAAGCAGCCATTTTATCCAGGGGAATTGATCTCTGTCACCCGGACAACAGTTGTAATGCTGGGTGATCTCCAGCCCTCACCCAGAGGCTGGCAATGGTAGTTCTCATGGAGGAAATGGCTGGTTTGGAGGGTGGAGTCTATGGCATTATACTGGTCTGAAGTTCCTCCCCTCCTCAAACCCCACCATCCCCAGGATCCACCCCTTAAATGTCCAGGAGTTTCCCAATCCAGAGTTGGCAACCCTATTTCCTTCCCACCCAACAGCCAACTTAACCTTTATCTGCCTTTATCTGTCTTCAGCTTTTCGTCTCCACCCTCCTCCCCCACAGCTTCTATCAAGGAAAATTATAGTCTTTCTCCACAGTGGGGACCAAAGCAGCTTACATTATTCTCACCTCCTTTTTTTATCTGCACAACAACCCTGTGAGGTTGGTTAGGCTGAAGGTATGTGACTGGTCCCAAATCACCCAGTCAGCTTCCACCGCAATATGGGGATCTGAACCTGGGCCTTTCAGACCCTACTCTGAGGCTCTAACTCCTGCACCACTGCTGGCTTTCATAGGATGGCTGCTGAAAGCAAGCAGCCAGGCCAAGTTGAGTCATGCAAATTAGGTGGTATCAAGTCACCCAGAGGGTGCTGCCTAGGGATGCCAGCCTCCAGGTGGGATCTGGGGATCCCCTGGAATTACTGCTCAGCTCCAGACTACTGAGATAACTTCCCCTGGAGAAAATGGATGATTTTGAGGGTGGACTCTAGGGCATTGTACCCCACTGAGGTCCCTGTCCTCCCCAGGCTCCATCCCCAAATCTCCAGGAGTTTCCAGACCTGGAGCTGGCAACCCCACTACCTCCATCCCCTGCCAGTGCCCATGGGGGGACCTGGTAACCCTAGACTGCTGCCAGGCCTAGGGTTGGCAACCTCCAAGTGGGGCCTGCTGGAGAGTGAACTCCAGAGATCTGTGAACAACAGAGATCTGTCTCCCTGGAGAAAATGGCTGCTTTGGAGGGTGGATTCTGTGGCATGATGCCCAGCTGAGGCCTCTCCCTTCCCCAAATCCTGCCCTCCTTGCACTCCACCCCAAAACCTCTAGGAATCCCCCAGCCTGGCCCCAAGGCTCCCTCCCTCCCCCTCCCTCCAAGTCCGAAAGAGGCCTGGAAAGAAAGGGCCCTTCTCCCCCACCCCCTTTTACTGACAGAGCCAGTCAGAAGCCTCTCCCCCCCCCCCGAACGTTCTAATCTCTCCCCGTTGATGCCTGTAGTCAGGTCCCTGCAGAGGCCATTTCAAACGGCTTTTGGGGGGGATTCAACTGTCCCTGAAGGGATTTCCTCACTTTTTGGATTTTTCTACAAACCCAGGAAGTCTACTGACTATGTAGGAAAAGCTGTTGGGGGAGAGTGAGGCCCCTGTTGGTGGGAATAGGTATCCGCACAGGAAAAAAAAAGTCTGGGAAATAGAATAAGGATGAAATCTGGTAATCTCCCTTGTCTGACTCCATTGATTTCAACACCTGGATCTGTAGAAGCCGACTGTGTAAAAAGGTGCTGGGAGTTGGTCAGTGCATGGGACTAAGGAGACCTGGGTTCTAATGACCCATGAAGCTCATTGGGTGACTTCAGAGAATTCCCTCAACCTTACCTACTCTACAGGGATGTTGTTGCTTCATTTGATATATTGTCGGGGACAGAAAATCCTGTATGCAGAGGTCCTTAAAAAGAAGTGAAGGATAAAAATCAGATAGGAAAGTAGAATAAATCATACTGTTATTGAAAAAGTATTCCTCGGAGCTGTGAGAGAAGAATCTCGGTACCTTATGAAATATTATTACCCTATATTTAGCGCCACAGACGCCTGCAGTGCCTCAAAGAGGTACATTTACATATAATTATATTGTGCACACAGGTGTAAAAATGCCAACAGAATTGTGCCTGGAAAGGAGCAGTGGTCCTGTGAATTCCTCCCCTCCCTCCTACAGTTTCTATGCAACAGTTTTCCGGAGTCTGATACTGACAGTCGGTAAAGCCAGCATAAATGGCCACCTGCCTTCAGCAACCCTGACAGCTGTCAGTTGAACATGTTAATTCCTTTTGATGTGCGAGTCTTTTTCTGCACACCTGGATGCTCACAAAGCCCAACTTAGATTGTAAAAAAAACCCTGCTTAACATTAAAATAAAGAACACACACAAACACACTCTTCATCTGAAGGAGCCATGGGAAAGTATTTCTTCAAAAGGTCACTCCTGTGTGTGTTTTTAAATTGTTGTGTTTATTATCCGTCAGCTTAGTATTTGTCCCTAATCCAGCGAAAACTGGAAAAAAAACTGCCAGAATTTGCAGGTCTCTTGCCTGTAGCCCTCAAGCAGCAAAATATAGCCCAGCTGACTGGAATTTGCGACCTTGTGCCCCGAACCTCATGCAGGTCAGAGGTACACAGCAGCCCTGCCCCCCTGCCAATACCCTGCCCAGGTCCCAGGTACAACCGCGTCTGGCAGGGACCAGTAGGCTGGAGTATTGCTTGTAGCCTTAAGGCCGCTGCCGCTGCTAACCCCCAGGAACAACAGTGACAACATCCTGGCTTGCTCGGGACGCAGCCATCATTCGGCTCCTCGCCCGTGGTACCTGGATGGGACAGGCCACCAGCAAAACCTGTGATCAGCCGTGTTTCCAATTATGTGAAAGATCCTGCTTGTATGTGGGGTTGAATGCATGAAGACCGGTGTGATCCTGCTCCTCCCCAGCTCATTGACTTCACTGGATTCATTTTTCAAAATGTTTTCTGCCATCGGAATGGCCACCAAGGCAGCTGATGCACGTGCTGTCTGTGTCTCCACAGGGCCTTTTTAGCCAGCTGAATCCGAGTGCTTCTTATCTCCTGGCAAGTCTGAACTGGGTTGGCAACCAGCTGGTGCAGCTGGAGGCAGGGGAGTTCCTTTAATTTGTTTTTTCTACAGTTGCAATATGCCCATCGCCCAAAAAGGTTTCCTCTCTGGGCCGCCTTCTGTTTGGATAATAATTACCTCCTATTGGAGACAGCTGTGTTCCTCTCCGAAGGCAGCCCCGTCAGTGTGCTCGGCCTCACTGGCCAGATGACAGGTGCTCCCTTCTACTCAGGAGGGACCTTCTGATGGAAGACGTTTTTGGGCCCCCTCCATTTGACTGATGAATAAACTTACTTTGCGCCTGACAGGTACCCTCCAGAGGGGCTGTCTCATCTGCAAGCGTGGCTTGCGTAAGTTAAGGCTTCAAGGCAGCTATTACGTCCTTAATTGTTTAGTCCTACATAGCAAATGAGTGCTTTTGGCAGGACTGTTCAGAAAGGAAAAATGCTAGCAAACCTACCTGGATATTGCAAAGGCATTTAAGAGGGCGTCGACACACACACACTGTCAGATACCTCAGCTAGTCAGTCAGACACCAGGCCACATTGTATGAAACAAGGATAGTATTTATTAGATTGCAAGACTAGAGCACTAGAACAGAAGCATTGTTAAGAATGACTTGAATACAAAAACGCATAGGGTTATACTCCAAAGGGGGGGGACACCCCCTATCTCTACCAATGGTTACTAAGCCCGCGCGCGGGAAAAACAGAAAGGTGTTAAATTACTACATTCCCACCCAGCAAAGAGTTCCCATGCATAGCTGTTGTCTTTAGGAAATCGAAAGTAGACATTCAGCCTGGCTCCAAGACCATTTAGGCCTGGACGAGATGGAGATAGCCCGGTCTCCCAGGCAACCTCGTCACCTCCCCACATACCAAAGGAAAAACCAGATACATTTATTGACCTCTCTTCTCCTCCCTTCACCCCCTATGGCAGGGATACCTGACATCCTGCCCTCCTGATAATACATTTTACCCTCCAGGTTTTAGTGGATACAACTTGTGGAATGCGCGGACTAATTTCGGGGCACAAACATGTTCCGCCCTCACCCACTCCCTCTGTTCCGGCCCAAAATCCACCCAGTCGATGAGATAATATAGCCTGTTGCGTGAAATCTTCGAGTCCAGGATCTGAGACACTTCATAGTGCGGTTCTCCCACCACCATCAGCGGAGGGGGGCGGGACGTTGCGGTCTCCAGACATTCTCGGCAGGCGAACGTCGCAAAAGCCTTACATGAAATACAGGATGAATAGATTTCAGTGACTTAGGCAATTCAAGTTCAACAGTTACATTGTTCAACACTCTTATGACTTTAAAAGGACCGACATACTTCCAACCGAGTTTTCGGCTCGGCTGTAAACCTTTCAAGTTATGAGTGGAGAGATAAACAAAGTCTCCGCATTTAGGGGCCCAGGTGTGGTCACGTTTCTTGTCAGCTTGGGTTTTATACGCAGCTTTGGCCCCCTCAAGCGTTTTCACTAACAGTGGCCATGCAGTTTGCAGGCGTTTACACCAGTCACCCGCATCTCCCGGCGGGAGGTCGGGAGAACCCAAAAAGGGGAGAGGCGGAGCCTCATAACCATGAACCGCCATGAAAGGAGACATTCCTGTGGAAGAATGACAGGTGTTGTTGTAGCAAAATTCTGCTAACGGCAGTAACGACTGCCAGTCGTCCTGTTGGAAGTTTGTGAAACACCTGAAGTATTGTTCCAGTGTTTGATTAACCCTCTCGGTTTGTCCATCGGTCTCGGGGTGATATGCACTGCTGACCCCCCTCTCCACCCCTAGCAGTGACATCAACTCCCCCCAGAATTGGGAAACGAACTGAGACCCCCTGTCCAAGACCACCTTAGTAGGTAAAGTGTGGAGTCTCACAACGTGTTGCAGAAACGCCTCAGCCAGTTTCTTAGCTGAAGGAATGGAAGTGAAGGGAACAAAGTGAGCTTGCTTAGAAAACATATCGACCACAACCCAAATAACAGTCTTTCCCCCACTCGGTGGTAAGTCAGTAATAAAGTCCATGGAAATCACCTCCCAAGGTTGAGTGGGGGTCGGTAGGGGTTGTAATAGACCCGGGGGTTTTCCCGGGCGGGGCTTGCTCATGATGCAGATCTGGCATGCATTGGTAAATAACGACAAATCCCTTCGTAGTCCCGGCCACCAGAATTGTCTCTGTAGGAGTTGGAGGGACTTCACAAATCCAGTGTGACCCGCAAGCTTAGAGCCGTGGGCCCATCCCATCACCTCCCCCCTTAGCGATAACGGCACAAAAAGTTTGCCATTCTTCCACCAGCAGTTCTGTGCATCTTCCACCATCCCCTCCTCCCCTGCGAGCGTATCACGGTCGGCCTGGGACAAGGCAGACGCAAATTTCGACTCCCACTGGGAGGAGAGCAGTGAAGAAGGGGGGTGGGTCAGAGCTTGTTTGCACGTAAGCACTACCCCGCCCAATTGGGAGGGCGTGAAGACTGAGTCTCTGACCTCCTCCCGCTTGCTGTCGTGTTGTGGGAGGCGGGACAGTGCATCCGCAAGGGAGTTAGCTTTTCCTGGGAAATGGTGCAGGGTGAAATCGAACTTAGAAAAGAAATCAGCCCATCGCAGCTGTTTGGCGTTCAGTGCATGTGGTGAGCGAAGGAGTTCTAAGTTTTTATGATCAGTCCAAACTTCAAAAGGCACCCTCGCCCCCTCCAGCCAATGTCGCCATGTAGAGAGCGCCAAACGGATCGACCCTGCTTCTTTTTCCCAAATCGACCAGTTCCGTTCAGTGTCATTAAACTTTTTAGAGACATATGCAAGGGGGTGGAGTTTACCATCGTCCCCCTCCTGCAGGATGGCCCCCCCCCATAGCGACGTCCAAAGCATCGACCTGGACAATGAATTTCTTGAGCTCATTAGGGTGAGCTAACACCGGCTCAGATGTGAAAAGAGCCTTGAGGTGTTCAAACGCACTTTGACAGTCAGGTGTCCATACTAAGCGCGCACCCGGCCAAGTGCAGTCAGGGGGCTTCCCTTTCGTCTTGAGAAGGTCGGTGAGGGGGAGGGCCACCTGTGCAAAGTTTGATAAAAACGATCTGTAAAAATTGGCGAATCTGAGGAAAGCTTGGAGCTGTCTCCTCGTCTTGGGGGGTTCCCACCCCACCACATCCTTAACTTTGTCAGGGTCCATCTCAATCCCCTTCTGTGAGATGCGGTAGCCTAAAAAGGCAATTTCCGATTTATGGAACTCGCACTTGGACAGTTTTGCAAAGAGCTTGTGCTTGTGCAACGTTTGGAGGACCTCCCGGAACAATTTCACATGGGAGCGTAGGTCGGGGGAGTACAAAAGTATGTCATCAAGGTAAACAAGGACCCCCTTGAACAAATACTTGTGCAGTACCTCATTAATTAAGTTCATGAATACCCCAGGCGCCCCCTGTAATCCGAATGGCATGACAAGGTATTCAAACTGCCCCAGGGGAGTATTGAACGCAGTTTTGTACTCATCCCCTTCTCTGATGCGTACCTGAAAGTAAGCATCCCTAAGATCCAACTTAGAAAAGATTTTCCCCCCAGCCACTGCTGCCAGGAGGTCTTTGATCAGGGGCAAAGGGTATGCATTGGTAGCCGACACAGCGTTTAGCCCGCGGTAGTCTGTACACAGCCGCAGCCCCCCGTCTTTCTTCTTCTGGAACAGGACGGGGGCGGTGAATGGGGAAGAGGCGGGTCGGATGAACCCCCTCTCCAAATTTTTATCAATAAACTTTCTCAGTTCCACTTTCTCAGCCGGGCTCATGGAGTACAATTTTCCCTTTGGCAGTTTCTGATTCGGGAGTAACTCAATAGCACAGTCTGAGTTTCTATGGGGGGGTAGCTCGTCTGCCTCTTCTTCCCCAAAGACGGCAGCTAAATCCCGGTATTCGTGTGGGATCGCCTCCCATTCCGCCTCCGCTACCCCCATCAGTATAGGTTCAACTCCCAACCGGAGGGGCCCCCAGCCCTCGCGCCAAATGTGATCCTTACATTTGGGTGAAATAAAGTTCACAATCCCCGCTTCCCACATTATGTGTGGGTCGTGGTCAAAGAACCACGAACTCCCCAAGACCAAGGGGAAACGTGCGGCAGGGGTTATAACGAATGGTCTCGCCTCCCAGTGTTTCCCAATCCCCATGCGTAAGGGAGCCGTATTGTATTTGCACAGCTCTCTCATGGTCGAGCCATCCATCTGGGTGAACACCAGGGGTTCAGAGAGCTTTACTACTTTTGCCCCCAGCCCTGTCACGAGAGAGGGGCTAATAATGTCTTTCCCACACCCCGAGTCAATGAGAGCGCGCACTCTCACATGGGTCTGTAGACCCGGGTCCATAAGAGTCACAGTTAGGAAAAAGAGAGAGGAGGATCTGCTCACCGGGTTCAGCGCTTGCGAGTCCGGGACCTGCTGTTCAGTGCTATTCACAGCAGGTCCTTCTCGTTTCCCATCTTCGGGGGTTCTTCCTCCGACGAGTCTGATGTCTCGCTAAGCGGAGTAATTTGCAGAGCCCTCGCTCCTCTCGGTTTCGCCACCGGTTTGGATGTAGATGTGTCGAACTTCTTCTTTCCACCTTTGCCCCCCCCCGGCGGGGTAGACACTTCAGGGCAATTCGCTGTGAAGTGGCCCGATTCCCCACACTTTAGGCACAGCCCTTGCTTCATCCTCAGCTCCCGCATGCCGTCCTTCTGCCGGGGAGTCGTTGGTTGGTTCTTCCCTCTGGGTGCCGGGGTGGGTGCCGAAGGGGGTCCCTTCCCCAGCGCTGCCGCGTCATCCAGTCTGATGGTTTTCAGGCGGGTTTCTGTGGCTACAGCCTCCTGCATCCAGCCTGTCAGGGTCTCCGGGTCGCGCCCGCGCATCACTGTCCGGCGGATCTCTGGGTTGAGCCCCAGGCGATACTGCTCTGCTAGAACTCCATCCGGCCAACCCCGGACTTTCGCGGCTTGCCTCTGGAATTCCGCAGTATACTCCCTCATGGATTTGGACCCTTGTCTAAACGCTCGCAGGAAGGCTCGGGCCGTCTTGTTTGCGTTGATGTCCTCAAATTGCTCTTTCATGGCCCACATGAAGGCGTCGATTTCACGTAGCTCCCGCCCATCCTCTTGGTGCAGAGCCACGTACCAATCCGCCGCCGCCTCCTTCAGGTGCGATGCGATCGCGTCTACTATACAGTCCTTGCTCTGGAACAGATGTCCCCAGTTCTCGATGAACTTTTCGGTCCTGACCAGGAAAAACGAGAACTTCTCCGGGATCCCATCAAAGTCCGCGTTGAGGAGTTCAGCGGGTTTCAGTGGAAGGAACCCCCAGGGTCTCTGCGGTCACGGCGCCGGTGGCCCCTGTGGTGGGGGCCCCACTGGCTGGTCCGGAGGTGCCCTGGGTTGCCCCGGGACACCCCCAGGCGGCCCCGCTGGGATGACCCTTTGGTCGGGGGGTTGCTGATCAGGCGGCACCGCTTGCTGCTGCCAGTCCATCTCTTCTCGGATACCATCCGCGATCATCTTGGGTATACGAGAGAGGGACTCGTCCAGTAAGCGAAAGAGACAGTCCTGACTCGGGTCTCTGCTCCATCTTCGGCTTACGAGGGCCCCCTCTAATTCCCTCGGCTCCGGGCGGGTCTCTTCGCCCCCCCCGCCGTGCTCAGCCGGTAGATCGACCTCTCGAAATGGCTTTCGCGGACTGACGCTCGAGGGGTGTAAAACCACGTTTCCTGCATCTCGGCCAGCGGCTTCACCCAGTCTCGTCGCTGCTTTGGCTGGGTAGTCACCCCTCCGTACGCCGCTCCGTAGGGGTCCCCGTAGGGTCCCCCCAGATCATACTCCGTGCCCCACGACGCCAGGACATAGGTGACCGGGTTTTCCAGTGGGATGACGGCCGTGGTGATCGGCACCGTCGTAACCAGAGGTTTCCCATCCTCGGGGGGATCTTTGATCGGGAGAGTGTCATCTTCGCCGTTGCTCATTTCTGCGTGAATCGGGGTTCTGACCAGTCCCGACTTAAAGTGATTCTTAACAAACTGTCAGATACCTCAGCTAGTCAGTCAGACACCAGGCCTCATTGTATGAAACAAGGATAGTATTTATTAGACTGCAAGACTAGAGCACTAGAACAGAAGCATTGTTAAGAATGACTTGAATACAAAAACGCATAGGGTTATACTCCAAAGGGGGGGACCCCCTATCTCTACCAATGGTTACTAAGCCCGCGCGCAGGAAAAACAGAAAGGTGCTAAATTACTACATTCCCACCCAGCAAAGAGTTCCCATGCATAGCTGTTGTCTTTAGGAAATCGAAAGTAGACATTCAGCCTGGCTCCAAGACCATTTAGGCCTGGACGAGATGGAGATAGCCCGGTCTCCCAGGCAACCTCGTCACCTCCCCACATACCAAAGGAAAAACCAGATACATTTATTGACCTCTCTTCTCCTCCCTTCACCCCCTATGGCAGGGATACCTGACACACACACAGGGTTAGAAATGGTCGGCCGTGACTGGTGATGGGAAGTAACAGTTAGATCAGGAGGCGTCGCAAGTCCCAAGCTGGCTGAGGGAATTAGCAGAGTTGCCGTGGTGCAAAGGTGTTGGGAGAGGGGCTGCGGCTCACTGGTAGAGCAGCCACTTGGTACGTAGAAGGTCCTGGGCTCGATCCCCAGCATCTCCAGTTAAGCAGATCAGGTAGAGGCTGATGCGGTGGCCCGGAGAGTCCGATTTGCCCCAAGGAGACAAAGGTCCCAAACCCCAGTCTCGGAGCCAGAGCCTGACACCATGTAGCATGAACTTATCGGGAGACATCTCCACATACACCCAGACAACACAATCACTGGGCCTAACGACATCAACTACACCATCTCGGACTTATTCACTTGCTCACCTTCTAACGTTGTAGATGCCACTAATACTGTAAGGGAACTGGAAGCCCCTTGACCGTCTTCAGGTCCAACACTGGACCAATTCAGCCGACTCTCTCAGAAGGATGTCGAGAGGGTCCTGGCAGCTGTGAAGCCAACCACTTGCCTCCTTGATCCGTACCCTTCCTGGCTGATCAAAGCCTACAGGGAGAGCACACAAATTACCAACTTGTCCTTCTTGTCTGGGACCTTCCCAGCGGGGTTAAAGGAGGCAGTGGTTCGTCCACTCTTAAAGAAATTAACACTGTACCCAGTGGTCCTGGCCAACTACTGCACAGTTTCAAATTTACTGTTTTTTGGTAAGGTATTTAAGAGAGCAGTGGCTGGACAACTCCAGGCTTTCGTGGAGGACACGTCCATCCTTGACCCATTCCAGTCCAGTTTCTGCCCTGGGCATGGGATAGAGACAGTGCTAGTCACCCTCATGGATGACCTCCGGAGACACCTGGATCGAGGTGGATCAGCGCTTCTGTTACTTTTAGATGGCTTTTTTTTGTAGAAAAAGCCCAGCAGGAGCTTATTAGCATAATAGGCCACACCCATCAGCAGTTCGGGAGCCAGCCAGAACTCCGTTCCTGTGCGTTCCGGCCCAAAAATAGCCCTGCTTTTAGATCTGACAGCAGTGTTTGACACATGAATGCCTTACAGCTCAGTGGATGCTGCTGCAACCACAGACATTTGGGGGCTTTTGGAAAACTACTCCAGGACTTTCTTCTCCATCCCGCCCCCCTGTGGTTTCACATCCATCTCATCTCCTATTTCTACAAATCTGTCCCCGCTTCTTATGTCTTGCCACCAGATTTCCTGCATAAGGGACAAGAGAATAAATCCCCGGAAGAAGCAATGCGTCAAGCAGCAGGCAAAATCAATGAGCGATTTGTCCTTGGATCTGTGGAGGCCCAGGGGCCCCTCTGAGTCAGAGTGTGTTTCCTTAAAATGTGGGCACGGCCAATGTGATCTCTGATGACGATGATTCCACAAAGACAACATTCTTCAAGTGAGACGCTGTTAAATTTAGCTTGTCAGTAAATTCCCTCATGTATGCACTGGTGACTCAGTAGGAATGTTTGTGAAAATCACCTTTACGGTGTATTTCCACACATAACATCCTTTTGCCTTTGTAATCCCCATTTTGCTTTCTTCCCTGGTGCCATGACTGGCAGGGCTTCTTGTGCCTCGGAGACTCTCAAAACTGAGGGGCGGGGTGAGCGAGGAGGGATCTCTTGGGCCACAGTGCTGCAGAAATGGCTGTCCTTTGAATCACGGGAGCTCCGTAAATTCCCATTGCCATGGCAGTAGTCACCATGTTACTTTCCCATTGGCCACTGAGTTCACATTCCTTTTGGGGGGCTCTAAGTTAATTAGCTCTCCACCACCAGCACGGTAGTAAGCAAATGTGCTGGTGGTGGAAATCAAGTGGTGATGAGTGAGCCTGTTCTTTCAGAGTGTGTGGTGGCATGTTCCATGTTCAGTGGACAGCAAAGAGTGAATAGTTATGATTTCCACTTTCTTCTGTGGGGCAGTTTGAACTAGAATATACATTCAGACAGGGCTATTTTGGGGCAGGAACGCACAGGAACAGAGTTCCGGCTGCCTCCTGAGTTGGCCACGCCCAGCAGGAACTCATTAGCATAATAGGCCACACCCAACAGCAGAAACTCATTAGGATTGGCTACATTAGGGGTGTGTGGCCTAACATGCAAAGGAGTTCCTGCTCCAAAAAAAGCCCTGCGTTTTGACAACAAAGAAGGTAAACAGAATAAGAAGCAAAAGGTGGGTGTGGCTGGATGACCACACGTCTGGTAACATGGGGGTGTGGCCTAATATGCCAATGAGCTGTGCTGTCAGGGGTGTGGCCTATTAGCATAATAGGTTCCTGCTGGGCGTTTTCTACAAAATAGGTTTGATTTTGGTTAATATCTGAATGCAGGGCTAAGTTATGCTTTTTTGTTAATGTTGTTATAGCTATTCTGAATTTAAGAATTAATGAAAGTTGGGGATATTCCCAAAACTTTGGATCTGGCCATTATTCTGGTCACCTGGCTTAAAAGGTCAGAAGGACTGCAGGAGACAGTGGTTGCCTCTCACAGTTTTTCTACCAATCACTTTTCTGGCTTTGAGGAGGGCTTCCATTTAATTCTGTTCTCCAGGGCAGTGCCTGCTCTGAATGAATACAGTCCTTTTCTGTACCTCAGTGTTGCCGCCATTTCCCAGTGAGTTGAACCCTCAGCTGATGCTCTGACTTTGTGGCACCCCTTTTGCAAAAGGGGATTTGTTTGGGGGATTTTTTCTTGAATTCAGATCCGGCCCACCCCATGTGTTCTGCACTTCCTTTGAAAAGGGGCTGTGCAGCCGCATCATCATATATTTCGTCAATTACAGAACCTCCCTTTTTTGCGCATGTGCAGTAACGTTATAATGTCATGACAAAAAAAAGGCTGGATGTAGCATAGGGAACAGCATGGTTGCCGACATCTTAAAGGCCCCCTGCTCCTCCGTAGTTGCCAACTAAGAAAATGGCCAGTGAAGATTCCCACAAAATCCTAATGGAAATAGTATTCCATTTGCGATTGTCGAACTGGTTACGCCAATTCATAATAGTGTTATTCAGAGAATTATGAAGCATGCTAAATGGAAACACTGCACATGTTGAGTTCCCATGTTTATCAAATCAATTATATAATTCCATTATTTTTAGATGTTTTAAAAAAAACGAAGGAAAGGATCTTCATGGACAGGTAATTGCACGGAGAAGGCTACATGAAACCTCGCTGCTCGTTTTGTCCCAACATTATAACGTTCTGTATTACAATGAAAAAAATTCACATTGTAACGCAATCAACATTATGCTTTTAAAAATTAGCGGATAACTCAGGTCAACCTGAGGAGGGGGCATGAGGGGGGGTGAACACATGACACTGACGACACAAAAGGGCAGCAGGAAACAAAACTCGAAATCAGGAATTCCTCACTGGAAAACCGAGTTCAGATCTAAAGGCAAAAAAAAGTCATGGGGAAAGTGGATTTGGAAACTGCACAGTTAACAGGGCACGAAATTTGGATCTACTCCTGGGAAGGCAAAAAGTCGTGCAGAAAGTTTTACAGACTTTGATTATTCAAGTACACCAATGCAGAAGTTTACACTTATGTGGAAACGGTCTCAGTAGTGGAAACGATGTGCTAGAGTAAAAGGGTCCCCAGTACAGATGATGTTCAATGCCATAAATATTCTGTTTCAGTATGGAAATCCCAGTTTCTGTTATGATTCTCCTCACTTGAAATGAAACTGCATTCATCTTTTCCCCTCGTTCAAACTAATGGAACACAGCGGAATTACTAATATTAAAATATTGAGAGCCAGTTTGGTGTAGTGGTTAAGTGCATGGACTCTAATCTGGAAGAACCAGGTTTGATTCCCCACTCCTCCACTTGCACCTGCTGATCTGACTTTGGGTCAGTCACAAGCTCTGGCACAGCTGTTCTTGAAAAAAGAGCAGTTTCTGTCAGAGCTCTCTCAGCCCCACCTACCTCACAGGGTGTCTGTTGTGGGGAGGGGAAGGGAAAGGAGTTTATAAGCCGCTCTGAGACTCCAAGTGAAGGGCGGGGTATAAATCCAATCTCTTCTTTTCTTCTTCTTCTTCTTCTAAAACTGAGGGTGGATTTTGCATCCGTACCACATGACTGTTTTAAAAGATTCCAAGAAATATGAAACACCAGCAACAGGAACAGAGAAAGGAAAGCCCAGTGAGTTTCATGAGGGGGTTGGGATTTGATCTTGGGTCCCCCAGTCCCAGCCTGTGACACCCTTAACAATTTCACAGCACATCCAGTTTCCCAAACTTTATGCAAGATAAACAAAGAGCTGTTCTTTAAGAGAGGACAGAATGCTTGCACTTCCCTCCTTATTCTTGCCTGCCTTGAAAGATGAAGGCCAGATTACTCCAGGGAGGAGAGAACCTCCTTGCCCCACTCCACAACTAGATGGGTCAGCAGAAGACTTAGTGAGGGGACTGCGCCCTATCCTTCCTCCCCCCACAGGCATCTTTATCGCTTTCACAAAGGAGGGCTGGGAGGAGAAAGGCAGAACTGCCAGTCTGTTGGAGAAGCTTTGCCTTGAAGAAGCTGCATCTCTCCAGCATCTCTGGCAGCTCAGAAAGTAGACGGCAGGACAGCACGCATTGTAGACACATGACCTGTACAACTGATGTACACTGCCTGCCTACATGCTGCGTGTTGCATATGCTAAAGCCATACGACGTGCATAAATCAGTCCTCGGAAACCAGTAAGAAAAAAAGCGGAGATCCAAGAGCCATTGAAAAAATAGTGCAGAAAGAAATGAAATAGGAAACATTCATTCATCACGATGAAAAGGTCTCCATCTTCATTTCACTTCTCCCTCAAATGAATCGAGCGTGTGATTCTTTTTGACACCATTTGCCGTTTCTTCACGCCAAAACCTCTCCTGTAAAGCACACATTTTTAACGTTATTTGTTTGGCAGTAAATTAGTATTGTACATTATACAATATTTATTTTGGTACTGGCATCTTACTTTTCTCCCCAATGAGGACCCAAAACAGTTTGCATTCCCCTCTCCTCCATTTTACAGTTGCCCTGAGAGAGCCGGACTTGGCCGAAGGTCACCTTCCATAGCAGAGCGGAGATTCAAACCTGTGTGTCTCCTGGATCCTCATCTGACACTCTAACCACTATAGCACACTGGCTTTATACAGTTTATGAAGTACCTTCCACATACAAGTATCCTATGAACAGTGTGTGAAAAAGTACAGCATGCATACACAATACAAACAAGTCTACAAAACTCTCAGCTGAAAAGCAGAGAACTGATGCCACTGGGAAGGTATATATAATACATCACCCCTTTTTCAAATCACAATTAAAGAGTGTTTGGTCACAAAAAACATTTATGTGCATCTGGGGACTCTATTGCAACCTTGTAAGTTCTGAGTGTGTTCCAATATGACCAATGCCACCAGGGCAATTTTTGGGCAGGAACGCACAGGAGTGGAGTTCCGGCTGGCTCCTGAGTTAGCTATGCCCAGCAGGAACTCATTAGCATAACAGGCCACACCCAATTGCAGAAACTCATTAGGATTGGCTACATGAGGGGTGTGTGGCCTAACATGCAAAGGAGTTCCTGCTACAAAAAGAGCCCTGGGTTTTGACAGCAAACAAGGTAAACAGAATAAGAAGCAAAAAGTGGGTGTGGCTGGATGACCACACTTCTGGTAACACGGGGGTGTGGCCTAATATGCTAATGAGCTGTACTTTCAGGGTGTGGCCTATTACACTAATGAGTTCCTGCAAGACTTTTTCTACAAAAAAAAGCCCTGAATGCCGCTATCTAATGAACACAAGCC
This sequence comes from Gekko gecko, assembly GCA_029375565.1. NCBI lineage: Eukaryota > Metazoa > Chordata > Lepidosauria > Squamata > Gekkonidae > Gekko > Gekko gecko. The sequence continues at coordinate 236,824,875 of JAPDNY010000004.1, forward strand.
GCACTGGAGGCTGAAAAACAGCCTGCACCTTCTTGTATCATTGATTTGAAAATGATACCCCCAAACCTGTCCATCATGTCTCTGGGGGCACAGTTAATCCAAGTATATTATGAGCAGGGAGCCACCTGGCCGCCAAGCATGCTGAACGCCCATCACTGTGCAAATGCAAAACTGTCTGAAGTCCTTCTTTCGAATTGCGAGCAAACCACCAAGGAATTAAGAGAGGTGCCCAACACGACAGCAAAGAGTCCTTGCAAATGAGATGTACTTTGTTTCCAAACAGCTGTTTGGAGAACAATGAATCGCGCCCTGAACAAAATAGGAAGGTGCGCTCATCTCCAAACCAACCACTCGCTTCGTTATCATGCATGTGCCATTGCTTCTTTGCCATTCCTTTAACTATAAGTGTCTTTAATGTACTTCTCTAATTGCATGAGGACTTTCAGAACCCATTACAGGAGTTAATGCTAAATAGGCTCTCACCCACCCCAAGGAGAATTAGTGTCAGATGATAGCTCGCTAATGGGAAAGAAGCATCCATTAATGTACTAATTCATTCAGCATTAAGTGCCTATGGAAAGACCCATGCTGACTCCATAGGGTGAGGGGGGATTGGAAAGATAAGTTAAATGACGTCAATCCAAAAATGTCTATTTTTGCTGGTAATGCAAAATGCACACTAAACTAATACTGTCCTGTCCATCTTTGACTAGGTTCCAAACAAGAGTTGCTAGATTTAGGATGCAAGAGATCCAACCTCCCACCTCCTGCAAATCTAGAGAATGCCTGTGCTAACTACCAAGTTACAGCTATAGCCCAAAGTCTAAGACAGGTAACTGGATACATTTATCAGAATGGGGGACTTGAGTCAAGCAAAATTTGACGAGGAGGAGGAGGATCCACACAGAGCAAGGAGGGGAAGGGGACAGAACTGGCTTTCTGCTAAGAGAAGTACAAGGTAAAATGGACTATCTGTTATGTCTGTGGACCGCCACCAGGGGTCTGCAGCCTCAGTCCTGAGCTTGGTCCCAAGCACAATAGGGGCCAAGGATCCTAGGCCACCCGGAGCCCTCCAATAGGACCTTTGGCGGGAGATTCAAACCCCCCAATGGAGCTGTGGGTGTGTCTGGGTTGGGTGTATAGAGTTGGCCCTTGCTGGGGCATTTGTGTCTTTTGCGTGAAGCACAATAGACACGTGTTGTTTAGCATGTCGTAGTCCGAGTCTCCATGCTGCAAACCCAGTACTTTACACTGTCGCTGTCTAATCTGTCTTTATGTTTGAAATGCTGGCATCCTCTCGCAGGCTCTCCCCCCCCCCGTGTTTTCAGCCTTTTAAAGGGGCCTCTGTGTTCTGTTGGATGCTGGAGAAATATTTGATTAACAGTTGACTTTTTCCTTCTCAAGTGAAGTTAGCGACTGTTTTCCATTTCCTTCCCAGGTTCAACCAGGAACCAGTCAGCACCACCTAATCAGGGATGGTTTCCCATCATGCTCTTGTTGCTGCTTGTCAGAGGTTCTGTATTATCATTTACACTGTGTTCATTGTGCTTTGTTATGTGTGCTTGCTTGCTTGCCTTTCACTGTGGCGCTTGTGTAGTAGTTGCCAGCTGCAACATGGGAGCGTACTTTCCTACCACCTAGTCTTATCACGGTGGCTTTGGACTATAGGCTTTGGAGCGTTCCTCAGTCTGGGGAATTTTCCAGTCCTACGTGTCTGGGTGGTGGTGGGGGTGGTACTCCCGCCTATTAAGTAATCCTCCCGCCGGGAGTTTCCCGCGCGCACGCTAAAAGTTCATTTGCTAGTTTGGCTTTGCATCACACTATATCAATGCTTGTCCAGGTCATGTATCCATTCCTGACAATAGCAGTATTACTGTGGGTTACAGCATGGTATTCCAATAAAGCTTCTTTATGTTTGAAGAATGCCTGGATCTACTTGCTATTGAACCTGACAGAAATTGCCAGGAATTCTCATAACTTCTACCGGTTCCCGCCTCTCCCGATCACGATAAGCGGCCCTGGGGGAGTACCTGTGACGGTTCCGGTTACCACGGTCCCAGTCACCGTGATTCCTGTGACAACCGTTCCTGTTACCACAGTGCCAGTGACCACAGTCCCAGTCACCTCTACTCCAGTCACAACGATACCGGCAACAACAGTGGGACCCCTGACCCCACCGAGCACGACATCGGGGGTTCCAGCGACCACGACCATCACTCCAATCTACAGCCGGCTGGGACTACCCCGAGGGATGGGGGTGCCATTCCCCGCTCCCACTACCAGATTGCACCTGTTCCATGGGACAAATGGGTCACCCAACGGAAGCTGCAGGACTGGACGAGAAACTTATTGGATGGAGCCCAGACCACTTGGGTGATGCCTGGGGGCCAAAGCCGGGATAGCTTGTTGGATACCCGGGCGAGTTTTGGAGCGGCACCGGGGCGGACTCCCCGGGGGCCAGTGTGGTCCAGTCCTAGCAAGGATGCGGATACCCAGATGGACACTTTGGAACAGGATTGCCATCGACTTATGCGAGACATGGGAAAGTTGATGCAGAACCTGCCGACTATGATGGACCAAGCTATAAGAGCCCACATGGCAGCGCAGCCGGTGCCGGTGCCAGCACCAGTTCCCGCGCCGGGACCCCAGCTGCCACCAGGACAGCCTCCACCGGGCCAGCCACCTCCTGGTCAACCAGTTCCAGGACAGCCCCCACCCAGCGGGCCACCAGCACTCCCAGCCCCGGTTCCAGGGCAGCCCCCGGCCCCCCAGCCCTCCACCAGCACCGGGGCCGGGGCCCGTCCCGGGGCCAGTGGCACCGCAGCTGATGCCCTGCCTGAAGGATCTCCTGGACATTACTTTTTATGGAGGTCCAGAGAGTTTATCCTTCTTCATCCTGCGGGTGGGGAAGTTTGTGCAGCGATGGGGCCATCTGTTCCAAGATGAAGAACAACAAGTGGATTTTATTGCATCCCGGCTGAGGGGGAGCGCTACCAACTGGTATGTAGCCCTGCATGATGTAGAAGCTGTGGAATTAGGGAGTGTGGATGTGTTCATGTGGGCCCTGAGGAACTGCTTTGAAGACCCAGCAGCTGCCCAGAAGGCGGAGGCGTTCCTCCGTACTTTTAAGCAGGGCCGTCTTACGGTTCGTGAATACTCCACGGAGTTCCAGAAGCATGCAGCTAAGATTCGAGACTGGACTGACCCAGGGTTGGCCCAACAATATCGAATGGGGATTGCAGTGGATGTCTGTAATAACGTCCTGAGCTCCAAGGAGACACGCACCTTGCAGGGCTGGATGGAAGAAGCAGAGCGGGCTGAGAGTCGACTACGCACCATGAAGTTAGATGTTTCGCTGGGGGGGACCAGTCGCCCAACCACCTCTCCCCACCCAAAGGGGAAACAAAATCCACCAACAGCAACCCTGCGCGACCAACGCATGAGACAAGGGCTCTGTCTAAAATGCGGAGAAAAGGGCCACTACTGAGTCTAGTTCACAGAGGCATCAGCAATCCATGCACGTGTTATTTCCTTTCTTCTGCGTTAGCATGGGGGGAAGCGGGTCAGCATGTCTTCAGCACCTATACATACCGGTGATGTAGGAAGAGGGTCACCAACTCTTTGACCAATCAAGCTGGAAAGAAGCTTCATAATTGCTTTGAATTGGGGGTGGGACATTAGGGAACACAGCAGCCACATATTGCCTCCATATATTGTGGTTTTCTTTCTGGAATCTTTTTTTTGTGGAGACCTTGTCCTTCATTGGTCCCAAATAAGTAGGCAACACGTTCTGATATGCATCTCCCCTAGAAGGTGATTTTCTGCTTCATAACATGGTTTCTCTGTGTCATAATCATTGAGAGGTTCTGCCAGCAGACTGACAGTGGGGTGGTGGCCAGTACAAAGCCAGGTACCCACACTGCTCCTGCAGATTATTGTCATCCTACTGGTGGACCAGAGTTTCTGATCTAAGATGGATGATGCTAGGGGCTTCGCCACCCTTTTACCTTTGGGGCCACTTGTATGTCAGAATGTCGGAGTGCAAGGGGCCCAAGGAGAATGGATGTAGAGGATAAAGAGAGAGAGACAGAGAGAGACAGAAATAAAATGCAAGTGGATCCCATGTTAAAGACTGGAATGAAAGATGAGCCCTCTGTCTGAAATGACTCCAACAGACAACAGTGGATCATCCTGACCTTGTGCAGAAAAGCTTTATTTTTTCCTCCTAATGTGCTCCTTTCAGGTGTCCCACTTTTTCTTGCTCAGGGCAAGCCGCGGAGCTTCAATTTAGCAATAAAGCCATTTAAGAATTTTTGCCCTGAGCTTAGAGGCCCAAATATAAAACCACACCAGCTCTGCTTCTCCCAAATAGCACTGAAGGTTGATGGATCTGACATTCCAGCAAGGTGGGTTTGGGTCCTTTAAAGACCGTTTCATAAGATGCAAAAGGGTGGCAAATAGCTCCAGCGATAGGGGGAGGGCAGGGCAGCAAAAGACACTGAAAATCTGCCCCAGGGTTGACTCCTCCTTTGCCAGATGGGCAGAGATGAGGGGGCAGAACTGCTTGACGATTTCATGGGAGACCCCTTTCTCCTCTTTCGTCTCCATTTACATTTGAAAGTAAGTTATAAAAAGCTACACTGGTCGCCCCCCACCCCACCACTGATCTTCTGGTGCCTTTTTGGAATAACAAGGCCTCTCTCTCTCTCTCTCTCTCTCTCTCTCTCTCTCTCTCTCTCTCTCTCCTGAGTGTCACATCTTAGATGAGAGAGTTATCCTGCTTTAAATATATTTAATTTTTATAAAGTGTCAGGAAAACAAGTCCTACTCTCTCTCTCTCTCCTGAGTGTCACCTTAGATGAGAGAGTTATCCTGCTTTAAATATATTTAATTTTTATAAAGTGTCAGGAAAACAAGTCCTACTCTCTCTCTCTCTCTCTCTCTCTCTCTCTCTCTCTCTCTCTCTCTCTCTCTCTCTCTGAATGTCACATCTAAGATGAGAGAGTTATCCTGCTTTAAATATATTTAATTTTTATAAAGTGTCAGGAAAACAAGTCCTACAAGGAAAGGCTGAAGGGCTGTTTAGCCTAGAGAAGAGAAGACCAAAGGGAAACAGGGTTCAACTCTTCAGATACCTGAAGGGCTGCCCCATGGGAGAAGACAATGACTTGTCCTCTGCTACTCCAGAGGGTGGGACTAGATCTAATGGATTCTACTTGAACATTCACCAAAGCTTCCCAATGGTGAGAGCAACTGAACCAATTACCTGGATGGGTGTAGAAGCTCTCCCTTGCTGGTAGTTTGGATGTCCTGCCTTGGAGCAAGGGATTAGGTTAGACGGCCTCCGAAGGCCTTTCCGACTCCACGATCATATCCCATCCCTTCTGTTCATTAAACGGGCAGGTTGCACCAAGCAGCAGTTATACAACTGCAATTAAAACAAGGCTGTCAGCCACCAAGCTCTTTACCTCTTAACGGTCTCATAAAAACCAACTTTAGAAGATCAGTTTAAAAGCATCAGTTAACACTGGATAGCATAAATAACCAAAAACCACCAGTTTAAAAACTTATAACCCTGACATTATTAAACAGCTTGAAATCAGCAGTTAAATGTCATCCGTTTTGAAACATTAGGTAAAAGCAGTGTTAATGAAAATCAACATCATTTAGCAGCATAAAAATCAAATTCTTTCATAGCATCAGAACCAACAAATATCCTGGCCAGCAGAACCCGCTTTAAGCGTGGGCTGGAACGACTGGATGAATGGGCCACGAGGAACTTCCCTCAAGAGGAAAGCAGCAGCATCGCTGCAAAGGTGGCTCCCACCCTCGTGGCCACCCAACATGTGCAGGCAAACAAGACGAGGCAGCGGAGATCCAGCAGGGGAGAAGGGACTGCATCCCATTTTAAAAGGCCTTCCCTAGGCAGAAAACTCTCTGCAGATAGAAAGCTAGCACAAAATAACAGAAGGTGGCTGTTATGTCTTAACTGTGAACGCTGCCTATTCTTTACTATGTAAACCTTGATTCTTAGTACAGGATCGTAAGATGCAACATTCCTATTGGCCATTCCTATGGAATTGTATGAAGCAACCAATCACTGTGTAAATATGTATTCTGGAGGGAACAGACCTCATTGGTCTTTATCCTGAGTTTCCTATTGGTTCAGGGTCCTCAGCTAGTCAGTCAAAACACCAGGCCTTATTCATTGAAACAAGGATAGTATTTATTAGACTGCAATACTAGGTCACTAGAACAGAAGCATTGTTAAGAATAACTTGAATACATGAAGCACTTGGGGTTATACTCTAAGGGGGGAAAGGAGCCCCCTCACTTCTACCAATGGTTAACAAGCCCGCGCGCGGGAAGACTAAGAGGTGCTAAATTACTACGTTCCCACCACACAAAAGTTCTCAAGCCTAGCTGTTGTCTTTAGGAAAGCGAAAGTAGACATCCAGCCTGGCTCCAAGGCCATTCAAGCCTGGGCGAGATGAGAGATAGCCCGGTCTCCCAGGCAACCTCGTCACCTCCCTGCATACCAACGGAAAAACCAGATACATTTATTGACCCCTCATCTCCTCTCTTCACCCCTATGGCAGGGATACCTGACACTTAACTTGTTATGGGTGTGGCTTTGACAGCCCGGGATGGCTTAAAAAGGGAGCTGCGCTCCATGGTTTCGCGGTGTGTTCCTGAGTTGAAGTTTGCTGTTATAATAAAGCTGAATCACTTCTGCTGAAATCAACCATGTTAAGTTGCATACAGCGACAGAACAGTGGCAGAACCCATTGTGTGACTTTCCTAGTTGCATCTGCTACCCACAGCTGGAAGGAAGTGCATTCTGTCGCCACCTCACTCCCGCATGTCTGAACCATCTGAGGCCTCCACCCACCTCCGCTCCCGGGCACCCAAGCCATTACAGGAGCTAGCAATGGCTCACTTGTTGTTGGCTAAGTGGGGGAGCCCTATTGAGAAGACTTGCCACAGACATTTCCAGTTCCTCACAGGCATTCAACAGGATGGGGCCTAGTTGCCTCACAAACAGAGCCATGGTTAATTGACATTTCGGGGTGAGGCGGGGACTTTGAGCATAACCGGCATAAGTACTGAACGGATAGTTATCACCTGTGAACAAGACTGCCTTCTGTGACGGGTGCTTGTAACGCCCGCTGTTGTTTTGTTGTTATTGGGAGTGATAAAAATAGGTACGCTTATTACTGATACCGAAATGTTCTCCAGAACCAGCTGTTCCTGATGCCGCTGGAGTCAAGGAAGCATCCGAGTGTGGTGATGAGTAAAAAAAAAAAAGAGATGATGCTTGTGATTGAGCTAGTGACATGAGCACAGATGTCTCCGATGTTTACAGTGAGGGTAATTATACCACACGGCATGCTTTGCCAAACGACACTTCCTCAATTGAGGAAGAGTTGCTCGTCGGTAGAGAAAAAATATTTAAAGGCAATCTGTCACAGTTAATGAATGTGGCACACATACAGGTATAGAGTGTTTTGCTAGACCCAGAACGAAGAGGAATTTATAGAGAAATGAAAAGCAGCTGAGTAAAAGAATTAAAACTATGTTAGAGTGGGGGGGACTCTTGGTGCACCTACCTTCTCTTGGCCAACGAAAAACACTTTGGAGCAGTGATCACCAGCATGGTGCCCAACAATCTCTTTCCTGGCATCCACTTCCTTCTTCCTCAAAGCAAAGAGCCAATCCTGGCTTTCTTCGATCTGGAGTACCCATTTGGCAACAGTGACCTCCATTCTAGGCCTTTGTGACTGGCCCCAGCCCCTGTGACAGTGTCAGCCATTTTGTGGTTAACCGTGTCATTCTGTAGCAACTGTTTTGCGGTGGCACACATACTACCTGTTTTCAGAATTCCAGAGGTTCAACGAAATTTGGGACTCCTGCTCTAGAGATTCACAGTTAAAATGTATGTATGATCTTCTTGTTAAAAAGATTTCATGTAGTAGTAACACTAGGAAGACATTTCCTACCAAATTTGTAAACCATACTTGAATCATAGAGCTGGAAGGGGCTATAGAAGCCATCTAGTCCAGGGGTGGGCAAACTTGCTCAACGTAAGAGCCACATAGAATAAATTTCAGATGGTTGAGAGCCGCAAGACATGAACAAATATTACGTGCACATTTTTATTTAGAAAATATGCAGATTTGCTTTTTATTACCATTAAATGAGACTGCCAAAAATAAAAACAAAAGGGATAAAAGCAGATATTGATAATTATATTTATTTATCCAATGATATTTATTTGTCTAAGAGAGAGAGAGAGGGGGAAGTGGAAAGAAAGAATGAAAGAGGTGGAAAGAAAGAGAGAGAGAGAAACAAAGAAAGCAAATAGATAGGAGGGACGGGGGAGGGAGGGATCAAATGCATGCCTCCCCTTCACTTCCCCAGCTGCCCTGCTGGGAGCCACACAGTGTGTGTGAAAGAGCCGCATGTGGCTCCCGAGCCGCAGTTTGCCCACCCCTGATCTAGTCCAACCCCTTGTTCAGTGCAGGATCAGATTAAAGCATCCCCGATATGTATTCTTCTAGCCATTGTTTAGATATTCAGGTCTTTATACCACCATTGAGGGGGAACTCATCGCCTTCCTGGGCAGATGATTCTACTGCTGAACAACTCTGACTGTAAAAATATTTTTCCTAATATCCAGCCAGTACCTTTCCACCCATAATTTAAACCCATTACTGCAAGTCCTCTCCTCTGCTGCCAACAAGAACAGCTCCCTGTCCTCCTCTAAGTGACAGCCCTTCAAATACTTCATGGCCCCCCCCAACCTCCTCTTTTCCAGACTCAACATTCCCAAGTCCCTCAGCCTTTCCTCTTAGATCTTGGTCTCCAGGCCCCTGATCATCCTCGTCACTCTCCTCTGCCCCCGGTCCATTCTGTCCACGTCCTTTTTGAAGTGAGGCCTCCAGAACTGCATGCAGTTCTCCAGGCACAGTCTGACCAATGCAGTGTACAGTGTGACTGTCACATCTTGCGATTTGGATGCTATGCCTCTGCTGATACACCTCAAGACTGCATTAGCCTTTTTTTTTTGCCACTGCATCACACTGACTACTCAAATTTAACTTACAGGCCACCCGTAACCCAAAATCTTGTTCATAGACACTGCTGCCCAGAAGTGTGTCCCCCATCCAGTATGTATTCTTCTCATTTTTGTTACTCTGCGTTTATCCCAGTTGAATTGCATCTTATTCATATCCACCCACTTTTCCAGTGTGTTCAGGTCTCATTGAATTCTACTTCTTCCAGGGGTTTTGCTACTCCTCCCAGTAGATGCTAGTGGGGCATTAGATGCTACTCCTCCCACTAGGTGTGTGTGTGGTGGGTCTGACCGTGGGGGAGCTTAATTTGTACTGGGCCCTGAATTCTCACTGAGTAGCATTGAGGCAAGTCACTTCCTCTCTCGCAGCCTAAGGTTCTTAAAAAGGTAAAAGGTAAAGGTTCCCTTGCTCGAAAGCCAGTCGAATCCGACTCTAGGGCTGCAGTGCTCATCTCCGTTTCAAAGTCGAAGAGCCAGCGTTGTCCGAAGACGTTTCCGTGGTCATGTGGCCGGCATGACTAAACACCAAGGTGCACGGAACGCTGTTACCTTCCCACCGGAGTGGTACCTATTTATCTACTTGCAATTTCTTGCTTTCGAACTGCAAGGTTGGCAGGAGCTGGAACTAGAGACGGGAGTTCACTCCGTCATGCAGCCACTAGGGCCTTGAACTGCTGAACTACTGACCTTCCACAGCCTGCAGGTCAGCATCTTAAACACTTGAGCCACCGCAGCTCCTTGCGTCACCACTGTACCCCCACTGAAATAATGGTGATTGCAAAACGTGGACTTGATCGGTCTATCTTAAGCGTTTACAAAAAATAATAAAGCTCCAAGGTGTTTTACAATTTAAAAAGCGCCGGTCCTTTTCACCTGGTTTAAATCCTTAGAACTTTTCGCCAGCAAGTGTTCAAAATGACTTCTGTAATCATAAGGACTAGAAGCTTATTTTTGTTCCAAAAATGGAAAAAGTTCCCTTCAGAGAACTCTAGCAAGAACCTTCAGGTTGCAAAAAAAAATCTATTGGAGGCTCCCGTACTTGTCCTTAAAATGTTTCATTTTTTCCCCCTTCTGGTTTAGAATCTGCCAAGAGCTGCATCTGTTATGAGGACAGTGTTTTGAGCCGTCGCCGAAGACCTCATTACAGCATTACTAGGCAGAGGGCTGCAGTCCCCAAGGGAAGGTTTGAAGGTATGTCGAACGCTCTGAGAGGGGCACTCGGCTCTGCAGGCCTTGAGACGCTTGTCTGAAGATTATCCTAATTCCCAAGGGCCTGTCGAAAATCACTGATCAGACACCATAAAAATTCTGCAATAAAATACCTTATGTTGAACAGAACCAGAACATCAATGCAGCAGAACGAAGGACATTACCACCATCAGTCAAATCCACCACGGAAAACACTAACAGCTTGCCATGCCTGGGAATTATTATTTTTAATGATATATTCAAAGTCTATGTTCTGCTTACGTAGAAGCAGTTTAGGGCCCTGTTTTTCACAGAGGTGATAAATCTATACCTGGACTATACGACTTCAGATTGCCTATGAGGACTGATATAATCCTCCCCCAACTGCTGCAAATAGCAAGCATGTCAAGGGAACGGCCTCTGCCTTAGTCTGTTTCCGTGCACAGTTTTTCTTTGGAGGAGCGCTCCACTGGGTGAGCCCGTGCGTGGACTCTCCAGCCCAGTGCTGACACACCTTCATAGAATCAAAGAATCACAGAGCTGGAAGGGGCCCTATACGCCATCTAGTCCAACCCCCTGGACAATGCAGGATCAGCCCAGAGCATTCCTGACAAGTGTCTGTCCTGCTGCTGCTGAAAGACTGCCAGGGAGGGGGAGGTCACCACCTCCCTAGGCTGCTGATTCCACTCTTGCACAACTCTTCCTGTAAAAAAGTTTTTCCTAAGATCCAGCCAGCACCTTCCCGCTCTTAATCTAAACCCATTGTTGTGAGTCCTCTCCTCTGCTGCCAACAGGAACAGCTCCCTGCCCTTCTCTAAGTGACAGCCCTTCAAATACTTCAAGAGAGCGATCATGTTCCACCTCAACTTCCCCTTCTCCAGTCTAAACATTCCCAAGTCCCTCAGCCTTTCCTCACAGGGCTTGGTCTCCAGGCTCCCAATCATCCTTATCGTTCTTCTCTGCACCCACTCCATTCTGTCCACATCCTTTTGGAAGTGAGGCCTCCAGAACTGCACACAATACTCCAAGTGCGGCCTGATCAATGCAGTGTACAACAGGCTATCACATCTTGTGATTTGGATGTTATGCCTCTGTTGATACACCCCAAGACTGCATTAGCCTTTTTTGTCGCTGCAACACACTGACTGCTCATATTTAACTTTCAATCCACCGTTATCCCAAGATCTTGTCCGCACACACTGCTACTCAGAAGTGTATCCCCCATCCATTATGCGCGTTCCTCATTTTTGTTACCCAGATGTAGAACTTGACATTTATCCTTGTTAAATTGCATCTTGTTCACATCCACCCACTTTTCCAGCATGTTCAGATCTCGTTGAATTCTATCCCTGTCTTCTGGTGTGTTTGCTGCTGCTCCCAATTTTAGTGTCATCTGCAGATTTGATTAGTATCCCCTACACACTCTCATCCAAATCACTGATAAAAATATTGAAAAGTTCCAGGCCCAGAACCGAGCCCTGTGGCCCCCCACTGGACGCCTCCCTCCATTCAGATGAAATGCCACTGACAACTACTCTCTGAGTGCAGTTCTCCAACCAGTTCCCTACCCACCTAACTATCCTAGAGTCCAGTCCACCGTCCTTTAGTTTACCTATCAGAACCTCATGGGGAAACCTGTCAAAAGGTTTACTGAATTCCAGGTAAACAACATCAACAGCATTCCCTCAATCCAGTAAGCTCGTCACTCAATCAAAGAAGGAAATGAGGTTGGTCTGGCAGGACCTACTGGGGACATATCTGTGCTGACTTCCCTGGATCACCAAGTTATCCTTTAAAATCTGCTCCGGTATCTTCCCTGGGACAGAGGTCAGGCCGACTGGCCTGTAGTTTCCTGGGTCATCCCTCCTCCCTTTTTTGAAAATTGGGATAACACCTGCCCTCCTCCATAACTACCAGGTCGTGTTGTTTGGCTACCCTGTCAAGCTGTTCTAGGAGGGCAGCATCCACCTCCTCATCCTGGTCAGGAGGTCTGCAGCAGACTCCAACCACAAGACTCTTTGTCCTTCCTTCCCTTATCCTCACCCAGATACTTTCCACTGGGCTGCTGCCCTCCCCCTCCAGTATTTCCTGACAAACAAACCTTCTCCTCACATATGGAGTCACTCTTCTCCTCCTCTTCGACCCTTTTGGTTTTTCTTGAACAACTTGCATCCATCCACTGCTACATTCCAGTCATGTGAAACATCCCACCAAGTCTCTGTAATGCCCACTAAATCATATCCCTCTGTCTGTGTTAGAATCTCAAGCTCTTCCTTCCTGTTACCCAAGCTTTGAGCATTGGTACGTGGACACCTGAAGCCCTGCTCCTTTGGCTCCATCAGAGTGAGCCTCCCAGGTGAGCCTCATTTAAATCCCTGTGTTGGTTGTCTCCTTCCTCTTGTTGAGAACCAGGCCCAGGCTGGGTGCTTTTTTCTTCCATGGAACATATAATGATGCAGGAGTATTGTAGGTTTGGGCAGGCTATGTCACCTGTAATTGGGAGTCCACTAGAAGCTGCCAGTGCTCTAGAACAAAAAAGACGGGGCAGATAATGGGTTGGGTCCCATCAGCTTTTCTGCTGGTGAAAGTGAGAGGATCCCATTTGACCACCCAAAATGGGTCATGCTGGGGATTGTGCAGGCATGCCAGGTTGCACATCATGGCAGGCAACCTCTCCCCCTACCCCCCACAGCTCTCTCCCACTCTGCCCACTCTCCCAGCAGGAGAATATGGAGGGAATGACCATGGACAAGGTGACATCCTTTCTAGGTCCTCAACCAGAAGTAGGGTGGAGACTTCCATGGTATGACCCAGAAGTGACATCATCATGTAGGGGTGGCACTCTAGCATGGGCCCAAAACTCTTAAACCACAGTGAATGCTAGAGCGTCCCCGGATGCGATGATGTCACTTCCTAGTTGCACCGGATGTGACATCATTGTGTTGCTGGTGAGGCTGATCCCCCCCATTTCCCCCCAGGGCACTTCTCCTGCTGCCCAGCTGACTGGCAGCACAGAGGAGGGAAGTGTCCTGCTGAAGGAGGAGGCCTGGTCTCCCTGCCTTGAAGCGCCATCCCTACATTGCACGATGCCCCCTCCTCCCCGTGCCCCACCCCCAAAGGCTCCTGGGCAGCCCTGGAGTCACGGGAGCAGCCTGGGAAGGAGGAGGATTTGGTGAGATGGTGTAAAAAAGCGGAGCCTTGCCTCTGGTCCTTCCTGCCCACGGCTGAGGTAGCACTTCCTCCTCTAGTGTTTGGGCACCTTTGGGCCTCCGATCTCTTAGAAGAGAAGAAGAAGAAGAGACTGGATTCATACCCCATGGCCCTTCACTACCCAAAGGAGTCTCAGAGCGGCTTACGAACTCCTTTCCCTTCCCCTCCCCACAACAGACACCCTGTGAGGTAGGCGGGGCTGAGAGAGCTCTTGACAGAAACTGCTCTTTTTCAAGAACAGCTCTTATCAGAACTATGACTTGCCCAAGGTCATCCAGCTGGTGCAAGTGGAGGAGGAGTGGAGGAATCAAACCCGGTTCTCCCAGATTAGAGTCCGCGCACTTAACCACTACACCAAACTGGCTCTTACAAGGGTGGAAGCTCCCAGGACCTGAGGCATGAGCTGCGCAGGAGAGGCCCAGCCCGGCCAAGTGTGCATCAAGGACCAGGGGAAGGCCTGTGGGTTTAAGGGAGGGGGAAGCTCTGCTATCCGGATAGTTCGACAAAGGCAAAGGTCACTTTCTGTCCCACTTTATTTTTATTCCGCCACCGTCTCCATCAACCTCCCATTATCTTTTCCCAAGGCTTATTTTTTTTTTTACCTACAGATTAAAAAGTAGCTTATAATTCATTACAGTTCATTAAAATAAAAAATGCATCAAAATGACAGGCGAGAGAGACTTGTTCATTATTAGCATATAAATAGCATGTTTTATTTCAGTGCAACAAAATCACTTACATTTTCAATGATCACAGCACACGAAATTAATTTTTGATAGCCTTTTGTGGATTGGCTAAAAAAATTCACATTTCTTTTTGTGCATTAACGGCACACTGCATCCACTGCTGTTCATACCAAATTTTTAGATAATGAAGCAATTAAAAATACATGGATTGAAGATCTTATCTCGGGTTTTTTTTTTCCTCTGGCCCATTTCTCCTTCATTATTCATGAAAGGATTTGTTTAATTCAGAGTTAGTAATTGCGGATATATCTAGTACAAATTGTGCCTTATATTCTTTGCCCTTCTTCAGTTTATTTTAGCAAATAGATCCGGGGGGAGAAATAGAGAGAGGCAAAAATTAAGTATTGGTATAGCCAAACAAGACCTCCGGGCCACTCCTTGTGGGAGCAGAATAGCTGCAATTCCGCATTGATGAAATGAGTCATCGGCTGTTCACCACTCCGCATTTCCATTAAGTGGGTGGATTAAGCAGTTCTCATTTAGAATATGACTAGGATAACTGGGCCACTTTTCCTTGTTGACCCTCAAAACCAGATTGATGGAATTGGCAAAAACCTGATCACCAATTTTTTTAATTTTGTTTGTTTAACACATCGAAACCCATCATTCTCCCAGATAACTGGATCCTAAGGGGAAGTTGGAGCTGCAGTGGCTCAAGTGGTTAAGACGCTGAACTGCAGACTGTGGAAGGTCAGTAGTTCAGCAGTTCGAGACCCGAGAGTGCTGCATGACGGAGTGAGCTCCCGTCTCTAGTTCCAGCTCCTGCCAACCTAGCAGTTCGAAAGCGAGAAATTGCAACTAGATAAATAGGTACCACTTTGGTGGGAAGGTAACAGCGTTCCGTGCGCCTTGGTGTTTAGTCATGCCGGCCACATGACCACGGAAACGTCTTCAGACAGCGCTGGCTCTTCGGCTTGGAAACGGAGATGAGCACCGCAACCCTAGAGTCGGATTCGACTGGCTTTCGAGCAAGGGAACCTTTAACCTTTAAAAGGGGAAGTTGCAAAGGGGTGGCCATGTTAGTCTGAAGAGAAGAAGAAGAGAAGAGATTGGATTTATACCCCGCCCTTCACTTGGGAGTCTCAGAGCGGCTTCCAAATGCCTTTCCCTTCCCCTCCCCACAACAGACACCCTGTGAGGTAGGTGGGGCTGAGGGAGCTCTGACAGAAACTGCTCTTTTTCAAGAACAGCTGTGCCAGAACTACGGCTTGCCCAAGGTCATCCAGCCAGGTGCAAGTGGAGGAGTGGGGAATCAAACCCGGTTCTCCCAGATTAGAGTCTGCACACTTAACCACTACACCAAACTGGCTCTGTTGTATGAAAATAAAACAGAAGTCCCATGGCACCATCAAGACTAACAACATTTACTTCAGTATGAATTTTCATGAGTCGCAGCTTACAATAAAAACAGTGCAAACAACCTAATTCTCTAAACTACCATGGGCTGGGGGGGAAGCTTTAACATTCAGCAAATTTAAAGGGACCTAGTGATTAGTACGAGTTGCCGTTATCTTAAGACAACAGATGATCTTCGTTTTCCCCCAACAAACCAAAATTTATCTTCTGTCATTTATTAGATAGATAACAAAGTCAGAACCACCGAAGACACAGGAGATCCGGAAATTGTGTTCCCACCCCCCACACACTGAGGCACTAATAGCTGTTATACAATAGGAATGGATTTCAATCCGGAAAACATCATAGATAAAGTGTTATATCTCCCCCCTGTACCACTCCCATGAAAATTTTGCCTCTTCCAGTTTAATCTCAGATGCCCTGCCTCTGATGTAGCCTGGCACTATGATGAATGTTCAGAAACAGGAAGGGTGGAGGCCTGGTGCTAGAGCACGGGTTGGATCCAGCCAGATTTGCTTCTGCTGAAAAAGGGAAGATTCCTAAAAAGGCTACCCTGTGGACGGGGGCCCTCGTAAGGAGGGGAGTTGGGTGAGACAGAGTGGTCTCTCTAGTCCAGCCTCCAGTTTCACACAAGCAGCCAACAAGTTGCTTGGAGGGACAAACAGACAAAGCACGGAGGGCAAGGCCTTCCCTCGCTGCTGCCTCCCTTCACCGGTATCCAGGGTGTTATGTCCGGAGACCAGGGACAAGCGTCAGCCGGAAGCAGCCAAGCTTCAGTCCAGAAAACAATAGGGACTAGGCTCCTGAATTCCCAGTAAGGAGCCAATAGGAACCTTGGCGGGAAATTTGAACCCACCAATAGAACAACGGGGCGTCATCTCCCCCGTTTTGTATATAGTTGGCCACCCAGCCATTATTTGTTGTTCATGATGTGAAGTACCAATAAACGTGTCTTCGCCTATGTCGTGGTCCGAGTCCTGATGTGCAGAACCCAGTACTTTACACAGAGGTTTACTGCCTCTTTATGTGGAGGCTCCTTCAGTCACCATGGCTAGTGGCCACTGATGGACCTCTTTTTCACGGACCTATTTAACCTCTTTTAAAGTTGTGTGTGCTCACGGCCATCATTACCTCCATGTGCCATGGGGATGCCCACCTAAACTGGCATTGCCCAAGCAAGTTTTCTCTTGGTCCTCCTGGGGGAGCATCCACCTGAAGTGACCGGGGCCATTATGCTGTGGGGGCAGTCAGGGAATGCCTGCCATGGTGGTTGATAAGGAAACAAGTAAAGTGCAAGGAGCTTAGCTTTTTAATTTTGCTGTCTATTGCAACAGGACGGGGAAGAAACTCACTATGGAGATGCTACCCATGACTTTGCCATGCACGGCACTGCTGGACATGCAGCTTGGTGAGCTCTGAAACGATACCTGCTAGGGTGCCATGGTGCTAAGGCTGCCAGCTTATGGGGTGGGTGAAGTTCTCCTGGATTACAGCCGCTCTCCATAGAACAGAGATCCGTTCCCCCAGAGGAGGTGGCAGGTTCAGAATGTAGACTCTATGATGGCACATCCCTGAAGAGCTCCCATCCCCAAACGCCCCTCTTCTCAGGCTGTGCCCCCAAATCTCCGGGATCTCTGAACCCAGAGTTGTCCTCTCTGCGTGGTGCCTCACTGTCTTCTCCCCCAAAGCAAAGAGCCAAACCTGGCTTTCCTCCACCTCTCTGGAGCAGGAGATGCCTCAGACGACCCGGGAGGCATCCCTTTGGCTCTGCAGCAAGTGCCCATTCAGAAGTCCCTGCGCTCAAGCCAAGATGCTTCACTTGCCCGTTCCCCACTCAGCCCTTTCTCAAAATGGTAACTTAAGGAAATGTGGGGCAGAGAGGAGAGATGTGGAGGGTATCCAGCACATGAGCATGGTTTGGTGTAGTGGTTAAGTGCGCGGACTCTTATCTGGGAGGACCGGGTTTGATTCCCCATTTCTCCTCCACTTGCACCTGCTGACGTGACCTTGGGTCAGTCACAAGCTCTGGCACAGCTGTTCTTGGAAAAGAGCAGTTTCTGTCAGAGCTCTCTCAGCCCCACCTACCTCCCAGGGTGCCTGTTCTGGGGAGGGGAAGGGAAAGGAGTTTGTAAGCCGCTCTGAGACGCCTTTGGGCAGTGAAGGGCGGGGTATAAACCCAATCTCTTCCCTTCTCTCTCTTGTGCTGTTTACTCCAAATTGTTGCTTCATTTTAATAGTGGTCTCCAAAATCTATAAAGCAATATATCCCGTTAATGAAATAAAGCAAGCAGTTTAAAGGGGAATATCGTCATTGGAATTAATAGCTGAATGCTACATATCACCCTACTGGAAATGTTTGGATGATTTTACTGAGAATCAAAGCATCCAGCTGGCAAAAGCAGAGAATGGGAATAAGGTTGGCATCCAGTCCATGCATCGTCTCTGCGGCAGCCCCCTTCCTCTTTCTTGCCTTGATTCCTTGACAGCACCTGCTTCCCACCACTCCGTGTGGATTCAGAGTGGCTCACAGAGGGAACAGAAAAACGACAGCTATCTAAACCCAAGCAAAGAACAAATCTGCCCACTGTTCCCCTTGCTCGAAAGCCAGTTGAATCCGACTCTAGGGTTGCGGTGCTCATCTCCGTTTCAAAGCCAAAGAGCCAGCGCTGTCCGAAGACGTTTCCATGGTCATGTGGCCGGCATGACTAAACTCCAAGGTGCACGGAACGCTGTTACCTTCCCACTGAAGTGGTACCTATTGATCTACTTGCAATTTCTTGCTTTTGAACTGCTAGGTTGGCAGGAGCTGGAACTAGAGACAGGAGCTCACTCCATCATGCGGCACCCGGGTCTCGAACTGCTGAACTACTGACCTTCCACAGCCTGCAGTTCAGCGTCTTAACCACTTGAGCCACCGCAGCTCCCTGCCCATCGTAAGCACACATAATGTACAGGAAGGGGGGAGGCAGAGCAGGGGGTAAGAGGGCCCCCCCCCGACCGTGACAGTGAAAGTATCGGCATTCTCTTCCTTCCTGCCCAGAGTTTTCCTGATTGGTGGGAGAGGGCAATAAAAGTGAGTTGTCTGCAAGACAAGTTGAGTGCTGTGGGGAGGGAATACATCTTCCTTTGTAATTATTGCAATTAGAGGGCCCAGCCTCCCCGGGCAAAATGAAACTCTGAAGAGTTTTGTACGCACATGCTCAACACCGAGAAACGTGAAACAATTCATGGAATGTATTTTCCTACATTGCATACAGCAAGGAAACCTTTCGCAGCCCAGTTATTCATTCAAACATAATTGTCGCAGGGTCGAGTTTGTTTGTTTATGAAGAGTTGTGCCGCACAATGCATTGCGCTACCCCCGTCGCTCTGGATCCGTCGCGTCAAGATGATTACATCAATTAATTGTGCATAACGATGTGTGGGACTTGATCCCTTTGTTCCCGGAGCAATCGTTACAGCAATTTATTTATAGATTCGCTTGTCTACAATAGTCCACAATGATAACATTAATCAATAGGCAAATGCTTTTGCCCTGGCTGCGATACATCCTGTGAGGTGCATCTGAGCACGGGAGAGACGCGTTCTGAGTGCTTTTAAAATTATCTACCCACCCCCTGTAGAACATCTTTCCTCTTTCATAATCTGCTTGCCATATGGGGTGGGAATGGAAGGGTACTTGCCTCATTAAGGGCCTCTTAAGCCCTGCTAGCTGCCCTGTATTGGAATCTGACATCCTAAATAGCTTTTTTGGAGGGGGAGGGGAGAGTACGATACTATCTGACGGTAGAAATATGAAAATTAAAGGACATCTGAGTGAGAGAGGGCGCCAAGCTGTAAGGAATGTATAGCTCTGAAATCTTGTAGAATGATGACGCTTCAAAAATTCTTCACAGGGTCCGGCACGAAGCCACAACGAAGTGGGGACTGCATCCGACTTGGGAGTCACCCCACCCTGAACCCTTTTGTGTGGTTAGTGGTATATTCTTCCTCTACCAAACACTGAAAGGTGTGCTTTATGGGGGGGTTGTGGGGAGGCTGGAATTTCCATCCATAATAGCAAGGCACACTCTGCTTGCGCACCCAGACTAGTAAACGCAGTAGATTTGTTAAGTGGATAAATCCCTGAATTTTGCAGGCACTGTATTCTGAAAAAGTCACATCCTGATCCTGTCTGTCAACAAGTCAATGTTCTGTAACTTGCCATGGGCAAATATCAGTTGGGACCGAGTTTTTTTTAATGCAAAATGTTTGCCTCTGTTTGATTGCTAGGTCATCTGAAAGTTTCTTTGAATTCTGTTCGATGTCCCCAAGGCTATTTTGGGGCAGGAACGCACAGGAACGGCGTTCCGGCTGGCTCCCGAGTTGGCCACGCCCAGCAGGAACTCATTAGCATAACAGGCCACACCCAACAGCAGAAACTCATCAGGGCTGGCTACATTAGGGCTGTGTGGCCTAACATGCAAAGGAGTCCCTGCTACAAAAAAAGCCCTGGACCCTTTTGACAACAAACAAGGTAAACAGAATAAGAAGCAAAAGGTGGGTGTGGCTGGATGACCACACTTCTGGTTTAAACGGGGTGTGGCCTAATATGCTAATGAGCTATGCTGTCATGGGTGTGGCCTATTATGCTAAAGAGTTCCTGCTGGGCTTTTTCTACAAAAAAATCCCTGGATGTCCCATATTTTGCAAGTTGGTGATATGTTTCTAAACAGCCATCTTGGCTTTTCCCAGAAGTAGCATATCCCCAAAAGTGGTCAAGTTTGCCCAGAATTGACGGCAGTCTTCTCTGGCAATTGCCAAAAATTCTGGCAATTCCTAGTGAGGCTCTGCTTCCAGAGTGGTTGGAGCCACTTTCCTCTCAGCCTTGGGGTGGGAGAGACTCTTGCTGGTCCAGCTGGTCCAGGAGATATAAGCCAAGGGCCTCCAGCTCCCCCTCCACAAGCCTGGCCAGCCCCAGGGCCGAGGGTCTGGTTCCACTCAAAGAAACCAGGCTGGCTCTGCCTGTGAAGTGCAGGACAGAAAGCGTGGAGAAATGGCGAGGAAGCACAGAAACATTTTATGCCCCAGGTTTTTTCTGTGAAACTCAGGCCCCGGTCACACGGGAAGATTTGCCCTGCGAAACGGACGGGTTGAGGGCGCATCAAACGGGTGCAATCATACAGCAACATCTGGGAAGCGTGGTGCACCCATCACCAACCCGTACCGTCGGCCTGAAGAAGTGGATTTAAAAAGTACCAGTAAAAGGGTAGTAGCAACCAGAAAACGCAGGTCACGCGAGCGTCAGATCGCGAAAGCAAAGTTAATCTGGCGGATCTGGCACACGCATGCATCCCATTGCACCGGATGTGTTTTTTCCAAGCCTCCACAGTATGTGAAGAAATGTAAGAGTGTGCATGCGCAAGACCCTTTGATGTGCTTCAACATCGCCCTGTGATCGCCAGCTATCGGCGTCTCCGCGGCATCTCAGGGACCCGTCTGATTGCGCTACCGTGCATCTTTTTGCTCCAGCTCTAATTCGCCTCCCTTTAGCGGCGCAGTATGCCACTTGTGTGACCAGGACCTCAGGGCGGCATTCCTAGGTGATCTCATTTAGGGATGGGCCAGGCCCAGGTTTGTTTGGGCTGCAGCTGGCTAATAATGGTCATTTTTATACGCCCTCTGTGTTTAAACAAACACATTTATTCTAATTCTGTTATATTCCACATCTTTTTATCCCATCTTCCTCCAAGGGGCTTAGGGTCATGTGTGTGGGACTCACACAGACATGAGCAAACTCGTATGAACCTGCCTGATCAGACCATTGATCTGGCAGGGTCAGGATCTCCAGGGTCTCAGATCTTTTAACTTCACCGGCTCCTTTTAACTGGCGATGCTGGAAAATGAACCTGGGACCTTCTGCTGGCAAAACAGACGTTTTTCCAGGAGGCCATACCCCTGCTCTGTTTTGTTCAGACAACAACCCCATGAGATAGGTTAGGATAAGAGGGAGTCATCTGTTAGGTTTCATGGCAGAGTGGGGATTCAAACCAGGATATCCTGCAACCAGGGTTTGTTGATTGTAAGACTTAGATCGGATAATGACTTAGTGGTGTGTAGTGGCTGGAGTGCTGGACTTTTACCAGTAAGACGAGGTTCAAAATCTGTCCTCAGCAATACTAGCCAGTCATATTTTCTCAGTTTAAACTACCTAACAGGATAGCTGGGAGGCTAAAATGAGAAGAAGCTTTGCATACACCATCCTGAACAACTTGGAGGAATAACTGGATAAAGATATAATTCAAGTATAAGCTCAAAGTTTGGCGGGGGGGTACTCCATGTGGTCATGACCTTAGAAGTGGGTTAGAACATAAGAAGGGAAGCCAATGTTGAGTCAGGCCAATGGCCCATCCAGTCCAACATTCTGTCACACAGTGGCCAAAAATACCAGGTGCCATCAGGAGGTCCAGCAGTGGGGCCAGGATACTAGAAGCCCTCCCACTGCTGCCCCCCTCCCCAGCACCAAGAATACAGAGCATCACCTGCCCCAGACTGAGAGTTCCTATCTATATCTTGTGGCTAATAGCCACTGATGGACTTCTGCTCCATATGTTTATGGGTTATTCTTACAATGATTTTGCATGACCTTTTAAAGTTTTCGAAATTGGGTGAAAGCAGTGAAAATGAAACAAATGCTTTCTAAACCCAATATTGGGTTGTTCTCTGTCCCCTAGAAGAAGGAGAATAAGAACGAGAGACAGAGATGTCTGCAGGGGGGGGCCGCCCAAGGACAGTGGAGAGACAGAAGTCTATTAATCCTATCAGAAATGTTTGTTTGGGGAAACAATGAGGTTCTACAAACCCTTGAGGGGTTTTGTTTTAGTTCCCATCTCAATATAGTGGCTGGAAATTGCTCAGATGTTATGGGTTTTGTCTTAATCAAGCAAAGTGGCGACATTGTTTTCTGAGGCCATTGTAGTGTACAATAGCAAATCTAGCGAACAAGAGACATTCTAGTTTTAATCAGTGTCGAACATGGTACCGTTGCAGTCTCCATCTCAAGGAGACATGTGGATAAGACTCCAAAGAGATGAGCCGATTTCTCAATCTAGGGAAGGAAGAATGCTGCGTACTGTACAACTACCCTAATAACCAGTAGCACAGAGGTTTCTTTCGGGGGGGACATCCTGTAACTTTAATGTCACTACCTCTTTGCAGTGATTTATTTCTGGAAAGCTGCAGAGGCTGTCCGTGTAGACTTCTGGCCTACTGCAATGACTTTGAAACTGCTTAAACCATCACAACTTTCCCAAGAGCCATGGGAACTGTAATCGTGTGCAGGTGTCAAGAATTCAGTGTCAGCAATATTCCAAAAAAAGGTTGCTAATCTGTAGTAATGTCTAGTCCCTTGGTGTTTGGTTAGTGCTGTGAGAGCACTGCAGTGGGCACACGGTGAGTTCGCAGTAGACGTGATGGGGACAACCAGCCAAGATCATGCCTTCGAAGAGGACGGCACTGCCAGGGGTCGAAGATCATGATGATGGTATGTCTTTAAACATTCTGGATGTCTATTGAGAGCTACTGGAGCCAGGAGTGAGACGTTAGGTAAAGGTAAAGGTCCCCTTGCTCGAAAGCCAGTCGAATCCAACTCTAGGGTTGCGGTGCTCATCTCCGTTTCAAAGCCGAAGAGCCAGCGCTGTCCGAAGACGTTTCCATGGTCATGTGGCCGGCATGACTAAACTCCAAGGTGCACGGAACGCTAGAGTGAGACGTTAAATGGGTGAAAAGTGTTGTTCATAATCCTCAATAACATTTTGAATGGTTGATTAGCTGCCTTTTCAGCGTTACCCAAAGACAGCAGTATGTGGTGGGGTTAGAAGTGACCACGAAGAGGTCACCAAACCCTGGTGAGGGCTGCAGCAGAGATGGCGTTTTGGGGCGTCCCACTTCTCCAAACGATGAGGGGCGCACCATGCACGAGAGGCTTTTTAATACTTGTTTTCTGTACGAGTACAGGAAGGAAGCCAAGAGGTCCTCTTACAGGGCAGCAGGCTTATTGCCCCACATCAGATCCACAGGCAGAGAAGGTGAGAGGGGCAAGGGGCACGTCACTGTTCAGCAGGCCCCCAACTCCTAACTGCTTCTCTCTGTTATGTATTGCACTGTGAATCAAGCCTATTCTTTTCCATGTTAAGCTTGATTCTGAATGTGGATTCTAAGCTGTCGCATTCCTATTGGTCGGTTTCTGCGAAACCAGTGTAAATAGCCAATCACTGTGTGATAATGTTGCAAAGAGGGAACAGTCCTGATTGGTCTTTATCCCTGCAATGCCATTGGGCTTTAACTTGTTATGGGTGTGGCTTTGACAGCCCGGGAGAGTTTAAAAAGGAGCTGTGCTCCACTGTTTGTTGTTGTGTGTTCCTGAGTTGGTGTTTGTCGTTGAATAAAGCTGAAATCACTTGTTGAGCTTAGTCCGTTGTTGAGTCTCATACTTAACACTCTCTCTGCCCATACTGTTGTTTCTCCCCAAGGCAGGCCTCCATACACACCCCTCAGCAGGGTGGGGTCACCCTCTCTGAGCCTTGATGGGTTCTTGTACTGTTAGAAGTCCCTCTCCGAACAATTAGCTCCTGCCGAGGAAACATCTGCCTCTATTAACGGACATCAACAATCTCTTCTTGTAGGCTGTGACTCGAGGCCAAAATGAATCAGGCTGCTAAGCACACAACGGAAAGCTGTCAAAAGGCAGGAGGGCAGAGATTCCAGCTTGACTCAGTGCTGTTTTAGCGACTGGGAATGTTCCATGGGAGAAGTTGTGGTTATTTATGGAAGCCAATGGATTAAAGAAAGAGACCCGACCCTCCCCCAGGCAAGGATATTTCTGAACGTTTGCAGGCATTGAAGCCGCCTCCTTACTGAAGAGTTTTTATTGTGTCGCAGAGCAGATTGGTTGTTTTCTGATATTTTGAAAGTTTTAAGATTAGATTTTACCAAAAATAAGAGGCGCATTCTCCTCTCCAGTCTCCTTGTTCTTGTCAGAACACGGCTATGCCTCAAGTCCCAGAGCGAATGGCGGACTATAAATAATGCACATGGATAGATGAAGGCAGCCAGAGGAGGTGCCGCGGCCGGGGTTGGGGACACATCTAGGGCAGGGCTATTTCGTTGGCTTCTTTGTATACCGCTTTTCAGCTAAAGTCCCCAAGGCAGTTTACAGCACAGCGGAAGGCAACGAAATGCAGTAAGGCCCTGAGCAGTCCAATCTTAGACAAAGTTATACCCTTCTGAGCCTTCAGCTCTTTAGGACTGCACTGTAAAATACAATAAAAATTCAGTTGAAAACAGTGAAATGGATAAAATACAGTGTTTCAGCCTTGCCGCTTCTGTTCCACTCTGTTTCTCATGGGTCTTGTTTCAGTCATCTGAGCCCCATTTCCTGTGGCCTCAACCCCTGCAAAGACCGGGACCCCCTTGCCTCCCCAGCTCGGCTCTGCCGTTCCATCAGTCACACCGTATTCCACAAGTTGCTTGAAGGGCAGTCCTGTGTTAATCGTATATGATTATGGGTTTGGTAAAGCACCTTGGGAACCAGTCTGGCAGGAAGGTCTGTCCAATCCCGTGAGTCAGCCTGTGATAATATTTCTGAAAAGTACAAATTTCACCCAAGGTATCAAAGACTAAACAACCACTTCATACCTTCGGACAGTTCACAGGAGGAAAAAGGGACACGCACATCACATCCCTATTCTCATTCCAAAAATTGTGACACACACCCCTTCCCCATTATCCATTTGTGTATAGTCAGGGCTCTTTTTGTAGCAGGAACTCCTTTGCATATTAGGCAACACACCCCCTAATGGAGCCAATCCTCCAAGAGTTTACAGAGCTCTAATCTGGGAGAACCGGGTTTGATTCCCCACTCCTCCACTTGCACCTGGCTGGATGACCTTGGGTCAGTCACAAGCTCTGGCACAGCTGCTCTTGGAAAAGGAGCAGTTTCTGTCAGAGTTCTCTCAGCCCCACCTACCTCACAGGGTGTCTGTTGTGGGGAAGGGAAGGGAAAGGAGTTTGTAAGCCGCTCTGAGACTCCTTTGGGTAGTGAAGGGCAGGGTATAAATCCAATCTCTTCTCCTCTTCTCTCTTCTCTTCTTCTCACAGGGGCTACTGTAAGGACTGGCTACATTAGGGGGTGTGTCACCTAATATGCAAAGGAGTTCCTGCTACAGAAAGAGCCCCACGTATAGCCTATAATAGTCTTTCACTGCTCAGAAATCTCAGTGGTTCAAAGTGGGCTTTGATTCATGTCTTAATATTCATGCATTTACATATATGTATTTAGAGACTGCCCTGATCTGGATCTTGGAAGCTAAGCAGGGTCGGCCCTGGTTAGTATTTGGAGGGGAGACGGCCAAGGAAGTCCAAGGCCCTGATGCAGAGGCAGGCAATGGGAAACCGCCTGTGAACGTCTCTTGCCTTGAAAACCCTGCAGGGTCGCCATAAGTCGTCTGTGACCTGACAGCACTCTCCACCTCCACTTTAGAAACCGGACAAGCTGAAGGCCTGCAGGGAAAACGAGTTGGAAATCCCACTCCTTACCCCCCCTTCCATGGTTATACTGTCAGACAATGCTCCCTCTAAGCTGTGGAGCCTTGTGAGCAAAAATCCTACTTGGTGAGCTACCGGCACTAAAGTTGTGAGCAAGCAATTTGGCTGCTGCATAAATTTGGCAAAAATGTGTGAGCCGGAGGCTAAAAAAACGGTGATCTAGCTCACACTAACTCCGCTTAGAGGGAACACTGCTGTCAGGGGCTTGAGCAGGCTAATTCCCCCCCCCACACACACACACACTTTCCCCTGTTAATGGTTTTCAGCATTCTGTGCCTCCTGGAACATATTCAGGCCTTTTCCATGGGTTAATTTACGAAAGTCATATTTTTTCCTGAATGTTTACGGGTGCCTGCCTTGGGTGATCTGCTGCTCTTATGATTCTAAGGCACCTTGACCCTGTTCTGGGGAAAGGTGAAGTAAAAACCTTTTAGCAGGGGGGGAAGGCTATTCTACTGCTAGATATAGTGATGCATCCACCACACACTCGGCTCCAGAGTAAAGATTAAACTTCTCTAGGCTGCGGATCATGAGCTGAAACTTGAGGGGTACCCTTTCTAGACATTCATGCTCACAAAATTCCACTTAAGCCCTGAAAGGCAAAAGCAGAGACAAACCATGGACAGGGCTTTACTGGGGGCTTGAGCCGGCTGATTTCCACCCCTCTCACGCCCACTTTGCCCCTTTAATAGTTTTCAACGTACTGGAAAGGTTTGCTTCACTTAATGGCAAAGCTGCTACCCGTGGCCGGAAGTGACTTTAAATGCTGCAACTCTGTGCCCAGCTGAAAATACCCACAGCTTCCAATGTCTGAAATCACCAATAATATCGTTTAGTTTTTAGCAAAAGGGGAACTGCACCTTTACTGTTCAGAACATGAACAGTTCATTTGAATTGCCAGGATGCCCGCTCAGCTTTATTAAGTTAGTTATGCAGGTTTATCTCTCGCTTCCCCCCCCACCCCAGAACCACTCACTAAATGACAGAGGTCGCATCCTTGAGATTAATTTAATTTGGCGATCGTGTTTCTCCCCCACACACACACCTGCCATGCTCTGAGACTCATTTGGAGTGCCAGGGACATAAAAGTAAGACTTACCAGCTCAAACCATGAAATCAGTTAAGCGATAAAGTTAAAATTAGAGATTGGATGGAGCGCACAAGCCCCGAATCCGTCTTGCGTAATGTTGGCGCGCTCACTCCGGCAGAGCATTACCCACAGATTTATCGTTCACTGGGTGCCACTAAAAATATCTAAGTGGTTGGACAATAGCACATTAGAGCATTGTAAAATAACAAATGGGGTGGAAGCTGGAAGAGAACGCTGCGAAGTAGCCGATTTAACTACTTCGTATCTGCACAGCTGTGGAGAAGCTCAGGCAGACAGAAGTTCTTACAAGCTCTGCGTCTCGCCGACACTGTTCCGAAGCTCATGCAATGAGGGTGTCGGCTTGGATCACCCGAAGTCAACTGGGATGTAAAGATGATGGTGGGGAAAGGCATGTTGAGCATTCTCAGTGGTGTGCTTTACAGCAGATTTCCCATAGTATTTGCCAGAGAAACGCTGGCTTTTAATGGTAGACAGTTTGCTGCTTTTCGTGTGAGGAAGACAGGAAGAGTCTTAAAGGGCCTGCAGGAAATAAATGCGCATTTCCCAGATAGTTTTGCAAAGGAGTGTTAAGCGCTCCTTAGTTAAGCATGGGAGTGTTGCGCCATGCGCAGAGCACAAGCCCCTCAGATAGCTGGACATCAGGGCGGCCAGCACAGCCTCGGCAAACGCAAGGAGATTTGGAGGGCTGTGCCTGGGATTGGTGGAGTTTGGGGAGGATGTGGTGCCACTTCTGGGTCTTAACCACAGAGATTAGGGGAAATTCCTAGAGTGTTGGGAAATCCGTAGAGCATCAGAGTGGAGGCCATATTCCAGCCATTCTTGCTCCTTCTGCCCCTCGTTTTCTTGACAGCAGGGGGTTGGAGCCAAAGGCAGGGGTTTGCCCACCCCCAGGACATGGGATATGATAGCCCTTGTAGGTCCATACCAGCATATTGAATTTTGAAGAGCTAATTTTAGCATAGGTGATGCTTGTCATGCGGGGGTTTGGCTGGAACTAGAGGAACCGAAAAGGTTCTTTCCTGCTATGAAATCACCTTTTTATTTACAAATGTCTCAACAAGCTGGGGGACTGCAAGGCATGTTGAGAGGGAGATGAACAACTGGGAAATCCCCCACCCCTTTTTTCTGACCTCTCTCTTCAGGATTCAGGCTGGGACAGCACTTCCTGTCTTGACCGTTCCCCTCCCTTCCTCTGCCGCCAACCCCCCCCTTTATGTGTACTGATGGATGAGCCGTAATTGTACAAAAAGCCATAATTGTACAGAATGCAAGAGCCGGAATTGTACAAAAAGCCCAGGAGGAACTCATTAGCATAATAGGCCACACCCAACAGCAGGAACTCATTAGCATATTAGGCCACATGCCTGACAGCACAGCTCATTAGCATATTAGACCACACCCCCATGTTACCAGAAGTGTGGTCATCCAGCCACACCCACATTTTGCTTCTTGTTCTGTTGACCTTGTTTGTTGTCAAAACCCCAGGGCTTTTTTGGGAGCAGGAACTCCTTTACATGTTAGGCCACACACCGCCAATGTAGCCGATCCTAATGATTTTCTGCTGTTTGGTGTGGCCTGTTATGCTAATGAGTTCTTGCTGGGCGTGGCCAACTCAGGAGCCAACTGGAACTCCATTCCTGCCCAAAAATAGCCCAGCTGAGGGGCCACCTGTGTGCTCTGATGGGTATGTTCCCCCAGCTTAAACAAACAGGGCTAGCCTGAGGGGACAACCTACGCCCGTTTTCTCTGGTACCGCAGTCCCTATTTGAATCGGGCCTCCACACAAATGAGAATTAAGTTTCAGCATGGCGCTCCCCATGCAAGTCTGGCCTGAAAAGACTACGGTGGACCTGGAGGCAGGGTCGCATGCGGTTAGGTCCTCAGTACTGGTCTCAAGCAGAGAGGGGGATTTTTTAAGCCTGGCTGCCTGAGATGATCCCTTCATTAAAGGTACTTAAGGTCCAACCTGGGACTTTCCTGCATGCAAAGCTTAGCCTCCACCACTAAGAGTGCCATCCTAGACAGAGTTAACACCTTCTAAGTCCACTGATGTCAATGGGCTTAGAAAGGTGTAACTGTGCCCAGGATGGCCCTGCCAGCCATAGCCCCATTGTGTATCCCACAACTATTGTTCTGCAGAGGGGGAACATGGTGCCAGAATTAAGTCACAATAGCATGATTTATGACATTGCAGGGTAATAATGGTGTGAGATGGCAATTAGTATCACACTTCTTGCTGCTGCTGCTGTTGTTGTTAGTGTGTACTGCGTTGTGAGATTTTTTTTTACTGCTTTGTGGGTTGTGAGATTTTTTTAGAGGGGTATGTTAGTTTTTGGTTTTTTAATAGAGGTTCCATTCATTTAAGCAGTGGGGAAAAAGTAAACCATCTGTGCAACATTGAAGATGATCCTGGGTGTGTCCCCTTTGAACTACGGGTCTAACCGAGTGACTCAATCTGCAGCACGTTCTTATGGCTAAATAGAAATGGGAAGGCGAGGCAGCTTGGATTGGGTCCACAGCACATGGGGGAGGAGGAGTCGGCTCTTTCTCAGCTCATACAGCCCCATTAATTTTCTGTATGTTTGCCTGCATATTTCCCCAAATATTGGCCGGCTGTTGAGATGTTTGGGAAAGGATTAATCCTCTGTTCTGTGGACCTGATTTGAACACACGCATACCTGATGGCAATTAAAATCATGCTGGAGGACCTCCTAGTGTGTTCATTGAGGCTTCCTCCAAAATAAATGAGGTTGGGCTGATAGCTTTACAGGGCATTTGTCAGGTTATTCCCTTCTCAGGGGCTGACTCCTAGGTCAGGACAGAATTGTAGCCTGAATGGTGCCAGACTTGCATCTCAGTGTCTTCTGCACACTGTAAAGTGAATCAGTTCCTAATTCACGGGGGCGGGGATGACCAAAGATTTCAAGGAGTGCCCGGATCCAGCACTGTGCCTCTCTGGCTGCAACCCTAAAGCACACTTGCTTGCAAGTATGCCTCCATGCAGGGCTTTTTTGGTAGAAAAAGCCCAGCAGGAACTCATTAGCATAATAGGCCACACCCAACAGCAGAAACTCATTAGCATATTCGGCCACACCCCCGTGTTACCAGAGGTGTGGTCATCCAGCCACACCTACCTTTTGCTTCTTATTCTGTTTACCTTGTTTGTTGTCAAAACCCAGGGCTTTTTTTGTAGCAGGAACTCCTTTGCATGTTAGGCCACACAGCCCTAATATAGCCAATCCCAATGAGTTTCTGCTGCTGGGTGTGGCCTGTTATGCTAATGAGTTCCTGCTGGGTGTGGCCAACTCGGGAGCCTGCCGGAACGCCGTTCCTGTGTGTTCCTGCCCCAAAATAACCCTGCCTCCATGGAACTTAGTGGAACTTAAAATCAACATAAACTAAGAATTAGAGGCAATGAAAAAAGATGTATCTCAACCTTGGGAAGCCTAAGCTAATCTTCGCAGCTTTCATTGCAATCTCCTGTACTCCTTTTTATCCGTTGCTTCCTATTCTGCAAGATTAGCTTGTATCGGTATGCTTCCTGCTAGCCAAAGCATGATGTTATAAAAGAGTTAGAGAAAGTATTTAAGCCTTTAAGCCCATAGATCTCCCTCTGAAGGTGTCCTCTTCTTTTCTAATTCATTAGAGGATAAATCTGTGGTAAGCAATGTAAATGAGATTCAGTGACATTCTGCTAATTGAGTCATCCCCCCCCCTTCTGCATGGCTTGGCTGAGTTTTTAATTACCAACTAATCTCATCAATATGGTAGGATGACTGGCAGCATGCAGATCACTGTATTACAACCGCAGTGCATTAGAAAGAGATGTTTACGGCTGATGGCTTGACCTGGGGCCGTCGTGTCACGCATGCTGGAATGAATTGGGTAGATTTGGGCATCAGGGGTCTCTAAGGGAACAGAATGCAAGAGCCGTAATTGGTCCAGCAAATAAATAAATAAGATGTGAACTGCCTTGAAAGAGCAGCGGGAGGAGGAGAGAAAGGAGGGCCACAGAAAAGTCACAGAGTCCTCAGCATAAAAGTTGGATGGGACCAAACCATCAGTTCCCATGGGTCTCCTTCAGTAGCCTCAGGGTGCCTCAAGTGAGAATGTGAGAGGGAAGACACACTCTAAAAACCATTGCAATGGGCGACTCAAACACTCAAGGAAGGCAGAAGAACCCGACTAACAGAATCCACCATTGTCTGTGTGTGTGTGGGGGAATCTTCTTGCTCCCAGATGTGGTGACCAGATAAATGGTAGCCAAACCAGCCTGCCCTGTCATGTAAAGGAAGCTGTATCGGGCCCCATCACTGTGGTTCCATGTAAGCAGTAGCCAGACTCACGTGGGTTCCTGATTTTCCATGAGAAATGGAAGGCTGAGTTCACACTGGCAGTTTGCCCCGAGATAGGCATGTTTCAGCAACGCTTCACAACCGGATTAAAGGGGGCGTTCACACAGGCACTTCTGTCTGGCATTCCTCACCCGTAGTCAACCCGTCGTGTACTGCTTCACTCCTGCACTTAAAAGATATCTGATGAAAGTGGTAGCAAATCCCAGAGAGCGTGTTTATCCCATTGCATTCCGCTTCTGGGAAATGTGAATGCTAACCTGAAAAGCCAGGAACAACCCGCGGTAATAATGTCCGTCGGATGTTTCTGCGCAAGGTGCACTTGATTGCCCTGGAGAGGCAGCAGCAATATGATTGGATGTGCTCCACTCTACCACCCAATGCGGTGCTGGTGCAACGGGATCCAAATCGCCCTGATGTGCTTATGTGCATGAGCACATATGCGCATGAGCGCACATAGCCAAATTACCAGGAAAAAGCCGTTTACAGCCACACCTCTGGGCCAACAGTCTGAATGCTCCCTCGCACCTCCTCCCGGTATGCTCCCACATCAGTCGGCGCAGTGTGACCGGGAAAACCCGGAACAGTTTGTTCTGGGGCTTTTTTGCCACGACTCGCTCCCGCTTCAAACTGCCAGTCTGAACTCAGCCGAAGAAAAGTCCATCAGTGACACTCTGTTTCGAAGTGGCCACAAAACAGAATTAACATCTGTATTAGAAGTCACCATTTACTGACAAGGAAGGAGGAGCTGCTGAACAGATTTCTCCTGTTTGTTAGTTTAGTTAAAATATTTATACTTTTGTCTTTCGCCCAATAAATCACAATGCTGAGACAGATTTTTTTTTAGTCATAAGAAAATTAACCCCCAGTAAATCACCCCGTACAATGTAAAAACAACAACGCCGATAACATCATGAAAAGGCAGCCTTACATCTCTTCCTAAATGTCTGTCCGGTAAGAATGAATCCTTCTCATGTTCTCTGGGAGCCCCTGCCACAAGGTGGATGCAATCAAAGACAAGGTTCATGTCCAGGCGGAGAAAGAGGAGAGGAGTAACCTATCTGAGGTGCATAACTGGGCCACGGGTTCGAAAGGGAAGGGATAGTCCTTCTGACATGCGGGTCGCAGGTCATGGGGTTCTTTAAAGATAAGCATCAGTGCCTTAACTTGAGCTCAGAACCAAACCAGTGCAGCAGCTGTTTCAAAACAGGGGTGATAAGGTCACGCCCACCAAACTTCTGCTTGAAGCTTCCAGGTTGTCTTTGCAGGCAGCCCCAGATAGACTGCAGTACAGTAGATCAGCCGGCTGCTGTCAGCATATTGACGACACCCAACTGTGCTGAATTAAAGCAGAAAAATCCAGCTAGTTGACCTTTCATCCGTCTTCCAAATAAAGCTTTACCTATTGAATTGCTTCATAGGTGCCCTGCTAGAAAATGAAAAGACAGGCTTGCCTGTAAGTAGTCAACTGGCCGTCTAGGGCTTGAAGCCTTGCCAGCACAGTGCCTGGGAGCTCCTAAGCACAGCTACATCCTCCGGTGCTGATTTACTTCCGTGTAACAGTACTTAGGATGGCGCTGTAAATGTTCAGAACAGCCTGGCTGCTTGTCACCCATGTCATCTTGGGACGATCAGTTCCCTCCCTTAATACCAAGATAATTCAGCGCATTGCCGTTTATAACAGATATAATATCTCTCTTGTTTGCAAGAAAGGAAACGTGTTTGATAGGGGGAGAAAGAGACTTTCAAAGATGTTATAATTGGTGTCTTCTGAACTAAAGCGATTAAAAATAAACCCGAGATAGAAAAGAAAGACATAACGTTCTGAGGAATAAATTAAGCTCGTTGAGAATAAAGATGAGGCTGAAACGCTTTTCATCTTGACGTCTTATATCCTCCAAGACTCTGATCCTCCATTGTGGAAATCAATGGCTGCTTTGTCATTTACTTCAATGGGTCCAAAGGTCAAGGCCTTAATCTTCCTCTGGCAGCATCTCAGTTGAGAGTAGCAATCAGAAAAAATATATATGTGTGTAGCCATGTTTAACCTCAGGATATTAACCCGCTGCATCCTCTCTCCCCAATTAAGCACCAGTCCTTTGGCTCCCGTGGCCCTTGGCCAACAACCCCACCGTAACTCTGCTGAATAGAATCCGTACTTTCTAAGCTGAGTGCTGGAATGTATTCAGATACACTTTGCATAAAATTGCATATTTACTGTGCTTGTTCCCCAGCATGTGTTTCTATGTGCCATCCTCAATCAGTGGCACACAAGCCTCACGAGTCCTGGGTAGTGAAATGTTTCTCCATTTCAGTGAAAACATGTTGCCCTCTTTCCCTTTCCACACTCACACCCCATTGCACAAAGCAGTGAGTGTTTTGTGCTGCTTTTCCTCCTCAAACCCAGGAGCGCACAGGTGAGGCCCGTTCCTTTCTGGAAGGAAAGAAGGGGAAGTGAGGCAGGCAGGAAGGATGGGCGGAGAAAATGGCCGGGAAAAGGAAATACCGTATCCCACATCCTCTTCTGTTCTCATTGGTTGCCCCCTTGGCATCTCTGAGTGCCCAGTTCTTTTCAAAAGTGGCACCCATAAGGTCATTTTGCCAGTTTGGTGTAGTGGTGAAGTGCATGGACTCTAATCTGGGAGAACCGGGTTTGATTCCCCACACCTCCGCTTGCACCTGGATGGATGATCTTGGGCAAGCCATAGTTCTGATAAGAGCTGTTCCTGAAAAAGAACAGTTTCTGTCAGAACTCTCTCAGCCCCACCTACCTCCCAGGGTGTCTGTTGTGGGGAGGGGAAGGGAAAGGAATTTGTAAGCCGCTCTGAGACTCCTTTGGGTAGTGAAGGGCAGGGTATAAATCCAATCTCTTCTTCTTCTTCTACCTCACAGGGTGTCTGTTGTGGGGAGGGGAAGGGAAAGGAGATTGTAAGCCACTCCGAGACACCTTTGGGTAGTGAAGGGTGGGGTATAAATCCAATCTCCTCCTCCTCTTCTTCTTCTTCTTTATCTGCTGGGGCATTTAATGGGGGTCTGAGCTGCAGGTGTTTTCTTGGGGAGACAAGTTAACAGGGCTTTATTGGGGTTTTCATTTTGAATTGTGAGCTGCTCTGAGCTACCATGGGAAAGGTGGAGTATAAATATCTTAAAGAACAAGTGGACATGAGAGCACTCATATTGGTTTGTTTCATGTGGCGCAAGAGGCTCAGACCAGCAGTGGTTTCCTTCAGACCGAGCCACAGAGGTTGTCATGAAGTGATAGAACTGGACAGTATCACTACAAACTGTGGGTGTGGGATAGCACTTTTGAATGCTCCCTCACGCTTCCAAACATCCCCCTCTGGCAAATGGAACACTAGCATGTCAGGGAGAAAAACCCAAGCCAAGAAACTGGCCCGGCTGTGGTGGTAGAGGCCGTGCTATTTCTGCTAATGTCATTTGAGCCTTCCGACCTGTGGTCCCTAATCGACAGTCAGAGGCAGGGCACTGCGCCCTTCCAACTCATTCTCCCATGTCTGCAGCCCAGACATTAAGCTCTGCTCACTCTGCGAGGCCATTTCAGCTACTGTTTCAAGCTTATTCTGGTAGATTCAGGTGGGTCTGAAGCAAAAGAACAAAGTTTGAGTCCAGTGGCATCTTTAAGACCAACACCAAGCTAATTAAGAACATAAGAGAAGTCAATGTTGAATCAGGCCAATGGCCCATCTAGTCCAACACTCTGTGTCACACAGTAGCCAAAAATACCAGGTGCCATCAGGAGGTCCAACAGTGGGGCCAGGACACTAGAAGCCCTCCCATTGCTGCCCCTTCCAGCACCAAGAATAGCATGCATCACCTGCCCCAGACTGAGAGTCCCTATCTATACCTTGTGGCTAATAGCCACTGGTGGACTTCTGCTCCATATGTTTATCTAATTCCCTCTTGAAACTGTCTATGCTTGTAGCTGCCACCACCTCCTGTGGCAGTGAATTCCATATGTTCATCACTCTTTGGGTGAAGAAGTACTTCCTTTTATCTGTTCTAACCTGACCGCTCAGCAATTTCATGGAGTGCCCATGAGTTCTTGTATCGTGAGAAAGGGAGAAAAGTACCTTTCTCAACCTGCTCTGAGGTGCTGAAGTCATTGGGGAAGTAAGAGAGCGGCGGTCCTGCCTAAGTCCACTGGTTGGGAGTAACTCTGTCCGGGAGTGCCCTGCCATAGGCGTATGTGCCCAGTGAGATCGAAACACCTTTACTTGGAGGCAAGTCCTGTTGAGTTCAGTGGGGTTGGGATTGCAGTCTAAGACTCCTGTTGCCCCAGCTCTGTTGCTTCATTCAGACATTGCAGGTTGGAAGACTTTTCCTGTGAGGAAAGGCTACAGAGTCTGGGACTTTTCACTGTAGAAAGAAGATGACAAAGAGGGGACACTGCAGAAGTTTATAAAATTATGCACGGGGTGAAGAAAGCGGGTACAGAGAACGTTTTCTCCCTCTCCCACAGTCCTAGAACTTTGGGGACTCAAATGACATTTGTAAGCACTGAGAAATGGACGTACATTTTTACCCAATGAGTAATTACACTGCAGAATTCACTGCTAAGGGATTTAGTGATAGTCACAGGCATGGATGGCTTTAAAGGGAGTGTTGGGATTCTCGGTGAAAATATATTTAAGCAGAGTAAAAATCATTAGCATCAGCCAGAGTAAAGACTGAGCGACTGACTCCATGTGTGTGCAAAATGTAAAAGTTAAAACCTAACATGGGGAAAAGGTACACGGGATACAAAATAACAAAAGAGCTATATTGCTACATTCTTACAGACCCTTCCCTATTATATAAAAGAGTAGTGGTTGGGCATCCTTCCCTAATATGGTAAAAATGCGTGGCAAAATCAGTTGGCCGCAGGAACTGCCAGTCAGAGATGGGTCCCTGGCCACTGGATGATGTGCCTTGCTGTGTGGGCTCAGTCCCACCCATACAGCCAGCATACAGCCTCTTGCCTGCAGTCTGTTGCGAGCCACTGGGCAGGATGGATGCTCCGGCGGCTCCAAGCTTAGGGCCCCGGGCCCATTCCTGGTGCCGTGGCCATCCTCACAGCGCGAAGCCAGCGCCGATGCTTGGCCTCTGAGCTTCAGAGGGGGTCATGACACTGCCACGCCTGACGGGAAGCGGTGCCAGCTTCCTCAACTGGCAGCCCCAAGAAGGGCTCCCTCGCTCGCCGCTGCTTCCCCCACCAGGTAAGCCATTTGGTGGGAGCTCACCGCCTGTGGCAGACACGAGGCACTGGTGGCACCACGCTGGCCAACAGAAGGCGGCAGCACCTTGCTTCGGCCACAAGCCTGGAACGGGCTCCCTCGCTCACCGTTCCACCACTGGGGAGCCATGGCAGCAAGGAGGTGGCGGTGGCTGCCTCGCCCTGCAAGCCCAGCAATGGGTCACGCCGCTGCTGCACCTGCCACAGCTACCTCAGGCTACCAGCCCCACCAGGACACCATTCCAGCACCTGGGAGGTGCGTTCCTCCGAGCCCGGCAGCTGTGGAACTCTCCTTCACCAAGATAGGAAGAAGGAGGATGGGGCTTCCGCAAGCCTCTGTCTAGAGCTCGTTGCATCTCTTTACACAATGGTCCTTGCCGCTAGTAGGGATATAAAACAGGAATGGCATCTCCTTCTCCAGCAAGACAAAAGAGCAGGAAGGAGAACCTCAATATGCTAAATACCTGAGACATTGTTTTCCATTCAGAGAGCTAAGGTTCTTACAAAATTCCCGGGCTTTCTACTAAGTGAATAGATTGGATACAAACAAACATATGACTTCCTGTTGACTATTGTAAACAACATTAATCCTATAAATACTGAAGTGTTTTAAACTTGTTATACCCAACAGGGAGGTTAGACAGATTCATGGAGTAGGAGAGGTCCATCAGTGGCTACTGGCAGCAGTGACTAAAAGGAACCATATTTAGAGCACTAAACCTCCGAATATGAGTGCTAAAGAGACAACGTCAGGGAAAGGCCTTGGCCTCTATGGTTTGTTGGCCATCATGTGAAAACCTTTTGCTGAAATAGAAGTGCGACAGGTCTGATCCTGTAGGCCTCTTTGTAACTTTAATGCCTTTTGTTGCTCAGTGGCATCTACCTTTTTATGAATGCACGACTGATCTTTTGCCTGGGGACAAACACATTGTCTTCGGGGTTCTTTTCTTACATTGGTTCTCTTCATTCAGTTACTTTTCAAAATGTCGTCATTCCCTTTAGCCCGGATTAGATTTGGTTTCTATTTTTCTCTGGATTTATTGATTTTGCTTTGCTGGTTTTGTTTTTTGTCCAATTGGAGTACACTAGACCTATTTCCAGAGGAAGCTGGAGCTGCGTTATGGCAAAATTACAGTGGAAAGTTATTTTAATTCCCCTTCCGTTTATTCCCAGGGCTGCATATCTACAGCCGGCTCCTTGATCATCCACTCATAAGGGGGTTATGTTAATTATCCTTGTTATACTCAGCAGGGCCATTATGTACCACGCTAAAAACTAATATTATCGAGTAACACCTACTAATTTTTCATTTTCATTTCATGTGGAGTTATTCTGCAGCTTCATACTTTTGCCTAAGCTCTTTTGTTGTAATTTTTTACGCCTGGGAATAAAGATGCTTTCTGAACACAAGGTAGGACTATAAAGCAAGGCTCAAAGAAGCTGCTTATCGGGGGGGGGGGACGACACACACACCAAGCCACGTTTTCTGCCATTTTGGTCACAGCCAGAAAGGCAGGCTGCCGGCATGATATGGGTTTTTCCCCTTTAAAAGTGACTTGTTTTGCTGCCTTGAAAATACCAAAAAAAGATCTAGCTGCTAACAGAGTTCTCCTGGGCACTTAGGTAATGCTTTTTGGATCATAGCAAAAAGAACAATTTCCCCCCTGAAGTCAGTGGGAAGCCAAGACAGAAGAACCAAAGAAGAGCCAAAGAAGGATCAGACCACGAGTCCGTCTAAGCCAGCGGCCTGTGTCCCGCAATGGGTGGCTCAAAGAGCAATCCAGATGGGAGGAGCAATGAGGGGGGACTGCGTGCGGGGGGACTGCGTGCGGGGGGCGGGGAAGCACCATCAGCCTGGACAAGCAGTGTTGGAAATGCGCACCCTTTTCCTTCCGAGGCAGTAATGTTTGGAGAGTGAAAACAGAACCTCAGGAAAAGACATGATCCCAAACTCAGGACCAAAGCAAGATGGGAATTTAACAGGGGCAGAAAGGAGCCAGGGAAAGGGACAATCCACAGTAAAGAGAAGCAGCTGGGGTTGTATGGTGCACACACCACATGAAGCAATGCTAAAGTCACACCACATATTAGCTCTTTTGAACTATCTCCGGACTCAGCACGACCCAGACGTTTCTCACATTTGGTGGTGGAACGTGCCATCAAGTGTCAGTCAACTTACCCTTGCGTAGGGTTTTCAAGGAAAGAGACGCCCAGCGTTGGGTGGTTTGCAATGGCCGGCATCCACAGCAGGGCCCCGGTGTCTCTGGGCGGTCTCTCCCATCTAAATACTAGCCAGGGCCAACTCTGCTTAGCTTACGCGATCAGGCTCGGCCCGGCCACCCAGGTCCTCAGATTTACCTCAACCATCGTGAAAAGTACTGAGACTGACGAGTGATTTCAGCTCTCACATACTTTATTAGATCAAGAACAAGACAACTTTAGCCGGCTCTCAGGCTGGCTTTTATTCCCACAGAGAACCGCACCCCTACACACACACAGACCCCGTGACTGGACTATTTACATTGATTGGATTATCTCCTAGGATCCCTGCTCCCCGATTGGAAGGGAGCTAGGAGCCGACTGTCCACTGTCCTCTGGAGTGAAGCTCAGGCACTTCACCCGGCCACACGTCTGACCGGCTGGAACCGGTCTGAGCACATGTTCTGTGCTGGGTCCATTACACATCGTTTGGGCCAGGTTGGGGGGGGATACCTTCCATTCTATTTTTATTTTCTTGTAGTGTTTTGAATGTTAAGCCAGGCTTGCAGATGTCTACTAGAGAGACCCTAGTGGTGCATAAGTTTACCTCCAGGTAACCAGGCAAGGAAACTATAATATATTAAGCCCACTGGAATGCAACAAATTGCTAGCCTGGGCAAATGGGGTAATAAGCCATTTTAGTGAAGATTTGTGCCTGCCTGGCCTCCCCCCCCCCACGCACTAGATTCCATTGCTCAGGCAATCTTAGTCTTTTGTATGAAGGAGCATTCTGTCACACGGGCATTTAGCTTTTTCCTCGCTATGCAAGTTTTCACTGCAAAAGGTAGACGGAGTCGCATGAGTCCCCTGAACTGCTACAGCCCAGATACGGGGTAAGGAAGTGAGGGAGGGGGAGGAGCCCTTTTATGTATGACATTGGGGGGTATCGAAATGCACGTACCTGGAGCATATCTGGCCGTACTCCCAATATGTGTGGTTGTCATTTTGTCTGAAATGGGAGTGTTGCTGAAAATACACACAGCATCTGTTTCAGACAAAATGGGGGCCACAGATTCTGGGAAGATCGCCGGTAGCACAGGCTCCCCGTACATGCAGTTAGATGCTCCAAATGCAACGTTTTGAAAGGACCACGTTCATTAAATGATCTCCACGTTAGCCACTAGTGTAGCTCCAGAGTCTCCAGTTTTCAGAAAGGATACTGGGGGGGCATCACAAAATGGCTACCAGTTGTAGGGGCGGGATAAGTTCTTTACTTTGGGGAGGAAACTGTCAGGTAAACCTGCCATAGCTGTGGAGGGGGAGGAGAGAAGAGACGTTTTTCACGGCTCTGGAATGCGGGAGTAACACCAAGTCTCCAGAGCCTCTAATTTACTGTGTCTACGCTGTGTCTTATCTAAACGGCTGGCCTTGGGTCTCAGGCCTCTTTGGCCTCTTGCAGACATATCTGGTGGCTGTTAATTTTCCTTATTGCCGCACGCGGGAATTGTAACCATTGGCTTGTAGTGGGCAGGGGGCATTTCAAGGGGGCTATAACCGATGCTGTTTTGTATCTCCCAGTATCACTGACAATGAAGGTGTTCATGTTGCTCTAACTTAGTCTTAATAAACGCTATCTTCTTATGAAGCCTGGTGTTTGACTGACTATCTGGAGATCTTGACAGAAACACATATTGGAAGAGGTCGCCAAGCCCAGAAACATAAATGATGAGTGAATTAACTCGTTCTCCAGAAAGCACGGTGTTTTGTGACTGGATTTTTATTGATTTCCAGTCATTGGGAAAGACCGTTCCCTCTTCAGTGGTAGGCAGGTGAAGTCAAAAAGAAGCTTCGTGGGTCTCTTCCAAATAGCGTTCCACACTGAATTTGCTTAACTCTCTCCCTTTCTTTAATGACATGCTGTTATATATAAAACCTTCGCGTTGAGTTATAGCTGTTAGGAAACCAGAGATGTGCTCAGCTGAGCGGCTCTGTAGAAGATTATGACAAAAGGCAAGAGGATTGGTTCAGCCGGCAACATGAATAAAAAGAGACTTAGAAAGTTATGACTGTTTCATCTCCGTGGCGCTATTGATAATTGAGTCTATATTAGAAGCTAGAATGGGACACAAGCCAGCGAATCAGTAAAGAATTGCTTCAAGGGGAAAGTCCCGTGTTTTGATTAAAATGGGGTTATTGTTGCATCAAGCGATCTCTTTTTTTATTATTTCCCTGCAGATTAAAGACACGGCTATCAGTGGCTGCTACTTTCTTCTGGCTGTACAGTCAACAATGTGCGCCTGTTAAGAGCAATCAATATAATGAAGGTTGGCATTATCTTTCCGACAAATAAGTGTATATAAATAGGCCTGGCAATTATTTTTTACTAGCATGACTTCTTCTTGAAGTAAGCGTATACAAGCCTTCCGATGCAGACACAACAACGTTCTGTGTTTCTTGAGCTGTTCACATCACACGAAATAGAATTCCTTTCAGGTGGGGAGGCAGCTGGTTAGGGTTCAGTTCTGAGCCCCTCTTTTCGGCATCAGGGCCAGAGTGCCCCCCCCCCTACTAGGCACAGCTGCCATGTTTCCAGGGCTTGTCAAGCGGTTGAGTGCCAAGTTTAGTGATTTCCTCATAACCAACCCCAGGACCCCGCTACCAAGTCCCACGTCTATGAATGGATAGCATCATAAATGTAAAAATTAGGTAAAGGCCGTTTTAGGAGGCCCCGATCCCCACTGCTGCTGGACAGGCCAGTGTGGGTGAAATGGGGGGGGGCATTTGTCATTGTTGCGGCAGTGTGGAACAACGCTTCTGGAGCAAAACTGGAAGTGATGTCACGCACCAGAGTGACACAGACCACACTGCCTCCTCCACCCCCTAAATGCTCCCACCAGGCTGCTGGCCACCTCTGGCAACCCCCGGCCAGGCCCACATGGGCTGTTTGCCCCAAGTTCAATGCTGTTGGGAAGTGTTCCCCCCCCCGTCGTCCCACAGCATCACTGTGCACATCCTGGAACCTCCTTAGCTTTTCTCCAGTCATTCTCAAGCCTACTTTGCTCTGATGTTAGGTTTTCAGTAAAGATTTCAGTGAAGCCAGGATGGGGAAAATTGGATTTTCATACTGTGTTTGTTTTCCTCGACATTGTCCCCACAGCCACCTTTTCCTGCCCCCCACCTAGAGTTGCCAAGTCCCCCTGGTCACTAGCAGCAGATGGGGGCAGGTAGAGTTGCCAGGTCCAGGCTGGGAAACTCCTGGAGTTTTGGGGATGGAGCCTGGGGAGGAGAGAAACCTCGGCGGGGTACAGTGCTATAGAGTCCGCCCTCCAAAGAAGCCATTTTTTCTCCAGGGGGAAACTGATCTCTGTTTTTTCTTTTCTTGTAGGCTGTGAAAGCAGTTAAGAGCATCTTTGCTTACTCCCATTTAGTGTCATTCAAGAGACCAGGGCTATTTCTGGGCAGGAACGCACAGGAACAGAGTTCCGGCTGGCTCCCAAGTTGGCCACGCCCAGCAGGAACTCATTAGTATAATAGGCCACACCCAACAGCAGAAACTCATGGGGGTTGGCTACATTAGGGGTGTGTGGCCTAACATGCAAAGGAGTTTCTGCTACAAAAAAAGCCCTGGGTTTTGACAACAAACAAGGTAAACAGAATAAGAAGCAAAAGGTGGGTGTGGCTGGATGGCCACACTTCTGGTAACATGGGGGTGTGGCCAAATATGCTAATGAGCTGTGCTGTCAGGGGTGTGGCCTACTATGCTAATGAGCTCCTGCTGGGCTTTTTCTACAAAAAAAGCCCTGCTAGAGATGATCACCAGATGTTGTTCTGACAATTGCCAAATACATCTCTGTGGTGCTAATGCTAAGGGGTAGTTATTTGAACCCAGGTTGACTTGTACTTTGGAACCCTCTGGCCTTCTCTTTCATTTGAGAACGGCCTAGCATTTTAGCTTTGCTGTTAATCTGCAAGGCACTGCAAATGTCGAGAGGGGAGGCGGCATGGCATGGCCCAGTCTCAGAAGCTAGGTAGGGTCAGTCCTTGGAAGGGAGACCACCAAGGAAGACTCTGCAGAGGAAGGCAACGGCCAACCACCTCTGCTTTTCTCTTACCCTGCAAGCCCTTTGCTGGGATTGCCACAAATCGGCTGTGCCTTGACAGCCCTTTTACACTCTCACACTGTGAATGTTTGAGACTGCCAAGGATATTTGTCCCGACCTGGATAGCGCAGGCTAGCCCAACCTTGTCAGATCTCGGAAGCTGCGCCGGGTCGGCCCTGGTTATGGGAGACCATCAAAGAAGTCCAGGGCTGTTATGCAGAGGATGTAATGAAACATCCCTCTTGGAACTGACTGAAAAGGATGCCACCGTGGCACATCTTTACTTATAGTAGTACACTGGGAGGAGGGCGGGGGGAATCATACCAGTCACTACAGCAGCAGAACCAGACTACCTACAGACAGAATGGAAATTTCTACATACTTAGATAGGACTCTACAAATATGCAGAAAAGGAGGACTTCTGTAAATGGTTTTGTCCTTTAAAGCCCCACATGGCCTGGGACCAGAGTACACAAAGGGACGTCTTCTCCCATCCGTTCCTACCCAGGAATGCCCTCCTGACTGTCCCACTAATTAGAGGCATTTCTCCGGTGGGTACACGAGAGGGGGCCCTTTCGGTGGCAGGCCCACAACTATGGAACAGCCTCCCCGGGGAAGGTGCGCCTGCCCCCCACACACACACTGTCAGCCTTCAAGAGGCAGCTGAAGACAGTTTTATTTAGTGCTTCATTTCAATTGATTTAGCTTTTATTATTAGGAAGTCCTAACTGGAGGTAACAGCGTTCCGTGCGCCTTGGTGTTTAGTCATGCCGGCCACATGACCACGGAAACGTCTTCGGACAGCGCTGGCTCTTTGAAACGGAGATGAGCACCGCAACCCTAGAGTCGGATTCGACTGGCTTTCGAGCAAGGGAACCTTTACCTTTACCTTTAACTGGAGTTTTTAAATTGTTGACTTTTATGGGTTTTGTAATAGTGCTGTTGTTGTGTTTTTATAATGTTTATAATATAATTTATATTGTAGGCCCCCTTGAGTTCCACAAAGGAGAAAGCTAATAAATGTCCAAAGGAAAATACCCAAATAACATCCTGAGGAGGACATGCATGTAGGACAAAGAGGAGAATCATTCGGCTGGGTCAGGCCCCTGAGCCCTCGGGGGCTCAGAAAATCCTGAAGGGAGATACAGGTCCATGCTGCATCTGGCATTCACTCCACATTTTCATAGAATCATAGAATGTTAGAGTTGGAAGGGACCTTGCAGGTCATCTAGTCTAACCCCCTGCACTCTGCAGGAGCATAGCCAAAATCTATGTCTTCTTCCAGATCATTTATAAAAACATTGAACAACATTGGGCCCAGAACCGAGCCCTGTGGCACTCCACTCGAGACTTCCCTCCACATAGACACAGAGCCATTTACGAGCACTCGTTGGGTACGATTTTTCAACCAACCATGAATCCATCCAACGGTTGCACCATCCAGCCCACACTTAACCAGCTTATCCTCAAGGATATCATGAGAAACTTTGTCAAATGCTTTACTGAAATCTAGATACACTATATCCACAGCATTGCCAGAGTCAACCATTTTAGTAATTCTGTCAAAAAAGGAGATAAGGTTGGTCTGGCATGACTTATTCTTGATAAACCCATGCTGGCTACTATCAATTAACTCACTCTTTTCAAGGTGCTCATAGACAGATCGTTTGATAATCTGCTCCAGAATTTTTCCAAGTATTGATGTCAAGCTGACAGGCCTGTAATTTCCCGGGTCTGTCTTTTTTCTCTTCTTGAAAATCGAGACAACATTCGCTGTTCTCCAGTCTTCCGGCACAACACCAGTACTCTAGG
Source organism: Gekko gecko (assembly GCA_029375565.1). Lineage (NCBI taxonomy): Eukaryota > Metazoa > Chordata > Lepidosauria > Squamata > Gekkonidae > Gekko > Gekko gecko. The sequence goes on from JAPDNY010000004.1 coordinate 236,869,842, forward strand.
ACCAATGTTCCCTCTAAGCTGTGAAGTCTTGTGAGCAAAAATTCTACTTTGAGAGCTACTGGCATTAAAGTTGTGAGCAAGCAATTCAGCTACTGCATAAATTAGTTTGCCCTGGAGCCATCCTTCCTGAGCTAAGAATGTGTGAGCTAGAGGCTTAAAAACTGTGAGCTAGCTCACACTAACTCAGCTTAGAGGGAACACTGCCCCTGAGTGGCCATAAATCTATGCAGAAGGTACCATAAAACCCAATGAACAAAGAAAGTGAAAATGGCATGCAGTGTAGAGGGAGATTAACCTCCTGATGTGTCTGTGGAAAAACTGTGAGGAAACAGGTGGGTGCAGAATCCGCCAGAGGGTGGTTAATTCCCCAAGTTGCTCATTCCCCCATCCAGCATTTCCTTTCAAGCCTGAGCTTGTTCACGAACACTCACTTTTCCCATACAGTATTCTATTTGAAAGCAAACACCCCTCCTGCCTGCATATCAAGAACTGTGGATTTACAGTCTGAACACACAATGCTGGGAACACTTAATCCAAAACTTCTTAGCATAATGCAAAGCCCATTGGCCACTTTGAATATTTTAGCACTGATTAAGATAAATGGCATTCTGAAGGGCAATTGATCTGGCCCCCGGTTAGACACAAACACACAAATTTAATTGAACCAATTCTACTTCTAATGAGGCTGCCGCTAACTTTAATAGAATAGTCATGGCTCCATTACATTCTTTGCCCCAGTGTTGTAAGAAAAGGAACTGGATGGTGGGGAATCAAGTCTGTTCTTTGGAGTATCCCAAAGAGAGAGGAAAGAAAGCCCTCCTGGCATTCACAGACTGTGAAGATGATGGGCTTCTCTGTTTTTCCCCTGTACACGTCAAGTTCCACAAAACTTTGTAATTTGCTCGTTATCGTTTTGCCAAGCTTATGGTTTTTGCCAAGTTTCAAGTCAGAAATTGGTTTCCACAGTAGTTCATGGGAACCAAAATCCAATACAGATGACAGATAAAGGTCAGGGCAGAATTTTCCTCTTGGAAGAGAGTCTCAGCTGAGCTGGATGCAGAAAGGATGGCAGTTTTCCTGGCTGCTCCCTTCCCTCCTCCTGGGATCCCCACCAGGGCTACTGGAAAGCCGGAGGAAGTAGAGCTTTCAGCAGCCGCAGCTGGGTCCAGGAGTGACGGATGGGGCCGCGGTTGCCTCCGGCTGCCTTCCCAGCAGAACCATAGTCGAGGAGGGGTCAGTGGGTGCACCACCCCACCTGGAACACACCCGACTCTCCCCACCTGAGTTTGTTTTTTGAAAAAGTGGGCATTTCCCTACGTGAGGCTGCTCCTGTCAGCAGGGGCTTCTGCGGGTGGCAAACCTGCAAATGCATCAAATCAACAACTGCCCATACATGTGGTTTCTCTGCAGAGGCTCCTGCCCTATGGAAACGCCTGCCCAAGGAGAACAGGATTATTCCAAGAGGTTTTTCTGCACACTTAATAGGAGCTGCGGTGGCTCACGTGGTTAAGACGCTGAACTGCAGGCAGTGGAAGGTCAGCAGTTCAGCAGTTCGAGACCCGAGAGCGCCGCATGATGGAGTGAGCTCCCGTCTCTAGTTCCAGCTCCTGCCAACCTAGCAGTTCAAAAGCAAGAAATTGCAAGTAGATAAATAGGTACCACTTCTGTGGGAAGGTAACAGCATTCCATGCGCCTTGGTGTTTAGTCATGCCGGCCACATGACCACGGAAACGTCTTCGGACAGCGCTGGCTCTTCGGTTTTGAAACGGAGGTGAGCACCGGAACCCTAGAGTCAGATTCGACTGGCTTTCGAGCAAGGGAACCTTTAATAGGGTTGCACTATACAAAACAGTTTACAGTTTTACTCGGATCAATGATTTAGGGGCTCTGGTCTGTACTGTTGTGTATAGCTTGCTGTAAGCAAGATCCTGTTATGTAATTTTTACACCTTTAATGTGTCATGTTAATACTTACACCAGGCTTCGGTTCTTCCTGGTGGTTCCAGACGGCTACTGCAGCCCTGATGTGTTAGTGGTTGAAGGTCCCATTTTGTGGCTTGTCCTGACTCACTCTGTGAAATCCGCCGTGCGCCCCTGCAAGAAAGGCGGACGATAAGTAACATTTTGCTCCAGTTGCAAAAACAGTCAGGACAATAAAAATAAATAACATAAATGTGCATTTAAAGGACAGAGAGTGTTCTGGCTTTAAAAGGCGATAGGGAGGCTGGTGGCCTCTAAAAATAATGGCTTATTGCTCTGCTCTGCTCATCTAAGAGCATTTGACTGTTACCAGGCCGTGCTAAGCCTATTGACTCCAATCAACTTGGAATGTGACTCTGCTTAGGATGGTGGTGTTAGCTGTCTAAACTAGTCAAGAAATGACATAGAGAAGTACTTTAAGGAGTAGGAAAACCATTGGGAAAATGGAAAATAATTCTATTCTTAATCAGCTAACAGTCCACAGGTGCTCTAATGCTCCTTGACCTCTGTGCTTGGCCACCGGGTTACAGAAACGTCCGTGGAGTCTGAGGAAAGCCCTGCGTTCCCCATTCATTTCCTTATAGTTCCTCCTGGAAACCTGGCAGCCCTGCTGACCCAGGGAGGCCATCTGTGACAATCCCACCAGTAGCACCCCTCAGCGGCAGAACGTGGAAGGAAGCAGGGGGCTCTGAGCCAGAGCCGGGAGTCCCGGTCCTGGCTTCTATGCGCTTGTCTGCTATGCTGTGCTTTTTTGTTTGCATCGTGTTTTAAACAAAAGCCTTAAACCAGCCCCAGCAAATGGAATACAGATTACAGAGCTAGCAAGCCAAGACAACACCTTTCCATCTATTTGCATCTTTGCGAGGCAGCTGTCTTCTCTTAATTAATTTCTTTCTTACGGAAATGATGGTTCCCTCAATCAAAACAATTATTCTGTTCAAACAGACGAGCAGTAACCATCAAGCACCATAAACCAGGTATGTGCCATGTTTAGTTTATCAGGAACACTATCAAGCCCACGTTTGGTGCATCTGGGGGACAGGAAGGCATCCTGCTCCGATTCTGTTTTCTGGAACCTTCACAGTCTTGGTAGAGGAAAAGTCCTTGTACGCAGGCAGCCCACTGGTACCTCTCACTCAGCATCGCCTGTGCTGACTGCCAGGGAAAGCCTCTCTCTATTGCTGCTATCTGAGATCCTTTAACCAGAGATGCCCAGGATTGAACCTGAGACTTTCTGCATGCAGTTCTGCTGTTTAGCTGAAATCACAAGTCCCAGTAACTGCCTTAGTTTTCGCTTATGAAGTTGCCTGTCTACTCAGATCATCCTCTGAAACCTTGTGTACTGGTGCAGCTTCCCCAGGAGGAACAGGCTGGGATCCAGCAGGGCAGGTCACAGGCAAGGCTGCAGAGAGTAACCAGAGTCCAGTCCAAAAGTCAGGGGTTCTAGAGAGCAGGTTTACCAAAGTCCAGTCTAGGGACAGGGATTTCCAGGCAGCACATCCAAATCCAGTCCAATCTGAGGTCAGGGGTTCCAGAAAAGCCAGTTGTCAGGTCTAGTCCAAGGCTGCAGAGGTCTGCTAACAGCAAGGTTGGTGGCTCAGCAACCAAGTGTACTTGTTGCATCCACAAACTGCTGCTTCTCCCAGCTGAATTTTATAGCCAAGTCTTAATGAGCTAAACTCCCAGCCAGTTCCTTGGCAGTCATCCTGAAACTACTCATTCGTCTCTTCAGTTGGCAGCTGATGAAGGGCCATGAGTCTCACACTACTTCTCCTTTCTTGCAACTTCAAATAACACTGGTGCTGCAAGGGTGTGGGTGAGCTAGGTGGGCTGGGGGTGGCTGCCGAAGACTTGTTTACTGCTTCAGAGCTATAAGGTGTTGGGTGTGACTCCTGATCAGCCAGTAATCTGATCTCTTGCTGTTCTCCTTCTGGCTCAGAGCCAGCTGTAGTCGGCTGTTCAATTACCAGCTCAGGGCCAGCAGGTAGCTCTTCGTCTGAGGAATCAGAACCACCACTCAGCACAGACTGGCTTATGACACCTTATCTCAGATATCCCTGCATTCAGAAATTGGCTACCAGAGACAGGGTCTGTTCTGTGGTGGTATTTGGGTTGGTCCAAGATATTCAGCTGCCCCCAGCAGTACCTGTGCCACAAGCAGATAAGCACTAGGGGCACTGCCTGAACCTTGGAACTTATTTTATATATGGCTGAGAATGCTATGGGTCTGGGAGGCACAACAGGTGTTAAACCAGTAACTCTGATGCCTGCCTTGGATCTGAGCAGGAGGAGTGGGGGTCTGGAAGGGGTTGGTGGGCAGAGGGTATGCCCATCTCCTTCCTCCCATGCTATCACCTGCTGAAAGCGAGTTCTGCATGCCAGGGGCTAATTCACACATTAAGGAGTTCACAAGTTGTGTCTGGGCTCTTCGCTCAGTCTTTCAGTCACACTGTTCCCTCAGTCCCTGCACACAAAGGGCCTGATTCACACTGGGGCTGGCATGTGGGGAAAGGGAGCTTTAGCCTTTCTCCTCTGCTGTTGCCCTGGGGAGCTGCTGTTTGGGGGAGTCCACGGGTGTTCCTAGATTTTCTTGACAACCCCAACATCTGTTCCGGGTCTTACAAATGTCAACAACTGCTTAAAAGCACTGTCCATCTAATTAGCTCACAGAGGGAACTTTGGTGGATGCCTTTGGAATGTTGTTCTGATGTTCTTTGTTTCATTTTCTACCATTTCCCCTCTGGTCATACATCTGCTTGAAGAACTGGAGTGACATTTTAACAAAACCTAATCGACTAGGAGACCTGTAGAGTCACGGGGATGATTCTGAAGCTCTAGTTCAAAGCGGGTGAGAGTCCTAGTTATTCAAGGTAAGAGAGTTGTGTCCTTCTATAGCAGAGAATGTCTCTGCAAAGAACAGAAGATCAGAATTGCTACCTGTGTGGAAACCGCTTCAATTTTCTGGTAAGTTTTCAATTGTCCTTATTCAGGGATATCTGGAAAATGTGTTGGTTGGTTTCCTCTGATAGTTAGAAGCAGACCTTTTTTCTAGGTTTGCAATTTAATTTTGAGTGAGAGTTGGACTATAAGGAAGGCCGAGTGCCGAAGAATAGATTCTTTTGAACTATGGTGCTGGAGAAGACTCTTGAGAGTCCCTTGGACTGCAAGGAGATCAAATCATTCAGTCCTAAAAGAAATCAACCCTGACTGTTCCCTGGAAGGCCAGATCCTGAAGCTGAAGCTCAAATACTTTGGCCACCAAATGAGAAGGGAGCACTCACTGGAGAAGACCCTGATGCTGGGAAAGATTGAAGGTCGAAGAAGAAGGGGACGGCAAAGGATGTGATGGTTAGACAGTGTCATCGATGCAACGAACATGAAACTGATCAAACTTCAGAGGACAGTGGAAGACAAGAGGGCCTGGCGTGATCTGGTCCATGGGGTCGCGAAGAGTCGGACTCAACTGTGCGACTGAACAACAACAACAATACAGAAGCCACTGGAAGGGAGAACCTTCCGGGGCCAATTGTTTTCTGTCACACATCCTGGCATTGAAGTGCAGCTTGGATCAAGAGGTTATAGATTGTGACCAGGGTACCCCTTTTCAAAAATCCACTGTTCAGGGTTGCCCTTTGTTCCCATTGTGCTCCACATTTATTTGAGGAGGAAAAAGAGTTGGTTTCCACACCCTGCTTTTCTCTGCCCTAAGGAGTCTCAAAGCAGCTTACAATCGCCTTCCCCTCCTCTCCCCACAACAGAGGTCTAAGAGAACTGTGACTGGCCCAAGGTCACCCAGCAGACTTCATGTGGAGGAGTGGGGAATCAAACCTGTTGCTCCAGATTAGAGTCCGCCGCTCTTAACCACCGCACCATGCTGGGTCCCAAAGGAGTTTCCCAAGAATGATAAATGTGTTTATGAAACCCAGTGGACTTGAGGAAACAAGCTTACTCCACCTAGAATCATAGAATGTTAGAGTTGGAAGGGACCTTGCAGGTCATCTAGTCCAACCCCCTGCAGTCTGCAGGAGCATAGCCGAAAGACAGCCCTACATACCTACAACATACCCGATAGATGGTTGTATGTATATGTTTGATTTTTTTTTCTCCTCCAACATAGGATATGACCCTGGAAGCTTGCTTCTGAGCCTTTGTGCCTCTGAGCTAGATAAACGACCATACACTTTGACTGGCTCATTCAGTTAAATTGTAAGTCAGAGAGCAGGGATATTTGCAAGTTCATTCCCTGATGTCATGAAAGAATTAATCTGTTTGTTTGTTTGTTTTATGCTAATTGTTAGTTAGCTTTAGAACCAGTGAGCTGTCCTGAATGTAGTTCCCACCAGAGAGAGGGAAGTCCTTTGCATAATTAAGTGTCCTTTAGCTGGCTATTGGTCAATTCATAGTTGAGTGATGTTACCTGGTATTTTGCACATATGCACTTAGGGGTTTTCGTCTACCTCCTTTTGTTCTAAGATTAGTGTGATGCTAGAACCCATCTTGGAGTGACCAGTGACTAGAAAGATCTTGCTACATAGTTTGACTGTTTATTGTTTTTACCCTCTCATGTAACTAGGGTTGCGAAGTTGAAATTTACTTACGGTGGGGGAGTCCCACACTGTCCCTGGAGCTCATGTGCATGCGCGGAGCACGCGCGCCGCTGCTATGACGCCACCTGGAAGTGACATCATCGCATCGGGACGTTGGGGGTGGGGCCACTAGGATTTGAGGGAAAACCATAGAGTTTTCCCTGAAATCATAGAGCGTCCTGCCCCCAACGTGGCCAGCGTGATGATGTCACCTCCAGGTGACATCATCACACTGGGGACGTTTGCTGGAAGGGGGTGGAGTTCCCCCCGGGGCCCAATTTTCTGGCGGCGGGTAATGGGCCTCTTGGGCAGGGGTTTACCCGCCCCCAGGGGGACTTGGCAAGTCTACATGTAACCCTTCCTAGTTTTCCTAGTAAACTTTCTTTTAGCTAATTTACATGTGTGTGCTGTGTGGTTTCCTTATACTCAGCTAAAATCTCCAACAGCTGTGTCTTTTATGTAGAGCCTAGAGCTGCTGTAGGATTTCGGATGTCTGTGAGTCAGGACGAAGTAGGGTTGGCAAACTAGGCCTGGGGAGACCTGGTCTCAGATCCCGAGTCTGCCATGAACCTCACTGGGTAACCTTGAATCAGTCACTGTCTTGCAATTTAACCTCCTCAGAGGATCGTTGTGAAGCTGGAAAACGTATGTGACCGCTGCACTGGGTGGGGATGCCGTGATCATCAGTAAGGCCTTGTAATTTCTCCCCCACACACACACTCTTAGTGAATAATAAACCAAGAAGAAAGTAAATGCCATATAAGCAGGGCTATTTGGGGGCAGGAACGCACAGGAATGGAGTTCCGGCTGGCTCCCGAGTTGGCCACGCCCAGCAGGAACTCATTAGCATTACAGGCCACACCCAACAGCAGAAACTCATTAGGATTGGCTAAATGAGGGGTGTGCGGCCTAACACACAAAGGAGTTCCAGCTCAAAAAAAGCCGTGTGGTTTCGACAACAAACAAGGTAAACAGAATAAGCAGCAAAAGGTGGGTGTGGCTGGATGACCACACTTCTGGTAACATGAGAGTGTGGCCTAATAGGCTAATGAGCTTGCTGTCAGGGTGTGGCCTAATATGCTAATGAGTTTCTGCTGTTGGGTGTGGCCTATTATACTAATGAGTCCCTGCTCGGCTTTTTCTACAAAAAAAGCCCTGCATATAAGTGAGTATGGTGGGGTAGCTATTAAGAGCGTTGAACTGGGATCTGGGCAGACGCAGGTTCAAATCCACCCTGATCCAGGTGGCCTTGAACCAGTTGCTTTGGGTACCTCAGAGAACCCTTAGAACAATTTTGGAGTCCAGTGGCACCTTTAAGACCAACAAAGGTTTATTCAAGGTATTTTTGCGTGCAAGGCACACTTTCATGAGGGTCAAATGAGGAAGGGAGAACTCTGTATGCTGTTCTGAGTTGCTTGGAGGACGGGCTGGATGAAAATGTGCTGGACAGGTAGGAAAGAGCTGTGTCCTCCTTGGGCAAGTCGTTTTGCTTCTTCAACTAACTCTACTGAAAAGCTTGACTAACAACCCAGCACACACATTTATGCTGTTCCTGGAGCCTGTCTGGAGGCTCCCAGCCCCTGCCGCCTGCCCTTGGAGCTTCCAGTTTTGAGAGAGAGAGAGAGAGAGAGAGAGAGAGAGAGAGAGAGAGAGAGAGAGAGAGAGAGAGAGAGAGAGAGCAGCGGGAGCAATTTCTGCTGAGAAAATGTGACTTTGGCTCCGTCCACTTCAGCACTGTTGCTCCAGAAACTCAGTTCTGCTAGGACTTTATCGTTGTCTCTGGAGAAATATTTTGATGTACAAGTTCCATCCCCGTGAGAAAGCAAAGTGTTTCTGATGTCTTCCGCTAGCCATCCCCTTCTCTTGCTGCTGCTGTTGTTTTTTTGACACAGAGATATTTGACTTAAAGATACAGCACTGCAGAAGGGGGGGGGAGAGAACCAGATGATTGTCTTTGAGGTCACCTCTGAAAGAAAAGCTGAAGGCGCTGGAGATCTTGGTGCCAGTGTATGAGCCAAGAGCGCCCTCTGCTGAAACAAGGGCCATTTGGCGCTGACGGGCATCCTTCTTTGTAAGATGGCTTTACTTCACTGCCAAATAACATGCAATTCTTTCCCAAATAACATGTAATCCTTTTCCTTTTTAAAACAGTGGCCAAAATAAGTTGCTTTTAGAAGGAAAAGTGCCCAAAATGGCCATGATCAGAGGGCAACAATTGTGCATATATCTTTGCAAGATTTGATCTGATATTCTTAGTGCAGAACTTTGCCTTTAAAAAAATGTTTTGGGCGAGTATTTGTGCATGTGCACGTGCATGCATGTGCTTGCCTGGGCTATCTGGGTGAGGGCAGCTTTGCCTTTTTTGAGAGGGTGATGCAGGGGTGAGAGGTTCACTATGCCCTGCCCCAGATCCATCAAACTATCATCGACATACACGGGGTAGGCCTAAAGAATGGCCACCAGGGAAAGCATTCCATCTCCCAGACCCAGTGTGGTATAATGATGTCAGGTAACTCTGCCATTGCTGTGAGTGGGGGGGGGAGACATCTTTCACTGTTCTGGAATGAGGGAGGAACTCTGAGTCTCCAGTCTCACTGGTTTAGAGTGTCTGCTCTGCTTCTTATCAATTCGCCTGACCTTGGGTCTCATGCTACCCTGGCATGGGGAATGTACTGGTTTGAGGCATTCCCTTTCATGGCTTAGCGCGCACGCAAAGTGTATTCATTGGCTTATAGGTGGGGGGGCGTAGTTTGAATGGGCTATATCTGCTACTGCTTTGTACTATCTGGCATCACTGACAAAGAACTGATTCATGCAGCTCTATGACGGGTCTTTAATAAATACTATCTTCTTATGAAGCCTGGTGTTTGACTGAGTATCTGGAGAACTTGACAAATGGTTAGAATGGTGGACTATAACCAGGGAGACCCAGGTTCAAATCCCGCCTCTGCCCTCTGGATGCTGCCTCTCTCAGCCTGTTCTAATGCACAGGGTGTGAGAGGAGAGGTCCACACATGCCACCCTGAGCTCTTTGGCAAGAGGGTGGGATTAAAATATGATAGACAGCCGCCAACCAGTAACTTTGTTGAAACTCCTGGGAGAAGTGTGTGCGTGCATGCATTTGTGTGTGTGTGTGTGTGTGTGTGAGAGAGAGAGATGTAAGTAGTTCCACATAAACAGTTTGTCTACTGTCAAGTAAACTGTTTGTAGATGGCAGCCTCTTTCTGTCTCTGGCACAAGGAAATCTTTTTGAAAGCTGTATTTAGGAATGATTTGGCATGACAAAGATTTATTTGCTACAAAATGTAGATGTTTCTTTTCGATACCCCTGCCTAGAAACTTGTCAGAATAGGTGCAGGAGGCAAACATGACCTGTGTAAGTGATCACAGTGAAGCAGGGGGCAGGAGGATATGCTGCACTGATAAGCTATTTTAAAATCGTGAAACTTGCCATTGTAAAATTTAATTTAAAATTCTTCCCACCACGTTTTTATGATGCCTCTAGGGAGCTCCAAGTCTTATACACGGGCTGTCTCCCCCCCACTTCATCCTCACAACAGCTCTGAGAGGTCAGATCGGTAGAATGAGGGCGTCCCAGCTGGCTTCATCCCTGGGCCCCCACCCCGAGCATCTGTGCAGACCAAGTGGGAACCAGATACAGTCTCTTCCTGCTATATCCAAACTATTCTGAACATCTCTAAATGGCAGCTGTCGACACTCCTTTTGAGCTGGGCAAAGTCCTTCGGTTTTTGGAGCCGCGGCGGCTTCACTGCTTTGGCATCTGGGCCAGCAGGTTGTCTTGGAAATGCTTTTCAGGAGAGACTGCCGGAGTGGCTTTTGCCAGCCCACGGGCTTCAAGCGTCATTCAAAACAGCCAGAGGCTTGCTGTGCATCACTGCATAAGCGGACTCATTGGCAAGAGAGACTTTTCCAGACATTTCCAGCGTCGAGAGCATCCACGCTCTTGCCTTACTGTGTTCTTGCTTCAACGGTTACACTGTCCTTAGACAACCCAGATGCCCAAACTCATTGGACTGCTGAAGAAACTCTCCAGGGCTGAACTGGGAACCGGAACTCTGACCTCCGCAGTCCAAGTCCAGTATATTATCACCACTAGCAAGCGAGCAACTTTGGAGATCAAATAATCATAGAATGTTAGCGTTCAAAAGGACCTCAAAGGTCATCTAGTCCAACTCCCTGCAGGAGCACAGCCAAAAGGTAGCCCTACATACCTACAACATACCCAAAAGACAGTCATCCAGCCTCTGTTTGAAAACGTCCAGGGAAGGAGCATCCACCACATCTTGAAGCAGACTGTTCCACTGCTCAACCACTCTTACAGTTAGGAAGTTTCTCCTGATATCTAGCCGGTAACAACGCCCTTATAATTTCCACCCATTAGATCTAGTCTTGCAATCCGCAGCAAGAGAGAATAGATCTGCTCCATCTTTTACATGACAGCCCTTCAAATACTTGAAGACTGCCATCATGTCCCCTCTAAGTCTTCTCTTTCCCAGGCTAAACATACCCAACTCTTTCAGCCTTTCCTCATAAGACTTGGATTCCAACCCTCCCACCATCCTGGTTGCCCTCTTCTGGACACGCTCGAGCTTGTCAACATCCTTCCTAAAGTGTGGTGCCCAAAACGGGACACAGGACTCCAGGTGAGGCCTGATGGTAGCAGAATAGAGCGGAACTGCCACCTCCCGTGATCTGGACACAATGCTTCTGTTAATGCCTCCTAAGACTGGTAAACGGTTGAAAAGAACTAAAACCAAAGAAGTCACAGTTCTGATATGCTGGTAGTCACATGGATAGTGAGTATTGCTTGGTAATTCCAAACTGGGCCCAATGGAGTGTGGAGGGGAGGTGCTTCTTCAGAGGCATATTCTTACAGCCAACCGCAAAGTTTAGAGAGGGCCTCCCCAACCAGCCCAGCCTATTGAAGGAGCTGGTGTGGAGTTGTAGTTAAGAGTGTCGGACTAGTATCCAGGAGACCCGGGTTCAGATCCCCACTTGTGCCGTGGAAGCTCGCTGGGTGACCTTGGGCTGGTCACGCTCTCTCAGGGTTCTTGTGAGGATAAAACGGAGGAGAGGAGAAGGACGGGAGCCGCCCTGGGTCCCCACTGGGAAGACAGGCGAGGTATAAATGAATGGAACCGAATAAAAACGAAGACAGAGGGTGGGTTTTTATTTGCTAAGAGGAGGTGAGGGGGAAGGCAAAATGGCCCTTTAGAGGCACCCAAGAGAATGGGCCTCACTTGCCCCAAGAGAGATGGGGTTGGTGGCTCCTGGTTTAGGTGGCTCTAAGGAGGAATTAGGGGAATTCAGAGCCAGGGTGACGTAGAGGTCAGAGTGCTGGATTAGGACCAACCTCAGCCTCTTGCAGTCCTCAAGGGGAAAACGGGTTTTGGCTCCGGCCCGGGGCCCTCGGAAAGGCTGCAGGAGCTCCAAGAGGCAGGCGTTCACACCTCGCGTCGTCACCTACAAAACCTCACTTCTCACCAGAGTTTTTGAAATAAATTTCTTTTTTTCCTTTGCATCCAAAGCAATTACTGTGGGCTGTAAACAGCACTTGCCAGCTGTGAAAAGCACTCTGCTTGCTGCGGCTGAAACACCTTCTAATGGTTTCTCTCGGCAGTGGCGCTTTCTTCCTGGCAGTTCACGGGGCTCTGATGGGGAGGCTCCTGCTCTGGCTGCCTGTCCCTGCCAGTCGGGAGGACCGAGGGCACTCCGCGTGCGGGAGGAGAGCCTGAGGACCGGGCCTCTTTCGGGAGGGGGTTCTCAACCCTGCAGGTACTTTTGACATTTTGGGGGAAGACAGGGGGCACCACCACTTAGTGACTGCCAGAAGGGGGCTTCTGCCCTTTGCACATTCATTTTAAGTAAATTAAATGTTGGGGAGGTGGGGGGGAATTTCAAACATGGGTGTGCCTCGGGACTGGGCTCTGTTACTGTTCCCACAGGATTGTCACCTTGGTGTTTGAAAGGGCCCAGCCCTATCGCCAGGAATGTCGAGTTGGTGGGGCGTGGGGGAATTTTGTGAGGCAGCAGGGGAGGAGGGAGGGCGAGGGAGAGGAGCTGTCTTTCCAGCGGGGGATGGGGGGCACCCAGATGCCTTCCCAGATCTCCAAGCGGCAATTTTGCAGATTTCCCCTCTCTTTTGCAGAACCAGGGAGGGAGGGAGGGGTTGGGTCTGCAGTTAAAAGTTTTGAAAGATGTTTGCCACACATCACATGACATTTCCGCATTAATTAGGCAAAAAAATGTCGGTTTTGCTTGTCGATGCAGAATGCATACAGAATACACAAGTAAACTGGAGCGGGCCGGGGGGGGGGACCAGTGCAGAGGGAATGCACGCAACTGTGGCTTGACTCCTTGGATTCTCCCGAGTAAGCTGTCAGTGCAGAAAGGGATCTGGTCCTACTGTACTGAGTACTGGAGGCCCTTGACGTCTGATGGAATTGCTTCCATCCGTAAGTCTCAGTGAGAAGAGTGGGCTATGAATGAGGGACAGTCGTGTTGATTTGAGAAATTCTGTGGTTTGCTTACTAGAAATAAGGTGGGGTCTCAGGACGGGCAATCCATGGGAAATCTGGGGGTCGACACCTAACTGTCCAGCATAATGTGAACTGGAGGCAAGCACTACTAGAGTGTCACCCTGGCATACTGACATCACTTCCAGTTCATGCCAGAAGTGACATCATGACATGGGAGGGAGGGGGGGAGATGCCAATTTTCTTCCCATTTTCTACCCACCAACCCACCGAGCGATGGTGGAGGCACCGGGAGTTCTGGAGCCTCTTTGACAAAACTATTTTTAAAATATGTTGCCGAAGGCTTTCACGGCCGGAGTTCATTAGCTGCTGTAGATTTTCTGGGTTGTGTGGCCGTGGTCTCGGCATTGTAGGACCTGGTGTTTCGCCAGTAGCTGTGACTGGCATCCTCAGAGGTTATACCAAGACCACGGCCGCACAACCCGGAAAATCTACAGCAACTGATCTTTTTAAAATGTTTAAAAGTTTGTGAGTTTTCAGTATACAGATTGAAAACTTCATTTCCCTCTTGAGATTTCCAGCACCTCTTCCACCACCACCCCCAAAAGCCCTGGTCATAACCAATGCTCCCTCTAAGCTGTGGAGTCTTGTGAGCAAAAATTCTACTTTGTGAGCTACTGGCATTAGAGTTGTGAGCAAGCGGTTTGGCTACTGCATAAATCAGTTTGCTCTGGAGCCCTCCTTGCTGAGCTAAGACAAAAATGTGTGAGCCGGAGGCTAGAAAACTGTGAGCTAGCTCACCCTAACTCAGCTTAGGAGGAGCACTGATCATAACCAATTTTTTGGCTGCCACGACCATTTGGTATGAATCTGCAAAGAGCCACTCAGTTATATTTTTTCCACTGGCATCAGCTGTCCTGGATTTTCCCTTCAAGCTAAATCCACAAGGGCTCGCGGTAATCATGTGATGATTGGACCTGCCCCCCCTTGACGCAGCCATGCTGTGATGGTGCCCGCTGGCCCTCTCTCAAAACTCTACAAGTGCCTGAAGGCTCTGCACTGCTGGGGTGCCCCCCCCCCCGCTTCCATAGAGGTTATGGCATAAGAAAAGTTGATCAGCACTTTTAGATCTTGAGTCCACACCCCTAGATGCAGAAACAAAGAAGGTGGGAAAGAAAATACCAACTCTTTCCCAGGGATGTTAAAGGGAAAGGGGCCAGTTGCCTGGGCAGGGAGCCTGAGGGATTGCCTGGGCTCTGAGGCCCGTGGGCCAGGAGATATTTTGAAAGGAGCAGGGCTGCGTTCCAGCGCAGGAGAAACAGAGTGGATGAGATAAGAAGCAACAAAGGAGCGTGATTGACGGGTCTGTGGAAAACAGGGGGAAAGACACAGAATCCTCTCCATATTCATTAGTGGCGGATAGATTTGATGTGTGACGAGGATTTTTGTTGTTCAGTCGCACAGTCAAGTCCAACTCTTTGCGACCCCATGGACCAGATCACGCCAGGCCCTCCTGTCTTCCGCTGTCCGCTGAAGTTTGCTCAATTTCATGTTCGTTGCATCGATGACACTGTCTAACCATCTCATCCTTTGCCGCCCCCTTCTTCTTTGACCTTCAATCTTTCCCAGCATCAGGGTCTTCTCCAGTGAATGCTCCCTTCTCATTTGGTGGCCAAAGTATTTGAGCTTCAACTTCAGTCTCTGGCTTTCCAGGGAACAGTCAGGGTTGATTTCTTTTAGGATTGAATGATTTGATCTCCTTGCAGTCCAAGGGACTCTCAAGAGTCTTCTCCAGCACCATAGTTCAAAAGAATCTATTCTTTGGCGCTTGGCCTTCCTTATAGTCCAACTCTCGCAGCCATACATTACTACGGGGAATACCATTGCTTTGACCATGCGTTTAGCCTTTTGTTACTGTCCATGGGATTTTCTTGGCAAAGATACTGGAGTGGGTTGCCATTTCCTTCTCCAGGGGATCACGCTTGGTCTGAGTTCTCTGCTGTGTCCTGTCCGTCCTGGGTGGCCCTCCATGGCATAGCCCACAGCCTCATCGAACCACGCAAGCCCCCTCGCCACGACAAGGCAGTGATCCATGAGGGAGGTGACGAGGATACAGCCACCCAAAACAAACAAGATCTGGGAGTCGTCAGACAGTTGGAGGAAGCAACCCTTAGTTGGAGAAAGCTACACCTGCATTTCCACCACCATCTTTTAACACCACTGAATTGCCTTTGTAGCCAATGCATGAATTGAATTAATATTTCTGTTCAAGAAGCTGGAGTGCAGATGATCCTGATTCACAAGGGTCTTTCTCCTCAACATTCCCTCCTAAGGCAGGGAAAATGTTTCCCCAAATGTTCCATTCCCACCCACCCCAAATAAAGCTTGCAGCGGCACATGCTCCGTACCCAGCGCTGCCAGAGTCCTGCGTGCAGATACTGCGCCGAGTTCCCCTGCAGTCGGAGGAGCAGGCGTTCCGTGAGACGCTCCACAGACTCCCACAGCAGGCTTGAGTGAACAGTGATGCTGCGGACTACCTGCCCAGCCCCCTCCCCGCAAGTCTTGCAGCCCAAACCAGCCCTGCCCCTTTGCCCCCCCATCTCGGGGAGGGCTGTTGGCCATTGTCACCAGGGCAGGTAGTGATGTCCTCTTATCTCCAACAGGAAAGGCCATATTCTCACAGAGGCAGTAGTTCTGATGCTGGGTGGTTCCGTTCTGGCTGCAGGTGGGGACCACCGGGGTGGGCTGGGGGGGCTGAGATTCCTAGAGGTCAAAACTGAGCATGTCTGGGAATGAGGCTGTGTTAAGTATGAGACTCAACAAAGGATTCAGCTTCAAGTGATTTCAGCTTTATTAAACAGCAACTGTAAGTCAGGAACACACGACAACAAGGGGAGCACAGCTCCTTCTTTTAAACTCTCCCGGGCTGTCAAAGCCACACCCATTACAAGTTAAAGACCAATCAGGATACAGGGATAAAGGCCAATCAGGACCGTTCCCTCTTTGCAACAATATCACTCAGTGATTGGGTAATTACACAGGTTTCGCAGAAACCGACCAATAGCAATGCGACATCCGAAGAGCCACATTCAGACTCAAGCTCAACATGTGAATAGATAGGAGTGATTCACATTCAGTACATAACAGGCTGTAGTTCAGACATCATACAGCTTTCTACGCAAAGGGGTTTTTCCCCCCAGTGGGGAAGCAGCCAATGTTGTGAGCCCCTACATGCAGTGGTACAGTCCACTTGCAGTTTGATGACCTCCGTGGGAGCAAGACTGGACAGTGCGATCCTAAGCAGAGTTGCACCCTTTCCAAGTCCTTTCAAGCCAAGGGGTGTAACTCTGCTGTCAAATCTTGTGGGTTTTTTTAAAAGAACAAGCAAGACTTCTTGAGTCATTTATTTCGATTGATGTACTATCTTCCCATGAGGAGGGAATGTTTTGAGAACCTCTATGAACTCTGCCTTCTCCCTCCGCACCCCCCAGCTTCCAGCCGCACGGCCGTCTCAGGGCCTGGATCCCAGTTCGGACAATAATCCTCTTCCATGGAGCGTTTGTATGGAATTTTTACATCATCTTTGGGTCATTGTTTTTTTACTCCTGTAAGCTCCTTTGGCAGCGAATTTTTGGTTGAAAAAGTAGGATAAAAAACTGTGACCCTGCCAGAAAATGGTCGGCTCCTGTCTGCTGCTTACACACGTAAGTTGAAAAGTGCTGAGACTGACGAGTGATTTCAGCTCTCCACATACTTTATTTGAACAGGAACAAGACAATTTATTCCCAAGTGAGTCCACACCCCAAACACACACACATGCCCGTGATTTGCTATTTACAGTTAACTGAGTTACCCCTGGCTCCCCGATTGGAAGAATGCGAGGAGCCGACAATCTATTGTCTACAGGAACGAAGCTCAGGCCCTTTGCCTGACCGCGTGGTGGACCGGCCCGAACTGGTCGGAGCACATGGTTGCCCCGAGTCCATGTTTCTCTGTGGATACACTACATAAGTGAAAGAGGCGTAAGTAAAAGTTCAATGGCTGGTGAGTCCAGGAAACCTTCGGGAATCGGGCCTTTCACGTCACATTAGCCAACCACTTGAAATTTTAAAAAAATGAAAAACCCTCAGGATCGTATGGACCCAAAGTAAATATAGAAGGAACTGGCAGCAGCGGCAGCAGAATGTCAAAGCAAAATGGTAATTACAGCTACCCAGCCAGAGCTAAATTAATTAAAGCTCCTTTATTAAACTTATAATCATTGTGTGAAGCTGTGAAATCATTTTGAGCTCTTGACAAGGCGCCTTTATTCTAAGGAGACGGGCTGCTGCGTTGGCTTTTGTGACGTATATTTCCTTTTGCTTTCCTTTTGTATTCCGAGCATTTAACCTTGAAAACGAATGCCTCTCTGCCGCTGCGTTTTCTGATTGCTAATCCCAAAGCATCACGGTGGCATCTTTATATATCCAGGCACTCCCAGGGAATATGTCCTGTTATCTCGCACGGTATATCACGGAGAGGGAGGGGATGGGCTTAAAAACCTATGTGATTCCAAGGAGCCAAGCAATTAATGTAATTCAAAAGAAATGAAAGGTTTATGCGACCAGGATTACTTTTAATAAACAAGGGTTTCTGACTCCTTTCAAATAGGGTGGTGGGGGGGGGAGAAAGGTATGTTTGCATGTTCATGAGAATAAAAATAACCAGATCCAGAATAGTAAAAAAAAGCTTGGGGCCCAGCACCATCAGGAATGTCCCAGAACAGATGCTTTTGGAGGAAGATGCTGTAGTGGAAAAACTGCGGAAGACCATTGTAAGTCAAGGAGGCAGGTGGTGAGCTGCACAGCCCTTCTCCATGTGAATGGCAGTCTCAGGGCAGCAGGTGATAAAACTCTACCCAAATGGAGGGCACCTGGTTGTGGGTGAGGTCTCTGGGTAGGAGCTTCTTGGCTCCAGCTCAGTGTTTTTGGACTGCCTAAGGTCTGGAGGAGACTTCCCATCCAATACAGGTTACAGGGTGGGTGGGAAAGAATTGTTTATTTACTTTGTGCGCTGAATAAAGCTGCATCCTTTGTTCCAATTGCTTGTTGGAATCGATGTTAACGATGGGAAATACAGATGTGCCAAGAATGACAAGAGGCTTCACGCCCCAGAGTCACCGCTCCCCATTCCCACTTTATTTCCAAGGTGTTGGGGGAATAAACCCCGTACCATGGGTCTTCATGATCCGGCAGGCTGTGGGACAATAAATAATGGGCAGAAATGATTGGCAGCAGGTGATGCCATCTGTTCCCCCCCACCCACCCAAGATCATTTTAAGCAGGGCTCTTTTTGTAGCAGGAACTCCTTTGCATGTTAAGGCCACACCCCCCTAATGTAGCCAATCCTCCAAGAGCTTACAGAGCTCTTCTTACAAGGGCTACTATAAGCTCTTGGAGGATTGGCTATATGAGGGGTGTGTCGCCTGCTATGCAAAGGAGTTCCTGCTACAAAAAGAGTCCTGGTTTTAAGAAGGTACAAAACTGTCCCGTGCAGTCTGGTGGCTGGTCCATATCCCTCTCAGTACCGTACTGTCTGTATTCAGGGGCAGCAAATCTCTGAATTCCAGTGCCAGGAAGCAGCAGCAAGGGAAGTCCTGGGCCCTCTGTCCCCTTTGTTGGCCTTCCGGGGAAACTGGTTGGCTACTGGGTGAGGTGGGATGCTATGGGTTTGATCCAGCAAGCTTTTTCTATTTTTATGTTCCGGCGAGGGAGACCCATCAACAGCCTGGCTGTGGCATTTTGCACCAGCTGCAGCTTCCAGATCCACGACAGGGGCAGCCCCATGTAGAGGGTGTTACAGTAATCCAATCTCGAGGTGACCATTGCATGGATCGCTGTTGCCAGGTCGTTACGTTCAAAGAAGGGAATCAACTGCCTAATCAGCTAGAGGTGGGAAAAGGCCGACTTGGCAGCGGCTGCTACCTGGGCCTCCATTGTTAAGGAGGCATCCAGGAGCACTCCCAAACTCCTAATCTCCAGCACTGACACCAATGGAGCCCCATCGAAGGTCAGAAGTGGGATCCCTACCCTTGGATCGGTGTGACTCAGGCACAGGACCTCCATCTTTGTCGGATTCAATTTCAACCAGCTCAGCCTAAGCCAACCAGCTCAGTCTAAGCCAACCAGCCACGGCTTGTAATGCCCCATCAAGGTCTTCTAGTTTGGAGTCAGACTAGCCATCCAACAACAGATAGAGCTGGGTGTCATCCGCATACTGGTGACAACCCAACCCATGCCTCCAGGCAATCTGGGCAAGAGGGCACATAGAGATGTTAAAAAGCATCAGGGACAGCACTGCCCCTTAGGGCACTCCACATTCCAGTGGGTGCCTTCGGGACAGCTGATCCCCCAGTGCCACTCTTTGTCCCCGATGTTGGAGAAAGGAAACAAGCCACTGCAAGGCTAGTCGCTGAATTCCAATATCAGTGAAGCAGCAGGTCAGTATCTGGTGGTCGACTGTGTCGAACGCAGCCGACAGATCTAACAACAGCAGCACTGCCGATCTGCCCCGGACCAGATGCCTCTGGAGGTCATCTGTGCGGGCGACCAGTACCATCTCCATCACGTCACCCGGGCGGAAACCGGACTGGAAGGGGTCTAAAATGGAAGTGTCATCCAGAAAGCCTTGTAACTGAATTGCCACAGCCCTCTCTATAATCTTGCCCAAATAGGGCAAGTTGAAAACCGTCCAATAGTTGGCCAATTCAGTCAGGTCCAAGGATGGCATTTTCAGGAGAGGGTGCACCACTGCCTCCTTAAGTGCCACCGGGAATTGCCCCTCTGAGAGGGACTTGTGGACAATCTCCCACATGGCACCTTGAAACCCCTCGTGACCAGCTTTAATTAGCCACGACGGGCAGGGATCAAGGGAGCATGTGGTAGGGCGTAGAGTTAGGAGCAGTCTGTCAACTTCTTCTAGGCTGAGCAGGTCGAAATAATCCAGAATGTGACTAGAAGATGTGCTTGGAGCCTCGAGTTCCTTCACTGTATCAACTGTGGCGGGGAGGTTGTAGCGGAGCGACAAGACTTTATCCGCAAAATAGCTCGCAAAAGCCTCACAGCCGATATCCAATTCCCTACAATTTAGCCTGTCTTGTGGCAGGACTGAATTGTTCGAAATAGTTGGGCTGGGCGTGAGCTTGTGGACGCAATCATGGTCGCATAGTACTGTCTTTTTGCTGCCTTGACTGCCATCTCATAGGATTTCATAAACGTCCTATAGGATGCTCTTGTAGCTTCATCGCGGACACGCCGCCACCGCCTCTCTAACCTTCGCAGCCCCCGTTTCATTAGCCACAACTCCTGGGGAAACCACAGAGCGAGCTTGGAATGGGGGCAAAGAGGGCGCCGGGGAGCAATCTCATCGATGGCTGCCGAGAGTCTGTCATGCCAATCCACTGCAAGCTCATCCAACAAGACACCAGAGGGCTTTGGATCCCAGAGAGCCATCTGAAGCCTCATTGGGTCCATTAGGCTCCGCGGGCGAGCCCAAATTGGCTTGCCGCCCAAACAGAGTCGGAGTGGGATATTTAGGCGGGCCTTCAGGGCAAAGTGGTCCGACCGTGGCACTGCCAAGGCAGTGATCCAGTCCACTGTAACTCTCTTTGCTGTGTATTTTGCTGCAGACTCTGTTGTGGACTCTGCTGCAGACTGCACTGCAGAGTCTGCTGCAGACTACGCAGTGGAATGCGAATTTGGCCGTGGACTCCACTGTGGACTGCAGACTTTGCTGTGGAGTCCACTTTTTTTGTGGACTTTGTCCCCGACCTTGCTGAGGACCCTACTACAGGCTGCTGACTTTGCTGTGGGCTTAGCTGTGGCCTTAGCTGCAGAATTTTCTGCAGACTCCACTGTGGATATTGCCGTGGACTTTGCTGTGAAATTTACTGTGGACTTTGCAGCAGACTCTGCTGAGGACTCCGCTGCGGGCTGCGGACTTTGCTGTGGACTTTGCTACAGACTTTGCTCTGGACCTTGCTGCGGCCTGTGCTGTGGACTCCACTGCAGAGTCTGCTGCAAGCTCCATTGTGGAGTTTGGTGCAGACTGCGGCATTTTCACCAGATGCTGCTGCGGACGTTGCTGCGGACTCCGCTGCTGACCCCACTGTATGGTCTGGTGGGGACTTTGCTACAGGCTCCCCTGCAGACTCCGCTGCAGACTTTTGCCACAGACCTTCCTGCAGAGTTTTATGTGGACTCCGCTTTGTACAATGGAGTTTTCTGCAGACTTTGCTGCAGATTCTGCTGTAGACTCTCTTGTGATTGCAGAATTTGCTGCAATCTTTGCTTCAGACTTTGCAGCAGACTCTGCTGTGGACTCCAGACTTTGCTGTGGTCTTTGCTGCGGACTTAGCTGCGGTCTTAGCTATGGATTCTTCTGCAGACTTTGCTGCAGACTCTGCTGCCTACTCGACTGTGGACTTCCCTGCAGTGTCCGCAAGGGACCTGTTTGCTGACTTTGCTGCGGATTCTGCTGCAGACTTTCTGTGGACTTTGTCGAGGCCTCTGCTGCGGACTGTGAGCCTTGCAGTGGACTTTAAAGCAGACTTTGCTGCATATTTTACTGTGGACACTGCAGTGGACTTTACCGCTGACTTTGCTGTGTATTATGGTACATATTATGCTGTGGAATCTGGGGAATGCAGACTCTGCTGTGGACTCCTCTGCATACTCTGCTGTGGAGTGTGAACTTTTTTGCAGACTTTGCTGCAGTGGACTCTGCTGCAGACTGTGGACTTTTCTGCAGACTTTGTTCTGGATTTTGCTGCAGACTTTGTTGCGGACTGTGGACTTTGCTGTGGATTTTGCTGCATACTTTACTGTGGGCTTTGCTGCAGACTGTGCTGTGGATTTCACTATGGACTCTGTTGCAGACTCTGCTGCAGACTACACTACAGAGTCTGCTGCAGATTATGCCACAGAATGCAAATTTTGCTGCAGAATCTGCTGCGGACTCCACTATGGACTGCAGATGTAGCTGTGGACTTAGTTGTGGACTCCAGCCGAGATTCCACTGTGGACTGTGGACTTCGCTGGGGACTCAGCTGTGGACTTAGCTGCAGAATTTTCTGCAGGCTCCGCTGAGAATTCTGCTACGGGCTTTGCTGCAAAATTTACTGTGAACTTTGCTGCAGACTTTGCTCTGGAACTTGCTGTGGACTTTCCTGCAGAGTTTGCTGCAGACTCCGCTGTGGACAGTGGTGTTTTCTGCAGAATTTGCTGCAGATTCTTCTGTACATTCTCTTGTGAATTGCAGGATTTGCTGCCGTCTTTGCTTCAGACTTTGCTGTGAACTCCCCTGTGGACTGCAGACTTTGCTGTGGATTTCTCTGCAGACTTTGCTAAAGACTTTGCTGAGGACTCTGCTGCAGACTCCGCTGGGGACTTTTACATGGATTTTGCTGCAGACTTTGCTGCGGATTCTGCTGCAGACTCTGCTGTGGACGGCAAACTTTGCGGTGAAGTTCAAAGAGGACTTTGCTGCAGACCTTACTGTGGATTTTAGAATCATAGAAATATAGAATGTTAGAGTTGGAAGGGACCTTGCAGGTCACCTAGTCCAACTGAAGCAAGACTTAAAGAACTATGAACTTTGGGAGCATAGAATTCCCCCAATATTGCAAGGTGCTTTCCACTGTCATTACCTCACCTATTAATTTCCTGCATTAATGCTCAGTGCTTGATGACTGGGACCTTTGACCATCATAAAAGGCAAGTGAGGCGCTAGCGTCAGCAGTTGGCAAACACCTAGAATAGGATGACCATTGTCTTGTGAGCAGGCCTGTGGAAAAGGGGAAGTTGGAGCCCACGCATCAGAACAGATATGGAAAAGGTCAAGGAACTTTAGAAGACTATTAGAAGAATATGCAGGCGCAATTAACCATTGAATATTAACTGACACACCCCAGCTTCTCTAAAACCTGATTAACATACACATGCGACCTATGTACTGGGAGGGGGAACATATCAAGGAGGCATGAGATGAAAGGAGTGGAAAGGAGCTGTGGCCTCGGCATATTTCAGCCAATAAACGATTGTACTGATTGTAACTAAGGAAATGATCAAAGGACATAACCTTTGTCTAACTGTACAAAAGGGTGACTGTAAATGGCTTCAGGGCCCAGCCGTTTTGAGTGTTCTACGCTGCTGGGTCTGACATACGTCAATAAACTACTCCTTCTCACTTGTGTCTGGTCGGCTGTGTGAGGCTGGGAAGGGCCCTGGGTATTCCTCTCGGTTTTCTTGCTACATTTCCTGGGGGCTCGTCCGGGATGAGAGGGGGACCCCAACCCAGCACATCTCGCAAGCTGTGATTCTTGTGTCTCCCTCGGTCCACAGTCTTGGCTTCACCCACTGCTGGGTTTCGATGGACTTTTGGCAGGTGCCACTTTCATGTTTGAAAGGCCACTTTCTCCTTGGAGCCCTGGGATGGTTGGGAGGCCACACTGCTTGCCCAAGGACCTACCGAGTGAAAAGGAGCCTGGAGTCCTCCGGAGGCTGGTAAGTATCGGTTTAAGTTCTATTCAGCCCTCCCCAGTCAGAGGAAGAGGGGCCTGATCACCCCCTATTCTGGTTCTGTTATCTGGGAAGTTGGGTGTCTGGGGGCCGCCCTGATCAGGGTAGAATTGTGGTGCGTGTGTGTGTGCATGTGTGTCTGATGCCTGCGGACTCCCTCGGGAGAAAGTGAACCTGAATGTGGACACCCTATGCTCGCAGTTGTCAGCCGGGCAACCACATCTGAATCGGGTATGGGTGGAAGCGAACAGATAGGGAATGCCTCTCCTTGTTCCAGGAGGAGCAAACTCCTTTCACCACCCCCATACCCGTTCCCTTTGTTTCTTAGTTGTCGATCAGTACTACATCACGGGTGGGGCTTGGACATCCCTGAATATATGCCTGGAGGCAAACCACCTGAAATAACAGTTACTCTTTTGCCTAATTTGTTCTATCTGGATGGTTGCTTTTGCCCCGTTAGGAATGCCTGTGCTCCCTTTATGTATACTAGTACTTTTGGGTTTTGCCGCAGGACCTTTTCATGCACTATTCCGGTTTCTGCTGTCCCGCTCACCCTTTCCCATGCTCTGGATTATGAAGTTCAACGGCCAACTGCTTTACCCCCTCCCTTAGTTCAACATGTACCTGCTGGCCTCCTGGTGCATGATTATCCTGAGGTTGGGATTGTTCGTTTTGATGTGTAATTATTTTGTGTGGCTATGACTGTACCTCAGATCCTAGATTGGTCCTTGCTCTACCTCGACTCTGTTACAGAGACTGGTCCCAGATTGGATGACCCATGTTGGGTCAACATAATATGCAACTAACCCCTAACATCTCCTATGAGACTGTTCCATCAATTGGGCCGCTTGCAGTGTAAAATGACCCTTTAAGCACAGCTTCTTCCTGCCTGATGTAAGCTAACCTCATTGACCAGCCAGTGGCTTCCTGGCAATCGAGTGGGCCACACCTGCACAGGAACAGTCAAGGTGTATGAGCCGATCGGACTATTAGGTCAGCGCAAAGCGAATCCTGCCAGCAAACAGAACTTCCTCACGCTAAGTAGTTACTTATGGTGCTGGCCCATCTCCATTGCCGGCCTTTTACAAACAGACATTTCCCACTCAAAGCGGTACTCAAACACCCATAACCCCTCCCTTGAGTGCTGAGATGCATGATGCTGGACCAACCGTTCACCTGTCAATGCTGGCTGACCCTGCAAGTGCAGGGACTAGTGGCCCACTATTCAGCTACCCTTCCCATGTCTGTCTCGGACCCCGGGTGTGCTATCTGTTCTGGGCAGCATATATGAGTGAAGGGAGAACTCAGTCTCTCCAGCCCAGATGGGAAGGTCCATTTATGGTCTTGCTTAGTTCTCCTGCAGTGGTTAAGGTCGAAACCAGGTCAGCGTGGATTCACCGGGTCTGGTTCAAGCGAGCATAGGCTGAGTGGCGTGTCACCCCTGAGAAGACTCCACCGCTGATCGTTCTCCGGTGACGCCCTGTCCAGCTCCCGACCGGTAAGGGACCTGGCACGGCCCCCTGATTCTCCAGAGACATCTCCGATGCTCCTGCCGCGACTCACCGGAAGCAGTCGCCCTGCGCACGAGCCAAGATGAAGGACTTAATGCTGAGTTCATGTTGTTTTATGGTGCTGATAACTGTCTGTTCTGCCCTACTACATCCCTATGCTCCCACGCTTGAGTATGCCGTAGAAGTGCTGAATAAGACAAATTGCTGGGTATGCTTGCACCATGGTACAGGCTGGTCAAACCCCCCTATCTCCTGGGCACCTCTTAGTAGTGAGTCCTGGCTGGTAACAACCACTAGTCCTGAGGTACGGAGTACAGCACTATGGCTGAATCTATCTAACCCAGAAAAGGCCTGGGACCCAAAGCGGAGCTATCACTTTCAGACAAACGGTTCCACCTATTTAGACCTCCATCCCACCCTGAGCCACACTGGTCAACATGACTGGTGCTTTTACAGTAATGGGCCCAATGGTCCAACCATGGGCTACTTGGATAAAAGTACATGCCAGGTGACACTTCAGCATAATGGCTCACATGGGGGATGGAAGGTTTATCATGAGCAGCCAGAGGTCAACATCATGAGACAAAATTATACGTTGGCCTGTCAACAGCAAGATGGCTGCCCAGGAGTGGGCCCCATAAACGGGTCCCTACAATTAGAAACCTTGGGCATCTTTTCCTATCATGATGGCCATAGCTGGACTGCTGGCCAGCCATCGATGCTTATGGGGTTGGCTCTGCAGTCTGTGGCCTGTGGTGGGTATCCGAAACTAGATTATCTAAAGAACTTCTGTAACTCCACTGCCCCTGGACAGGGGATATTGATTACTGCCCCTGGCCTGTATTTTGTGTGTGGCAACTACGGCTATAAATTTATCCCATTTCATTGGAAGGGCCAGTGCACTTTTGCACAATTAACCCTGCAAGGGCAGTTCAGGGATAAGGCACCGAGCCTCTGGGAAGTCCTTAACTTGGGTGGGTTCTGTCGCAGGGCCCGAGGCACGGGGGATGCTGAAGACCCATGGCAGGACTTCTGGAGATCCACCATTCCGATCTGGGATTACTATGACCTAGCCAAATACACCAGAAACATCTCGAAGCTTCTGCAGCAATCCATCAAAGAGACCTCTGGAGCCATCCAGAACTTGGACCGAGAAATGCAGTCCCTGTCCCGAGTGGTATTGCAAAATAGGGAAGCCCTAGACCTTCTTACGGCCCAGCAAGGGGGGACGTGTGCCTTGTTACATCAGCACTGTTGTTTTTATATTAATGAGTCCCAGAAGGTGGAACAAAGAGTCAGTAAGTTAAAAGAAGTGTTACACCAAGCGGCCGAGAACGATGGCATCTTCAATTCTGGCCATAATCCGTCCTCCAGTCTTTTTGGCAGCTTGTTGCCGGACTTTAGAGGGTGGTTCCATACCGCAATGGGACTGATGCTTGTTTTAGCCATAGGACTGGCCTTGACCTGTTTCTGCATTCAGTGTTTGCCAGCGATCCTCAGTAGGGTGTGAAGAGCTTGGGCAAGGTGCAGACTGCCCCCGGCTGACGATGAGGTCCTTGTAGTGCACCAAAGGAAACATTATGCACAACTCAGGCTGGCAAGACTTGGTGCAATAACGCCAAACAGTGCAGACACAGGTCAGTCAGTCTTGCCTCAGGGGCAAGAGACCGAAAGGGGGGAGTGAAGCAAGGCTTAAAGAACTATGAACTTTGGGAGCATAGAATTCCCCCAATATTGCAAGGTGCTTTCCACTGTCATTACCTCACCTATTAATTTCCTGCATTAATGCTCAGTGCTTGATGACAGGGGACCTTTGACCATCATAAAAGGCAAGCGAGGCGCTAGCGTCAGCAGTTGGCAAATACCTAGAATAGGATGACCATTGTCTTGTGAGCAGGCCTGTGAAAAAGGGGAAGTTGGAGCCCACACATCAGAACAGATATGGAAAAGGTCAAGGAACTTTAGAAGAATATTAGAAGTATACGCAGGCGCAATTAACTGTTGAATATTAACTGACACACCCCGGCATCTCTAAAACCTGATTAACATACACATGCAAGGCTATGTACTGGGAGGGGGAACATATCAAGGAGGCCTGAGATGAAAGGAGTGGAAAGGAGTTGTGGCCTCAGCATATTTCAGCCAATAAACGATTGTACTGATTGTAACTAAGGAAATGATCAAAGGACATAAACTTTGTCTAACTAACTGTATAAAAGGGTGACTGTAAATGGCTTCAGGGCCCAGACCTTTTGAGCATTCTGTGCTGCTGGGCCTGACGTACATCAATAAACTACTCTTTCTCACTTGTGTCACTCATGCAGAAAAGTCCACCTTCAGGGAACAAAAGACTTGTAGAAAAGTGGGGGGAACAGGACATGATACAGGCACACTTGTGAGACATAAGATGTGCAGAAAAAGCACCATCGGGGACCAAAATCTGTGCAGAAAAGGGTTGCGGGGAAAGGCACGAGGCAAGCACATAAGCGAGATATAAGAAGTGCAGAAAAGTCCATCATCAGGGAGCAAGAGATGTGTAAAAAAGTGGAGGGAACAGGACATGGGATGGGCACACACATGAGAAATGAGATGTGCAGAAAAACCCACCATCAGGGACCAAAAGCTGTGCAGAAAGGGATCGCAGGAAAAATCACGATGCAAGCACATAAGCAAGAAGAAGTGCAGAAAACTCCACCATCAGGGAGCAAGAGACGTGTAAAAAAGTGGGGGGAACAGGACGTGATACGGGCACATACACAAGAAATAAGATGTGCAAAAAAACCCACCATCAGGGATCAAAAGCTGTGCAGAAAAGGGTGGTGGGAAGTAACACGATGCAAGCACATAAGCTAGAAATAAGAAGTGCAGAAAAGTCCACTGCCAGGGAGCAAAAGAACTGTAGAAAAATGGGAAAACAGGACATGATATGGGCACACTTGCGAAAAATAAGATGTGCAAAAAAACCCTCCATTGGGAACCAAAAGCTGTGCAGAAAAGGTTGGCCGGAAAAGTCACGATGCAAGTAGATAAGCGAGAAATAAGAAGTGCAGAAAAGTCCATCATCAGGGAGCAAAAGAGGTGTAAAAAAGTGAGGGAAACAGGACACGATACGGTCACCCACAAGAAATAAAATGTGCAGAAAAACCCACCATCAGGGACCAAAAGTTGTGCAGAAATGGGTGGTAGGAAGTAACACGATGCAAGCAGATAAGCAAGAAATAATAAGCGCAGGAAAGTCCACCATCAGGGAGCAAAAGACGTGTAGAAAAGAGGGGGAAACAGGTTGCAATATGGGCACACACGTGAGAAATCAGATGTGCAGAAAAACCCACTGTCAAGGACCAAAAGCTGTGCAGAAATGGGTGGTGGGAAGTAACACGATGCAAGCAGATAAACGAGAAATGATAAATGCAGAATAGTCCACCATCAGGGAGAAAAATACGTGTAGAAAAGTGGGGGAAACAGGATGCGATACGGGCACACACGTGAGAAATCAGATGTGCAGAAAAACCCACTAATTCTCAATATATATGCTCCCAATCATAACTTCTTCAAAAAACTTCAAGAAGTACTAGTAACCTTAACATATGATTATATTTGTATTATAGGGGACTACAATGCTGTGTATGATCCAGAGTTAGATAGGAAAAAGCAATCTAAAAGAAAAAGATCTGGAAATAGCTTACCAAACATCTTTCTGCAGCTAGTAGAAGAACAAAACATAATAGATGCTTGGAGAGTTAGAAATCATAATGAGAGATTTTACATATTACTCATACAGAAGCAACTCATGGTCACGAATTGGCATGGCGTGGATTTCAACATTGATGGTTAAAGATATAATTGAAATGGAGATATTACCTAATACGTTTGCAGACCACAATCCAATAATGTTAACATTAAAGGAATCAATAAAGAAGACATGTTGGACTTTGAACAAAAATTTGTTACGTGATGAGAAATTTTTAACAAAAACTAGAATAGAAATTCAAGAATTTTTCAAAATAAATCTCCAAGCAGAAACACCAATTGATATAGTATGGGATGCTTTTAAAGCCTTCATGAGAGGCTGGTTTATAAATCAAGAAGGATGAGAAAATAAACAAAAGAAAATTCAATATAGCAACTTAGAGAAAAAAATTAAGAAAGAAGAAGATAAAATGAAGAGAAACAATAATACAACTGAAACAAAATTAAAGTTAAAATTACTACAACACAAGAAATTGCTAAAACTTGGAATACACCAAACAACTTTACTTTGATAATGCAAATAAACCCTCATGCTGGCTAGCTTATAAGTTAAGAAAAGAAAGAGAAAAAAAGGTTATCAAGGTCTTAAGAAATGAAAAAGGAGAGGAAAAATTCAACTGTCAAGAGATAAAAAAGATAATAGAAAATTTCTATAAAAATTTATATGAACAAAATGTTCAAAATACACAGTATGTGAAAGAATTTCTACAGAAATGGATCAAGAAAAAATATGATGAAAATCAAAAAATGATTCTAAATGATAAAATCACTGCATTTGAGTTAACAGAAGCAATAAAGAAACAGAAAAAAACCAAAACACCGGATCCAGATGGATTCCCAGCAGAATTATACCAAATCTTCGAAGAACAAATATTTCTACCATTCTACCCTCCCTTCCATGGGTGTGTAGCAGTGGTGACAACAGCGGCGGACATCAGCAGCGGCGGCAATGGCGGCGATGGCAGCGGCGGCGGCAGGCGGAGCAGACGGCCGAACCTGGCGGTGGGCGGAGCCATGAGGTGCGGGCGGCGTGACAGCGCGGCACGGTGGAGTCTATTGGACGCAGACCAGAAGCCGAAGCCAACACGGGCCTGCGCATCAAAGAGAGGCCTGCCGCGGAAGTCTCCTGGCCCAGGAAAAAAAGATCTTCGTCAGGGGCTCGAGTACACCGAGGCTGCAGCGTGGACGCCTGGAGCCCCACTGGAAGAGAACGGGAAGCCCTGCTCGGGGTGCTGGTAGGATGTCCCGCCCCCATTGATTGTGGCCCTAGTTAGGGAAGGATCAAATATTGTGTAAACCGCTCTGAGACTCCTCGGGGCTTGAGCGGTATATAAGCTGAATTAATAAATAATAAATAAATAAATAAAAGAAGTAATACAAAATATAGCAAAAGCGCCAAAGCTACCAAATACATGGAACCAAACTGCAATTACTTTAATTCACAAACCAAATTCAGATGAAAAAGAGATTAAAAATTACAGACCCATATCCTTATTGAATGTAGATTATAAAATTTTTGCAACAATTTTAGCCACCAGAATGAAAAGAGTACTGGTTCAAATCATACATCAAGATCAGGCTGGATTTCTCCCGAAAAGGCAAATTAAAAATAACATTAGAAACGTTCTTAACATACTGGAATATTATGAACAACATCCAGAAAAACAGATGGCGCTGATGTTTCTAGATGCTGAAAAAGCCTTTGATAATGTAAGCTGGGAATTTCTACTACAAAAACTAGAGATATGGGACTATGGTATAAAATTCTTCTCAAACATCAAAGCCATATACGGAACAGTGGGTAAATGTAATAGTTAATGGAGATACAACCCAAAAGATCAAGATACAAAAGGGTACAAGACAAGGATGTCCGCTATCTCTCCTACTATTCATATTTACATTAGAAACATTAAATGACTTAATTATAGACGATGAAAAAATAAAAGGATTAAAGATAAAGGAGAAGAATATAAATTGTTAGCATTTGTGGATGACTTGGTATTTATATTAGAAGAACCAATTACTTCAATACCTCATCTGAGAAATACAAGACAAGACTATGGTCAAGCCGCAGGACTGGAAATAAATTATAAAAAAACAAATATTATAACAAAAAATTGTTCCCAGAATGAAAAGGATCAAATACATAGAATCTCCACAATGGAAATAGTTAAAAAAACTGAGATACCTAGGCATTGTAGTGTCCAACAGAAATAACATGTTAATAAAGGATAACTATGTAAAACTTCTGAAAAATATCAAAAAAGATCTACAGATATGAAAAAAACTGAATTTGTCATTTATGGGGAAAATAGCCACATTAAAAATGAATATTCTCCCGAGACTTCTTTTCTTGCTACAAAATTTACCAATCCTGAGGAATAAAAACATATTTAAAGATTTAGATTTAAGTTGTAGGAAATTTGTATGGCAAAACAAGACCCCCAGAATACAATGGAAAGTATTACAGGACAAAAGAGAAAAAGGAGTGCTAGGATTACCAAATTGGTCTTTATACTACAGAACAGTAGGTATGACTTGGATTAAAGATTGGTTGACACTTGAAAACAGAAGACCTCTAAATATAGAAGGTCATGATTTAATGATGGGGTGGCATGCATATATCTGGTATGGAAAAGATAAAGTACATAACAACTTTCATCAACATACTATACACGGAGCCATAATAAAAATATGGACAGAACTAAAAGAACATAATTACAACAAAACACCTAAATTGATCTCACCAAAAGAAGCCTTCATAAAACTGACATTACTCACAAAAGATAAATTAGAAAAATATGATACACTATTAGACAGAAATAATATTCTGAAAACTCAGGAAGAACTTCGTGCACAAAGTATAAAATTGACCTGGTGGGAAAATATACAATCAACTACCAGATATAATAAGGATAAGAAAATGGGTTTTCAGACGATTAAAACAGATTTGGTTATCCTTGAATGATAAGATGATACAGAAATTGTATAATTTCCTTCTACTTGATTATTTACAAGATGAAATAGTGAAAGTTCCAGTGATCTCTTGGATGAAAGATTTCGGTCATAATATTGATATAGATGATTGGTCTAAAATATGGAAAGCAATAAAATACACACAAGCAATACCATATAAGGAAAATATATAAAAAAAATTTTTTAGGTGGCATTGGTCACCAGATAAAATAGCTAAGTGTTACACGAATGCCTCTAAAAACTGCTGGAAGTGTAAATATAATGTTGGTACTTTTTGCCATATATGGTGGAGGTGCAGTATAACACAAAATTATTGGCACACAATACATAAAGCTATATGTGAAACTCTGGATACAGACTTACCTTACTTACCACAAATTTATTTGTTAAATATTTTACCAGATCACTGTAATAAAATAAATCAATATGTGGTAACATATATGTTAACTTCAGCTCAAATTGTTTTTGCTAAGTATTGGAAACAAGAAAAAAATACCCTCAAGAGAAGAATGGCTATATAAACTGTTGGACATAGCAGAGATGGACAAATTGATACTGATTCTACAAGGAAAAGATGATGATATATTTAAGGAAAGATGGAATAGACTGTATAAATGGTTAGAAAAGAAGTAATGTAATAGACTCAAAAGAATGGTAATAACTTTATTGTAAGCAATACATCTGTTAAGAATGATGCAAAACAGCATAAATAAAAATTGGGGGGGGGGGGGGAGAAATAATAAGTGCAGAAAAGTCCACCGTCAGGGAGCAAAAGAAAAGTGGGGGAAACAGGATGCGATACGGGCACACACGTGAGAAATCAGATGTGCAGAAAAACCCACCATCGGGGACCAAAAGCAGTGCAGAAAAGGGTGGCGGGGAAAGACACAATGCAAGCACATAAGCGAGAGAGCAGAAGTGCAGAAAACCCCAGCGACAGGGACTAAAACACAGGCCGAAAAGGGGGGCGGGAAACAACACAATGAGAGCACATTAGTGGGAATAAGCAGTGCAGAGAAGCCCATTGCCAGGGAGCAAACGATCTGCAGAAAAGGTGGGTGGGAAATGACATGACTCAGGCACACAAGCGAGAAATAAGAAGTGCAGAAAAGCCCACCATCAGGGAGGAAAAAGACGTGCAGAAAAGGAGGGGCGGTCACGACACAATATGGGCACACATGTGAGAAATAAGCAGTGTAGAACAGCCCACAGTCAGGGAGCAAAAGACTTGTAGAAAAGTGGGGCGGGATTGTTAAGTATGACACTTAACTCGATTTCAGCAAAGTGATTCAGCTTTATTCAGCAACAGCTCAAGTCAACCAGAACAGCAAACAGCAGATCAACAGATGAGAAAGAAACAGTGGAGCTTGGCTCCCTTTTAAACGTTCCCGGCTAATATAGCCACACCTATTTACATACAAGTAACCAATAAGATTACAGAGAGAAGAACCAATAGGGTTCGTTCCCCCCAAGAGTTTGAGGTTCGTCCTGATAGGACGGCGCTTCTTAGACAACCAATCAGAAAGGCTGGATTACGATCCTTGTCTAGGCACGAAGCTTACCATGTACTTCCAATGGAGGCATTTCACTTTACAGCATACATTACAGAGATATGACACGATCCAAGCATATATGCAAGAAATAAGAACTGCAGAAAAGCCCATCATCCGGGAGCAAAAGACGTGCAGAAAAGGGTGGCAGAAAATGACGCAATGTGAGCACACAGGCGAGAAATAAGAAATGCAGAAAAGCCCACCATCAGGGATGAAAAGCTGTGCAGAAAAGGGAGGTGGGAACACGACATGCGCTCTGCGGGGAGGGCGGGGTATAAATCTCATGATAAATAAATAAATATGGGCACACAAGGAAGAAATAAGTAGTACAGAAAAGCCCACAGCCAGAGAGCAAACGATGTGCAGGAAAGGGGTGCGGGAAACGACACAATGCGAGCACACAAGTGAGAAATAACAAGTGCGGGATAGCCCGCCATTAGGGAGCAAATGACCTGCAGTAAAAGGGTGGGTGGGAAATGACATGATCCAGGCACACAAACAAGAAATAAGAAGTGTAGAAAAGCCGACCACTGGGGATCAAAAACATGCAGAAAAGGGGGGGCAGAAAAGGGGGGCAGAAAAGGGGGGGCACACAACATGATACGGGCATACAAGTGAGAAATATGTGCAGAAAAGTCCACCTTCAGAGAGTAAAAGACAAAGGGGGCAGGAAATCACATGATGCAAGCACACGCGAGAAATAAATCAGTATATGAGAGATAAGTGATAAAGTTTATAGTATAAGGGGTTGGAAGGCATTTAAGTGGTTTTAACTTTAACCAGTGGGCGTAATGAGGAGGGAGGGGGGAGTGCCCCCCCCCACAAGTCCTTTCACAGGAGGAGGAGAGGCTGAGTTCCTTTCCGCCGAGTTCTCGGCCCAGGAATGAGAGGCAGCCCTGTTTGTTTTCTTTTCTAGGTGAGAGCGGCCTTTCTGAAGAATGAATTGGTAGTCTTTAATAGCAAATAGTTAACTGAAGAATGTCCAATGTTATGTTATTATATGTATTGTAACTAATGAGTAATATGAGTAGTTAGGAAACGATATGGAAGTAAATGCAATGGGTGGCCCAAGATAATAGGAGTCAGAATAGGAAGTATTCTTCTTAAGTAATTAGGTATAATTGGAGCCAGTGGATGAGCTGGAGAATCTATATATCTAATTCCCAAGTGGCCCCCTGAGTGCGGATATCTAAATCCGCACATCGGGGGCACCTGGGGGGCAGGGAGATTTTCCTGCACACGTGGGGCAGTCCCCACATGTGCAGAAAAATCTAAAAGTGTTTAAAAGTCTAGGGGGGATATCAGAATCCCCAAAAAAGTAAGAGCGTTCCCTGCGCATGCGCAGGGAACGCTCTGGGAACTCTGCGGCGGCTGGCGGCTAAAAGCCGCTCAGTCCTTGCCACCGGAGCCCGGGGGAGAGGAGAGAGCTGAAGGGGGGAGGAGATCGGCGGGCCCGGCGGCTGGAAGCCGCTCGGCCTCGCCTCCGGAGCCGGGGGGTGGGGGGGGGGGAGGAGGAGGATCGGCGGAGCCGGGGGGGAGGAGGAGGATCGGCGGAGCCGGGGGGGGAGGAGATCGGCGGGCCCGGCGGCTGGAAGCCGCTCGGGCCTCGCCTCCGGAGCCGGGGGGTGGGGGAAGGAGGGGGACATAGCTGGAGCCGGGGGGGGGAGGAGATCGGCGGCGGCAGAGGAGGGTGACAGGAGCCGGGTGGGGGAGGGAGGAGATTGGTGGTGGCAGCAGAGGAGATTGCTAGGGCCGGGGGTGGGGAGGAGGTGATCGCCGGAGCCGGGGGTGGGGTGGAGGAGAGGACATCGCCAGAGCCTTCCCTGCGAATATCGCGGGTCCCTCTTCTTGTACTTTCTATTAATAAAGGGGGTGAATAATATAATAGACTGCTGGAAAATTAATGTTTTGTATCATTGTTCACTATAAGAATTAATAAACTGTGAATTTTAAAAAAAAAAGAAGTGCAGAAAAGCCCACCGCCAGGGAGCAAAAGACATGCAGAAAAGGGGGACACACAACACGATATGGACACATAAGCGAGAAAAAAGAAGTGCAGAAAAGCCCATTGTCAGGGAGGAAAAGACGTGCAGAAAAGGGGGACACACAACACGATATCGACACATAAGTGAGAAAAAAGAAGTGCAGAAAAGCTAACCATTAGGGAGCAAAGGATCTGCAGTAAAGAGGGGTGGGAAATGACATGATCAAGGCGCACAAGAGGAATAAGAAGTGCAGAAAAGCCCACCGCCAGGGAGCAAAAGACATGCAGAAAAGGGGCGGTGGGAAATGACACAATGCAGGCACACAAAGGAGAAATAAGAAGTGCAGAAAGGCCCACGATTGGAACAAAAGCCGTGCAGAAAAGGGGAAAAAACATGACATGTTGGGTGCACACAAGCAAGAAATAGGAAGTTCAGAATAGCCCACAGCCTGGGATGCCTTTGAAGCCGAACTTAAAAAGAAAATTCATTTTTGTTGCATCCTCCTACAGAAGACAAATGAGAAAAAGAAAAACCAGTCATTTGACTCTGTACACTTAACCCAAGAAACACAAGAAGACAATATATCAAAAGTTAACAAGAGAATGCCAAAAATTACTCTTAATGGATAGAAGCTCAGAAGAAATGGAGTCTGCATACTTCAAAATGGAAAGCACTGAGAGGGAACCCCAGGGGACGAGAGTTGGGCTCCAATATGGAGCGGGTTGCCGGCCCCCACATGACACAGAGTTGCAGCTGTGCAGATCCACAGGAAGCCTCTAGAGTAGGGAGAGAGTGTTCCAAAGTGGGACCCTGGATGGAGTCCGCACTCACTTTGTAGCAGTTCGGCCCCTTCGACCATTTCTGGTCTCGGCTGCCTTGTTCACCTGCATGAATGACGCAGACCTTCCTGCCCTGCCCTGCTCCATTCATTCTGCACTGTGGCGTTAGCATCCTCGGTGGCACAAGGCAGCCTATGCTGTTCTGACATGCTGCAAAAAGCGGCAAAGTGGTCGGCCCAGAGAGCCAATGTTCTGGAACCATCAGTCATGCAAATGCCGCTTACAAAGCCATGACTCTTGAACTAGGGATGTTGCTGTTTTTCTCAGCATAACTGAGCAATTTTATTATTTTTTTTAAAAAAACATTCACGGCACCCAACGTGTTGTTCATTTCCTCTTCCGTTTCTTTGGGGGCTTCTCGTCTGCTTCTGCGTTGCACTCGTCTTCCTCCCTCTCTACACCAAGTGTCTTGAACAATGGCAGCTGTAGTTTTTTGGCTACGACCCAAGCCCAGAGACACTTTTCCACGAGGTGTGGCGTCCACATTTTCTCTGCATCTGCTAGAAAACATGTCCAAAGTGGTGAGGTCAAGTGCAGATGGAATCCTAGTCAGACACTTCTTGTTAGAGGCACATTCTGAAGAGTGCAGCTAAAGGGCCACAATAGTGGCTGACCACAACTGCAGGGGAGGGGCTG
Organism: Gekko gecko; assembly: GCA_029375565.1. Taxonomy (NCBI): domain Eukaryota; kingdom Metazoa; phylum Chordata; class Lepidosauria; order Squamata; family Gekkonidae; genus Gekko; species Gekko gecko. Next base: position 236,906,710 of record JAPDNY010000004.1, read on the forward strand.
TGGCTCACGTGGAAGAGCATCCATTTCGCATGCAGAAGGTGCCATGTTCAATCCCTGACATCTCCAGTTAGAAAGACCAAGCAGTAGGAAATTTGAAAGACCTCTCCTGAGACATCCACTTGCCTGGGACTGCCCCACAAGTTTCGTGGCCCAGAGCTGAATCCCACAGCTATGATACTTTGCAAGTACTCTTTTACTTTTAGAAAGGTTTATAGAAGTATGCACAGGGTGGAGGTAGGAGAAAGAACTCTGTCTCTCCCAAAATACTAGAACTCCGGAGTAGATTCAATAACTCCTTGCTGCAGGATGTAGTGCCAACTAGGGATGTGCACACACAAAAAAAAACTGGTACTGAACCTTTAAAATATTGATATTTAATGATATTTTGGAATCCCAATATCAGTACGATATTGGGATTCAGGAAATATTCAGGACTGCTGAATTTTTTCAGCTCTATTCAGGCATATGGGGACCATTATAGTCAAAGTCCCCCATAGGCTATAATGGAGAATTGAGGTGGGGATATCTAGGGCTCTGGGATGCTGTTTTTTGAGGTAGAGGCACCAAATTACATAAGAACATAAGAGAAGCCAATGTTGAATCAGGTCAATGGCCTATCTAGTCCAACACTCTGTCACACAGTGGCTAAAAATACCAGGTGCCATGAGGAGGTCCAGCAGTGGGGCCAGGACACTAGAAGCCCTCCCACTGCTGCCTCCCCCCTCCAGCACCAAGAATAGAGTCCATCACCTGCCCCAGACTGAGAGTTCCTATCTATACCTTGTGGCTAATAGCCACTGATGGACTTCTGCTCCCTGTTTATCTAATTCCCTCTTGAAATTGTCCATGCTTGTAGCTGCCACCACCTCCTGTGGCAGTGAATTTGCAGCATAGCTGCTGATGCCTCTTCTCAAAAAAAATCCCAAAGTTTCAAAAAGATTGGATCAGGGGATCCAATTTTATGGGCCCCAGAAGAAGGTGCCCCCATCCTCCATTGTTGCCAATGGAGGGGGGGGGAAGGCATTTAAGTTGATGTGGTCACACTGCAACTCTGTGTCGTGTGAACTCCGAAGGCATTTAAACTTTAAATGCCCTCTTGCTATGGCGAGTGAACTCCAATAGCATTTAAAGCTTAAATGCCTTCTCCAAGCCATGGCACAGAGTTAACTTTGTGACAAACTGACCTCCAAAACCAGGATGCTTAGTGCATCAAAAGCAGTGAAGTGGGAGATTAGGAATTAATGCCTCACTGTAAAGCACAGTTTGGTTGACAGGTTGCTGCTTGTGTGCACCCCCTTCTCTCTGATTGGTCAGCGCCAGCTGAGGAGAGTTTTAAAAAGTCTTTTCATTCTGGTCAGAGAGAATCAGTTGTCATTTGGACTTTGGCTTGGCAGTTGCCAGTCAGGAGGAGTGTGTGTGTCAGTCTTAGGGAAACAGACAAGTCACTTGAGAAGTGAAGGGACACAACTCCTTGGCCTTACTGTGTACCATCACATTTGAGGGAAAGTTCAGAAAACAAAACTTAAAGTCTAAGTGTCATCCCTAGCTAAATTCTGCTTACTCAGTCTCCAGAACTGGGGTTTAGGTTTGACAGAAGACACTGGACAGGAGGTTGAAAACTGCCAGTCTAGCCAAACAGAAAAGGACTATTGCTTCTAGAAAGAGGAGGATATTTCGTACCCAGTTATTCAGTGGGTTCAATTCAAAAGGGACCCCTGGGTTGTGTGAAAAGAGAAACAATCTTAAGATGCCTCAAGAGAAAAAAAGGGAAAGTTATAATTCCACAAGGGAAGTATTTAAATACAGGAAGAAAGTATTTAAATACAGGAAACTAAGATAGTTTTATGACACTTTATTAAAACACATTGTTGCTGAAAGAACTCTCCAAGACAAACATACTTCTCACAGTTAAGAACCGAGTTTCTGAGAATATAAGCTTCAATTATACTCTGTTGCTTGTTCAAAATATTATGATTTTTATAAACAACCAAATTTAACTCAACTTCTTATTCCCTACGCTATTTCTAACTCCTGTGCTGGTTCAATAAAATCAACCTTTCTGTTTGAACTTTACTTCGAGTCAAGGGCCATTTCCAAAGGGATTTATAAGAGGCCTCCTGCTGAGTTACAATAAATCTCTGGCCTGGGCAAAAGCCAAGTAACTTCTCTATCAGAGCGTGGGACACACAGAAAGTTATAATTCTATAATTCAAATACACTACTAAGAGGCTGCTCAGTCAGAGTGGGGGTGTGGAACAGTATTTTGGCGGGAAAATCTGCCTCACAGAGAAGAAGGAGCAGGGGTCCACCATAAACCTCAAAGGCATTTAAAGTTTAAATGCCTTCTCCAAGCTAGAGTTCATTCCTGTAACTGTGGCTATACCGCGGCCCTGAAAAATCCCGAATATTTTTTGGGTTTTTCAGGACAGCCATGTTTGGATAGCCAAATCACTAGCCCCTTCAGTGATCAGCTAAGAAAATATCCAATAAATACCAATAAGGTATTTTTTTGGCTCAGTGTACACCCTAAGTGCCAACCACAAGCTTAAGTAGCCCACAAAGCACACTAGACCAATTCATGGAGGGAAGAGTCCTTAAGTGACTATTACCCATTAAGGCGAAATGGAAAATATGGGGGCAGTCTACCTCTGAATACTAGTTGTGGGGGGCAATTCTGTGGGCACAGCCTGTGCAAGCAGGCACACGCATCTTGCTTGCTTCTTTTTTAAAAAGAACTTTTTTAACAATTTCATTTTAAAAGGTTCATCATAGGTCACACTGAACAAATACTTCAAATCATTCACAAGTTAAGAAAGCAATTATCACTTACTAGCAACTCACTAATGTGAACACAATCAAAACTATGTATAGATGCTTATCTGTTACCATGAAGTACTGTTATGAAACAAGCATTTCAGAATAAAGTTCAGCTGCATAAAGATCATGTTGCTTGTATTAATTTAAAACTATATATACAAGATGACCTTACATGTAAATTTAAGTAAACTAAACTAAAAGAGTATAACAAAATAAAGAAATCACTTTTCTTGGAAGCTGGAAGTATAGGTAGGGATTTCTATTCCCTTTAAGTGTGATGAAATTTTATCTGCTACCATTTTGGGGTGTTCCAAGCTTGGACCAATGAGAGGCTTTGTTTCCTCCCATTTTTGTGCTATGTGCACTTTAGCACCTCTCAGTAACAGGATTCTGTTAACGTTCCTTAAATGATGGAAAAGCAACTTCCATGGTGGCATGGCTAAGGTCCAGAAGATGAAGGGCTAAACGCAGAGGAAGCCCTGAGACTTGGCCACTGGAAAGAGATTGTGAAGGCCTTGACTTCATTTCAGATAAGCCTCAGTTTCTTCTGAACAAGCCTAGAAACTATGGTGGTGGTCACACACGCAAGATAATGCAGTGGAGAAGTGAGGCTATTCCCTCCAGAAGAATTTGACCTGCAGTTGCGTAATCACACCTCCTTTTGTAGCTGCAGGGGCAGCCCGCCACTGCGTGATCAGACGCAACCGTGGGGGAGTCGTGGTTTTTTTTTGGTTTTTTGCCATTTATTCCCGGTGTGCTTTAAACGGGGAATCGATGAATCGCATCTAAGCAAGAGGGCTCCCTACGGAGTGTGCGATGATGCGCAAACTGAGAAGCGGGGGGAAAAACAACCGCACGGAGTCAGGATGGCCTGATCAGACCATCCCGACACCATGAGAGCATGCTGCAGCAATCAGACAGGGGGAAAGTCCGTCCGCCCATTTGCTACCAGACTTTCCCTGGTGTCTTTTTACTCTGCTTTTGTGGCGGAGCAAAATGGGTTGCCGACCAGTGTTCCCTCTAAGCTGAGTGAGTGTGAGCTAGCTCACAGTTTTTTAGCCTCCGGCTCACACATTTCTGTCTTAGCTCAGGAAGGAGGGCTCCAGAGCAAACTAATGTATGCAGCAGCCAAATCGCTCGCTCACAACTTTAATGCCAGCAGCTCACCAAGTAGAATTTCTGCTGACAAGACGCCACAGCTTAGAGGGAGCATTGTTAATGCCGACGGGTGTGGGGCGCTTCCCAGATGTTCGTGTCTGATCGTGCCCTTTAAATCTGGCCGGCATTCGTGCCTATGGCGCGGCTAACTGTGCGTCTGATCGCACTCTACAGTTTTGTGAGGCAGCCGAGGGTTCCCTGAAAGAGATCCCTGTCCTCTCCCCACAGTTCCCAGTATTCCTTCACGAGTGGTGTAATGGTTGAAACAGCTTTTCCTGTTTGATTTGTTATGCAGACAAGGTTACAGACAAGGACTGTCTTCTGGGCCCCTTACCAGTGTGGAGCTATTTATTTCTTTTTTTGGTATTTTTGCATTTGTGTGTGTGTGCCTGCTCCTGGAAGTCATGGTGACCTCTGGCAACTCCTACTGGGGCAGGGAGGATGTTCAGAGAAGTGGCTTGATAGCTTGCCTCTGCCTCCGGACCCTGGTATTCTTTGGAGGTCTCCCATCCAAATACTTCCCAGGGTTGGCCCCACTTAGCTCCCAAGCTCTGACAAGATCGGGCTTGCCTGGGCTATCCAGGTCAGGGCCCCGTGTGGAGATATTTCTAAAAGCATTCACAGGAACCACAGCTTCAGGGCCCCATAAAGCTCCTTGTACCTTCTTATGATTAACTGAAGCAAAACAGTTAAAAATGCTAAAAATATGATGCAACAGAAGAGACACTGTGCACACCGGCTTAATTTTAATAATATATCCAGGTATGGAATTCATCATCCTTCCTGCAGACATGGGTCAATGCACCGTGGCTATTTTGATGACCAAGAGCAGAATTCACACAGTCCCGATTTCAGGTGCTTCACAAGTGACAGAGGATGACAGAGCTGGTGCTCTGCACCACACCTTGCACACTCCCAAATAAATGCTTCCCAGAACATGGGTCCTCCCAACTTACTTTTGTTGAGCTTCTCAGCACAGCTTTGGATCTTGCCCAGGTAGGTCATATAGTGCTTGAGTGTGTACTGAATAGGCACAAGGCCTGGGATGGACTCCATTGCCTCGTCAGCCATAAACGCTGCAGCCTCCGGAGCTCCTACAGCTAAAATTGCTGCAACAGAAAACAGACCAACTTGATAAGCAGAGGAAAAAGGCTTCTGGATCCTGTCTTATTTATAAAATGCAGCCGCTGCTGCTGTTCAGACAGCTTTACATGACTAAATGCAAGACATCCCTGCTGAAAACTCACAACGTTTAAAAAAATTACAGCAACATGTAGCAGGTGGAATATGCACGAATAGTGTATTTATTAGAAAGACAATAAAAACCTGTAAGTGCCCAACGAAAGCCTTGTTACAATGTGCAAGTGACCGGAACACAAAGGCCAATACAATTGACCTGACTTGTATAGGCTGTTGTATAACGAGGCTTTCATTGGGCCCTTGTTTGTTTTTAGCTGTCTTTCTGGTACATACATACATATGTTTTTGTTAGGGTTCCCAAGTACTTAACGCGTGGGAGCGGGGGAAACATGCTCCCCGGCCGGACCATTCCTCCCTGTAACGCACCATGCCGTTGCCAGCAAGTGACTCCAGGTGACGCTCTGGCAATGGGGCTGAAAACTCGATGGTACCATCGAGTTTCCAGCTGCATTACCAGAGTGTTGCCTAGCATCACTTCCTGGTGACGGCATCATGCGGCGCGTCTTTCCTTCCCCCGGAGATGGTCCTGCCAAGGACGTATCCGTCCCCCGCCGGCACGAGGTAAGTGGTTGGGAAGCCTAGTTTTTGTATATAATAAGTTTACACTAGGTTTTTAATATTGGCCCTTTATCAGGCTTCTTTCTCACCAGGGTGAAATTGTGGCAGTAAAGCCCTGCAGAGAGGTTCTGATTCATTGCCCAACCAAAAGCCAGTAAGGTGTGGGGCAAAGGCTCCTTCTGAAGTGAAGTTTCTTTACTGGCATTCTTATATACCCCCGTCCTTCACACACAGTGAACGGTACTTGCAGTCGCTCCACTGCTTCCACATCCCTCCCCTCCCTTATGGTGCACAGTAGATGGTATGTTCCTTGGGGCAGCGACCTTGACTTTTGTAAAGCACATTTTGAGAGGTAAATAATCATGGCCTGCATTCAATGTTCCTTCTAAGCTGTGGAGTCTTGTGAGCAAAAATTCTACTTTGTGAGCTGCTGGCATTAAAGTTGTGAGCGAGCGATTTGGCTACTGCATAGATTAGTTTGCTCTGGAGCCCCATCCTTCCTGAGCTGAGGCAAAAATGTGTGCGCCGGAGGCCAAAAACTGTGAACTAGCTCACACTGACTCAGCTTAGAGGGAACACTGCCTGCCTTCCTTTAGGCACCCTTCAGTCTAGACAACAGCCTAGACTGCAGAACGACAGTCTAGACTGCAGAAATCTATTGGTGGGAATTAATTTAAACAAATAGTTGGGCCGCAAAATAATTACCAAAAGTTTCATTGCAAGCTTCCTAGAAACAGCTGCCAGGCTGTAACATTACCAGGGTTGAAAACAGCAGCGGAGAAAAACAAAATGATAAAAAAGGTAGGGGAAGCAGAACTGAGATCGCAGTGACACCAGGCAAACAGGGAAACACCCCCTGATAAGCAGCAGCAGCAGCAGCTGTCTGAATGCAGAGAGCCGGGCAAGCTGAGAGAGTTACAGAGATCATAAATTATAAGCACCCGTGCTTCAGGCAGATGTTGAAAAGGGCAGTCACAAAAATCCCAGTCAAGGACCAGGTGAAGGTGGGTCTACCGATGCAGGTGTAATGAGGTAGCAGGATGGGCTCTCCCACTTCAGGCTGCTGGTGGGGGGCTCCACCCTGGAATCCCCCTTTACATCAAAAGAAGCAGCAGCCTCCCAGGATTGTTCGGAACAGACACCCGCTTGCCCAGAAGTGCTCGGTGTTACGGGAGGGTGCCGGTTCTCTCCTCTCTTTGCTTTAGGCTCTTCCATTTGTCGCTCCCATCTGTACCACGGCACAGCCATCTAGACAGTCCAGGGCACTTCTCACCTGATGCCGTAGCTGGCCCCACGGCCTTCAGCCTGCTGAGCTCAGTTATGGCAGCTGCTACGTCCGGGAGGAGCCGGAAGGCCTTCCCAGTACAGCTCTCCACTGCCTCGCTGGAGTTGGTGGCCACCAGCTGCTGCAGGCGAGGACGGAACTTGCCTCTCTGGAGGGAAAAAAGCACATCAGTTATCCCTGCCCGCATCTACAGCGCTGAGGCAAGATTTAAACTGGGTTATAAGTCATCCAGTACAAAGTTGGTGTCACATACATTCCCTTCTCCTCAAAGAACTGCTTGGAATTTGATTCCTGACGCCACGTGGACGCCAGGAGGAAAATCATCACAAGGGCTTGGTTTAGGCCGCTGTTTGGCATTACGTCTGTGAGTCTTTATGTTTTAACTCCTTTCCTTTCCTTCCTCCTGTTAAAATGCCACGTGGGGTTGAAACAGAGCAACCAAACTTATATTATCAAAACAAAGCTGCAGAAAACTTTCCCATGTTTTGTTTTGTTTTATTTATTTACTAGGAATAAGGCCCATTGTGGAAATAAATACAACAGGCTCTAGAAAGAGGCTCTGGGAGAGTGCCCCGGATTTGGGTGCTCAGTGACAATTTGCTGTGGCAATCTCAGCAGGGTATAATGACAGAGTCCACCATTTTCTCCAGAGGAACTGATCTTTGCTACCTGAAGAGCAGTAGTAATTTTGAGTGATCTCCAGCCCACCCTCAAGATTGGTAACAGTGGTTCCCCAGGAGGGAGTGGCTGGTTTGGAGGGTGGAGTCTATGGCATTGTACCTGTCTGAGGTCCCACCCTTCCTCAACACTCACCCTCTCCAGGTTCGACCCCTCAAATCTCCAGGAATTTCCCAACCTGGAGTTGACAACCCTATCTCCCTCCCAGCCAACCACCAACCTACCTTTAGTTTTCCATCTCCTCCCCCCTCCCTCCTGGAGAGCAGTTGTAATTTTGAGTGATCTCCAGCCCCCACCTGGAGATTGGCAACAATGGTTCCCCATCAGGGAATGGCTGGATTGGAGGGTGGAGTCTGTGGCATCGTACCTGTCTGAGGTGCCACCCCTCCTCAAACCTCACCCTCTCCAGGCTCCATCCCTCAAATCTCCAGGAATTGCCCACCTGGAGTTGGCAACCTGATCAGGACTGGGCCCAATGAGTTTTCTCCCAAAGGCCAACATAGGTGTGGAAAGGGCCTTTTACTGACAGAGGAGAAAGTACAGGTGCCAACTCTGATTAAGGAAATACCTGGAGATTTGGGGGGGGGGGTGGATCCTGTGGAGGGCAGCATTTGGGGTGTGTGTGGAAGGACTCAGCAGGGTATAATGTCATAGAGTCTACCCTCCAAAGCAACCATTTTCTCCTGGGGAACTGATCTCTGTCATCTGGAGGTCAATTGTAACAGTGGGAGATCTCCAGGTCCCACCTGGAGATTGGCAACCCTAGGGGAAAGTCAGCCGCACAGCGGGGAGTTGAATAAAATGGTTTGATGGTCGCTGGCCCGCCTCGTTAGCCAGCCATGCTTAAGCTAAGCAGGAGAAAGAGCCTTTTCCCATTTATTCTGACAGGAAAGTGGCCACTGGGGAGGGGGTTATGGGCGGGGGAGGGGGTTATGCTGAAAGTCCTTTGTTTTTTTACTTGCAGAACCAAGCTTGGTTGCCTACGAACAGCCACTGAGGGGACAGTCCCTCACAGGAGTCAAGAGAACTGTCTTCCTCAGGAGAGAGAGCTGGTCTGCCAGTAAATCTGACATGCAAATCTGTCTGAAGGGGGAGTGGGTGGGGAAGAGGAGCAGACCCAGCATCTGGCCAATGGCACACGAGTACTCCTGAGTGGCGGCTGATGGGCCAATGGCTGAGGGAGGGCATTTTACAGCCAATGGGAGTGCATGGAATCTTACGAACCCAAGAGACAATTATATATAAGGAGCGATAGTTTTGATTTATGGATCGCTCTAATACTCAGGGCTCTGAGTGATGAGCAACAGCGATACAATACTTTAAGATAAACGCAGTTCCAGCAATTAAACACTTAAAATAAGAAACAGTTCATAGATGGTGTTATTGGATTGTAGACGTGTGTCGCCGCCTCCTAAAAGGGGTAGGGGGAGGCACAGGGAGGGGAGGGAGAGGGCCTGCCAGCCAAGATGTCCTCAACCAAACTCTATGTCCACACGCCTTCCCAACAATACCTTCTCGACGGTTACTTCCCCGTCAACCAAACAAACTCTCTGAAATAAAACAATTTGAAAAGGACAAAGCCAAGGTGCTCTCCTCACCCATTCCAGCTATTGTTGGGACTATCAGATTCCCAACTGGGAATGAATCACAGCAAGAAACAACTATCTAGCAGGGGAAAACGGGAGAGAAGATTGCATCCCCCACCTCCCCAGCTCCTTAAAAGGCTCACGCTTTGATTCTGATCCTAAACCTTGCCATAAAATCCTGCCCCTGCTACCCACCAAAACCCCCGATAGTTCCCAGGATTCTTTCCACAGTCTGTGGCTCTTTCTGCAAGCCCGGATTTTATCTTTATTTTACAAATGGGTCATGGTGTGTGACATGTAACAAGCCCCTCCAGACATCACGGAGAAGAAGTCTGTATGAATTGAGCAGCCAAGCCGGTTTGTACTTCGACTCTTCTACTTCCATTGGCTCCCGAAACAGAATTTAAAAAAATGCAAATGGTATGAAATCCAACGGGAGGGGAGATCCTCAGCTGACCACAGATGGCAGGTGGAAGACAGAAAAAGAAGGTCCTCGGGTCAAGGGTCACCAACTAATGCAGGTGACAAAGGGGATTAACTAATTCTGTTAGCAAGGCTGCCCAAGCCGCCCGAGATAAGACTGTTAGGATCCCCATTCTCAGAGCCAGAGGACGAGTGCCTTGTCGAGCATGACAACATGTCTTACACAAAGCTTCCAGTCCATCAGCTTGACCAGGTCCACTCGAGTCAAGTATCTTGCCTTCCGTTCTGCAACGGCAGCTGGCAGCTCCTCTTGATACCTACAAGGCACGGCAGAAAAGAAATACTGTTTTGCACAGCACTGAGAAAAGCAGCCAGAGCAATGCTCTCCCCCTTCCCTCGGTTTACAGAAAGTTCACAGTAACCACAGTAAGCCCCACCTGGGGAGCAGAGGAACATCACGAAGTGTCTTTCATAGTCAGCAGAGACTCGACTGGACTCAAGGACGCTTGTTGAAGTTCCCTTTTGTTGCCAAGAACCACATCCACGCAGGTATCCACACAAGCACGGCTCCCTTCTGCCACCCACTTTGCCCTGAGTTGTGCGTTGGCGCCAGAGGCTTCCACAGGTCTGGCCTTCTCACTGCGCCCCAGCTTCGTCTCTAGGTTCCTCTTCCTTCCCCAGCCAGCTCCTCCTCCTCTCTTGGCCTCTTCCCTTTTCATCCCCGTATTGGACAAGCCCAGCCCTGCTCCTCCCTTCTCCGAGCCTTGGTCACCTCTTAACGTCTTCCGTGCCTCGCCCCACTCCAGCTGGATTTGCATAGGGCTTGCCAGAGACCCTTGCTGCCCACGGTGGCCCCCAGCCAAGGCCCTGGACTGGCAAACCTCCTGTCCCTGCTGCTATGCTCAGCGGCTGCTATGGTGGCGGCGGGGGGAAGACTCTCCCACAGGTGGCACGTCGTCATCCCTGTCCCACCCCCCGCTGGGACCATCAGGCTTCCCAAGTGGTGCCATAGAGGATGGTCTTCCTTTTAAAGGATGGTGTGCTAGTTAAAAAAACAGGTGCGCAAAATCATGGAAAAGAGACCGAATGCACTGAACCTCCATATACAATGGCAGCTTCCTAGGCATCCAACAATTACCATGGGCTGTCAATTTCATGTCGCTCAAAGGCGTCTCCCTCGACAACAGATTTGGCTGGGACTGAGGTGCTTCTACTACAAACAACTAGAGAGCAATGGAGCCAGCAACTTGAGATAGAGAGCAATCGCCAGCCAATTTTAAAAAAAAAGGCTTCCAGCTGGATAGAAGAGAGGACTGGCTGCTACTACTAGAAATAAACTGGCTTGCTCCTAATTGAAACACTTGAAATGGAACTAGAAGATAATTTGAAGAAAATGAAGAAGAAGTTAAGCTGTGATAATCTGAAAATGGAACCAGAAGATCATTTGAAAAAGAAGTTAAGCTGTATCAAGAAGCTGACACCTTTCGATATAATAGGATTACTCCTGAGGAAGATTGGTGAAATGAGTTTATAACCAGGCACTCATTCAGGATGTAATATAATTTGATGTTCATAAGCAATAATATATTGCTTAATTGCCGTATTTTAATTATGTTTTACTTATGTATTTTATGTCATTTGGAAGCTGCCCTGAGCCCACTTTGCGGGGAGGGCGGGGTATAAACCTCATAATAAACAATAAATAAATAAATAAGATTTATTAAATGTCATTGCCATTTTTATCACACTGTTAGTTTGTCTGATATATTTCCTTGTAACTGTGATCCCTCTTTGGTTTACTTGGCAACAGATTTGGCTGGGCAGTTCAAAGTTTCTCACTACTGGCTAGTGACCAAGGACAGGGCACCCTCTGTAGGGGTGCCTTGGTCGTGAACTCTGGCCACACAGAATTCCCAAAGCCTGTGGAAGCAACCCACCCTGCTGAAAAAGGATCAGCGTGACTTCTGCAATGGCAGGCCCTGCCTCACTCGCCTTCCAGAATAGATACGCATCAGTCAGCAGGCGTGACATTATCAACATCCCAAAACCTTTTGTTGAACTCCCTCACCATGGATTAATAAGTGGTTAAACAGAAAGCCATGGAAGGGAGCAAGCAGTGTGGTGAAATACCTGTGAGAGCCAGTTTGGTGTAGTGGTTAAGCGCGCAGACTCTTATCTGGGAGAACCGGGTTTGATTCCCCACTCCTCCACTTGCATCTGCCGGATGACCTTGGGCAAGCCACAGTCCTGTCAGAAGTGTTCTTGAAAAAGAGCAGTTTCTGTCAAAGCTCTCTCAGCCCCACCTACCTCACAGGGTGTCTGTTGTGGGGAAGGGGAAGGGAAAGGAGTTTGTAAGCTGCTCTGAGATGCCTTTGGGCAGTGAAGGGCAGGGTATAAATCCAATCTCTTCTTCTTCTGTGCTATTTCATTTGTTTGGAAGGAATCTGGAATGGACTTTGTGGACCTTCTAAAAACTCTGCACATGTACAGAGAGGTTTGCATCTACATAAACAAACTGGCAAAGCCACCACAGGATAAGTAGGCCTGTTATCTCCATATACTGCTTAACACTGTTGATAGAAACGCTTCATTTTCCAGTTCTTAAGCTGTGAATGGTTAACGTTTGAGTAATCTGTAAAGGAGCCTTCAGGAATGGCATAAGACTAATGGCAAAAAGAACTTTGTAATGGCAAAAAGAACTTTGTTATGGTATCTAATTTCAACTGCAAGAATGACTTACGCTCAGTTCTGGAAACAAGAGCAGGTACCTGACAAATGGGAGTGAATTAAAAAAATGATTTTTATGGCTGAAATGGACAAGTTAACAAAAAAACTTCATGGAGTAGAAGACGAAGAATTTTTAGCAGACTGGAAAGATTTTAAAGACTATTTAGAGCTTAACTGGGACGTGAAAAATAGATTACTCTGTTTTGATAGCTATTGATAATAGAAGTGTTGCAACAAAAGAGACTGTAATAGAAAAGTTACCTAATGGTTAAAATTGAAAAAGGAAAATATTGAAATTTAAGATCTGAATATTAAGAATGAATTGAATGTATGAGAATATTGATTGAAATGTTAACAGGGGTGGAGCATCGTTGGAAGCCAGGAGAGGGGGGGATAAAAATCTGTAGAAAAGGATATGACAAGAATTGTAAGCCAAATATGGAACATGTTATTATATCCGGTTAATAAATTTTCTTAAAAAAAAAAAAAAAAAGGAATGGCGTAAGACTGAGCCCCTAAAATAGCTCCTACCCAGCTGTGGAGTTCCTTCCCCAGGTACATTCAGTCTTTCACTTTTTTTGCTTTGTCTGGCATATCTCAAATAACAGCCCTCCTCCTAGCGTCGTTTGCTTATGTGTTTTAACTGAATTATTTCTTAATTTTAACTGTATTTTAATTGATCAAATGTTTAATGTTTTTTATGTTCACTGCCTTGTGGAACCTGGTCCAAGTGGAAAGGCAGCATAAAAATGTTGTAAATAAAGAAAAAATATATAAAACTATTGTTAAACAGTTACATTGACTCACAGTATAAAATTAGAAGCTACAAATCCTCATTTCATGACGGCACCTTAACCTAAGACATGCCAAAGCACAAATATGTCAAAGAAAAAGTCACAGTTTCCCCCCCTCACAAAAATGTTTTACATTTTAAAACTATATAACAACAAATGGGGACTCACAAGAAACTTGCGGAGAGGGTGCATCCTTTCCCCCTCTTTGCTTCCCTACACAGTTTGGTGTACTGATTAAGTGCGTGGACTCTAATCTGGGAAAACTGGGTTTGATTCCCTACTCCTCCACTTGCAGCTGCTAGATGACCTTGGGCAAGCCATAGTTCTGTCAGAGCTGTTCTCTCAAGGACAGTTTCTGTCAGAGCTCTCTCAGCCCTACCTACCTCACAGGGTGTCTGTTGTGCGGAGGGGAAGGGAAAGGAGTTTGTAAACTGCTCTGAGACTCTGAGTGAAGGGCGGGATATAAAACCAATCTCTTCTTCTTCTTCTTCTTCTTCTTCTTCTTCTTCTTCCTCCTTCTCCAACAATCTTCTCCCTCTTTCTCCCCTTCCCCTTATCTGTCAACCTACCCCCATCTCTGTCAATCTACCCCTCTTCTCAGTTAACCTACCCTCCTATTTCCCCCACCTCCCATTCCCTTTATCTTTCAACCTACCCTCTATTTCACTTTCTCCCATTCCCCTTGTATGTCACAGAATCACAGAGCTGGAAGGGGCCCTACAGGCCATCTAGTCTGACCCCCTGCTCCATGCAGGATTGGCCTAGAGCTTCCCTGACAAGTGTTTGTCCAGATGCTGCTTACAGACTGCCAGGGAGGGGAGCTCAACACCTCCCTAGGCAGCTGATTCCACTCTTGCACAACTCTGACTGTGAAAAAAGTTTTTCCTGATATCCAGCCGGTACCTTCCCACCCTTAATTTAAACCCATTATTTTGAGTCCTGTCCCCTGCTGCCAACAGGAACAGCTCCCCGCCTTCCTCTAAGTGACACAGCCCTTCCGATACTTCAAGAGAGCAATCACGTCCCCCCTCAACTTTCTCTTCTCCTGACTCAACATTCCCAAGTCCCTCAGCCTTTCCTCATAGGGCCCTTGGTCTCCAGGTCAATCTACCCCCATCTCTTTTGCCCACCTTTTCTCCAGCAGTCTACCCAATCCTTCATTTAAACCCTTAATTTAAACCCATTATTTTGAGTCCTGTCCCCTGCTGCCAACAGGAACAGCTCCCCGCCTTCCTCTAAGTGACACAGCCCTTCCGATACTTCAAGAGAGCAATCACGTCCCCCTCAACTTTCTCTTCTCCTGACTCAACATTCCCAAGTCCCTCAGCCTTTCCTCATAGGGCCCTTGGTCTCCAGGTCAATCTACCCCCATCTCTTTTGCCCACCTTTTCTCCAGCAGTCTACCCAATCCTTCCTACCCCCCTCCACCATTGCTTTCTTCCCACCAACCCCCCACCCTTGGCATTTACACACACAACCTCACTCTCTTTCTCCCCCTGCCTTTCTCAGCTCTTTCTGTCAACGTCTCCTCATGCTTGGGCCGCCTGTGTCTGCACCAGCTGCCAGGCAGTCACCAACATGAAGGGTGGTGTCCCCCCCCAACAAGAGAGGTGGGCTGTGTCGGCCTCTGCGGGGGCAGTAGTTTCTGTGGTGGTACAAAGGAGGAGGTAAGTTGGGGGTGGCCTTCTGCGCCGGCTGTCAGGCAGTCACTGGCGTGGAAGGCAGTGACCCCTTCTGACACGGGAGGCCTTTCTCGGCATTTGATTTGGTTGAGGTGGCTGGGGTTTGGGAGGCGGGGCAGAGTTTGTCACGGGCAAACAGTTTGAGTGTTCTTTGCACGGGTGCAGTGAATGCTGCTTTTCTTTTGGGCTGTTTTTAACTTTCCCCTTATATTCTTACAAGTTTTTAGATTTCTCTGTGTATCTGGGGGGAGTGGCCCCTACATGTGCAGGATAATCTCTTTTCCCTCCATGTGACCCTTATCTTGTGGAAATAAGTATCCGCCCACAGGGGGCCATGTTGAGAATCAGATATATAGATTTTAGTCAGTTCTAATCGACTATGGAATTTAGGGCAAGCAGTGAAGAAGTTTGCAATCAACATTATTGTTCTCGGGATAATAAAAACACCAGGAGGATATCTTCCAACTGGGTGAGAGGGACAAAAACAGTTGAAGAAGCAAGCTATACACAAACGATTGGTGCCTGACCTGACAGGAATTGCTCAGGAAAGAGATCTGGGAGCAATGGAATCGCTGACACCATGTGCAGCCATGGCGACAGACACAAATTCTAGGCTTTAGCGGTTGTAGATTTTCCAGGCTGTATGGCCGTGGTCTTGGCATCGTAGTACTACATCGCAGTACTAACAATGTCAAGACCACGGCACTACAATGCCAAGATCACGGCCACACAGCCCGGAAAATCTACAACAGCGAATGAACTCCGGCCGTGAAAGCCTCCGACAACAAATTCTAGGCTATTTCTGAAAAGGGATCGAAAATTTAAAAAACAGCCCATATTATAATGGCCTTGAATAGATGCGTGGTTGCATTTGGAATACCTCTCACAGCTCTGGCTGCCCCATCACCAACATGATGTTTGGGGCAGAAAACATGCTAAAAGCGTGTGGAACTCACTACCACTGTACAGTTGTCGTCATCCTCCTCCTCCTTCAGGCAGAGGTTCTCTCACATAGCCTGCTGCCCGAATCTTTTAAACAGAGATGCTGGGAGCTAACTCACACATGCTCAAGCACTGAGCCAAGGTACCTTTGAAGGCCACTTGCCAGGGGCTAGCATCGGGGTGGGGAGGCCACAAGGTTCTGTGCCCCTGCTTTGCACCTTTCGGGGGCATCTGGTTGGCTACGGCGGGGAAAAGGACGCTGGACTAGATGGGGATGCTCTTTTAGGCTGCTTCACAGCTGGCTGCTCTTTTAAAGCATTGCCACTGCGTGGTCGCAGTTTTATTCCCTTTCCCTTTTTATATTTAGCAATTTTGTTTCCAAAAACAGCGTTCCAGGATGCTGGAAAAGCAGGGTATAGATTGCTTAAAGGATAACATTTGTAAGGGGGAAAAACACAGCCGCCTTAAAACGGCGCCAGCTCAGAATCGGAGGGATTTACCATTTATCTAAGGCGACAAGTTCCTTCTGCTTCTTTCCTTTTGCCGCCAGCACTTCCCGGTAAGCGTTCAAAACCAGCCTCCAGTATTTATGATCGTCACAGATGAACAGTCCTCCTTTCAGTGACATGCTTGACAAATACCTGGGAACAAAACAAGGAAGGAAGGAGAGGACCAATGAGACCTAAACCTTGAAATGATGGTCAAACCTAATATGGTAAGGTGGACGCAGGATATGGGTTATAGTTTGAATATTGAGGAATGGTCTAAAATATGGCAGATAGCAAAAGTTTTCAGAGCAACGTCGCACAAAGAAAACCTGTACAAGATGTTTTATAGGTGGCACTGGTCACCGGATAAGATTGCTAAATGTGCTGACGGTGTATCGAGTAATTGTTGGAAATGTAAAAATAATGTTGGGACGTTTTTCCACATGTGGTGGAATTGTGAGAAAGTGCAGAAATTTTGGAAGATGGTGAAAAAAATGATATTAGAAATTGTAAACACAAATATAAATTTAGGCCCAGAAGTATTCTTGTTAAATATAATACCAGAAGATTTGAAACAGGAAGATAAGCATGTGTTAGCATATATACTAACTGTTTCAAGAATACGACTAGCTAAAAAATGGAAAAATATAGATTTACCCTCAAGAAAGGAGATTGCGTAGAAGCTGCTAGAAAGTGCTGAAATGGATAGATTGACTGTGTGTATGCAGGGAAGAGACGAATCTGTTTTCCAAAATAGATGGCTGAAGGTCTACAGGTGGTGGGAAGAGAATATGTACAATGGCTCCGGCAAATAAGGAAAATGAAACTGTTTGGTTGCAATATATGTAAAAACTCAGCTTACCCCATTAAAGCACAGAATGACAGCTCAGGTACAGTTACCCAAGGGAAGCCACGTACAGCAGCCCAACAATAAAAAGCCCAACAATTTAAAAAAAGCTTCCAAAGTCTACCCAGGACTGTACTGTATATGCAAGACTCTGTTCTGAGTTATGGTACTTGGGCACGGTTGTGAGGTGTACTTCCAGCGGTGTCTGGGATTTGCTCTGAAGCCCCCCCCCCCCACACACACACACACAAACAACAAGTATCTGCCAAGGACCGCTTTGAGACTGTGTTGGCCCAGAATCAATCCCAGGGACCCTGTCCAGAACTGCCCCACAGATATCGTGGGCAGTGTTCCCTCTAAGCTGAGTTAGTGTGAGCTAGCTCACAGTTTATTAGCCCCTGGCCCACACATTTTCGTCTCAGCTCGGGAAGGCTGGCTCCAGAGCAAACTAATTTATGCAGCAGCCAAACTGCTCGCTCACAACTTTAATGCCAGGAGCTCACAAAGTAGAATCTTTGCTCACAAGATTCCAAAGCTTAGAGGGAACATTGATTGTGGGTGTAGGGCTAACATCTGAGTCATGGCATGCGCGCCGCAGTCCTCAGCAGGGTTGTGGTATGTGGGAGGACAAGCGATACGTGGGAGGACACCTTAAGTAAGCCATCTTGGTGGCCCTGATTCGGCAGAAAGGCAGGATATAAATCATGTAAATAATTATGTAAGTGCATTTAGCCAGAAGCAAGATTGCCTAAGTTTAGCAACGTTTGAGGCCAGCGGCACCTTTCAGACAAACAAAGTTTTATTCAAAGTACGAGCTTTCGTGCACTTGCATAAACCTTGGTTGGTCTTGAAGGTGCCCCACTGGACTCAAACTTTGTTCTGCTGCTTCAGACCAACGGGGCTGTCCAGCTGGATCTAACCTCAGTTTAGTCATTGTAGTTTCTAGGGAGAGTTCAGGCTTGATTTGATCCAGAGCCCACTTATTTGCCTTTTTCGCCCAGCTTTCACACCCATACACGATGATAGGGAATACCAGACAATGAATTATCTTGATCTTGGTCACCAGTCGTGACACATCCTTACACTTCAGAACCTTTCTAGTTCTTTTATGGCTGCCCTTCCCAGTCTCAGCCTTCTTCTGATTTCTTGGTTGCAGTCCCCCTTTTGGTTGATGATGGAGCCAAGGTACAGAAGATCTTGAACAATTTCAATTTCTTCATCGTCAGCCTTAAAGTTGTGTAATTCCTGTGTAATACCTGAGCAAAACTAAGCTACTAATGTCTGCCCAGGAGCATCCTACGAGCATGTTTACCTATCAGTAAGCCACAGACAGGGCCGGCTCGCCCACTAGGCGAGCTAGGCGCTAGCCTAGGGCGCTGGCCCTGCAGGGGCGCCGAAATGCCCCCCCCATGAAAAGCCCCCCGGGCCGCCCAGCGCCGGCAGCCCCGGCTTTTCTGGGTGCCTCGCAGCTGCGAGGCGCCTGGGAAAAGCCAGTGCCGCCGCTGGGAGGGAAGGGGCGGGCGTTCTAAGCCTGCCCCTTCCCCAGCTCTCCTGGCGCTGGGCCATCTCCAGGCCCCACCGGGAGGTTGGCATCTCCGGTGGGGTGGGCGCCCCAGGCTGTCCTGCCTAGGGCGCCCAGACACCTGGGGCCGGCCCTGGCCACAGACATTCAGTCCTAAAAGGAATCAACCCTGATTGTTCCCCGGAAGGCCAGATCCTGAAGCTGAAGCTCAAATACTTTGGCCTCCAAATGAGAAGGGAGCATTCACTGGAGAAGACCCTGATGCTGGGAAAGATTGAAGGTCAAAGAAGAAGGGGATGGCAAAGGATGAGATGGTTAGACAGTGTCGTCGATGCAACGAACATGAAATTGAGCAAACTTCAGTGGACAGTGGAAGACAGGAGGGCTTGGCGTGATCTGGTCCATGGGGTCGCAAAGAGTCGGACTCGACTGTGCGACTGAACAACAACAAAAGCCACAGACACCAGCCTGGGACTGCACAGCAGAACTGGGCAAATTTACTGGTGGGCTGGTTCCTGCCCTCTTCCAGGACTAAGCCCCACACTCATACCAGGAACCAAGCCACCAGCATGTTAGCCTGGGAGCCCCACAGCCTTGCCTTGGGCCACCCAGCAAGAACATTTGCCCAGAATCAAGCTGCCCTGCCCGGTAAAGGACCACATCTCACATAAGCCAGGAGCAACTTCCTGGGACCACGACACGACCGCGTTTGCCTGGAATTGCATCTCAAAACCTTACCTGGGACTGCCCCACTTAGGTCCATGTAAACTGCATAACCCTACCCAAAATAAGCCTTTCTGGGACTGCTGCACAAGCATGTTTGTCAAGAAATAAACCTGATAAAACTGCCCAGGAGCTTTCATGGTGCATCTCTCCAGTACACTGGCTGAAAACTAATCACCAAGTCCACACATCAGCAACTGCCCCACAAGTATGTCTGCCGAGACAAAAGCCCCACAACCCTACCTGGTAGTGCCAAACAAGTCAGGCCCATAAGCCACAGTGGGGCATTTGGGGGTGGAGACGAGCCCCGACCCACCACCTGAGGATGCCAGACACCCCCTCCCCCAGTGCGCCTAGTTCCACAGAGGTGGGCAGGCTGGGGAAAGAAAGGGAAGCCACCCTGCAGCTTCTGGTCAGTTTCACGCCCACTGATCAGCTGTTAGGTTGCTATAGATCCAGCAGATTTCCTTTCCTTCCCCAGCCTCCCTGACGCTGATTCCTTGGTGTGCTCATCCCAGTGAGGTGCAAATGAGAGGAAGCAAAACAGCTTTCCCAAGGAGCCACAGACTGGTGAAACAATTTGAAAAAGAGGCACTGGGGCCTATTAATAATTGTGTGCCATCAAGCTGAAACTGACTTTTGGCAATCCACAAAGGGGTTTTCAAGGCAAGAGATGAGCAGCTACAATTCATGTTTGAAGAGCTGCTGCAAATAATTCATGATTTTTTAAAAAGCAAGCAAAAAAGGGGTGGGGGGGATGAGCCACAGCTGATGCTTGAAGAGCCGCTGCAAGTAAATCAGAATTTTTTTTAAGCAACCAAAAGGTCCCAGTTTTCATATGATGATGGGTCAAATGGGGGGGGGGTGTTAAGAGCTTCCAATACAATTCAGGTTCGAAGAGCTGCAAGGCATGTTTATTTTATTTTTTATTTGATGTGGTGTCTGCCCCACAAGGAAGAAATATGCCCCACAAGCAAAAAAGTCCTGGCTGTGGGCCTGCACACAAGTAAATTGTCCCAGAAATAATTGCCACAGAACTGCCCCGTAAGTAGGATTCAGATCAATGTCTGAGACTGTACTGTTAGCCAAATTGCTTTGGATTATTATTATAGAGAATTATGATATTATGGAAGGCAATAGGCAAATTGGGAGCAAGAACCTATGTATACAGGGGTCCCTCTTCTTCCAGACGCACCAGAAACAGACTCTTGAGTCTGACTTAGATATAAAATGATTCTGTTTACTGGGTTGTATCACAAGCATACAATAATCCAAACTCACTCAAAATTAGGGAGAAGAGGATATTCATCTACCTGGAAGCCCTTCCTTGTCCAGATCCTGTCAGAACTGGTACAGTGGCTAGGAAGCTGAGCCCCACAATCATATAACGGACTGCTCCTCAAAACGAGCTACATATACATGAACACTTGCCCAGTGCTGCCCCCTTACGGATATTTACCCAGAAGTAAGACACACATGCAAGCACACACAGAAATAAGCTACCAATATCTTGCAGAGCAGCACCACACGTGCATTTGTCTTGAAATGTCCCACAGTACTGCCCAGGACTACCTCACAAGCACAGTTGCCCTGAACGAGGCCATAACCCCTGCTCAGCATGCTTCCCAATGACATTGGCTCATAAAGAATCCCCACATCCACTGAAGGGAGTGCCGAGCATGGTGCAGTAGTCAGAGGGTGGGGCTAGAGGATCTGGAGAACTGACTTTCAAATCCCCTCCTAGCTAGACAGTCTTAGAATCATAGAATCATAAGAGTTGGAAGGGACCTCCAGGGTTACCCCCTGCACAATGCAGGAAATACACAAATACCTCCCCTCCACACCTGCAGTGACTGCTGTTCCATGCCCAGAAGATGGCAAAAAAACCCTCCAGGACCCCCCCAGCAAACTAGCCTGAAGAAAAAATGCTTCCTGATCCCAAAGTGGCAATCAGCATTTCATAGAATCATAGAATGTTAGAGTTGGAAAGGACCTTGCAGGTCATCTAGTCCAACCCCCTGCACTCTGCAGAAGCATAGCCAAAAGATAGCCCTACGTACCTACAACATACCCAAAAGTTGGTTATCCAGCCTCCACTTGAAAACGACCAGTGAAGGAGCATCCACCACCTCCCAAGGCAGACTGTTCCACTGCTCAACCACTCTTACAGTTAGGAAGTTTCTCCTGATATCTAGCCGGTAACAACTCCCTTGTAATTTCCACCCATTAGATCTAGTCTTGCAATCCAGAACAAGAGAGAATAGATCTGCTCCATCTGCTACATGACAACCCTTCTAATATTTGAAGACTGCAATCATGTCCCCTCTAAGTCTTCTCTTTCCCAGGCTAAACATACCCAACTCTTTCAGCCTTTCCTCATAAGACTTGGATTCCAACCCTCTCACCATCCTGGTCACCCTCTTCTGGACACGCTCGAGCTCGTCAACATCCTTCCGAAAGTGTGGTGCCCCAAACTGGACACAGGACTCCACGTGAGGCCTGACTGTAGCAGAATAGAGCGGAACTACCACCTCCCCTGATCTGGACACAATGCTTCTGTTAACGCATCCTAAGACTGCATTAGCTTTCTTCACAGCCACATCACACTGCAGGCTCATGTTGAGCTTGGGATCAACTAGAACACCCAGATCCCTTTCACATGTGCTGCTGTCAAGCCAAGTCCCTCCCATTCTATACATTCATTTCCCTGGGCATGTAAGAGAGAGCCACAAGAACTAAGCAGGGAGGCCACCCTTCCTGCCCTCCCTCCCACGATCTGCCGCCGTTCGCAGAATCTGCATCTTGCTGGGCGACCTTGAGCCAGGTGTGGCGTATCTGCCTAACCTATCTGTGAGGATAAAAAGAGGAATGTGATGAGCCCCATGCAACTGCCCCCAAATAAGCCCAAAGCCATGTCTGGGACCACCTCCCATGCCCACTGGCCCCCACAGCCACATCCAGAAACCATGGGTGCCTTTGCCCCCTGGAAGCAGGCCCCACGATTCTGCCCGGAGCCCACCAGAAGTAGCCCCCCACCCCACCCCCGTGCTTCAAGTTGGGGATGGCAAGTCAGGCCTTTCTGCACGCCCAGCAACCCGCGCCACCCTGCAAGCCTGCCTGCCTCCTACAAAACCCCACCGCCAGGCCGGGGCCTGCCCCGACACCCCCCTCCCCCCACAAACCAGTGTTCCCTCTAAGCTGTGGAGTCTTGTGAGCAAAAATTCTACTTTGTGAGCTGCTGGCATCAAAGTTGTGAGCCGGGGATCTGGCTGCTGCATAAATCAGTTTGCTCTGGAGCAATGCTCCCTCTAAGCCGGGGAGTCTTGTGAGAAAAAATTCTACTTGGTGAGCCACCGGCATTAAAGTTGTGAGTGAGCCATTTGGCTACTGCATCAATTAGCTTGCTCTGGAGCCCTCCTTCCTGAGCTAAGACAAAAATGTGTGAGCTGGAGGCTAAGAAACTGTGAGCTAGCTCACACTCACTCACCTTAGAGGGAACATGGCTCTGGAGCCATCCCTTCCTGAGCGGAGACAAGCATGTGTGAGCTGGAGGCTAAGAAACTGCGAGCTGGCTCACACTCACTCACCTTAGAGGGAACATGGCTCTGGAGCCATCCCTTCCTGAGCGGAGACAAGCATGTGTGAGCTGGAGGCTAAGAAACTGTGAGCTGGCTCACACTCACTCACCTTAGAGGGAACATGGCTCTGGAGCCATCCCTTCCTGAGCGGAGACAAGCATGTGTGAGCTGGAGGCTAAAAAACTGCGAGCTGGCTCACACTCACTCACCTTAGAGGGAACATGGCTCTGGAGCCATCCCTTCCTGAGCGGAGACAAGCATGTGTGAGCTGGAGGCTAAAAAACTGCGAGCTGGCTCACACTCACTCACCTTAGAGGGAACATGGCTCTGGAGCCATCCCTTCCTGAGCGGAGGCAAGCCTGTGTGAACTGGAGGCTAGAAAACTATGAGCTGGCTCACACTCACTCAGCTTAGAGGGAACCCTGACCCCCCCCCGCCCCCCAGGGCCGCCCCGCTGCGACCACATTTGCCGGGAAGGAAGCCGAGCTCCGCACGACCCCGCCCCGGGG
Organism: Gekko gecko; assembly: GCA_029375565.1. Lineage (NCBI taxonomy): Eukaryota > Metazoa > Chordata > Lepidosauria > Squamata > Gekkonidae > Gekko > Gekko gecko. The sequence goes on from JAPDNY010000004.1 coordinate 236,930,227, forward strand.
ACTGGCGCGTCGACGTGAGGGAGGGAGGCTCTCTCCGGGGGGAAGGAGGGCGGCCGCGGGCAGGGAGGAACAAGGCCCACCCACACACCCACACCCACCCCGGGCCTGCTCGCAGGCTCTCCCCGCAATTCACCCACCCCCTGCAAGTCCGTCTTCCTGGACGCGAACCCTACGCGGGCTCTTCCCGAGAGGGGCTCCGACTAACCTGCCTGGGCCGGGGGGGGGGGGGGCGGAGACTGTGAGGGGGGCGGGAACGAGGCCTTCGCGCCTTCCCCTGGGCCGGAAGAGGGGAGGGGGCGGGCCCCGCGAGCGGCTCTTGGCGGGAAAAAGTGTGTGTGTGAGGGGGAGAGAGAGAGACGAGGGCGAGCAGCGCGGAAGGGAACCGGGCTCTTCTGAGGGGGAAGGACAGGAGTGCCTCTGAGCACAGGCAGAGTGCGTTCTGTCCGGCGGTGGCTTGGGAGGAGGCAAGCGGGGAATGGGACCTTCCCCAGGGAATGCGGGGCAGCAGAGATGGGAAGGACCCGGGGGCGCCCCCCCCTTCATCCCAGTGATACGTGAAAGAAGAAGAGAGAAGAGTTTGGATTTATACCCCGCCCTTCACTGCCCAAAGGCGTCTCAGAGCGGCTGACAAACTCCTCCCCCTCCCCACAACAGACACCCTGTGAGGTAGAAGAAGAAGAGTTTGGATTTATACCCCGCCCTTCACTGCCCAAAGGAGTCTCAGAGCGGCTGACAAACTCCTTTCCCTTCCCCTCCCCACAACAGACACCCTGTGAGGTAGGCGGGGCTGAGAGAACTTCTGACAGAAACTGTCCTTGAGAGAACAGCTGTGCCAGAGCTTGTGACTGACCCAAGGTCACACCAGCAGGTGCAAGCGGAGGAGTGGGGAATCAAACCCGGTTCTCCCAGATAAGAGTCCGCGCACTTAACCACTACACCAAGCTGGCTCTCTCTGAAAGGAAAGGAAATGAAGGGAATATAAGTAAACCTAGACTTTTCCAAAAAGCAATAAGACAGGGTTTTTAATAATAAACCGAGTGAATCTAGGCTTTAGAAAAAGCAATAAGGTGGGGTTTTTAATAAACAAACAGCAGTGTCACAAAGCAGACAACTTATAAAACACTTCATACTTCAAAAGAACATGGGAGCGATCATGTCCTAAGATCAATAATGTCTACATTATCTCAGAATAACAGTACAATATATTTCTGTGTCAGGTACATCAGAAAATGTAAAGGAAAAAGAATCAGAGAAATCACCGCCTCAATAAATCTTTTGTACAATACCCACAAAATGAAATTTCAAAAACGCTGATAAAAGTTTGTCCTATTGAATCCAGTACTCCTTTTGCAAACTAATTTCCAAAAACCTTGGCATAATTAATCCACAAGAATACTCACAGAATCGAAAGGATAAAAATGTCTTGTAGGTAATAGTTGTTTGCTTTCAACTGGTTAATAAAAGGACATATCTTTCAAATTTACCCAGCAGGCAAAAAAGTCAGGCAAGCCAATGGAAACCCTAGCTTGCTGTTAAAACAGATTGTATGGGCTAGTTGCTTTTGAAGTTGGCAGCCAGCTGTGGAGAGGGACTCAAATGGAGGGGGGGGGGGGAATTCAGCCAGCAACAATATATATATAAAAAATTCAATAGAAAAAAATAAAGATTTACACACTTCTTGAAGATAGCCATTCTTTGGCCCACTTGTTTTTCTTACATCTCTTGCTAAAAAAGACTGCCTTTGTTTTAGAATAACTAACGCTAAGCTGCTCCATCTTACAGAAAGCACTAACCTCATCTAGGATCCATCTCAGAACGATTTAATTTGATAGCAAAGACTGAAACTTTGTCTGCCTCCCAGGAGGAGGGATGGGCTTCCCCGTGAAGACAACCGGGAGCTGCAGAGTGTGGGTAAGGCCACCAAGCTGCAGTGAGGACATCCTTGCCATGACTTTGGGTAACACTGGGAAGGGTGTGGTCTGGTTAGCCTCTAAGAGGCAGACTTCCCGGAAAGAGAACATAGTGCTTGGCACAGCGCAGAAGAATAAAATCTGATTCATCCACACCTTTCATGGCCAAGGCCCAGCCTAGTCTAAGCCTTCTCCGTTGCTTGGGTGACTTTTTTTGGCCCTTATCTGAGGTACTTGAGATCCTTGGGTGTTCCTTGCTTCACACCCTTGTCAGATTTCTTTTCCCCTCGCTGCAGATTTTAACCCAGATCACTGAAAGCATCAGGTGTGCCAGATCTGTGCTATCCTCCTTTCTTTCAGTGCAGCCAAATGAAATATTGGGTTCCTTGGGTTCCCAGCTGGAACAAGTGGTGGGGGACAGGCTGGTGAAAAGTGCCACAAGCTAAAAATGGAGCAGCTTAGAGGAGGCCTGGCCAAAGGGGAGGAACTTCTCAATTCCCGATGGACACTTGGCCAATTTGTCTCCTCATTCTTGACCTGCTGGGGACCCAAGTCAAGCTCAAGTAAGCTAATATTCAATTTAAGTCAGTTGCACCTAGCAAGACCTTTGCTTTCAGTGCAATGTGGCTTGTTAGATGTGACTAGCTCCCTTTATGGGTCGCAGATCGGGATGTAAAACTGACTTGCTTCTAGCTGGATAAGGTCCTGCGATTCTAAAGCTGCTGAAATGTATCATAAATCTCTTCAGCTTGTTCCCTGCATCCCAACTGGGCTTTTTGCTTTCAGTGGCTGTGTCATTTACTCCAGTGGTTTTCAAACTGGGTTGTGATGCTCCCTCTAAGCTGTGGAGTCTTGTGAGCAAAAATTCTACTTTGTGAGCTACTGGTATTAAGGCTGTGAGCGAGCGATTTGGCTACTGCATAAATTAGTTTGCTCTGGAGCCATCCTTCCTGAGCTAAGACAAAATGTGTGAGCTGGAGGCTAGAAAACTGTGCACTTGCTCACACTCAGCTTAGAGGGAACACTGGCTGTGACCACTGGCATTCCTCAGTTAAAAGCTCCGTAACAGCAGCCATGCTTTCTTGAAAGGTGGTCCACCATTCCCAATTACTCCTTGCCACATGCAGTCATAAACACATACTGGGTGTTTTGAAAATCTCCGTTCACACAGAGCGGTGGTGAGGTCCAAGAGAACAGGGCAGAGCTCTGCATGAACCAAACCTGTGCCATGGGAAGTAGCACTCCAGAATTCACTGCACGACAACAGAGGGGTTACAGAATGGGGAGAGGAGATTCCCAGGATTAGAAACCGCGGGTTCACTCCAGCAGTGCAGTCTGGAGTTCTGAGGTGGTGTAAAAACAACTGCATTTGTTGTAAGTAAAAAATCAAGGTCAGCCAGGGTCAAATTTGGTGCCCCCTTTTTGCCATTCCTCCAGCCTTGTTCTGTGGCACATTTGGAATGTGACTTTTAAAATCATACCTGCAGTTCCCCAGTTCTAACAAAGGATGCTAACTTTACTGCTACCAGTTTGCTCTTTGACACAGAAGGTGGTCTGTAGTTTGAATATATCAGCCCCTGTATTCAGTCTTGATCTTTTATAACACATTTGCGAGATTGTTAACTTGATACATTTTAAAGATTCAAGTATTAACAGCGCAACAAAAAACAAAAGGCTGAGATGGTAATTTCCTCTCCTAGATCCTAGCAAAAGGGTGCTTGGGAGACAGATTTTTCTGTGTGTTTCAGTTTTACATGGGTGCTGGCAGACGGCAGTTAGCCTACAGCAACATAGCAGCTTCTCTTGATGGGGGCCATAAGTGAAGGTTTATAAATAACTCTGATCAAGCAGGGCTTAACACAACATCAGGAGTGGACTGAGCCAACTCCAATGTTGAGGGATTTTTTTTACCATAGGTTGCCCCCTCAGTCTACAACTGTTCTAGACAGCTGGTTATGGCTAGCAAAGTTGGATGCAAGTGCTTGGAGCAACTGATAGCCAGGAAGTCCGGACCCTGACTGTGAAGTTCTACACCCTTTTGCCCCATGCTCTGTACCTCGGCCTGAGGCCAGAGTGAACACAAGTGGTAAGGTTGGGCTACTGCATATGTCGGAAGCCAAGCAATTCTGACTCATGTGGCCCAGCCTGGCCTTCTCTGTTTCAGCACTGCCATCAACCAAGGAAATTATAGCAGTGGAGTAGCCTTCTCCTGTTTTATTGTTGCTGGGCAAGCGTGAGATGTACTGCCTAGCTAACTCTAAGACATTGTGGTGTAACAGTCCTGGCTTTCCATGGCCAGTCTCCGGAAGTTACCCCGATGTTGTCTCACTTCTGGACTATTTTCCCCAAGAGACACACAGAGGGGACACCATCTCCTCTGCGGCAACTTATTTTGTTTGGGCCTTTGGTTAATTAGTAGAAGAGTCTTAGTTTGGAGGAGAGGCTATTGAGGCAGAAAGGCACAATTAAAAGACATAAATACCGCTGTTCTCTAATTGTATGGTGAACATGCACATGAGGTGTAGGATCCAAAGACCATGGAGCCATTTTTTAAAAGAGGCACAGTAATGCACGGATCCAAAGAGAGGGTGGTACCAGGATGCAGCTGCAGAACCAAGGATGTTCGGGTGCCATTTCAGAAGCAGCAATGGAAGAGGCACTATTCTGTACTCCACAACAGTAGCACTGAGGCCTTTGCATCAACGCTCAGAGAACAGGGACCAACTCCTTTAACAAACTAGCTGTGAACAGTCCATTTGAACCATTTATTAATCTGCCTTTTATTTTTTTTTACAAGTTTAGAAAAAGAAGCCCAGGATTTTCCCTCCTGTATGTTTTCGCCTTGCTTCCTCGTGGTCCATGATGCCAGCAGAAGTGGTCAGTACAATGTACCTAGGGACGACAGGGAAGAAACAACTTATAAGAGTCCAGGACAAGAGTTCTCTCCCACTTAACAGATCCAGAACAAGGAAACTAACCCTGCTTTTTGAACAAGCAATATGTACAGGACAACTACCTGCTCCCAACCTTAACAGCTATTTTTAATGCACCGTTTGAGTTTTGCATCACAAACTATTTGAAGAGCGGACTGTGCACAGCTTTGATCTGAGAAATAGAGTGCCCCACCACTTACGGCTACACCTCTGTATTCTTCTATCTGCTCATCTGGTTTCATCCTGCACTAGATTCAAAGTTCTCCTACTGTGCCTGTCCAACAAGAACTGAGGGAGCCTCTCAACTACATGGAGTGGGCTGTTGTAAATCATTACAAAGAGAGGCTGATTTTGAACGCGAGCCAGTCCAATCTATCAGCCCATCTCTCCATTCACCAGTTTTCTATTGTGAATATAAATGTACATGCGTATACACTCCAATCAATGTTCCCTCTAAACACCACAGTGTTCTAAGCAGAAATTCTACCTCGTGAGCAAGAAAACCTAGAAGCATTAAAGTTGTGAGCAAGTCTACATTTGATTATTCTGTAAATTATTTAAGATTATTTCCATAACTTTGTAAAAATCTCAGAATGAATTCTTTTAAACTATATTTAAAGAATAATTTAAACATTATAAGAGAAAACAGAATCAAGTCAAATTTCATTACACAAAATGTTGTCCTCTAGAAGGGGTAGACCGGGCCTCTGGAGAACAGGTCTACCCGCACCAGTCCACTATACTGCTAGACCTGGCCTTGGACCATCGCCTTGCACTGACTCTTAGAAAACATATCAGCACTTAAGGGTGTGGGGAGGAGCTCTTGCATTCTACTTTGGGCTTTTTTAGTGAAATATGGCAACCTGCATTACAGGTCAAGTATAACAGAGGTGGAACAATCACGGTCAGAACCCTGCCTTACCTAACAAACAGGAGGTTGCTTAAATGTTATCAACCTGCCAAAACTACTTATTTATTCAAATATTTATACCCACTTTTCCCTGTGACTCAAGGCAGCCTACAAATCATATTGAAAAGTAGAATAGCAGTGTGCAAAAAAAAAAAATCATGTTTTTCCTGGTTCAACAGTCAATGGGCCCCATAGGCTATAATGGAGAATCGATCCAGGAGTATCTGGGGCTCGCGGGGGCTTTTTGAGGTAGAGGCACAAAATTTGCAGCTACAGTAACCTAGCCTGGATGTGACCAGTGTTCCCCCTAGGCTGTGCAAGTGAGCAACCGCTCATTAACACCGGAAGCCCCGCCCAGCAGCAGTCTGAAGCTGCACAGGTTCTTGCACTGCCCACTGCCTGTTTTCAGATTACAGCCGTTATATTCTGCTTCGGATGTAAACTGCTCTACTCGGAGGGGGGATGAGGGGGAACACTGGATGTGACCATTGCGTGGGTCACTGCAGCCAGGTCCTGAGCAGAGAAATAAGGGGCCAATTGCCTGACCTGCCAAAGGTAATAAAAGGCAGACCTGACAATGGCAGTGACCTGGGCCTCCATAGAAAGTGAGACATCCAGGACCACCCCATCCAGGGCTGGGAGCCTAATGCCCGAACCCACACCGCACCAGCTCAGCCACAGGACCTCCGTCTTCAATGGATTCAATTTCAACCAACTCTGTTGGAACCACCCAGCTGTGGCATCTAATGCCCTGCCCAGATTTTCTGGGGGAGTCCATCCGTACATCAACAGATAGAGCTGGGCCTCACCCATTACCTCCATACTAGCTGGGCAAGGGGTGCATATAGATGTTGAACAGGATCGGTGAGAGGATTGTCCCTTGCGGCATACCACGTTCCAGTGGGTAATGGTACAGATGGTGGCACTTGGTGAGATGGTCTCCCAGTGGTGGGGGACCATCTCACCAAGTGCCACCCTCTGTCCCCGATCACAAAGAAAGGGGGGAAACCACTGCAAGGCAGTCCCCCTAACTCCTATGTCGGCGAGGCAGTGGGTCAACAGCTCATAATTGACCGTGTGGAATGCTGCTGTCAGATCTAAAAGCCACAGCAGCACCAACCCGCCCCGATCCAGCTGTCTCCAGAGGTCATCCGTGAGGGCGACTAACACCATCTCTGTCCCATGACCAGAGCGGAAGCCGAACTGGAATGGATCCAGGACGGATGCTTCATCCAGGAAAATCTGAAGTTGCTCAGCCACGTGCAAACCCACCTCAAGGCTACCTGTCTGGAATTATTAAAAGATAAGGGCTTGCATGACTGATGCCGTGCTGAGAATGACTCCCTCCCCCATCACACTCCTTACCAATGTTCCCTCTAAGCTGTGGAGTCTTGTGAGCAAAAATTCTACTTTGTGAGCTGCTGGCATTAAAGTTGTGAGCGAGCCATTTGGCTACTGCATAAATTAGTGTGCTCTGGAGCCATCCTTCCTGAGTTAAGACAAAAATGTGTGAGCTGGAGGCTAAAAAACTGTGAGCTAGTTCACACTAACTCAGCTTAGAGGGAACACTGGTCCTTACTGCACTTTAATATGGAGCATCCTGGTTCTCGTGAGGCCGACAGCAGGGGGAAAGAGGAGCCAGGCAAGGTTTTCAGTGGCAGTCCTCATGACAAAAGTTTAACCATCCCATTTTCGGCACAACTAACACTTACCCAAACTGGCGTGAAGGAAGCAAATTGTTCTGCCACTTTTCCAAATCTTTCAGCTGGACATCAAATCTTGGACTGATCACACCACACTGTCAAAGGAGGCAGGAGAGCAACTTTTATCATTTCTTAACTACGACTACTTCACTCCCAAAGAGAGAGGGGGATACATTCATGCTCATGCATCAGTGACTAATAAAATACTGCAATGCAGGTGGCCAAGAGGAGCAGAACATGACTTCTTGTAAGATCCATTCATCCCTAGAAACTAATCATATCAGGAGAAGGTACATGACCCTCATACTGAACCACAGAACCACTACAATAGTATCCCTTCTCCAGCATCGGGGAGAGTGATGGAATACTAAGCACTGTAAGGCAGGCCACTGGTAGCAGTGTGGCCTAGCTTTAGCTATGACTGCCCACTTCTCACAGGTGTTATTCCTTGCCAACTGATGCCCCTACCAGCCTACGGTTAGCGTGCTGGTGTTAGCTGTTGCTTCTTCCTTCTGTCAAGGAGATTGCTGGCATTAGCTACTGCTGATTATTCCTGCCTAGGATTAGGCTCCTAGTTTTTATGCTGGTGAGAACTGAGTGTCAAGTGTGGGGGGAAGCTGCAGAGGTGGGGGTGAGTGAAGCGCCAGGGATGGGCGGTAGGAGGGATTGGGAAGACTGATGGAGAAAAGGTGGGCAAAAGTGATTGGGGTAGATTGACCTGGAGACCAAGCCCTGTGAGGAACGGCTGAGGGACTTGGGAATGTTTAGTTTGGAGAAGAGGAGGTTGAGGGGGACATGATGACTCTCTTGAAGTATTGGAACGGCAGGGAGCTGTTCCTGTTGGCAGCAGAGGATAGGACTCGCAATAATGGGTTTAAATTAAGGGTGGGAAGGTACCAGCTGGATCTTAGGAAAAACCTTTTTACAGGAAAAGTTGTGCAAGAGTGGAATCAGCTGCCTTGGGAGGTGGTGAGCTCCCCCTCCTTGGCAGTTTTTAAGCAGCAGCTGGACAAACACTTGTCAGGGATGCTCTAGGCTGATCCTGCACTGAGCAGGGGGTTGGACTAGATGGCCCGTGTGGCCCCTTCCAACTCTGTGATTCTGTGATTCTATCTAGCAGTGAAGCACCAGGCACAGGAATCTAGTGTACCATGAGGGCTGTTCCCTCATGAAAAGAAAAGGAAAGAAAAGAAAAGAAAAACCACAACAATCTAATGCAGGGGTGTCAAACAAACGGCCCGCAAGCAACTGGCTCTCCCCTGCTTCCTTCCTGGGCTGCTGCAGCTGCATTTCCCCCTCAATCTTGCAGAGAGAGATGAAAAGCCCTTCCCTTCGCTCCACTGGCTAAGGTCTCTTCCCCCTCCTCCTCCTTTTGGGAGGGAGGAAGGGAGGGAAAGAACAAAACCGCCCATGTGCCGAGAGAAAACAGTCAGAGTCTTGGGGCACCTTTAAGACCAACAAAGTTCATTCGAGGTATAAGCTTTCGTGTAACCACCACTGATTCAGAGGGAGGGAGGGAGGGAAGGGCGATTCTTCTGACAAGCACAATTTACATTGAGATTGCCCCGCTCTCCTGTTTACTTGATCACACACACAGGTTAAAAAAGGAAGGGGGGCAGGAAAGAGATGCATCTGGGTAAGGGAAATTAAAAGGAAATTATTTTGGCTGATCCTAAAAAGGTTTTTTTTAAGATTAGATTTCTCTGTGCCTATCTGGGATTTTATTTTCTTTCAAAAAGACCCGGATTAGGAATTGCAACACTTAGACTGGATTCCATAGTTTAATGACTGGAAGTAGATAGCTAAGTATTTAAAAATACATCTATGGTTCTAACATGTCTCCCTCTCTCACCTCACTGGCTGCCTTTCTTCACATTACATCCCTTGTTTTTTTAACTGTTTCATTATCATCACTAGAACTGAGTGGATATTGCCCAGTTTGAAATCAACACATTATTTCACTTGCAGAGATCCCCCTTTCCAGTTCTAACAGATGGGGAAAAATGAAATAAACCTAGCATCACAGCTTTATTAGTGGAAAGGAGCAAGAGTCCAGTAGGACCTTAACGACTAACAGAATTTGTGGCAGGGCAGGAGCTTTCATGAGTCACTGCTCACTTCTTCAGATACAGCTAGAATGTGAGCCCATCAATCCTTACAATAGCAGGTGCTGTTAATGAGAGAAGAAACCTAGGTCTCAATTCAGTCCTGGAGGACACATTGTCTTGAGACTGCACTGTCTTGAGGCTGCAATTCAGCAGTATCTCTTTCTAATCACCCTTTGAAATTCCTTTGTACTGCTACTCTTATGTCAGCAACTGAATATCATGAAAGGTTAAAATGTTCCCCCACTGCTTTTTGAATGTTGTGGTTTTTTTATATTTATTCTTTGCATCCTCCTGGACCAAACTGAGACCAAGGATTCCTGTCTCATCACCAATGGTGATATCTGCATATCACACCTAATCCAATTGAGCATGCTATTGCCATTTGGCATCTGAAATCACCTTTACAAAAACTGACATTAATGTCAGATCCGGCCATTGTAACAAATGAGTTTGACACCTCTGGTATAAGTTCACACTGTTTTCTGCCATGAGCAGTAAATCTGTATTAAGTCAAGTGGGACAGAATATGTGCTACTGGCCAGGTTTAAGAGGCAGCTTCAGGAGCTCATGTCTAACTTGTGCCTCTTTTCAAAACAGCCCCAACAAAGAACTAGTGCAACTGTTCCCATTTAACTGAGGTTTCTTCAACAAGAAAAGAATGCAAAGAAAAATAACAAATGAGTGTTTGTGTGCAACCTGATCTGTCAGCACTTCAGGAAAGCATCTTTGTATTTCTGCTTACACCCAGGACAGTCAAACCATTATGAGTCCCTAAAGCCATGAGAATTTCACGCAAGTGAGAGAAAAACTAAATGCATGCACATTGTCTAACTCAACATTCTGGTTTAAGTTTGGCAGCTTAGTCAGAAGTCAGATCCTACCTTGTTGAGTCTGCCTGTGAGGTTCACAACAATTTTCCCCGCTCTGTGATCATCAATGATCTCAAATTCACCTATGTAACCTGAAAGGATAGAGCAGCACTCAGTATATTCACACCCCGTCATTGCTGAAAATCTAAGCAAACCTCAGATGGCAGCCAGTGTCACGACCCCCAAACAAGTCCTTTCACTGCTATTATTTGCTTCACCAACCTACAAGTTGCAATGATTTCATGTTTTGCTGTGTGTTTCTTTAAATGTTTAGTTTGACTGCAGTACTGTGAGAAGAGAGATAGAGAGAGACAAATGTGATGTGATTGGCTGATGACTGAGAGTGTGGGAGGAGGTGTGTTGATGAGAGGGATTCTGTGTGTGAAGTTTGAAGAGACAGCATAGTCTGCGTGACTATGGGAGATTTTGAGTCCATTCTGTGTGAATAAGACAAAGAGTTCAGCCTGTGTGGCTATATATATGAGAGAGAGAGAGGGAGAGGGAGAGAGAGATTGATTAGACTGAGTGTCTACGCTTGTCAGAGTGGAGTTTTGGGAGTTTGAGAGACTGTTTGTGACACCAAGCTTTGCCAGTTATATTTACAAGTTCCTTTCATCAGCAACAGTTCAAAATAACCAGAAACCTATTTTGTCCTTTATTAAATAAATCATTTTTGTTTAAACATCCCAGAAATCAGAATAGTCCTTCCTCAGGACCACATAGTCCTCTGAAGTGCCCAGACCCTAGGTCATTCTACCAAGAGAGAGAGATTTGGAATTTTTAATTACTAGTGGCAGCAGAAATCTACCAAGTTTAGGTACACAGAGAGTGTTTTAAAATCTCCCCAATAAGCAAGGACGTCACACAAGTCCCTTAGACTGGAGGGCTGGGAACCCACTACCCCACACCCCCTTTTTATACTACAAGGCCCACCTTCAGCTTTAGGAGTGTGAGGCAAAGTGGGTTTCTTTTCTTCTTCATACAAGGTATTCTATATATCTTTCTTTACCCATGGAGCAGAGAGTACAGCAGTTACCCATCAAGACCACTTTTCCCTGGATCCTATAGATTACTGTGGGGGCTTGATGAGAACACAGCAGTCATGGATAATAAGCACACTTAAGTGCATTAAATTTGTAAGTGTGACATTTAATGCCTTCCCACTCTCGTATGCTAAACAGCACAGATTACCAGAGCTGAGAGATACTCTACACGTACAGCATGTTTTCAAAGAAGTTCAGAAAAAATAACCCAGCAAGTCTTAACACTTCACTGTTTTTAAATAAGAACAGCACCCAAACCTATTGCCCATTGCAGGATACCTCCTGTCGCTCCTCCCGCCAAACCCCCCACCTGCCCTGTTTGTCCGAGGGTTGCTGGATGTTAAACTGCCTCAGGCTTTTTGCCCACCCCTAGATTCCTTTCAGCATTTCAAATGTGATTGGTCCAAGCAGAATGGAGAAGAAAAGAGGGCAGAATCTTCTCCACCACGTCCCATTTTGGAACTGGAGTATCTTTTCTGGTCCCAAAGCCCTTCATTCAATTTCACATTACGCCTTGCAATAGCTAAAACACAACAGCAGGTATGACACTGTGAAGAAGCACTTGGGAGACCCAGGTTCAATGCCGGCTCAGCCTTGGGCCAAATCACAACCCCAGAGCTACTACACAGACCCAGTTCCTTTACCTAAATGGTGTAACAATAACATCATTTTTATAATCATTGAACTCTGAAGATTTATCTTGCTGTAAGCGCATAACATAACATAGGAGCTGCGGTGGCTCAAGTGGTTAAGACGCTGAACTGCAGGCTGTGGAAGGTCAGTAGTTCAGCAGTTCGAGACCCGGGTGGCTGCATGATGGAGTGAGCTCCCGTCTCTAGTTCTAGCTCCTGCCAACCTAGCAGTTCGAAAACAAGAAATTGCAAGTAGATAAATAGGTACCACTTCGGTGGGAAGGTAACAGCGTTCCATGCGCCTTGGTGTTTAGTCATGCCAGCCACATGGCCACGGAAATGTCTTCAGACAGCACTGGCTCTTCGGCTTTGAAACAGAGATGAGCACCGCAACTCTGGGAGTCGGATTCGACGGGCTTTCAAGCAAGGGAACCTTTATCTTTTTAAGCGCATAATACTGGACAATTTGCAAGCGGGTCTACAGAAATTTTAGTTTCAGGAGGGTAGCTGCACCGGTCTGCAGAAGAGTTAGATTCAAGTCCGGCAGCACCAGAGACTAACAGGACTTTCAGGGCATATACACCCCAAAAATCCTGTTGTTCTCTAAGGTACTACTGGACTCAAATCCTGAAATTTCTTGGGGACTTCAGTTAATGCTGTACTAAAAAATTTCTATACAGCACAGAAAGATTTATAAACATACACACACGTCCTTGGCAGAAGATCACCTGAAACAGGCCTGGGGAGCTGCGATTTGCCCCATTCTCATGCCCTTGCCCATTCCGCCCATGGATCTCCTCTGACTATGTCTGATCAGTCAACTTCATGTGGATATGTGGACTTTGTCATTCATTTCATTTATACCTCACTTTTCTCCCCAAATGGGGACCCTAACCATACACAACCAGGCTAGGCCAAAAGGGAGTGACTAGCCCAAGGCCGCCCAAAAAGTTTCCATGGCAGAACGGGAATTCAAACCTGGGTCTCCCAGATCCTAGCCTGACACCCTGACCACTTCAATACGCTGGCTCTTTAGAGACTGATTGGCTAAAGATCACCAGTGAACTTTACGGACGACTGGTGGGATCTGAACACAGATCCTACTCCAAAGTTCTAACCACTTCGCCACACTGGGTGTCCACCACATGATCAAAACTAAGCTTTCTGGCAAGATGTGCCTCAGTGGGAGGGCTTCTAGTGTCCTGGCCCCACTGCTGGACCTCCTGATGGCACCTGGTATATTTTGGCCGCTGTGTGACAGTGTTGGACTAGATGGGCCATTGGCCTGATTCAACACTGGCTTCTCTTATGTTCTTATGTAACAGGGTCTGAAATCTGTCCCCCCTTTTTACCTTCCAGCCTGATGAGGAGTCCTGGAGAACCTGAAAGCTTGCATACTAGTTTGTGTCCTTCTGGACAGTATTACATGGTTGTTGGTTTTAAATTATGAACGTCCAATGCTCCACCAACCAAGACATCGATTATGCCTACCTGGCCAAAACCTTGTATATTTCCCCATCTATCATATGCCGACGGCACAAACATTGTTATGGACCTACCGTGCTTCATCATCACAGTTAAGAAGCGGACGATCACTTTGGAGCACGGCCTGATGAGAACTTGACGTTTCCCACGTTTCTCTGCATTGTTGATGCTTTTAAGAGCATCTGCTAGAACATTCATGCGCACCATGGTGCCTGCAAAGAGAAAATGCACACAGTTCAAGGCCAAGTCCACACTATGATCCCTAAAGCTGCCAATATCTTCACTGGAAAAATATAACACCAGTGGGGGGATAGGGGACACTCCAGGAGCCAGAAGCACACCCCCTCCCCCTGCCGTCACCGGAAGTGATGTCGTGCCTAGAAGTGACATAGGCACACTGGGGGTGGCACTCTGGTTTTTGGGCAAAACTCTGTGGTAAAATCACCCTCAAACCGTAGAGTTTTGCCCAGAAACCAGAGCATCACTTCTGGGTGACATCGGCACGACACCCGACATTCTTGGAGGGGGGATTTCTTCCCACTGGCCAGCTGGCTGCAAAAGCAGGGGATCCCCTGCCCCAAACTGGGGAATGGTAACCCTAGTGGAAGAGCATTCGTTGGCTCGGCACAGAGAAGGCCCCAGGTTCCATCCCTGGCATCTCCAGTTAAAAGGATTAGGCAACAGGTGATGTGAAAGTCCTCAGCCTGAGACCCAGGAGAGCTGCTGCCAGTCCTGACCTTGCTGGACCGATAGTCTGATTCAGTTTAAACCTCCAAAGGAAGTTTAGAAAACTTATTGAGGGCCAAAAGTTAAAAACATAAGTAAACAAAAGAGTGTTTATTTCAAAGACATGCCTTTCAAATAAACACGCTTTTGTTTACTTACTTATGTTTTTAACTTTTGGCCCTCAATAAGTTTTCTAAACTTCCTTTGGAGGTTTGTGCTTGGTTGGTTTAGATTCCCCCCTCTTTTTTTGGGGGGGGGGGGCTGATTCAGTTTAATGCAGCTTCAAGAATATCTTGGGAGACTATTCCCCCCCCCAATCAAGTTTCAGGTTTTTTTCCCCCTGGACTATTCCATTTATAAATACAAGTGATGCTGCAGAGTTTTCAGGCCCTCCAGTGACCTCCATGGAAGAGAGAAATAGAGAAATCCACAGCAAATTCACACAGTTGTTTGGGTGGAAGAAACTGGCGCTTTTCTCAGCCCTCTGTGGTTTTCCCCCACCTTAAACTTAAGCACTATAAGCAAGGTACATGCAATATTGTCCTTACACTTCGATACAAATAATTTTGACGCAAAGCTTTGCATCTGCTTAAACAGAACATTTACACCACAGTTTACTTCCCCCCAAAACTCAAGTATTTCACTTCAAGTATTTGTTGCTACCTAGACATAACAGTAACATGGCCAGGCTTTAAATTTTGGGTACTAAATATAATCAAAACAAACACACTAAACCAAACCAGACTCTATTCAGGCCATTAAAAACATCCCCAGACATTTTACGGGTCCACTTCTTCCCTGTCATGCTTTTAAAGATGTTTGGAAACCAAGCTGTGCACCCCAAGTTTAATATAGCACTTGTTGCTGCTGCTGCTGCTCCCCTTGCCAGAGAATTATATCTGAACATATAGGAATTGTCTAATTCTACGCCAGAGCTGTCTCCTCTGATGGGCAGGGGCTCTCCAGCTTCTCTGGCACAGGAAGGGTTTTCCCAGCTCTCCTTCCTACGATCCCGCAGAAAGCACAGAAAAGGGGAACCAAGGGGTTGGAGACAACTAAGGGGTTTACGATGGAAGGTTTATAAAATTATGCATAGGGTGGAGGACCTGAGAAGAGGGAGCATTTTCTCTCTCTCCCATAATACTCAGGGGCACCCAATGAAGTTCTTGGGAAACAGCTTCAGCACAGACAAAAGGAAGTATTTCTTTACTCACAAATATTTAAAATGTGGATTTCACTGCAAGTGGAGGTGGAGATGGCCAAGAGATCAAATAGCTTTATAAGGAGTTAGACAGGTTCATGGCGACAGAAGAGAGTATCCCTCTACAGAGGCAGCAAACCTCTCAGTACCAGAGCCAGGAGGCAGCATCAGAAGAGGGACTTGCCCTCTAAATGCTGTTTGTTTGGTCCTCCGGGCCAACCGGCTGGCTGCTGTGTGAGACAGAATTCTGGACTAGATAGAGCACTGGGCTGAGCCAGCAGGGTTACTCACTAAATTTGCTGATGATACCAAATTGGGAGGAGTAGCAAACACCCACGAAGATAAGACTTAAAATTCAACAAGACCTGAATTCTCTGGAGAAGTGGGCAGTTGCAAACAGGATGCAATTCAACAAAGATAAATGCACAGTATTACATCTGGGCCACAAAAATGTCAAGTACAAATACTGGATGGGGGATACGTTTCTGGGGAGTAGTGTATGTGAACGAGATCTTGGGATAAGGGTGGACTGCAAACTAAATATGAGCAGTCAGTGTGATGTGGTGGCGAAAAAGGCTAATTCAGTCTTGGGTTGTATTAAAAGGGCCATAGCATCGAAATCTCAGGAGGTCATAGCCCCTCTGTATACTGCCTTGGTCAGGCCGCACCTGGAGTACTGTCTGCAGTTCTGGAGGCCTCACTTCAGAAAGGATGTGGACAGAATCAAGAAGGTGCAGAAGAGAGTGACGAGGATGATCAGGGGTCTGGAGACTGAGCCCTACAAGGAAAGGTTAAGGGCCTTGGGAATGTTTAGTCTGGAGAAGAGGAGATTGAAGGGGGACATGATTGCTCTCTTTAAATATGTGAAAGGCTGTCATTTGGAGGAGGGCAAGGAGCTGTTCCAGTTGGCAGCAGAGGAGAGGACCCGAAGCAATGGGTTTAAATTACGTGCAGAAAGGTATCGGCTGGATATTAGGAAAAACTTTTTCACGGTCAGAGTGGTTCAAAGGTGGAATCAGCTGCCTAGGGAGGTGGTGAGCAGCTCCCCTTCACTGACAGCTTTCAAGAAGAGGCTAATGAATATTTGTCAGAGATGCTTTAGGCTGGCCCTGGATTGGGCAGGGGGTTGGACTAGATGATCTGCATGGCCCCTTCCAACTCTATGATTCTATGTTCTCACCCTTTAATCCAGAGACCTACACACAGTCCACGGGTCAGACCCTCGGGGGGGTTGCACAGCTTCACTTGCTGGGCTGAGTCCTTACAGAACAAACTTTTCTAAAAAGTCCTAGGGACTTTTATATCAACAGCAAAATACTCAGTTTGAATCACCACTCTCCCATGGAAGCTTGTGGTGTGATCGTGTACCAGCCATGCATGCATCCTAACCTACCTCACAGGGTTACTGTGAGGATAAAATGGAAAAAGGAAGGAAGAATGTGAGAAGCCACTTTGGGTCCCACATGGAATATAAATGAGATAAAGAAATCCTAATTGACATACTCTTAAATGCACCTGATAAAATAATTTCTGAATCACAAATGCTGATGCTGGAGTACATTATTAAGTCTGGATGTCCGCGTAGCACTGCTGGGACAGACTATCCCTGTGGAATTATCATCACGGGTAGAGAGCAAGGGGACGACTCCTGCCTGTCACTGTATGTGGGCAGAGGGGGACCACGAAGTCACTCAATGGTGGAGAGGATTCCTCCACGCCTCTGGCTCATTCCTGACAAGAAGTACACCCCCCACACACATACCCCTCCGGATGCTCAGCTTGTCCCCCCCCCAGCTCTCTTGTCCACAGCCTGAAAGCGCCGAGGTAGGAACTCTGTCTCACCCTCCTCCTGTCAAGTGACTAAATGTCACATGACTCTTGACAGTATCCACTTGAAGCTCAGGTTCTTGGCCTGGAACAGCGGAAGATCCCTGCTTTAAGGGGAGTCACGCCACTGAAGTTGGGAGCTTTGGCCTGCACGGAACAGTCTCCGAACCGTCTCTCTTCCCCCTACCTCGTCTTAAAGAAAGAATTGGACAGTATCTGTTCATCCGCTCATTCGAGTCATTTCTGGAAACTCTCATGCTGTACGACAAGTTTCAGAAAAGCAAAAATATTGGTGGATGACCTAATAGCCTTAAGTCACTGCCAAACATAGAACACAGTGGCTAATCTTTGTTGTATACAATGCACTACCTATATTCTTATAAGGCACGGCCACTGCACGTTTGAGCCACAAACCAGAATCACTTCTTCCAATTTACAAAATGCTTCTCTTGTTGGTTGACTGCAAATAATTTACCTGCCACCACAACCAGCTGTCACTGGCTTGTGGGACTGTCAGTCCTAGACGGCTTCTGGGAAAGGTTCATCAGACACTCAACAGGAATGCCTGAAGTCACCCCCTTGGGAGACACTGCCACCCGCTACTTGATTTCAAGACTCAAGTCTTTGTTTCACATGGGCATTCTGAGCTCACAAGGGATGCGGGAGTGAATCTAAACCAAGTACTCACAGCAGGGAACGCAGCACCCCAATCCAGTTGTCCCTACAGTCTGAATTGATATTATTTGCTCAAGCATACAGAGCCAGGCTGCAAGAGATACTCAAACTAACAATCACAAGGGTTTATTTTTAATTTTTTTAGTCAGACCCCACTTTCCAACGGGGTCCCAAAGCGACTTAGCACACTGTTCTTCCTGACTCCCCACAACAAACCAGTGGTGTTGGAAACTAGACATGCAACTCACACCCCTAGATTTCTCTCCATCCTAGCATGATCCAGTCCCCAGTACTTTAAATGGGAACTCGAAAATGAACGCTGCCGACGCTCCCACCCTCTGTACATCAACTTCAAAAGCCCAACTCTCTTCAAAACTCCTTGGGGCATATTGCCATCACTGACCATTAGGGCCCTGCATTTACTCAGACGTCAGTCTCCCTGTGCCCAAGAAGAAAGTGAGTACGGACTCTCTGCCTTACTCAAAAGTACACACAGGAAGTGCTAATTGTTCAGCAGCAAAGCATTTGCTTTGCACACAGATGGCCCCCAGTTCACTCCCCGGCATCTCCATTTTAAAGACTCAAGTAACTGTTGATGCAACAGACCAGAGAGCCACTGCCGGTCAGGCCAAACCATACTGATCTCGGTAGAGGAAAGGTCTGACATGACCCTTCTACACATTCAAGTCAGTGTGCAGAGAAGGGGAGTCGGGGACATGCACACACTGGCCCTGCCCTGGGCACCACACAATCTCCTAGTTATGAGCATAGCACCTATGCGCAGAGGAAGTCCGTGCACATACACTTCCTCCCTGTGATCGTCAATATTTAGGAAGCTTCACCCCGATCACTGGAGCAGAGTATCTGTGCGCACACTTCCTTTGCAAGCAGGCGACCGCACAGCTGCTGGTCTCCAGCCTTCTCATCCACACTTGCCCTCTTTCTGTGTCGATGGAACGCTTGCCCTATGTAAGGGGCTAGTCTATGGCAACTTTATGTGTTGGTAGGGGAAACTCTGCACACACTAAGATGTGTGCACAAGCTTGTAGCTTTTACTCCACTGTAAACACAGCAAAAGCTAAAGGGACTACTCTGCACGTACCCAAAAGGGAAGAGGCAGCAGTTTGCACAGGCCCAGGGGCGGCAAGGCTGGCCATGCATTTTTACTCTAGAGTAAGAAAACACTATGCACATGCCCCAGGACGTGCATCTTGACTTGCGGCTTTACTTCTTGGTAAGCATAACACGGGCAGAAGAAGGGTGAGATAAAACAAGACTCTGCACATGCCCAGGATCGGCGGGGTCTTGCAGCAGCACCCGCCAGCAATCGCAGGGAGGATTGTCCGTGTGCGCGGCCCCGAGACGGCCCCGGCTGAGGCATTCTGCGCCTTGCCAGGCCCGGCCCACCCCCGCCCGCCCCCGCCGTGCTCTGGCCCAACGCGCCTGGCCCGCGCTGAGAGCCCTCCGCTCCGGCATTGCCCGCTTCTCCGCCCCCCGGGGCTTCTTTCAGGGCGCCGCCGCGAAGGCCAGGCCGGGCATATCCGTCCCCAAACAGGCGGCGCCGGTCCAGCGGAGTCTCGCCTTCCGAGAAACCGCGGAACCGCCGCTCTGAGAGGCAGGATGGATCCGATGCGAGGCGGATCCTAGGCGGGACCCATCGTCGCGCACTACTCACCAGTACAGCAAGATGGCGGAAAAAGGAAAGAGAGCGCCCGCGCGCGAGGGATTATGGGAAACGCGGAGCTCTCGAGCGGAAAAGAGACCGAGCTTCCGGCCAGCGCTCGTTGGCTGACACCATAGAGAGCGCAGCGAAGAGCTCTGTGCCGGAAGCGTTCTCACGCTTTACCGGATAATAGAAGAGCGGGTCCGGTTGAGACCGGAAGCGCGTATACGCGCTGCGACTCTGGGTTGACTCCAGGCTTATTTTCGCTCTGGCTTTAAACGAAGGTCTGCGGAGTACCTGGTGTTCAGTAGTAACCGCAACAGCTCGAGGAAGGACGGACACTTTTTGGACACGTGGCATATTATGTACTTACAGAGGCGGAGACCCGCAAGAATGGGGGGGGAAGGAATCACTTCCCCTCCCCTCCAATGCGGCTTCCCCTTGAGAGCCTCCACCTGCGTACTTCTCTCCTTCCCACCTACCAACCATTATCTCCTCCCTCTGGCAACCTCTGCTCGGGAAACCTATGGCCCAGTTGGGCAGTTCCATTTAGAAAACGAGGCCCACTTGCACAATGGGGAACCCACAAGAACTTGTGGGGGGATCACTTCATTGTGCCTTTTGTCTTTACCTGGCAGCCCCAATGTGTTCTCCCCTTTCCCTTTCCACTCAACCACCTTGCTTTTATCTACCCCCCGCACACACACACACGCACACACACACACACACACACACACACCATGTCTTCATTTTTACTTCACTTACACCCCACCTTTCTCCACAAGGGTAATTCAGAGCAGTTTACATAATTCTCTCCAGTTCAGGCTGAGAGACACTGATTTGCCCAGTCAGCCAATGAGCTTCAACAGCAGAGTGGGGATTCAAACTTGGGTCTCTCAGATCCTAAACTGAAACTAACCAGTGCACTAGACTGGGTATCATGGTGGGGCTGCTGAACAGTGGGCAAGCAGCCAGCCTACGCTGAGTCATCAAAGTTGCATAGCAGCAAATTGGCAAGGTTTCTGTACGAATTTTGCGCTTCTCAGTTTTGTAAAACAAAGTGTCTTTTCAGGCCATGGCCCCAGTCTCTGGATTTAAGTACCTACACAGATGAAGCCATGTTTCAATATATTGATACACAACTTTTAATGTTGCGTTTTCAATTCTGATAAGCAGAATCCATCAAATACTAGAGGCAGCCTATCTACCCCTTCACGCTCCCAACATAAGAAAACATGTTTAAAAGGCCAGTTCCATTGAGTAGCCTCGTAGTCTGTTGCAGAATATACAAAAAGAAGCCTTGAAGGTGAGATAGACTTATCTAGCTGCCTCAAGAGGATAGACTGGTGCAAGCTTTCAGGGGTTTGAGCAGGCTAATTCCCCCCCCCTTTCATTTTCATCATATTCTGCTGGCAGGAGCATATCTAGTCACATTGGGATGGAGGGCTTTTTATTAATTTAAAGTTCGATTGTTGTGCATACCTGCCAAGCAGAGTTAGTGTGAGCTAGCTCAGTTTTTTAGCCTCCAGCTCACAGATTTTTGTCTTTGCTGAGGAAGGATGGCTCCAGAGCAAACTAATTTATGCAGTAGCCAAATTGCTCACTCACAACTTTGTCAGTAGCTCACAAAGTAGAATTTTTGCTCACAAGACTCCACAGCTTAGAGGGAGTGTTGCTGCTAAGTCCCATGAGCATGATGTGGATGGGATGGTTTTGCTAGGTTTGTGTTTTAAAGTGTTTCAGACAGCAAAAACCCACAAAGACACCCCTCCCCCAACAAGTGGGAAGTCTGAAGTAGCTGATGAGAAGCTGAACAGGCCCCCCGGTAAGGACTCTCACAGGAGAGATTTGGTTTTCCTTTTTATGTGAAGCTGGATTTTCTGAAGAAGAAATTAATCTGGATGTAATAGTAAATGGAAGAATGTCCACTGTATGCTATTATGCTGATATATGTATTGCAATTAATGTGAATATGGGAAAAGAACTGAGGAAACTGAATGGAATCATATTTAACAGGATTCAGAATAGGATGTAACTCTCGGTTAGAAATTAGGGATAACAGAAGTTAGTGATTAGTCTGAGAGCACTTTCTATTAAGAATTTTGGGGGTGAATAATATAATAGATTGATGGAAAATAAGGTCAATAACCTGTATTATTGTTCACTAGAGAAATAAATTGTGAATTAAAAAAAAAGAAGCTAAACAGGTGAAGTGCAACATAAAGACCATAGTTACCATAAAGACCATCCCAGCAGGCATCTTGTTTTGGCAAGGGCCCCCCTCTGGTAGACTGACAACATGGACATTTGATAAAATAGTGCTTGAGGCATCTTTTTCATATTAACATTTTTATTCAGTTTTAGCTTCCTAGCTAAACATTTACCATCCATGTTACGTATCAATGCAATCAAAAGAAAGCAGCAACATTAACAAAAACAGCAATTACCCAACCTTGTCCCCCTTCACTCTTCCACCCTACCAGCTCTTTCAATAAGTATATCCTCTTTGTTTTCATTCCTCCCCCAATTACATATAATATCTGCCATTGCTGTGTGCCCAAGTCAGCAGTATGGGTTTAGACAGCCTCTAAAACAACAAATATACAAAATAAGAGCACAGGGGGACAGGGGAAGAAACATAGGGAGAGATGCAACCATTTTTTCAAGAAGCAGTTCCTTCCAATAAATAATCCAGATGTCACCAGTGTTTCAAAAATTGTTGACATCCCTCAAAGTTTTGTTTTCGTACTACAAGCTTCTGTTGCCAGTGTGCATAACCGTGGTAGCCCTTACTGGTGACAGTGAAAGAAGAGCAATATGCTCTCCTCCAAACTAACTCCTCCCTTCCTGGGATATATCTAAAGCTAAAACTGAAGAAACAGTGAGCAAAGATGGTAATTGCATGGAGAGGAAAATACTCAGTGCACTGATAACCGAATTAGCATTCTGACATCATCAGCCCGAAAAGGAAAAATGACTGAGGACACCCAGATGTGCCTTAGGGATATTCTTTATAGTGTAGCAGCATGCATCAGGGATCCCTTTGACCCACAGTCTCTGGGATATAGCTGCTGCTTGATTAGACATCAAGCAAGCTGAATGGTTCTCTGTTGAATTTGAAAAACTGAACAGACCAACTTTGAATCCCATGTGTTAAGATAATCTAACTACATTGCATCTTTAAAGATTCTTTCCTTACACTTTTCTTCATTCAAGACTCCCCAATATAGTTAAAGAACTTGCCACATTTACTGGGACCAGAACTCTGTTTAAATATATGTAAGGTTCCGGTACACTGGTGTGGCCAATTAAGCAGTTTGAGTGCTGATAAAAAGCACTATTACATTCATGTTAGTTCTAGGAAGAATCAGCTAGAACTTTTATCAGACAATTATGGCATTTTTGCTTGTATGTAAGAGTAGGTGAACTTGCTAACTGTGCCAACTTAAGAATACTTGCTTCCCAAATGTTTACTGAACAGCAGTATTTGGCAGAATAATGTAGCATGCTAGGCAGGCTATCACCAATAAGGCAGTAACAAGCACCCACGTCTCTTTGTTGCACCCTTGTATTGCCTACAGGGTAATAAGCAAATTTCAGCATTTCTGAAATCTGTTTTCAAACTGACAAGGATAACACTGTTCATCTGTTTACAATTAAGACAGAAGTTTTGTTTTACAACAAATTTAAGAGGCCTATCATTTTAATACATTACAGATTTTTTTTTTACTTAAACACAGTAATAAAACAGCATTAAGAAAACACAAATACCAAAGACAGACAGACTTGTGAGTCTTGTGCATCAAATATTTAACATGATTTTGTATACAGACCATATTAAAAAACTAAGGACGTGTTGCACGACTCCAAAACTACAGCAATTCAAATAGAAGAAAATTGACTCTGAATCCCTAGCCTCAGTTTCCCACATACTTTCAACTGTAGGAACTCACACTACAGAAGTCATGACACCTCAGACCCAGGTATGTAGAAGCCCTGTTTATCCTTATCATCTGCGGCTCACAGCTTTGGAAAGAAGCTTGTTAACTTCATCTGCAGGGGTGTCAGGTAATAAATCTGGAGAGCCAGCAGAGATCCCTTAAAATGTTTAACAAGAATGGAGAATGCTAACCAGTGTCTTTCCACTAGAAATAAATAGCAGAGGATGTCATCCACACCAATACAATGAAAATGTTTATGCCACCACACTGATTTACAACCTTCCCACCCTATGAGGCTGCTAGTTGCATTTATTATTGGAATGACTTGCCCGTGTTAGCAGACTGTATTCACTGTGTGGTCAAATAAAACGACACAGATTCTATTTAAAAAGAGGGAACCCCATTTTAAAGTTAAAAGGCTACGACTGAAATAAGCACTGCTATTCTACTAAACACACAATAATTCTAATGAATTGTTCCCAGAACACATTACACTGTGGAGTGCAGTAGCAAGCAGAGCTTCATTCATTTTTCTTCTCCTTTTGCTTCAGGAGTTTGTTGACCTCCCTTTTTGCCATTCCAGCATATTTTGAAATAATCCCATGTTTATTTAATCCGGGGAACAATAGGAAGAAGATCACTAAAAGAAAAAGATAAAGTATGACCTGTGATCTTATAAAACCTTTTAAATGGCTAAATCCATCCTCCCCTATTTGCTCATGTTCTAATGAATAACAGGGCACGACAGGCTTTTTTGCTCCTCTATTGGAGGAAAAAAATGCAATATATCCTCAGTTGCTGATCACCCTGCAGAATGCTTACCAATAAGATAGGTGAGGAAAAGGTTGTGAACTTGCTGTCCTATCCAAGCAATCACAGCTAATGAGCACAGCATTGTTGTGAAATACTAGGAGAGAGAGAGATGACAGTTAATAAAATCCTTTAAAATGTCTCAAAGATTAAAAAAAGGACTTACTCCATTGTTCTCATTAGGACATGGCTGATGAATGTTCTGATCATGTTTGACAATGTAGCCACTCACTTTAGCGCAGTGTTCCCTCTAAGCTAGGAACAGTAGTGGCTTGCTTACCTAACATCATTAAAAGTTGTCATAACTAGCCATTACTTTTTTAAAAGCTAACCTCATTTTACCACATGTTATCTTTACAATTTTAGGGGAGAGGTCCTGGCTCATCTCCTTTGGATGCAGTAGGTCCCAGATTCAGTCCCTGCCACATGTTATCTTTACAATTTTAGGGGAGAGGTCCTGGCTCATCACCTTTGGATGCAGTAGGTCCCAGATTCAGTCCCTGCCATGTCCAGTTTAAAGCACTGGGTAAGCAGGTGGCTCTGCCTGAGACTCTAGAGCAAGGGTTCCCCAACCTTTTGAGCCTGTGTGCACCTTTGGAATCCTGACATAGCATGGTGGGTGCCGCTTACCTTCAGTCTCACAGTGAGGATCCTCAAGCCGTGGTAGGAGCTGCTAACAAACCAGCGTGTCTGAAAATCTACACAGCCAATCAAATGTCCAAAGCCCCACCCCTCCTAAAAAACACTAGGCCGGCACCAGGAAAGATGTCAGCGAGCACTATGCTGGGGACCCCTGGCCCTAGAAGGCTGCTGCTAGTCTGAGAAGAGAGATTTGCACAGACCCAAGTTGGACTTGGATTAAGGCAACGTCATGTGCTGTTCAATTTGCTTTGATAAGTACCATAAACCAAGCCTTCTGTTATTCTAATATTTGACCAACTTTTTGATGGGCAAAAGTGGTCCAAACTCAAAAGCATTTAAATGTGAAACATCCTCATTAAGAATGGTAATAAGAATAATAGAATCATAGAGTTGGAAGGGACCTCCAGGGTCACTTAGCCCAACCCCTGCACAATGCAGGAAATTCACAAATACTCCCCCCCATCCTCAATGATCACTGCTCCATGCCCAGAAGATGACAAAAAAATCTCCAGGATCCCTGGCCAAACTATCCCAGAGAAAAATTGCTTCCTGACCCCAAAATGGCGATCAGCATTTCCTTGGGTGTGTAAGAAAGGCCCACAAGAACTAAGCACTGAGGCAACCCTTCCTGCCCTCCCTCTCATGATCTGCTTAAGTTCACACAATCAGCATTGCTGTCAGATGGCCATCTAGCCTCTGTTTGAAAACCACCAAAGGAGAGCCCATTACCTCCCGAGGAAGCCTGTTCCACTGAGGGACTGCTCTGTCAGGAAGTTCCTCCTAATATTTAAGCCGAAAACTCTTAATTTCAACCCGTTGGTTCTGGCCCAACCTTCTGGGGCAACAGAAAACAACTCTATGTAACAGCCCTTCAGGTACCTGAAGATGGTTATCATATCACCTCAGTCATCTCCTTTCTAGGCTAAACATACCCAGCTCCTTCAACCTTTCCTCATAGGACTTTGATCTCGCCATCTTTGTTGCTCTCCTCTGGACACGTTCCAGCTTGTCTATATGCTTCTTAAACCGTGGTGCCCAAAACTGAACACAATACTCTAGGTGAGGTCTAACCAGCACATAGTAAAGTGATACCATCCCTTTGTGTGATCTGGACACTGTACTTCTGTTGATACAGCCCAAAATCGCATTTGCCTAGCAACCACATCACATTGCTGACTCATGTTCAGTGTATGGTCTACTAAGACCCCTAGATCCTTTTTCACACGTACTACTGCCAAGACAAGTCTCCCACATCCTACAAGTAGGCATTTGATTTTTCCTACCTAAATGCAGAACTTTACATTTATCCCCACTGAAATTCATTTTATTCGTTTTAGCCCAGTTTTCTAGCCTGTCAAGATCATCCTGTAACTTGACTCTGTCTTCTACTGTATTTGCCACCCCTCCCAATTTAGTATCATCTGCAAATTTAATAAGCATTCCCTGTATTCCTTCATCCAAATAATTTATAAAGGTGTTGAACAAAACAGGTCCCAGGACAGATCCTTGAGGCACTCCACCTGTCACTCCTTTCCAAGAGGATGAGGAACCATTCACAACAGCGTTCCCTCTAAGCTGAGTTAATGTGAGCTAGCTCACAGTTTTTTAGCACCCGGCTCACACATTTTTCTCTTTGCTCAGGAAGGATGGTACCAGAGCAAACTAATTTATGCCGAAGCCAAATTGCTCACTTACAACTTTAATGCCAGTAGCTCAAAGTAGAATTTTTGCTCACAAGACTCCACAGCTTAGAGGGAGCATTGATTCACAAGCACTCTTTGGGTGCAATCTGTCAACCAGTTACAGATCCACCTAACAGTCATAGGATCCAAACCACATTTTTCTAATTTGTCAACAAGTATATTATGTGGAACTTTATCAAAAGCCTTACTGAAAACAAGATAAACTATGTCTACAACATTACCCTGATCCAACAAGGTAGTAACTTTCTCAAAAAAAGACATGATTTGTTTTGAGAAACCCATGCTGGCTCTTTGTAATCACGGCCATCCTTTCTAACTGCTCAATGACTGATTGACTGACGATTTGTTCTAAAACATCAAGCTGATAGGTCAGCAGTTACCCAAATCCTCCTTTTCCCCCTTCTTGAAGATGGCAACAACATTTGCCCACCTCCAGTCTTCTGGCACCTCACCTGTTCTCCAAGAATTCTCAAAAATGGACAGAGGCTCAAAAATTACATCTACTAGTTCCTTTAGTATCCTTGAATGCAGTTCATCTGGCCCCAAGGATTTAGTTTCTTTTAAAGAAATTTGTTAAAATCTGTTTTCCTGAAGTCCAACCTATATGTCTGGCTATGTACAGCCTTCCCCAAGACTGTAAATCCCAAAATTACATGGTCACTAACCTCCCTCTAAGCTGTAGAATCCTGTGAGCAAAAATTCTACTTTGTGAGCTACTGGCATTAAAGTTGTGAGTAATTGATTTGGCTGCTACATAAATTAGTTTGCTCTGGAGCCATCCTTCCTGAGCTAAGACAAAAAATGTGAGCTAGAGGCTAAAAAACTGAGCTAGCTCACATTAACTCAGCTTAGAGGGAACACTGCCCATGGTACCCACTACTTTCACCTCATCAACCAGTTCTTCCCTGTAGGTGAGAATCAAGTCTAAGATAGGAATCCCCTTGTTTCCCTCTCCACTTAGAAGTTGTCAGCAAGATAAGACAGGAATTTATTTAACCTTGCGTTTTGACCAGAGTTGGACTTCCAACAGATATCCATGACCACTGTGTCTCATCTCTTTTGAGAACTTTGTAATCTGTTCTAGGAGCGTCTCATCTAAGTCCTCTGCCTGGCTTGGTGGTATGTACCAGACCCCCACCACAATATCACTATTATTTCTTACTCTTTTTGTTTTCATCCAGAGAATCTCAACTGGACTTTCATTCACATATTTCCTTACAAGAATATACCTCCTTTACATACAATGCTGCTCCTCCACCGTTCCCTTATTTGTCTGTCCTTTTAAAATAAGTTGTACCCCTCAATCCTAATATTCAAATTGTGAGTGTCATCTTCCAAGAAGCATGCAAATTACCATTTTAGGCTTTTCTTCCTTAAACACAAAAAGACGTTTCCACCAACCAACAATCCTGCGCCGTGTTTTTACCAGGTTGCTACAGATTTCATGGAAGCGTTGCTGTTGTTCAGTAGTCCTTAAAAAAATTAAAAATTGTTAAGCAAAAGCCTTGATGCTAAGTGATGCTGTCACAGCAAAACACTATATTTTCCATGCAGATCTATTATTGAGGACACTTAGAATCCCAGAGTTGGAAGGAGCCCATACAGGCCATCTACTCCAACCTCCTGCTCAATGCAGGATCAGTCTAGAGCATCCCTGACAAGTGTTCGTCTAGCCATTGCTTAAAAACTGTCAGGGAAGGGGAGCTCACCACCTCCCTAGGCAGCTGGTTCTACTGATGCACAACTCTTACTCTCAAAAAGTTTTTCCTCATATCCAGCCCTTAATTTAAACCCATTATTGCAAGTCCTATCCTTTGCTGCCAACAGGAACAGCTCCCTGACCTCCCTTCAAATACTCAGAGCAATCATGTCCTCCCTCAACCTCCTCATCTCCAGACTCAACATTCCCAAGTCCCTCAGCCTTTCCTCATGGGGCTTGGTCTCCAGGCCCTCAGTCATCCTTGTCGCTCTCCTCGGCACCCACTCCATTCTGTCCACATCCTTTTTGTAGTGAGGCCTCCAGAACTGCACACAATACTTCAGGTGTGGCGTGACCAATGCAGTGTACAGTGGGACTTCAAACAAAGCATTCACTTATTGTCCCACCACATTAAAAATTTAGAAATGAAAATAGTTTTTCATTCATAAATACTGTTTCTCCAGTTCCTGCTATTTACAGCCTTCATTGTTCTGCTTAACAACCAATTAAAACAAGATAGTTGTATAAGCTCGCAAATGTTCTGAATCAGCCTATTTTTTGGAAAAACAAGTAAATCCAAGTCTAACCTACCAGCAGATAGGCCAGGAGACATACTGAAGTACTACTTTAAGCACTGAGACTGCCTCCTCAGTATTAAGGCAGATGAATTCTTACTCTTTACAATTGTTTACATTGAAGAACAAGTTTTTACATAGGGTCATAAGTATGCATTGGTTTTAAAGAGCAACAAAAAAGAGGAAACTTTTAGCCCTTGCCACAAAGACCTTTTGATCTAGATTTCAAAACAGGGAAGGCAGCACAGGGAAGAAGAACCAGCAATAATAGCAAACAAGAGGGAAAGGAAAGGGAGTACCACAATATGTTCTTAACAGATACAGTTCTACCCATGTGCAGTTTCCTTCCATTCATTAAAGAGCACCAGGTTTTTTGTTCTGGATTCATGCACACAAGATCCGTGCCCACTCCTATTCATGGTATAATTATAAAATCTATAATAAAAGAGGAAGAAGGGAGATTATCATTTTCTAAGTTCTCAAGCAACATACCATTTACTGGAGCCAAAAATTCTAGGAGCAAGAGCAGGTACAAGGTAGTCAGCCAAACAAAGCAACATGACAAAACAAGAAACTCCTGAAAGAACAGAAGGGTCCAAGTAGTAGATCATCCTGTTTGGACACAAAAACAGTAGTTATGCAGAAACACAGAGCCAAGTTTAATTTTCAGCTTTTGACATTTGCATTTTAAAAAATTAACAGAAAAAAACTTCCTGCTGTGTCCTTGAGCAACGTAACAGCTACTTCCATTTAGCTGGTTCCCAAGCTAGTCTGATCCCATATGCAGTGGGGGAAGACCAGACAGGTGGCATATATGAGCTCTGTCCTTTGTGTTCATTGGCAGTCATGTGGAAGCAGCAAGCTCAAGCACACATATCTAAAAAATACAGCAGTTTGAAGAGATCATCCCCAGCTATTTGGAGTGTGAAAGCAGCACTTAACTATGCTGCATTCTGGCTGTTATGCAAAGCTTTAAAACATATACTTTATTCATTGTTACAATGTATCCTATCCAAGGCAAACTAGCTACTGGTTTAGATCACAAAACAGGTATAAGTGCAAGCATAACCACCACTATTGATAACTTACAGAAAAACAAAGGAAACAACACCAATTATGGCAGGTGGAAACCAAGGTTTTTCCCAGCGAAGGATTTTGTCGGTCACCAGAATCACTTCTCCCCATCCTTGCAACTGTTCTTCCAAGCTGGCTGTCTCAGCAGCCTGTAAACAAAAGCAGTTTTAAAAAAGATCGTAACATTGGCTGTAAATAAAATCTATGTGTACTTCATGGGGTGCACAGGATATCTATTAGCAGAGAACTCTACTCTTGGGTTGGATTGAGACTAAACTGGCAACTTCCACCAATTCCTGATCCCTGCTGCAGACCGTCCCCCGTGTCATTCCTCAGGGTCCCCTTATCCCCTGGCAACAGCACTTAGAGAAAACCAGTAGACTGCATAGGAACAAGAAAGACAGGAAAGTTCCATCTGGCATTGGAAAATCCAGTCTGGAAGTCTATACATGTAGTCACAAATACCAACACTGGCTTTCTTTATGTTGGTTTACATCACAGTAGATCTCAGTCTGATAACAGGTCCTATTTGATCTTTCCATAAAAATAAACAAATAGTCACCTGCCTGGCTTTCACATGGATGATAAGGAGCAAAATCATGCCACTCACAAATAAGGCAGAGAGAACAATCCACTGGAGAGACCCGCCAAATACAGGTTTTGTGGTAGTATTTTACAGTTCTGTAATAGCTTCAAATTATACTAGACTGTTCCAAGAAAGTAGATTGACTAAATTTTGTAGCTAGAACATTTCAAGAAATTGTTTTGCATTTTTTGCATAACCAATGTTTTAAGCTGATTTTCAAGACCAAAAACCATAAACCAACGACCTATAATGAAGCAGAAAGTTTGAGGTAAGAGTTTCATTATCAGAAATGTATATAAAGAATCAACACAAAGGTCCAGAACATAAGGAAAGCTCCCACTGATCCCTTCCATGTCTCAGATTCCAATTATTAAACTTCAGTTTGTCTCATTTATTTCCTGAAATGAGAAAGATAGGAATTCTAGCCAATGGCTCAAAGCCTCTAGGTTCTCCTCTATTCCTGAAATTTAAAGCAAGAAATATTCCATTGTGTGCACCCTTGTCACAGGTATACTGTGCAATGCTTAGAAAAGACAATTTTTTAGGAAACTGGATTATCTGATGTTCTTAGTGACCACTTAAGCACTATTGCTTCAGATGAAACAGAAAGAGAATCTAATGGAAAATTTGGCAGGCACAAATGTGTGGGGAGTGATCATTTATATTTCAAAGTCAAGAAAAAAATTCATACCAAGCACAAATTAACTAAAAAGTATGTTCATAAACCACCCTGCTCCACCGTGCATCCAACTTCTTCCACCAGCCGGTGAAGCACTAGTATACTCGCAGCTCACTGAACAGCATGAACAGAGCACATTAATTCCAACCCATATTATCATGACAAGCAGCTAAGGCAGGTGGCTTCAATATCACAGCAGCTGATGATAATGCAGAGTCCTACTGGTCAAATAAGATAATAGCATTAAAGGTGCTTGGCTAGAAGTTCTCAGATGCACTACTTGGCAGAGCAGAAAAAGGGCCCCAATGTGCACTTATTACAACAAACGCAGGAAGAAATGCACTGTGCAGCACATGATCAGCGTCCAGATTTGTGGATAAAGCAGAAATTCTCTTGGAAGGAAACAAACTCTACATCCCCCACCTCAGAGTCAGACGATCTTCATCAAAGAATACAAGGAGCATCCCTGCTGATTTCTACAGAATAACAGGAGATTGCTCTTTGATTTTGGATCTAACCTTTCAACCTACATATACCCAGAAGTATGAGTCTCTTACAGCAGAAGCCAAAAAAGGAGCCTTGGAATCATCTTGACACCAAGCAGCTCCACTGCAGTAGGCTCACGCCACAGTAAATCTGCCAGCCTTTTTTTTTGGTTTTTAAAGTGCCCCTGAGACAGCCAGACTGTAGTGGTTAGTGGCAGGTTTGGACCAGGGCGACACAGGTTCAAACACTCACTTACGACAAACATTACTGGATAAGCTTCAGGCCGCTCATACTCTCAGCCTGACGCATTTCACAAGGTTGCAGAGAAATAAAATTGGAGGGGGGAGGCGGAAAACCAAAGAGGTGACCCTGAGCTCTCTGGAGAAACAGACAGCCTAAAAATACACTCCGTAAATAATAAATAAGGCTCCTTTTAGGCCTGTTGCCCGGAAATCAGCACCCACTGACCACAGTGGGCATTTACCTGCTACAAGTCTTCAGCCGATACATGTTTCCTCCGAACAAACTCAGTCATGATTTTATTCAAAAGCGTCCTTAAGGCTTAAGGCCTTAACGTAGTTACAGTTTCTCAAAGCAAATTGCTTCAATTTATTCACCAGGTTTGTTTTTTTTCATATTGCTTGTTATTATACTCTGTCTAGCACTGTGTATCTTCGATGTAGCATGTCGTTATTTTAATAAATTAAAAAAAGAAAAAGGGAAGGGAAGAGGCCTTCGACTGGCTCGCAGTGTGACCCTTCCAGCCTTGCTTAGGAGGTGACGAGCCCACACCTTCCCAGAAACCAGTCGAGATGAGAGGATTGTTAGTATCTTCGGGATCTGCAGCCTACAAAGCAGCGAAGCCTCGCCCACCTCCCTCGAATAGCCCCCTTTACGGGGGGGGGAGTAGGAAACTCAACACAGACCCGAGATATGGGGGTGGGGGGGAGGCTGGAAAAGGGAACCCACCCAGGGCCCCGGCCGGAAGGGCAGGTGCTGAGAGGAAAAGACGCAACAGCGGAGCACACCTCTTCTTCCACCCGTGAGAAAGGCCCGGAGGGCGCGCGGCTACTCCTCCCCACTCCGGTCACGGAAATGACCAGGGGGGAGCCGCACGCAGCCGTCCTCTCTGTGAGAGGCAGAGGCCCGACGACAATAACGACGACGACAATGCCTGCCAGCCCCCTCCCCCGGCCGGCCCTTCGCCTCCGCGCGCACTCACCAGCTGGTTGGTGCTCCTGTTGTCGCCCTCCGCCATTTTGTGTGGGCAGCTGCTGTTGCGGCCTGCAGGCTCCTCCGTCTCGCCTCCCCGCCTCCCCAGGCACCGCCCCTCGGCCCCCGCGCTCCCAAACCGTTCGCCTCAGCCGGAAGCTCCCCTTTATAACCTCCCGTCCGTGTTGTCTCCGCCCATTTCTTCGCCCGCGATTGGCCGGCTCTAGTCCACCTGCTTCGCCTCGGCTCCAATCGACGACGACCAGGACCGTTCCCGTTTGAATCTTTGACCAATGAGGGAGGATCTTGACGGTTTGTCGCTGTCACGGTCGGGAGCCGTTAAACGGTCCCCCTCCCCCGGGAGGGGGAGAAAAGCAGGGCCGCAGAGGGCCTGTGGGTTTAAGCGGTTCGAGTGTCTAAGTAGGCTCTGCCCGCTGATTGGTTCGAATCTTGGCCTAACTTGGCCGCTCACTGGGTGACTTTGGCCCAATCACTCTCTCAGCTCCACACACCTCCCCCCGGGTTGCTGCAAGGATAAAAGGGAGGAGATGGGAGTCGCCGCTGGGAAGAAAGACAAAGGGGGATAACGGCAAGAGCTCTTGAAAGAGTAACAACATATGTGGCAAGGTGAGAGCTTTCCTGAGTCACTTCTTCAGACTCACGAAAGCTCATCCCCTGCCACATATTGTTGGCCTTTCCTGGACTCTTGCTGGTTTCTGCTGTTACAGAGAGACTAACATACTACCGATCTTGATCTCTCTCTATGAAAGTGGGGATAAGTAATTGGGTCCTGCTTCCAGGTTGAAAAATTCCAGGGGATTTCCAGGCAAAAGCTGGGGAGGTCGCCCTTCCGGGAAGGGATGGGGAGAGAAATTCCACAGGGATGGGATGGGATGCCTTGGAGTGGACCATCCCACTCTGCCTTTTTCTTCAGAGGAACTGATCTTCAGTCTGGAGATCCTTGTAAGGCCAAGAGAACTTCAGCCCCCACCTGGACTGGCACTCCTAGTAGGGACCCTCTCTTGCAACCATTTGGTGTCAGCATTTGATAGAGGACTGTCAACATTCAAAACATGGATTTGTTTTATGGTTCCTGTTAAGAAAGCCAGTGTTATCCTTGGCCCCCTTCCTTGCTGACAAGATGTCTCTCTCTCTCTCTGGGCTGTGGCTTCATAGAGGAAGCTCTCCTCACAACATGCCCTGCAGCATTTCACAAATGAATGCTGGGATGCTGTCCTGACACCTTGTTGCATCAGACTAGGTTATAATTTCCTTTGGCATTGAAACTCAGTGAGTAACCTAGGGCCAGTCTTGCAGGTTAACAACATATCTGCACTGATAACCCTGTTACGTAATACAGAAAGGAGAATCATAGCAAGGAAGGGGTAGGATAAAAATGTCATGTACAAATGTTCACTTGCTGAAAGGTACTCCACATTACTAAATGTTATTCTTTACATATTCTCTCAATTTACTCTGCCAGAACGGGGCCTGCATTGGCTTGAGTGGCAGAGAGAATTCATTAAATCACACCACTGAAAACACTAATACCTACTGGGTGGTTATTTAATTAAAATATGTGAACTGGCGGCTTCAAATTTATATCATGCATGATCCTCTCCTTAAAATGTTTAACTGCTGTGCTAATTGGGCAGGGACAGTTGCCAAATGACAAAGGTTCTGTTCTGCATGCAGAAGGTCCCAGGTTCAGTCCCCTGCACCTCCAGTTGAAAATATTAAGGTTGTAGTTGCTGTGGAAGGCCACTACCAGAAACCCTAGAGAGCTACTGTAGTGATAGTAACAGACCTGATTCAATCAAGGATCTGATTCAACCTAAGGCAGGCTTCATGCTTTCCCTCTTTTTAAAAATTGCACATTGGGACAGACACTCCCTGTCACCCTTTATCCAAGGACCAGCAGTACAAACAGACATTCTTTACTGGAACAGGCCCCTCCCCCCAATTAGTGTCTCCTATCTTGCAATTATGCCGGTCACCGCACACTTGCACGTGAGATCTAATGGTAAAGTATTCTGAATTTAGTTCTGCAGTTGGAAGAAATGAATGTTGCACACAGACATTATGAATACAAGTTTGAATTTTAAGCTTTATTACATTATGCAGTAAAGACCCCCCCCCCACCTCCATACACATTTTTATTTCTGGAGAGAAGTGATATTATAATAATACATTAATCACAGGTGTAGTAGCCTGCCCTCATCCCAGCTTCCAAGAAATAGAAACATGGAACAATCTTATTCCAATCATACTGATACAGAATGCTTGTTAAGGATGGTTCATACACCGGGGGGGAGACGCAAAACCCAAAGTGCACTAAACTGTGTAAATTTTGCCTTAGCTCAATTTTTATTAAAAAGAAAAAAAAAACCAAAAAGCATCTCCCTCTCTT
The DNA here is from genome assembly GCA_029375565.1 of Gekko gecko. Classification (NCBI taxonomy): domain Eukaryota; kingdom Metazoa; phylum Chordata; class Lepidosauria; order Squamata; family Gekkonidae; genus Gekko; species Gekko gecko. The sequence continues at coordinate 236,965,729 of JAPDNY010000004.1, forward strand.
GAAATACATGGCAAAGGCTCAAGAGCCCTGGTATTAAAACTCACTCACAAGCTTTAGTACATTTCTGTACATGGGGCATGTAATGCATCTAAGCTGGGTAACAGAAAGGAGAGCGTGGCACAGCTACATGGAAGATGATTAACAGTTATCGAGTCTCCTCTGCATAAGATATCTCAAGAAAGCAAAATGGCTCCTTCTGTGTTCTAAACACTGGAATTTCTTTCTGGTTCCTTTTGCTAGGTCATTATGTATTTGATCGCCATTCTTCTGAGCAAAGGCTGTCTCAGGCAAATAGAGGCTGCATTACTGGAAATTACTTGAATAGCTATTTGAGCTTTTTTTTAATTGCAAAAGAGATTAATAGGAAATTATGTTGTCCACATTCAGTGACTTTCACAGCAAATGACTTGTAAAGAGAGCAGGGGGTCCCCTGCCAGCCCCACGAATTTGATCTTCAGCTTCACAATCAAGCTGTGTCTACCCTAACATCACCTCCAACAAGTGAAAATTATGGCAAAAGGTTCTTTCAGGAACAAGCTGTACTATCGTAGGGCAAATCCAGTACAAGCTTGTGAATTACTGTTTGTTTTTTTAAAGCAGGCAAGTGAAACACTGAAGACTGGTTTAAAGTGCCATTCAAACAGCAACTTCTCTTTCACACCCACAGTTCAAAAGTGCAAGGTAGATTTAGGAAAAGACATTGAGTAATTCACTATGAATGGGTAAGTAAGCACTACCTACTGGGAATCATATGAAAAAAATAACTTCTCACAGATACCATTTCACCAGAGCATGGGAAAAGAAAAAGACAGTCCTTTCTTAGCTTTATGCATCCTCTTTAAAATCCCCAGATTGAACTGAAAAGGTACATTTACAAGTGTAAACCAAAATCTGAAGTGAATTAAACAGCATAAAACTACCTCCTCTAGAACTTCACTTTATTGATTTTGTTTCAGCAACAATGTAAAACTCTACTTGGAAACTCTATCCTGGTTTCTTTTTTTTCAAAAGGTAAAGGTTACATTGGATTTGCTACGTTTACAAAAGAAACTACAGCAAGCACAGGAGAATGAGCTTTGGAAAGAAAGGTCTGAATTACAAAGGAGTGTATACTGCAAGCAGAAGGAAGTTTCACATGAAATCAAATGCCTGGTAGATTAACTTTGAAATGCACAGTGAATTTGGGGAAACTGTACATGATAAAATCACAAAAACGACCTTAAAATAAAATACCCCAACAATTTGCATTTGATCACTCAAAAAAAGATAAATCACTTAGTAATCAGCATTTTCTGTGCTTTTTGGAAAACTGGCTTGCCTCCCTCCACCCACCCATCCCAAAAAAAGGTTAATTTGCCTGAACAGTGAAATACAAGGATTGAAATAAAATTGATTCTGGAAATACACCTAAACTACAAGAATAAACCAGAAGTGGGAAATAACTAACTAAAAAAAAAAAAAAAAGACACAAAGGCTCTCTTCTTCTTAGAGGTTCTTCCAATATACTTATATAGCTGATGTGCAGCTCTTTGTATCAGCTCTTTGTATTTCAGTCCATTTCTGAAGTTCATATCATGTAGCTTTTCCCCCCTTCTTTTTTGTACTACCTGGTCAACTCAACCAGCACCGTTGCCGAGCAACAAGAGTAACTCAAGAATCTGAATCTCTCAATTCTTCCTGTGCTGTGATTTCTTCACGGCCCCCCTTTTTTTTCTGTTTCGGGTTCGGTTTTTCCTGGATTGTTCACAGGGTCAGGTGGAACTGGGTTCCAAATCACTCTGCGGTCTGTAGCATTCCCAATTTCTTTCTGCAGCTATTTCCCCCCAACGCGACACGATTTGCAGTTCTTCTGTAGCAGAAAGACAGCCGTGTTGTTCAGGCGGTGAACTTTCACCCTTGACCCTGGGGGGGGGGGTTTCCAGGCCATTTTGTTTAGCGTATCCCTGAGGTGCAGCTACTCTGCAGGACTCACTTTCCCAGTGCACCGAGATTGCCTAGGTTTCCTCACATTAAGCCCCAGAAATGCATCACCAGCCGACTGTGGTGCTGCTATGGATGCCTGAGGCTGAGTTGATTCTGCTGGATGTCTGACCTCGCTGAACCAGACCGACCTGCTATCTTCCTGTTCATACCCAGGCTGTCCAACCTTCATACAGCTGAGCCAAGTTATCTAGATTAGTTGCTTCCTTAATCACATAGTCAACCTATGAAATGGCAAGTTAAAAAAAAAAAGTTAGTGCTGCAGACTGCCTTTCTAATTCTATTCAAAACTTTGGCAGCAAACCTGTCAAGCATCACTTAGGAAAATGAGCGTTAACTTAATGGGAAATTAGAACCGGCACACCAACTGAACTAGATTTATAGGACTCTCATGTCAAATGCTGGACGTGAGTGACGCATCTGGAGCAGACTTCATGCATACGTAGTTGGCTGGCCCAGCAATGAGAGTTTATTGCAACAAAACTGTAAATTATTAAAAAGTAAATGATTACTTAGCAACTTGTTGTCAGAACTACTGGCTGCCATGCTGGGGATTGTTTAAGGGAAGGGTAAAAGGATGAATGTTATTGTTTCATATTTATTAACTGGAGCAAAGGTAGTCATGGGGGAGGGTGGGATTCACTGATCGACCAGAATCTCTTCAACAGAAGAGCAGCTAAATAAAGCTTGGTATGTCTACAACTTACTGAACTGGTGATGTTTAAAATAAATGTAGAAAAGCCTGTAGGAGTAAGGGTCACTGAATTCTACAGTCCCAAGACTGTGATTCCAGGCAGAAGTGAGCCTCTGGGGACTTACTTCCACACATAAATAAGGTGTCCAATACTGATTTTTAAAATCCATAAAAAATTTAATCTGTGAAAGTCTGAAACAAGTATTCACAGTCTATGTTTTTAATTTTATTATGGACATTGAGACATGTTTACACTAGAAAAGTGGTGTGACCTAAGCAGAAAAGAGGCAACAGGCCCAGATAGAAAAGGTATGTGGGGAGGAGATACTTCACAGAAGGAAAACCCAGTCCTTTTCCCATGGAAGCCCAGCATCACACATTCACTGTCCAAAACTGAAATGGTAAACCATTACCTGAAGTTACAAAGATGTTACTTTGGCAGAACTCAAGAAGAAAGTGGAATTAATTACCTGTTCAGCAACAGACATTCTCCTGTTGGGATCCAAATCCCGACCCTCTAACTTGGCTTTGACACGTTTCCACACACTTACTGCATACGAATTCCGTTCTTGCACAGCTTAAAAAAGAAAATCCATTGAAATCGATTAGATGCATTGCTCATTATAAAGGGGAGTATTCCATGTGCTTTCATCCTACGGCTTACCTTTTCCTGTTTTAGGATCCCTGATGGCCTTTTTAGGACTAGACACAACGCTCTTAGCAGTTCCTGCAATTGTGCCTGGAGGAGTGTCTGCTGATGGCGCAAGAGTTTTCTGAACTAGCTTTCTTGTGTTCTGTGACATGACCTCCGGCTGAGTTTTCTGCCCCGTATTGCTACGAACCGCTACCGAGACATAAAGATATTGAGAATGCCATTAAAGGGGAACTGAAGCTTACTTATAAATGAGGACAAGGAAGCATATTCAGTGATGTTTCAGAACAAAATAAAAATTAAAACATTTACATGTAGTTAGGATGTGTCAAAAGTGCTTCATAAAAACAATGCACAGGATTTTTCCAAGGAAAAAGGGGCATATTTTTTTCTCTTAGGTGAAGCAACTGAATTCCATGATATAAACTGGACTGAGATGGTTTTAGTTCTTTCCAATATGCTTCTGAAAATGAATGCTAAGACAACAGGGGGCAATAATCTGTCACCCCCCTTGCCTGAGTGCTGCTTCTCCCACCCTCACTGAACCCAATCACAATCTTCATGCCAACTCTTATGGTGTGTTTTTTTCATTCTTACATACTCAACACATTTTTCACAGGCATGGAAGGAGGTGGACCAGGAGCATGAGGACTACTTCTGAATATATATTCCAAGAGAAATCTGAGTTAAGTATAAACCATATTTCACCTGCAGCAAACGTTGGTTGACAAGTAGCAGCAGATGTTGGACTTGAGCATTCGTTTGGTGTATCTGTGACTAAGGGCGATGCAAAACTCACTAGATTATTGTAGACACTAGGAATACAAGGAAATAAAGCGATTTTATAAACTGTAAATAGGAAATCCAGTACAAACACCTGTTAAAAAAAAACATGTTACGTTTGTTAAGAATATTTTAGTACACTTTAACTCCAAAGGTGGGTAGAGACCATTTTGCCACACATTTTAATCTGAGGCGCAGCAAAATTCTCCTTATCATCAAAGCCACCCTGCCTGCACACGTTCAAAATGTTTGTCCTACAGGATGTTGAACCTAATTTGTCTTCCAGGGTTCTGCCCACTTCTCTGCATCTGAAAACTAGAATGTGTCAAAAGTTCTGACTTTGACTGAAAGCAGACATCCAAGAGAACAAGACCATACAGTATATGCCTGCGAACTTACCTTTGACTCTGTGTTCTCAGCTCTTTCAAGGTGGGAGTGATTTCCTGCAGCATTTCAATATGTTCCTGGCTGCGAACCTGGCCCATAGCCTGAACTAACGTGAACAGAACTGTCTGAATATTGTCTTGCCATAATTTATATTCACCCAAGAACTGCCTAACACTGTTCTCATAAGGAACATCTTCTCCATCAGCCAGAGCTGCTTCTTCATCCTGGAATGAAATAACTAAGCATTAGGCACACATGACAGTTTGAATCTTTTGGAATGACTATTAAAAAATGAAAAGCTAGAAAAGTCACAGAATAGAAACACAGAGCTGGAAGAGGACATAAAGGCCATCTAGTCCAACTCCCGGCTCAAGGCAGGATCAGTCCAAAAACCCTTTCCAAGCCCAATGCTTAATTTTGCAGAAAATACAGTCTGTAGGCATCCTTTTTAATTCTCTTCTTATGTTAGAAGAATCCCAATGTGACTTCGTACTGACACACAGCTTCCCCTATTCAGTCAGTCCCTTTATTGGCATAGGTTATAAACATAAACAACAGATAAAGCAGTTTTTAACATAAAGAAAAAGGAATCATCCGTCAAAAGATTTAACCTTATGCTCCCTAATCCTCATAACAATTAGAAGATACCTTGCTACTGAATAAGCAATACAGGGATGCCGTTAAACAAAGGAAAACAAGCCTCTCATCAGAATAGCTGTGGAAATTATGCAAGAGGGGACTAATTAAAAAATCCCGCACTTTAACAAAGAAATCACAATAGAGCAAAATATGGGCTACCGTGTCCAGCTTTCTACCTCTACATAAGCAGAGTCTTTCATGATAGGGGACATTTGCAAATCTCCCAGAGAGAATCGCTGAGGAGAGGACATGGAATCATGCGAGCATAAAAGCTCGATGTAATTGAGGGGATGAAAGGTGTGAAAAGTAGACTGCTAGAACCCCATAATCAGGTGTGATACCAAACTCCAAAGGGGAGCATGACCTATTTGCTAAGGAACAGAGAGAGCTTGTTTTTCAATGTCCAGAAGTCTTTGTTTCAAAGATCTAAAAACTTGGGATTCTTCTAACGTAAGAAGAGAATTAAAAGGGATGCCTATAGACTGTATTTTCTGCAAAATTAAGTGTGACCAATTAGGTGAAAAAGAATCAGATAGCATAAAACAGACATAACTCGTAGATTCTGTCCTATAGTGAAGGCGTAACCAAAATTTCAAGTTTAAAGGCCAAGCTCTAGTTTCTAGGAGGCACTGCCCTGTCTCCAAGCACATGGCTGCATAGCTTACAGTTTGGGACCCCCAAAATGCAGCACAGGAACATCACCTGGATTTGCTCAACATGTCGATTGAAAGCACTAATCCAAATGGGAATCCCATAAAGTATTTGAGATGCTGATTTAGCACTGAAACACAAATAGCTTGCAGGCACTAATTGGCTACCCTTTACATAAAAGAACCTTGTGATCGTGGACAAGCTACATTTGGCCAAGTGTATTGCTTGTTTCCACTGTGTTATCCAACTGTTATTATATTGAAAGAGAACTCCCAAATATTTACAATATTTAACTTGTTCAGTATTGTTACCTTTGATGCACCAATTAAAACGTCTCCAGGATCTTGAGAACACCATAATTTTTGATTTCTCAAAATTAACAGATAAAAAGTTTGTCTCGCAGTAAGATACAAAAGCTAGTAGGAGACCCTTCTGGGGACGGGATAATACGACTTCATCATCCTCATAGAGCAATAAGGAGTTAGCATGAGAGCCAAGTTTATGGAAATGTCCGTCTACCACTCGCAAAGTAGGAGCTAGGTCGTTCATAAATAAATTAAATAGGTAAGGAGCCAAAATGCAACTTTGTTTGACTCCTCGATTAAAAGAAATCTAAATAGACTATATCAAACTTGACAACTAGTGGAAGAATGTAATTTATGGAGAAGGAAAAGTAAACATTTATCCATAACCATCATATCCAGCTTATTCTTCCACTACCCCGTTCCTTCAAATCAGTGCAACAGTGCAGTCATTTGGTGCTCCACATACTGATGAACTGCACAGAGTTGTCCCCCCACCCCCCCGACTGTTGATGTTTTGAGTGACCCATGCTCAAGAACGCTATGGAGTCAGCTCTCTGAAGACCTACCTCTTCTCCTGCGTGATTGCGGCAAGGGGAACAAGGAGACACTATACTACTTATAAATTTAGGGAGAGTAATTAAAAAAGAACTTGATGAGAGAAGTCCCATGGACATCTTAACCATATACCTTGGTCTTGAGTGACAACATGGCTTCTGCAGTATTTAACCTGGCAGAAAGACGGCTCTAGCTTCTCTTTAGGGAAGGCTCGGAGCTGCCTCATTGTGAACGTTCATTAGTGCAGCAAACAAGGGTCACAAAATTGTGCACAATGTGCCTATACGATGTTTGAAGACTCCTCCAACAGAAGCTAAAACGACTCACTAACAATACCAACAGCCATTCTTAAATTAACATGTGATGACCACACTTGGGAAAACTGACAGGTGCCAGTGCAACTACGTAGTTCTTTATAAATGTCAGGTAATCCTGACATCAGATCGATGGAAGGGTAGGAAGGAGGGATGGTCTGCAACTTTTCATGCTCTGGAATGTAGGGAGGTGTGCAGGTTGCCTAGGAGATTCAGGATTCCACCGCCTGGGCACTCTGTTATCTCACCAAATGTCCTTGGTCTCACAGATCTTGTTTCCTCTGTGTGGGACAGCTCTAGGGAGTTTTGGTTATTTACTGCTTTAGTACGTTCGCACCTTTTCCCGCAACCGGGCTTAGCAACTATTGGTAGATAGAGAGGGGGAGCATCTTAAGCTGGTATAACTGTGGGTGCCTTGTTGGATTTAGCCATCACTGACAATGAAGTGTTACCGTGTCCTTTAGAACTGCTTTCAATAAACGCTATCTTCTTTATGAAGCCTGGTGTTTGACTGACTTTCTGGGGGAACCTGACAATAAACTCCTGATATCATGAATGCCAGATTAATCTTCTATTCCCATCCACATGAATATTTCCAGTATCATTACCTTTGCCATGGCTTTCAGCAGATGTTTGACATCTCCAAGTTGTCTGTTGTGGCCAGTGAGCACAGTTTTAATACTATCGACCAGATTCTGAATTGTTTCACACACAGTTTCTATCTGCTGCTCTCTCTCAGTCTGCACAGTTCTCTGGGTAGCCATGTCCTGCGTCAACTGTTTATGAGCTGAGAGTAGCCATTCAGAGCTACCGATGGGATGCTCAAGATTGGTGCCCTGAAGGAAAAGGAGGTTTCAGACACACTAGTCAGCTGTTTGAACTCATCTGCAAAAGTGAAGCCAGCCCCGTTTCCTTGCTCAGCCATGAAGCTCAGTAGCTTTGAATAAGTGACCACCTCTCAAGCTAACATCAGGGTTCCTGTGAAGGGACAACCATTTTATGCCACCACCCAGGGTTTTTGAAAGGAAGAGCAAGACATAAATGTGGCAACCTAAATCAACATATTTAAAACCAGCATATTTAAATCAACATATTTTAAAATGTGCATTATAACTAACCGGCAACAGCTCAACCCAGGCGTCATGCCAAACTTTATTATGGCCTAACTTTATTATGGTTTGGCACAATGCCTGAATGGACATGCTACATTTACAGCACCTAGAGTGCTCAACAGGCAGAAAATGAAGTCAGGCAAGCTGTTAACATGCTAAAATTTAGATCCTAACATCTGAACTGTCCTTATCCCACTGCTGTTCCCCCCCCCACTTACCACTCTGTGAAGTAAACAAAGCTCCAGTTCTGACACTGAGCTGTTAAACTGCGATGCAAACGAACACATTTGTTGGCAACGTTTGACAAGTTCAAACAAGGCAGCATCTAAGTTTAAGGCTTCTGCCGTTCGGGTACGCAAGCTTTCGAAATGAATGATGTTGCTACAGAGGAAAGTAACCTGCAAGACCGGGGTGGGAGGGGAGAGAAAGAAGCTCACATAACACCTGGGAAGACACAAGCACTTACAACTTAAACCTTATGTTTCTTTCTGATAAAATGTACAGAGGATGCAAAATGCTGATTCATTTAATGGCTATCGTTGTTTCCATTTTCAGTTTTCAGATTTGATCTCAAGCGGTACTGCTGTGACTCAATGCACAAAATTTTAGAAGTGTCCAAATTGCTAATGTAGATTATTGGTAGCATCACCCACCTTTTTCTAGGAAAGGGTGGAGAGAAACAGGTATGGACGGAGGTAATTCCAAAACATGTATTATCAGGAGCTACCTGGAACTTCCATTTGTCTTCTGGAGTTAAAAAAATGGTACCTGGAGATGGGTTAGCTGTTCTACAGTACAGTCTGCTTCCCACTGCTGCCAGGTAAGAGTTTGGTATGAATTTTAGGCCATTTAAAATTAGGAGTCTGGAACAGTTCTGCATATTACAATCCAGTGAATTGAAACACCTTAAGGACATGTTGGGGGAGACTCAGAAATGCTAATTATGTGCAGACCAGATTTTCCTGTCAGGCACAATGGACTATATTGCTCATCCTCACATGATCCTAAATTTATGTCACTGCCAAGGAGATGGGAATTTATCACTTTCCCAGTCTGCTACGACGATATTTGAAGCCCATTCTTGCCATTTTTTTCTCCTCCCAAGTACCTGTTAATTCTTGTACTGTCTGGAAATTGAAATCAGAGCCACAAGATAAGACCAGGGCCTAAATAACTTTAGGTGAACAATGACAGTCAGATGTGGTTAAAGGACAGCAATTTGCTACCCACAAAAGGAACTGGAAATAGGTACAAATTCTTAGATTACCCAACTCTGTATTCAATCATCTCCATACATTTGGGGTTCTCTCAGTACAAAATACCTCCATGGTAACTCCACGGACAGGACAAATACAATTCTGAAATCTCTCTGTAAATTTTGGCTAGACAGTGGCCAGTATGTCCAAAGAGTGAAAGATACTTAAGTTTTCAGAAGACGTGAATGCTAATTTCTGCCAATTCACCTCCCCCCCGCAGATCCCTACTCCTTCTCCTATAGTGTTCCGGAGGTTCTGATGACCCACAGAGAAAATAGTTCAGGGGACTGCAGCAGGGGAGGGAAGATCAAGGCAATTCTGAAAAAGAAAAGTCTTCAGGACTGTACGACTGGAACAGGCCAGTGGATCGACCACTTTCTTTCTTACGTGTAGTATTAATATTACTGAGATCAACCAGAGTGCAACAAGTCACATCCCTCATGGTACCTGGTTAGCTCTTTGACTTTCTTTAAGGACGAGGTTTCTTCTTTCTGCTATCGTGGCATCAAAATCTTGGAGGACTGGTGCTAATGCTGGATTGGCGCCACCAGCCCATTTTAAACGCTGCTCGATACTGGCTTCAAGGGCTGCCAGCTTTTCCTGAGACAGTAAACAAGACAAAAAAATCAAGATGTCCTAGTCTCATCAGTTTTGCTTAGCATACTCTGGGGGCTGCTGTTGCGTGGTCTGATTTTCTGATTATCTGCTACTAGCAACTGGGAAATTATGACATTGAAAATATGACGATTCAAACTAACTTTGCCGACTGAATACCAGTCACAGTGCTCAATCACCTTGGTAACATCCACATCCTAACTTGGGATTTTAAATGATTCAGTAATAATTAAATTATTTTCCTAAACAGACCTGCTCACACTAACTGTGTTGACCATCACCTGGTGACCAACATTTTTAAGTCAGGAGAACCATTTATTCTGGCTGCACTTTTTCTTAGGATGCTTTTCCTGGTCAAATCTACATTATTCCATCACAGGAGAGGAGGAAACGTACCTGAACAGCTGCAATTGAAGCTTCAATCTGGCCAAGGGTGTGAAGTTTCTTTTTCATATTTGTTAAAATCGCAGAGCGGGGTGGAGGAGTGACGGTCATGGCTTGGGGACGACTGATGAGGAGATCTTCATGCTGCCACTTTTTGGGAAAATACATTTTAGTCGCCATGGAAATTGACAGCATGAGCAAATCAATAGGTCATAACCTTAAAAATTGTATATGGCTACTTGTTTTTTTAATCAGTTTTGAATGATCCAGCAGCTTCTGAGGCGATTATGAACATTTATGGCATGTAAGGAACCCTGATCAGCACTGTTCTGATAACAGGCACATGTTCGACCTGTTACAAGATCTCTTCTAGAATGCAGAGACACATTCGTTATTCAGCTGCTGTATTTTTATAACCCTTTTCTTAGTTGCTCAAAGTGGTTCTCAACAAAACAAGCAAATGAATAGATTAAACACGAAGTCAGGAAAAAGCCTTCCTGAACTATACAGCTTTGCAGTGCTACCTAAACTGCATGAGAGAACACTGCAATATTTAGGCCGTTCCAGCAGGACAGGGCTGCTAAAAAACACTCCTGCCCTGGCACACAAAGATCGTACCCCCTTAAGGGAGGGAAGAGATTAAAAAAAAAACCCAACCTTGCTGTGAGGCTCTTACTTAAGGTCTAGCCAGGCTGACATGGGATGGAGGGGGAAATTTAAAAAACACACACACATTAGCTCTACCACAATTTTAAACTCTTTGAATAATCGAATCTGGTGCACCCCATCTTCCCCAGTGCTATTCAAAGCAGCAAAAAGACAAGTGAAGGTTTATCTTACTGGGCTGCACACAACTGAATTGCACACTAATAACATTTACTAATGTTTCCCATGTGCCACCAACATGGCAATACGGCTGCATCCAAAGCATGCTCGTGATCAGTAGGAGACTTCCTCCTGGAATCAATGAAGCCCAGAGCACCCTCAAGGTGCAAAGCCAGGGGATGGCATCTGCCAGAAGATTCCAGCAGGGCAGCCACATCAGTCAACTGTAGCAAAACAAAAGTCCCGTGGCACTTTAGGAACTAACAGGGCACCCTAGTACCTATGTTTTGTAGGGACTAACTGAGACAGCCAGAGGGATGTGCAAGTACTTCCCTAAGAAGCAGATCCAGACTGTAATGTTACTGAAAAGAGCAGTCACAGGCTACAAATGTCTGGTGGTACTTGTGCATGCAGCACGAAATACTCTGCACAGAAGCCAGAGACTTCAAAGAACCATTACCTGGAACATGGCAATATGCAACTGCACCCTCTGGAGGCTGGTCTTGCAAGAAGAAATGCTGGTTTCAAGTCTTCGGACCAGGTCGTGCTTCTTCCAGGCAGTGTCATAGGAGCTGGCCAGCACCGTTGCTCTGTTCATGACCAACTGTGAAAAGCGGCCAGCCTGGATATTGTGCTCCACCGCTTTCTTACATAGATCATCCACTGACACTTTGCTCTCAGCCCCAAAATCCTTGGCCTCAACTTGGGCGATAATGTCCACGCCCAAAGCGCTGATGAAACTGCACAGAGTGAGCCCCAGGGCTTGGTTTGGGAGGCCGATTAAAAGCTGTCGCACAAAGTCAGCTGTGAAGGCTTTGATTGGTTTGGCCATTTGGTCCTCACTGAAGCAAGAATTCCGGTACAAGGCTTTCACGTTGACCATCTGCACCGGTCCATTCACTGTGTTCTGTTCTTCGATAGAACTTACACCTTTGAAAGGAAAATTACTCCAAAGTAGCACAAGGATGTAAAATGAAACTTCTTTCCAAACCGTCACCCACCAGAGTTTGTCAAATCTACACATATGTGCAATACGGCAGTATGACCTCAACAGCATCTTGTGGGAGGAAAAAGCATCAGATCCTTCCTGGTACTCTGCAGTGTAAATACTAACCCTATTTTAATAGCTTAGCACGGGCATATACTTCTTACATGCACCCTATGGAAATTCAACTAGTTCCATAATGGCCAAAGCGTCTTTATTTTATTTATTTACGTATTTATATCCCAACTCCCCCCCCCCCGCCAACTGGGGACCCACAACAGCTTACACTGTTGTCCTCTCTATTTTATCCACACAAGCCCCCCCACAAGTTAGGTTAGGCTGAGTGTATGTAACTGACTACACGTCACCCAGCAAGCCTCCATGGCAGAGTGGGGATTTGAGCCCAGGTCTTCCAGATCCTAGTCCCACCCTCTAGACCCTGTACAGGAGTCTGGGATGAGGCACTCCAAGACATTCCAGTCCTCCAGCTCTTCATCTGTGCTCATGTCTGCACAGCAAAGGATGGAAGACTCAACCTGGCAGCAACAAAGGCAGAGATGCTCAACTGGTGCGTGAAAAATTGACCACCAAGCTAATTCCTGGTGCAACTTCTTCCAAGGGGAAAAAAATTTAAATATCAAGACCTAAAACTTTGATTTTGATTAATTCTTTTCTAAACTACAAAGTTACAGTCAATAATAATAATAATAATAATAATAATAATAATAATAATAATACTCGTTCAGTGATAGAACATGAAGGAGGGGACAGAATATGAGCCTGGCTCCATTTTGCTGTTTGCACAAGCTGCTATCTGCAAGGTCGGCAAAGGAAATTCACTTGGCAGTTCCATTTCCTGTCAGTTTCTGCCTTCTGGAGCTTCATCCATTAACTGTGATGATGGGATGTTACCACTCCAGTAGCACCCACACATCTTGAGAAGAAGTTGCCGTGCTGCAACTGCTATAGTCAGTGATGTGCCCCATTTTAAAACCATGTGGGCAAAGCAACTGGTTTATTAAGCATATCTATACCTTACTACTGAAACAAATAATACAATTATATGGTTGTGTGTACAAGATTTAGCCTTCTGTTCTTATCTTCCAACTTTTTATGCCCCTAATAATGATGCCCCTCCCTGATAACCGTTTCGCCTACTCAGAGTACATGACAATGGAAATTAATTGGCCAGCACAGACAACTTTTAGGTCATTCTCTTCCCCCATCTCTCCAAGCATACAATTTCAGCTATCTATGCAGATTTCTTCCTGACGTGCTCAAAGGGTCATGGTGGATTGCATAATAGTTAAAAAAAGGTTCTACGTATTTACCTGAAAGTGTTTTAGAAAAAGTACCACAAAGTCTGAAAAACTCTTTAATTGTCTGCAATCGTTTCAAAAAGAAAATCTCTTCCAAAACTTGTCGATTGTTGTCATCATCAAAAAAGTTCGCTTGGGTACTGCGGGCTTCCCTGATGATGTCGATCTTGCGCCATGCCATGGGTATCTCCATCTTATTGAGCTGTATGGGGTCAAATGAAAGGTTAATGAGCGCGGCCCCTTCCCTGCCTCTCACTCCTTACAGACAATATTCACAGTTTAAGCCTGTACCTTTTCAACCAACAAGCCAAAGGCCGTCTCCACTTGGGCAAACATTCCATCAAAGGCTACCAACAGCATTTGACCAGCTGACATTTTGGGTGTTTCATCCACTGAGCCATTTCTTGGCTGAATCAGTTCACCATACTGGGCATGAAGCATCCTAAACAAAGGAAGGAAGGGGGAAAAAACCTGTACTTATAATGGTTTGGCTTTTTAAAATCCAAAGACAAGACAGCATCAGAGAAAAGAAATCTTTGTTGGTTACTCGACAGGAGTGTATCATTCATGTCTCAAGTGAGCATCGACTAACGAAAAACCCACGTGGGAAGGGGAGAATCCAAAGCACAGGAAACACACACACACAAGCATTGACTGACCTTGCAACATCAATGTAATGAGTCTGTGTTTCTTCTTCAAGCCCCATGGCTGCATTTCTTAAGTAAGCCTGAAGAGACTCCACCAGCGTTTGCAAAGGAACGTCTGTTGTTTGCTCAATGAGGCTGTCTAATTCATTCAGCATGCTTTCTAAGGTATATTCTCCCTTCATTAAGCACCTAAGAGCTTCTGGGAAAATGATCTGCCGGAAATTGGAATTTAATTCCTGTCAGAAGAACACAAAATATAGGCATCAAAATGAGATAGCAGCCACTCTACTTTATTAATTACATTTTTCTGAAGGGCAACAGGATGGCAGAGAGCAAGAATAAAAACCACGCCCCCCGCCCCCATTATGAAAACAAGGGTCTCTCTGGTCCATATCCTGTTTCACACAGTGACCAATCAGATACCATGAGGAAGCCTCAAAGCAGGACATGAAGGCAGCAAAATGCTGCCCACCTTGCCTCTGAATATGGAAATTCCACACAGCCATTATGATCGACAGCCACTGATGGATCAATCCCTCCATGACTCTCTTTAATCCCACTGTAAGTCCACCGAAACAAGAGGCTGCTGCTTCACTGTGTGGCAGTGCATTTGGTAAGTTAACTACACACTGCTCAAAACAAGGGAATGCGGTTGATGTTGTTTATCTGGATTTCAATAAAGCTTTTGATAGGGTTCCCCAAGTTGTTCTGATGGGTAAACCAAAGGATTGTAGACTAGAATGTAGGACAGCTAGGTGGACAGGGAACTGGTTGGAGAACCTCACTCAAAGAGTAGTTGTCAATGGCATTTCACCTGAATGGAGGGACGTGTCCAGTGGGGGGCCACAGGGCTTGGTTCTGGGCCTGGTACTTTTCAATGATCTAGATGGAGGTGTGGAGGAGCTACTCATTAAATCTGCAGATGACATCAAATTGGGAGGGCTAGCAAGCACACCAGAAGATAGAGACAGAATTCAACAAGATCTGAACACACTGGAAAAGTGGGTGGATATGAACAAGATGCAATTTAACAAGGGTAAGTGTAAAGTTCTACATCTGGGTAACAAAAATGAGGAACATGCATACTGGATGGGGGATACACTTTTGGGTAGTAGCATGTGTGAACAAATTCATGGAGTACAGGTGGACCATAACTTAAATATGAGCAGCCAGTGTGATGTGGCTAATGTGAAGGCTAACATGATCTTGGGGTGTATCAACAGAGGCATAACATCCAAATTGCGAGATGTCATAGTCCTGCTGTACACTGCAGTGGTCAGGCCAAACTTGGAGCATTATGTGCAGTTCTGGAGGCCTCACTTCAAAAAGGATGTGAACAGAATGGAGCGGGTACAGAGAAGAGCAATGAAGTTGGTCTGGGACCAAGCCCTGTGAGGAAAGGCTGGGGGAGTTGGGAATGTTTAGTCTGGAGAAGAGGAGGTTGAGGGGGGACACATGATTGCTATCTTGAAGTATCTGAAGGGCTGGCAGCAGAGGGTGGGACTCGCAACAATGGGTTTTAATTAAGGGCAGGAAGGTACCGGCTGGGTATTAGGAAAAACTTTTTTACAGCCAGAGTCAGAGATATTCTAGGCTGATCCTGCACTGAGCAGGGGGTTGGACTAGATGGCCTGTATGGCCCCTTCCAACTCTGTAACTCTACAATTCTAAGTAGTTTCTCCTGCCTGCTCATCAACTTCACTGGGTCCATGTCAAGTTCTGGTTATTATGGGAATGAGTCAAAACTCTGTCATTTCTCTACTCCACACACTTTGATAAAACTACTGTAATGCCCCTGCCTTATTTGAAAAAGTCACTTTATTTCACCATCACCATTTTCTATACTTTCTCCAGATTAACAATATCTTTTTAAGTTGGCAAGTAACTGAAAGAGTATAAGATTATTCCAATATACGGATTCATACAAGGGCATAAGGACACTTGCTGTTTTCCTCATGAGCCCCAGCATGGAATCTGCCTTTTCTTACTGCTGAATTGCTCCTTTAACAAAGAACACTGAATTGTTATTTAGCATTATGCCTTGCAGGTGGGAACTTTTTGTGCTTAGAAATCCTGTGATTCTAGGAATTTATTGGGTTGTTGCAAATGGCATGAACTTCTAGAAGCAGGAAGCAGATAATAAGACTGTTACCTCTAGGACTGCCAGGTCATCACCTGGCACCTCTGGGATCTTTAGAGGCAGGGGCATTACCACGTGACATCACTTCCACCACCACCCATTCTTCCTGCTGACCCAGCAGGTGACAACAGGTGACAGGGCCCATCTACCAGGAGGTTGTCCACTCAAAGTGGGCAAATGGTAAGCCTGCTTCACACATTTCTTGACTATTATACTGACTGAAAAACACAAAATGCTCTACATCTTACAACAGCAATACAGATAAGATCAGAATTACAACAGCCTACCCATATGCAAAAGAACCTCCTCAGGAAAGCTCCTCTATTAGCATGTTCACAGCCTCGGGAACTCCTACAAGGTAATGACGCAGCCGTACCCCACCTTCCTGAGTAGATATAAATTACCTGCCTACTATTTTTCTTCTCACACTGACACAGAGAGTACTCCATCTTCCTGTGATCTACCTCTGAGGATGCCAGTCAACAGCGAAACATCAGGTACTACAATGCTAAGACCATGGCCATACAGCCCAGAAAATCTACAGCTAATTATTATATTGGCTGTTTTCCCTTTCTGGCGAACAGTACAAATCTGCGGTGGGGAGGTCTTCACTATTGGAGTGATGGGTTCTGGTAGCAACCTAGCTACACCACTGATCTACTCTAGCCCCGATCACATAAAGTTCAGCTAGAAGTTTCAAAAGAGAATACGGTTATGTCTATAAGAGCTGAGCAACTACAGTGGAAGTGTATACTACAGTCCTTTAAAATGCCTCTCACTGTATGTGTACATGCCTATCACAAAAAAAGTTTATTTTCACAGTGTCATGAGAATAACGAAAAAAAGCTTTTAGCATCCATCTTCCATGTCAGTTTCTGCAAACTAGTGAGGACGGGAAGAACCCTCTAGAGGCTCCGTGTGTGCTTATTCTGTGTTGAAGCTCAACATAAAAGGGTTTGTGTGCCTTAACCCTGACCTTTTCAAACCTTTATCTGAACACAACACTGCACTGCTGCCGCTTTTCACCTGAAGTGAGATGTAGACTCCATTTGCGAGGTGAATAGCTTCTGATGCTTCAATAGGGTTCGGGATATCCAAGTCCTGGGGGACCAGGTGACACTGCTTCAGCAACTGCACCAGACACGTCACGTTCCCGCTCATGCTGCACAGCTCCTCCAGGAACCAGGCTCCGTCCCTGGAAGTCAGGTCGACCAGCTGCTCTCCAGCACTCGATGCAGCACCTTCCATCATTAGGTTACGCCTAGAGAGAGAAGTCAGCTCATTATTAGGGGCGTGTGCTCCACTTGACACAGCTTACCTGTAAATTACCATTAAGACTTGGGACACAAAGAAGGATAAAATGATATCACTAAGTGCAGCATTTTAGAATCAGGAGAGAAAAAATTATACACTGAAAAATCAACAGAAAAATCTCAAAAAAATGTATTCACTGCTGGGCGAGTCTCCAGTATCAGGGACGTGACTCATTAGAAAATGTTATCATGTAGTCTGGGGAAGGAGAAATTCAAAAGTTGCCTGAAAGGCTAGTTTTAATGAAAGAATGCTCACACCACCAATCTTCATCGTGGGCTCCGCCCAGATCAGGAGCTTAGAGGAAGCCTCCCCCCACCCTTGATATCTTCCTTTTGTCTACCACTAAAAGAGGAGAAGCCACCCCAACCATAACCGGAACCTCCACAGAGAAAGAAATACCAACAGAAGGGTTTGTGGAAATGCATTTCGGATGGGAGGGACCAACGCGGAACACCCGCTGGTATTACACGAGAACTTCACCTGGTGAGAGTGCACAGGGCAGAAATGATGACGCTCGCTAAGCTCAGAGAACCTTCTTCGCCGTTTTCGTGGAGGAAGACCTTAATGCAGCGCTCGATTTCTTTCAACTGTTCTTCGCAAACGGGAACGGTGACCGCTTCTTGCTTCAAGCGCTCCACCTGTCTGATGAGCCGGGTGTTTATGTCAGCTGCATACCTCTGCAAAGTCATTTCAGTCGTAGTTATAAACTGACAGACAGCCGGCGGGGGCTGAGGAGCATACTGAATTTCATACCTGGGGAATAATAATAACAATTACCATAGATGTTTTAAAAGAGCCAGAAAATCTAAAGATTTACAGCAGTTTAATCCTTTCCACCCTCTACAGGCTCAGCTGGCAACTTACTTCCTATAAAGATCCTGACAGCGTTCAATGGTCATGTTAATAATGAGTTCTTCCATCCAGGTCTTCCACTGCTCAACACGGTGCTTCTGAAACACTGTCTTGGGGTACTGGAGAGCTACAGTCGCGTAGTTGTGCAGCTGTTCAAGACACCCACGCAGGACAGATCGCCTCTGCTGAAGTAAAGCACCAACCTCTCCTTCTAGCTGCTCACACTGACTGATCAAGTGCGCCTGGCCAGCGTTCTGGAGGAAGGCAGTTGCTGGCACATAGCTCGGTGGACCTTTAAAAGAAGTCACCAAGGGGGGAAAAAATCAGCATATTCTAATCCATTCACATTATTTCCCCCCCGTAAGTTATCCAGAACTCTCCCTGTAGCTAATAAGGACTACGTGCATTGAACGGTCAATGCTCGGCTGTCAATCAGAATCAATATCCATTCTAACCCAATTGTTAGCTAACCACCAGTCATTAAAGCAATTTCAGGTGCTCACGTGACAAACAAGCTTTGGCATTGGAGTGCAGCTTATAATAGGGCATACATTTAAATTTCTTAAAGTAAAGGTAAAGGTTCCCTTGCTCGAAAGCCAGTCGAATCCGACTCTAGGGTTGTGGTGCTCATCTCCGTTTCAAAGCCGAAGAGCCAGCGCTGTCCGAAGACGTTTCTGTGGTCATGTGGCCGGCATGACTCAACACCAGGGCGCACGGAACGCTGTTCCTTTCCCACCTAAGTGGTGCCTATTTATCTACTTGCAATTTCTTGCTTTCGAACTGCTAGGTTGGCAGGAGCTGGAACTAGAGACGGGAGCTCACTCCGTCATGCAGCACTCTCGGGTCTCAAACTTCCACAGCCTGCAGTTCAGCGTCTTAACCACTTGAGCCACCGCAGCTCCTAGTTCCTCTTTCTTAAATTTCTTAGTTCCTCGTAAAAAAAAGAGAGATGGATCTGCGTAACACCAGAGCCCCCAAACCCAAGTGTTGCAACTCATCAGACAGGTCAGAGCAGAGATCACATTTGATAGAGAAAATGTGCATATCGCCTCTCTACGAAACTTGCTCCGGACAGCTTACAAAGTGAAACATGATAAAAACAATAAAAACAGCATAATTAAAAAGTCAACAAGCCACCAAAGCAATTAAAAGCCCAGCAGGAGCATTAAGAATGACCACTGAAAGTGTGCAGCTTTTCAAGTTCTGCAGCCAGCCAGTCCTGGGGGGTGGGGTTGGAGACCGCCTGATTTGTTTCATACCGAGGTCCATTTGGGTACTGATTTCCTGGAGCAGACTCGCAAGTTGTGTTGCTTCCAGGTTGTTGAAAGCAGCTTGGTAATGAGACATCCACTGCTCAAATTCGTTCAGCTTCACCTGGATTGCTTCCTGCACCGCTCTTTGCTGAGACTGCAGCTGAGTGTGTTCAGAATACCTGGGTTGGAGACAAGTGGCAAGAAGTTAAAGCATTTTATGAGACATTCATATACATCACTTTAATTTCTACAGCAACATCCGAAGGGGATTCAAAGGTGTCCTTCCAATGATAGCAAAGACTCCCCCTGTCAGAGCAAGGAGAACTTTAATTCCAATCTAATGTAAATTAACAAAAATTTCAACACATATGTAACCATAAAATAAACTGTATTCAGCATCAAGGTACACTATGAAAATAAGCTTTACAACCAAGAAGGATGATCAGAGGAGAAACTAAGACTCAGAGGAAGAAAGTACGAAGGAAGTTCTAGGTTAAATCCCTGGCATCTCCAGTTTGAAAGTACCAGGCAGCAGGGCTACTTTGGGGCAGGAACACACAGGAACAGAGTTTGGGCTGGCTCCAGAGTTGGTCACGCCCAGCAGGAACTCATTAGCATAATAGGCCACACCCAACAGCAGAAACACATTAGGACTGGCTACACGAGGGGTGTGTGGCCTAACATGCAGAGGAGTTCCTGCTCCAAAAACAGCCCTGAGTTTTGACAACAAAC
This sequence comes from Gekko gecko, assembly GCA_029375565.1. Taxonomy (NCBI): domain Eukaryota; kingdom Metazoa; phylum Chordata; class Lepidosauria; order Squamata; family Gekkonidae; genus Gekko; species Gekko gecko. Next base: position 236,986,123 of record JAPDNY010000004.1, read on the forward strand.
AAGATAAACAGAATAAGAAGCAAAAGGTGGGTGTGGCTGGATGACCACACTCCTGGTAAGATGGGGGTGTGGCCTAATATGGCGATGAATTTCTGCTGATGGGTGTGGTCTATTATGCTAATAAGTTCCTGCTGGGCTTTTCCTACAAAAAAAAGCCCTGCCAGGCAGTAAGGGATGCGAAAGACTTTTCTTTGCCTTAGACACTGGAGAGTAACCGCCAGTCTGAGCTGACAGTCCTGACCTTGATGGACCAATGGTTCAGTATAAGGCAGCTTCCTGTGTCCAAGTTGGCACTGTGATGCTGGCAACCCAAGCCAGTAGTTCTGGTGAGCCTTTGGAGATTTCTACCCACACAAAATTCCAAAACAGAGGCCATCTTATCCTCATGAAACTACGCAGCCAGCCTGGTAAGATGATTAATGTGCTGAAATTATCTCAACACAACCTGATGACATTGAAGCCCTGATCTCCAGCAATGTCACTGGCTGGCCATGGACCAATCCCCTCCTGTCAGCCTGATTAGTCTCACAGGAGGTTGGATCCAACCTTACCACAAATGGTTCACAGAAAGGATCTTGACTGCCTTCCTCTTGTCAGTGCAACCTCCCCGCCTCCCCATGTCCTTCCCAGAAGACACTCCCAATTGTCAGGAGACCCCCCTGGAATAGCACGGGATGCACTCTGGGGGAGGAAATCAGCAGAAATCACCATACAAGTCTCTCCAAAAAACATCTTCTTTTGCCTGGCATGTGTGAGGGTCTGACTGTGATTTCTGCCAATTCCTCTTCCTAGCCACAGCCTCTCTAGGATGCACCACACATTTATTTTTTGATTTGCAATTGCAAATCTGAAAATATCTACGTAACAGGAAGGGGGGGTGATGCGGTTTTTAAATTTCAGTACAGTGTCCTGTGAACTGAAAGCCTCATAAAGACCACAAAGACTCCCCTATACCTGTGCTGCAGAGTGTGAGATGGGTGATCCACCCCTTCTGCCCCCTCCAGGTATTCAATCTCTTCTGAGAGTTTGCCTTGCAGTTTTTCAACCTCCGTCAATTGCTGCTGCAGGTTCAAATATTCTCCTAAACTGGCATCCAGCTTTGGAAGGACAGCCAGCATTTCATCTCTGTTCTTAAACCAGTTGACCTAGAAGACAAGTATAATGTTAGCAGATTGAGTACCGAACAACCAGACTGAGTTCCGAAAGAACTTTATTGCTGATTATTTTATTGGTGTGCTTGTCTGGCTGATATTATTGAAGCTTTAATGCTGTTGTGTCCTCTGCATAAATACTGTATTTTTTTACCCTGTTTACTCAGAAGGAAGACTAAGTTTTTGAAGTCAGGGGAAAAGTGCAGTAACAAAAAACTCTTGTGTGTAAACTTTTTTTAAGGGGGATCATCTTACATTCAGGAAGGTCCTCCTTTTGGGTAATACAGAATTTATTTTATTGTCCACAGCTAACAGGAAAGGAGGTGCTCTCTGTGCCTACATGGCTAGAAGGACGTAAATCTCTCGGGCAGAGGGGAGGTACAAGCATTTGGTGCTGACCAGGAAAGCTCAAGAAGCTTTTGTGTCTGCCTTGGGCTGTTCCCAATGTTAGGGCTTGAAGAGGCAGGATAGAAGTACTTCCAGCCTAAGACCAAGTGTCATTTCCATCTCAGGTTTAGTGCACAGATGCTTCAATACACACTAAGCATTCTTCTGACAGGCAGCGAGAATCACACCCTAGCTTGAGCAATGGTTTTGAACTGTGTCACTTAATACACCTCAGTATCTATGATGGTGGACCGAACTTCTAGAGCTGGAGCAGAGAACATTTCAGCAGGACTGTTTTCAGGAACACTCACTACCAAAAGCAAAGCACAAAGAGGACATGAGACTCCCTTCAATACGCGAATGGTTTGTTAAACTTTGGGATCTAGCAGTAATGGACAAACTGGCAACACAAATAGTGTTAGCTGAATCAGCTTCTCCTAGAAACAATTTATATTTAGAAAAATGGTTCCCCTTTTTTGAATTTATAAATGATTCAGGAAATAAAAATTGTAGTTTACCACAGAAATACATAGACTTTTATTTTTTATTAATAATCTAAGATTAAAATATAATTTATCTTTTGAATCAGGTGTTAAGACTAGTTGTATTATTGTATTGAAATGAAGTTGTTAAATGTTTTATATTTGGATTGATAATGTTACTACAAACTTTTTACCTTTTATAGTTTGTAATTTTTTAAGGTTTTCCTTTATTGTTGTTGTTAATGTTTATATTTAAAATTAATAAAAATTATTAAAAAAGAGGACATGAGACAACAACATTTGTGCAACGCTCTTACAAGTAATTTTTAAAGATACATTTGCACTGTCCCAACATAAAAGAAGTGCTGAGAGTCTCACACAGACCTTGATCTCAGCGACCCTGGAAGAGAAGAGGCTGCGCGTGATGTCTCTTTCCATCTCTCTCTTGCTCTGCTTGTTCTCGGCTTGCTGCCCGCCTCCACCATACACGGCTCCAGCAAACCCAGCTTCCCCTCCCGCAGTCCAGTCCACAAGTGGGTCATAAACAAAAGCTTCCAGCAGCGTCAGCAGGGTCTCTCGGCCACGCCGCATAATGTGCAGCACCTATGTTTTTTTTAAAAAAGTATCAACCATATCATTCAAGTTTTGCAACCATTTAGCAAGCCCCAGGTCTGAGCATCAGTACCTTAGCTTCTAAGACTTGACAGTACTCTTTATTCAAAACATTTGTATCCTGCCTTTCTGCACAACTATGCCCTTCGAGATAGCAAACAATTAAGAAGACATTAAAAATTGAACAGTTTACACACACACACACAAACAGCAGTTAAAAACAAACAAGTAAGAGGTTCAAGTCAGGCAACAAGGGACAAAACAGAAAAGTGTTCACTCAGTGGTGGAACATAATGATCAAGGAGGACAGATAACTCTCCCTGGGGAGAGAATTCCACAGTTTTGGTGCCATAAACAAGAAGGCTCCAAAGCAAACTACAGCCTCAATAGGATTTCTAGTAATCAGAAGCAGAAATTCATCGCTGTGTGTCTTGCCCTCCCCATATGTGCCTACAGCAAAGACAGAGTGGACACTTCCCAAATCAGTGTGACATGTGGAAGGGGCACACATGGCAGAATATATCCTGCAGCTTACTTGTTCACAGGAAAGCCTGAAAACCCCTTCCACGCCTGTCACTCCAAAGGCTGTTTCAATGTTTTGTGTCATCCGAAATGGAACTTTCTCTGGCACTCGAAGGCTTTTCCCTGCAAGAGGAAAAATTCAGCTTCTAACAAGGTATCCAGCCTTATTAATTTTAGATGCATATAAATGTATCATTCTTTCTTTCCCTTTTACCTTTTTCAAAGCAAACATTATAATCTATGTGAACGACTTCTCCCGTAGTCATATCAATAAGAACATTGTCCAGATGTCTGTCTCCAAGGCCAATTATGTAGCCAACCATAGACATCACTGCAGTGGACCGTGCATAAGACTTGGGAGGGAAAAAAGAAGTTTTGTCAAGTTATAAATCTGATCCCCACCATACATCAGTTAAAAAAATATAATCTAGTTTACAGGAGGCCTTTACCTACCTGTGTAACTCTCCACCACTCATCAGGGGTAGTACAAGATGACCAAAGTTCCTTAGCTAGAAGATTTGGCGGAGTGGTTTCCATTAACTCTTCCAAGACAGACTTCATTACATTCAGAGGCCAGTCTCGGCGAGACACGTCCAGGCTAAGTCCAACTGCCTTCAAAGCTGGCCCTATTTTACTGTAGTACAGTTCACTGGGTCTCGGAACGATTCCAGGATTTTGAGGTGTCTGGTAGGAATCTTGGGCCTAAAAATACATTTTGTTACTCTTTACATAGTTCAGCGTTAATTACATTCCTGAGTGAAATTATTATCCCATATAGTGACATCTTGGCTGGACAGTAATTTGCAGCATATAAGAAAGTCTGTAGTTTGCCAGCATATAAACAAGCCTATGTTGAGCTTCTGTATTATCCATTTTTCCAATTTCTATATCCTATCCAGAACAATTTAAACAGAATTATCCACACTTATTGTGGGAAAAGTGCTTCTTTCAAATAATTCAAGATCCCTTTGGAGCATGATCAGTTTTGTCCTGGAAAAAAAATTACTCCATAAAATAGTAGCCTCCTTTTTTAAAAATGGCAATTTGGGGCTATTCCTGGATCTCTTTTCCCCCTCTCCAATTTTGCAAAGTCTTATATCGCACTAAGGACTACAGCGCCAGCTTCTGCTTTCCTTTCCTTATGCTACTCACTGAGAGCACCAACAGCAGGGCTCCTTGTGCCTCGGAGTTTCAGCAGGCATGATCTCTTTTCTGTTCCAAATATATCTATTCTCTGGAACCTCAACTTCGGCAAGGGGGGGGCAAATGATACACACAGCCACTCCTAAAGGGCACAAAGGCCTCTGCCTTCTTCAACCCACCGTGGCTCTCATAGGGACAGAGAGGAAGTGCACAGCAAAAGGAAGGCTGCTTTTTGGAACATCTGAATGCCTGTTTTCTCTGCCAAGCATGTTAAAGGCAGCCACCCATCCCGCCAATGCAGGACTGCATAAAGCGGTGCTGAGCCAGGGCATGTAAGCACACAGGTGACACCCACACAGGATTTCCAATGTTTGTGTCTGGATTTGTAACACAAATTACCCCTTTTGAGTGTCACAATCTGCTTGCACAATAAGAGTAAGCGTCACTGATATCTTTGGCCCAATAAGTCAGGTCTTCACTTTACGGCCTGCTGTTTAACTTTCTTAATGCTTTTAATTACTCAAAAGTGGCTTCTTAAAAAAATCCCCAGAGCTGCCTGTTGATGCCATTACCTTCTGTGCTTGCAAAGCCGCTTCTCTCTGCTGCCACCTCTTATACAGACCAAATAATGGGGTGGCTCCATCAACCCACTGAATCAGGCCTGATCTTGTTCCCAGCGGTGTAACTGAGTAGTGCCTGGCATGGAACCGGGGCGTCTCCTGACGATTTATTGTAGCAAACATTGTATTGACAATTGATAAGAACTGCATGATTCGTTCGTCGAGATGCAAGTCTTCCAGGCCTGAATGGGAAAGCAGAGGGATATCTGAGTTCATTTATAAGCTTCCTTGGGGCTGCGGTGGCTCAGAGGTTAAGACGCTGAGCTGCAGACCAGAAGGTCTGTAGTTTGGCAGTTCGAGACCCTAGTGCAGCTCACTTGCTCCCGTCTCTGGCCCCAGGTCCTGCCAACCTAGCAGTCCGAAAGCAAGAAATTACAAGTAGATAAACAGGTACAGCCTCGGTGGAAAGGTAACAGCGTTCCATGCGCCTTGGCGTTTAGTCATGCCAGCCACATGACCATGGAAACATCTACGGACAGTGCTGGCTCTTCGGCTTGGAAACAATGAGCACCACCCCCCTAGAGTCGGATTCGACTAGCTTTTGAGCAAGGGAAACCTTTACCTTTATAAGCTTCCTTCTTTTCCGACTAAAATAGCTCTGGCCAGCCACATACAGAGAGAGCTGATAAAGAAGTCAGGCAACTATTTGTAAGCCAAAGCAGCTTCTCTACTTAGGATGCTGGACTCCTTTCCCACAAGAAGCAACAAGCCCAAAATGAACAACATCAAACGGAGCGTGCCTTAAGAACATAAGCAGAGCCATGCTGACTCAGACCACAGAACCATCGAGCCAAGCATTCTGTTCACCCTTTGGCCAACTAGCTACCTCTGGGAAGCCCACAAGTAGAATGACTGCAACAGCACCCTCCCACCCAGGCTCCCCAGCAGCTGACATAAAGAGGCACCCTGCCTCTGGTACGGGAGGGATCCGATATCCATCATGAATAGCAGCCACTGAACGCCCCGTCCTCCATTCAAGTATCCATTCCCCTTTTAAAGCCTTCCAAGTTGGCGGCCATCACCACAGCCTGTGGCAGTGAGTTCTACAATTTAACTGTGTGAAAAAGTACTTCCTTTCGTCTCTCCTGAATCTCCCACCATTCAGCTTCAGTGGATGACTCCAGGGTTCTAGTATTATCGGAGAGGGAGAAAAGTTTCTCCCTGTCCACGCCTCCACGACAGGCATAATTTAATAGAAATCAATCATGTCTCCCCTTCATTACCTTTTTTCTAAGCTAACCAGCCCTAAGCCTTAGCCAGAACAGAGTTCAAGGCCCAGTGCTAATTCATTTGAAAGAAAAGGAGATAGAAAAGAGATGTCATCTACCACCAAGGCTTGGTTCACACACATGCAGAAAAAAATGAAATGACAGAAGGGACTGCACGTCTTCAGATTGCAGCTCTGGATGTTCCTTTCGAGGGGGGGGATCAGCAAATGAAAATCTAGCACAGCAAGGAGATGTCCCCCCCCCCCCCAGTATTAATTTTCTGCTCTCATATTAAAATTTCCTTCTAAGTCCTGAGATGGGACACGCTTTTCTGTACTGCATCCTACCATACCCACAAAATTCCAGATTATACTAGTGGTGGTGGTAGTGAAGGAGGAGGAGATTGGATTTATACCCCACCCTTCACTCGGAGTCTCAGAGCAGCTTACAAACTCCTTTCCTTTTCCCTCCCCACAACAGACACCCTGTGAGGTAGGTGGGGCTGAGAGAGCTCTCTCAAGAGCTGCCCTTTCAAGGACAGCTCTTGTCAGAACTATGGCTTGCCCAAGGCCATCCAGCAGCTGCAAGCTGAGGAGTGGGGCATCAAACCCGGTTCTTCCAGATTTAGAGTCCATGCACTTAACTACTACACCAAAGAGCAAAGTTAAGGAGTAGGAGGGAAGGGGAGGCTTCCAGATCTCATTCCAAAATTAAATATTAACCAATATCCCAAGAGCAACTTTAGACATGCCTAAAGTCCTGGGCACGTCTCTACATTTTCCCAAGAAATTAATCTTCACTTCTTCTGATTTGAAGGCAAAGAAGCACTTTAGGAGTTTATACTACATTGTTTCATCTTTTTTGTTACATTCATTCTCATATGTTACATTCATTGTGTCTGCGAGCTCTCGCCCAGCCCAATTATTTAGAACAATTCGGTCTCTTACTACGCTGCCACAAGGCAGACCAAATGATAAGGAATTGGAAATTGGCTGTGAGGCTTTCGCGAGCTATTTCTCAGATAAAGTCTTATCGCTCCGCCACAACTGAGACAGTAACAGAACTCGAGGCCTTATGCGCGTCTTCTAGTCAAGTTCTGGATTACTTCAGTCCACTCAGCCTAGAGAAGGTGGACAAAATACTCTCATCTGTTTGCCCGACCACTTGTAGCCTCGATCCATGCCCATCATGGCTAATTAAAGCTGGCTGTGATGGGTTGCAAGGCACACTAAGGGAGATCATCAAGTCCCTCATTGAGAGACTGTTCCCTAATGCAATAAAGGAGGCAGTGGTCTTAAAAAAAATGCTCTTAAAAAAAAATCCTTGGATCTGGCCGAATTAGCGAACTATTGGCTGGTTTCCAATTTGCCCTATGCCTCCATATTAGATCCTTTCTAGTCCGGCTTCCGACCAGGCCACGGGACAGAGACGGACCTGGTCGCCCTCACAGACAAACTCCAGAGGCACCTGGATCAAGATGGTACGACAGTGTTGATGTTGTTAGACCTGTCGGCGCCATTCGACACAGTTGACCATCAACTACTGACCCACTGCCTCGCCGACACCAGGATTCAGGGGTTAGCCTTGCAGTGGCTTTCCTTGTTTCTTCAGGGTCGGGGACAAAGGGTGACCATTGGAGAAAAGCTATCCGGAAGGCATCTGCTTATTTGCAGAGTGCCCCAAGGAGCAATGCTCTCCCCAATGCTACTCAACATCTATATGCGCCCCCTTGCCCAGATTGCCCGGAAGCACGGACTGGGTTGTCACCAACATGCCAATGACACCCTGCTCTATCTGTTGTTGGACGGCCAGTCAGACTCTAGTCTGGGAAATCTGGACCTGGCATTGGAAGCCATGACTGGTTGGCTTAGACTGAGTCGACTGAAATTGAATCCGACGAAGACAGATGTCCTGTGCCTGAGTCAGAGCGGGCCAAGGTTAGGGATCCCTCTCCCAACCTTCGATGGGGCGCCATTGGTGCCAGCACTGGAGGTGAGGAGTTTGGGAGTGCTCCTGGATGCCTCCTTAACGATGGAGGCCCAGGTAGCAGCCACTGCGCAGTCTGCCTTTTACCACCCACGGCTGATTAGGCAGTTGGTTCCCTTCCTTGAACTCAATGACCTGGCAACAGTGATCCACGTAATGGTCACCTCGAGATTGGATTACTGCAACGCTCTCTACATGGGGCTGCGGCTGCCCTTGTCCCAGATCTGGAAGCTGCAGCTGGTGCAGAACGCAGCAGCAAGACTGTTGTTGTGTCTTCCTGTGCAGGAACACATCCAGCCTGCCCTAAAAGCACTACACTGGCTGCCTATAGCGTACTGGATTCGGTTCAAGGTCCTGGTTTTGACCTTTAAAGCCCTATATGGTCAGGGACCTATCTACCTAAGGGACCCCTTTCCCCATATGTCCCCCAGAGAGCACTGAGATCTGGATCCCAAAAGAGCCTGGCTCTCCCAGGCCCGAAAGAAGCCAGGCTGGCCACAACGAGGGCCAGGGCCTTTCCTGTGGCAGCCCCTTACTGGTGGAATGAGCTCCTGGAGGATATCAGGGCCCTGCGGGACCTTCTGCAGTTCCACAGGGCCTGTAAAACAGAGCTCTTCCACCAGGCTTTTAATTAGGGGGCCGCCTTTAACTTCATGGCCCTGGCCCTAACATTAACATCAGCATCGCCAGCCTGACGACCAACAGCCTGGGTTGGGGGTAGGCGACCATCCAACTGTTGAGAGAATGCTGCCATCCTCTATTGTAGTTATATCTGGAGTAGTTATGGTTTTATATATAGTAATTTTAACTGAATTCTGTTTTAATATCGTGGAGTCTTAATGTATATATTTATTGGTACATATTGTAAGCCGCCTTGAACCTGCCATGGCGGGGAGGGTGGGATAAAAATTTAATAAAATAAAAATAAATATGTTTCTTTCCCCTTGATGAAAAGTTCTTGCTTGAAATTCACTGGGACGCTTCTAGTATTGTCACACGGAATACACTTTCTTGCCCCTTTTGTGGGTTTCCAATACTTTTCAGAGGAGTTACGGCAGCCTTTTTTCCCACCCACCACAAAGCAAGAGCACCTCCTTGCTTTCTGTGGAGTCAGATGCCCTTCCACAGATGTCTTCTTCTCTCTTTCCTGCTGCAGCTGCAGTCCAGCAGGAGAGAAGCCATTCATCTGCTGCAAATGCAGAACTCCTCCTTGAATCCTGGCTGAGATGGAGAACAGGAAGCAGGACAGAATCTGAGTTGGAAAGGGCCTCACATGCTCAGGGCAGGAAATGTAATATTAGACTATTTCTGACAGATGGCTATTCAGCCTCTGCTTGAAAACCTCCCGGGAAGGAGAGGCTGCCCCTCAGGGTAATGGTTTCCATTACTCAACTGCTCTTCCTGGTTACGAAGTTCCTTCTAAAGCTTAACAAGAAAAAGAAAAGTCAGCTAAACTGGGCCAGTGTATAGCATGAACATGTACAGCAGACTAGATTGAGATATGCTAGAACCTAGGAGAGGTTCCTCCAGTGAGCAGAACAGAAGTTATTTGCATTTCCCTGCCTCTACAAATGAAGGGTTTAAGCTAACCCAGACAAAGATGTCCTCCACTGGTTTCAATCCATAAGATTTACTTATTAAAAATATTATAAAACTGCCTTTCTCATGACAAATTGGGACCGAAAGGTGGGGAACAGCCAAAGATAACTAAATAAATATCGAATATATGAAAACTATATTAAAATAGCCAATATAAGAACAGTATGACCAGCCAGAGAGCTCTCCCTTTTTGCCTGGGCTCAAACTGCCCCAAAAGCTCTATAGAATAACAAGCCTCCTGACCAATGCGCTCCCCAAGCTGTGAAGTCTTGTGAGCAAAAATTCTACTTTGTGAGCTGCTGGCATTAAACTTGTGAGCGAGCGATTTGGCTGCTGCATCAATTAGTTTGCTCTGGAGCCATCCTTCCTGAGCTAAGACAAAAAGGTGTGAGCCAGAGGCTAAAAAACTGTGAGCTAGCTCACTCTAACTCAGCTTAGAGGGAACACTGCTGCTGACCACTTCCTGGAGGCTTTTAAACAAAATATATATTTGTACATATGAAGCTGCCTTATACGGAATCAGGCCACTGATCCATCAAGGGCAGTAGTGCTATTAGGGCTGGCAGTGGCTGTCCAAGATCTCAGGCCGGTTTGGTGTAGTGGTTAAGAGCATGGACTCTAATCTGGGAGAACCGGGTTTGATTCCCCACTCCTCCACTTACACCTGCTGATGTGACCTTGGGTCAATCACCTCTGGCACAGCCGTTCCTGAAAGAGCAGTTTCTGTCAGAGCTCTCTCAGCCCCACCTACCTCACAGGGTGGCTGTTGTGGGGAGGGGAAGGGAAAGGGGTTTGTAAGCCACTTTGAGACTCCAAGAGAAAGGCGGGGTATAAATCCAATCTCTTCTTCTTTTTCAGGCAGAAGTCTTTGAAGAAGAGAAAGAGACGGGATTTATACCCCGCCCTTCACTACCTGAAGGAATCTCAGAGTGGCTTACAATCGCCTTTCCCTCCCCCTCCCCACAACAGACACCCTGTGAGGTAGATGGGGCTGAGAGAGCTCTCAACTGCCTCTGAGAGAACTCTGACTGACCCAAGGCCATGCCAGCAGCTGCATGTGGAGGACTGGGGGATCAAACCCGGTTCTCCCAGATTAGAGTCCACGCTCCTAACCCCCTACTACACCAAACTAGCCTTCACATCTCCTATTCCTTGATCCTTTTAACTGGAGATGCTAGGGGTTGAACCTGGAACCTCCTGCATGCCAAAGCTCTAGAACTGAGCCATGGCCGCTTCCCAAAGCACCTACCTTTGAAAAGGTATGGGTAGTTTTTCCCATCCGAGCCCAGGAAAAGGAGCTTTTTGGGCTTTGTTTTTGTAGGCAGAATTGTAATCGTACTCCCCACACTATGAATGGTGACTGTGTCTCTGGCAGACACTTCTCCAGGGAGAGCGATTTCAGTGTTGGTCATGGCAGCCAGCCACGGGCTTATCTCCTCCAGACGCAGAATGTAACTGGCCCGCTTCTGGGCTCTCTGCTGAAGATTGAGCATGACCTGTTTTTAAAAACAAACAAACAAACAGAAGATGGTTTAAAAAGCTGCTCATCTAAGTCATCCTACAGTTCCAGCAGCAGAATTATGATTTTATTTCCAGACAGGAGGCCAAAGTTACTTTGGGGGTCACCTATCCTCTGCAATATTTTGACGGTTTACCCCCTGCCAGTCCTTCCTTTAATGCTCTACCTCTTTAAAAGGGATCCAGCTACTCCCAGGCTTAGCGGGATTCGATGGGTTCTTCAGTTTCTCCAGAGCACTTTCAATGGCATCCCCATAGCTGTCCTGAAACCACTTCTCATGAGGCGTTTCTGCAGGAGCTGCGGTGATGCTCCGCACGTGCTCCAAGGCAAATACAATGGGCTTCATCAGGGCCGTGTGCTTTTCACGCATAATGGCAATTTTTTCCTCCCTGTAAAACAGATGGGCAGGGGGAGAAAACATCACTTGCATTCTGAGGACATGGACATTATTGATGCCAGTATTTTCATAATCAGGTGTAAGATTTCGATTGCCTAGCACTGCTTCAAACTTTAATTCAATACTGCTAAGAATAACAGGGCACAAGGGAATTATAGAGACTAAGGTCCTATCCTAAAGAAGCTATTAACCATTAAGTAGCCATGTACAGCTACTTCAATAGTTCAAGGGAAGAAGGGGCAGGAGAAGGAGCTGGATTTACACCCTGCTCTTCACTTGGAATCTCTGAGCAGCTTACAATCTCCTTCCCTTCCTCTCCCACAACAGACACCCCGTGAGGTAGGTGGGGCTGAGAGAGTTCTGAGAGAACTGCTCTTGAGAGAACAGCTCTGAGAGAACTGTGACTGACCCAAGGTCACCTGGCTGCCTGCATGTGGAGGAGTGGGAAATCAAACCCGGTTCTCCCAGATTAGAGTCTGCCACTCTTAACTACTACACCAAGCAGCCTGGATTTCATCCAAGAGGAAAGAGATTCCAGTAGTTCTTACTACTCTCTCTGGAGCTGAGCCCAGCCCAGACTCGACCCAGGCCCCACCGGACAAAATGGGGCTACTTGAGGTTCCAAACCACGCCCATCTGGAAGAGCCAGGGAAAGAGGGACCAACCAGGAGCCCCAGAGGTTGAGTCCCAACTTGCCAGGCAATTTTGTCGCGATGGAACCCCCTCTCCCTCCCATTCTGAGGTCTGTGGTGGAGTCCACCCAAGGACAGCAGAGGATGGGGGGACCCTCACAAACCAATTTTTCAAGAAAACAAAACGCAAACTTACTTCCGCAGGGTGTTGTTGTTCTGGACTCTCTTCACCTCGTCTTCCAGCTGCTGAATCCGCCGCAGGACAAACATGTGCTGCTGCAGCAGGACTCCCAGCCAAAGTTCGTCCCAAAGGACAGTGACTCTGCGCAACTCTGCTACCAGCATCTGAACCTGGATCCATAGCAAACAACAACAAAACAGCTCTTTGTGATTTATTTCAAACGATCGGCAACAATTTCAAACTGTCTCAGAGTAAAACGGGTCACCTAGACAGGTTGGCAAATCAAAAGCCCTGGAGTGCGAGCCGAAGGGCTTGGACGGGCTGAGCCACAACTCAAAATTTTACCTGCAACACCATTGTGGGATTGGCAGTCGACAACTTCTCGACAATTTTACTGTAGCAGTCTTGCATCATTGCCTGGTCTTCATTTAAGCCCATTTTCGTCTCGTCTTTTATGCTCTCTTGAGAAGCTGGGGGACTTCCCCCGTCACACTCGCCACCCAGTAATTCCTCGCCTTGGATGTTTCCCAGAAAGGTAGGAATTGCAGAAGGGAATTTGCTCCCTAAGTTTGAAAAAGAAGGGCAGGGGAGAAAGCTCATTTCTGCTTGGTCAAAATTCAAAGGTCTGCCAAAGCCAGTAAACCAGAGCCCTGACCAAAATGACAGAGATTTGCCCCATCACTACAAAACCTGTAAAATTCCTTACATCGTTATTCTGGTCACAGTAAGAACGGGACAATGGCGATCACACAAGTTACAGTTCTAGATAGGACAGGAGCACCTGAAAGCCGCACTCTCCAATAGGCCACAAGTTGGCAACATATACTGAACTGGCTCTTGGGAGTCACAGATTCTATGTGGAACCAGGTCATCCATGGAGCATATATCCGGATAGGGCCAGAGCACCACAGAATATTTGATTTACGTAATTCAGTTACAATAATGCTTAATTTTATTGACTGAAGTGATAAAAGTGAACCTGCTTGATCATAGTTCAAATAAACTTTAAGCACAGAAGTATATAATAATGTATTTTTAAGAGGCTCATCAGAACACGACTGTCCTTGCAATTCCTCTGTGCTTATTCAACATGCACTGTATATGAAAAAACACACATTGTATGGACTAGGGATGGGCACGAACCAGCCTGCGAACTGAAGTTCATGACAAATTTTAGCGTCCGTGTGTCGTGAAGTTCTTGATAGTCGTTTCCCCAGACAGGCAGTCATTTCCCCAGAAAACACTTTCCTGAGGTGCTTCTTTGGGGGGGGGTCCATAACTTGGGCCCCATAAATCCAACACTCACCAAACTTCATGGACAGGTAGAGGAGAACCAGCTGGAGATCCCCTGAGAGTTTGGTGTCTCTAGCATGCCCAGTGTGTGTGTGTGTGTGTGTGTGTGTGTGTGTGTGTGTGTGTGTGTGTGTGTGTGTGTGTGTGTGTGAACCAGCTGGAGATCCCCTGAGAGTTTGGTGTCTCTAGCATGCCCAGTGTGTGTGTGTGTGTGTGTGTGTGTGTGTGTGTGTGTGTGTGTGTGTGTGTGTGTGTGTGTGTGTGTGTGAACCAGCTGGAGATCCCCTGAGAGTTTGGTGTCTCTAGCATGCCCAGTGTGTGTGTGTGTGTGTGTGTGTGTGTGTGTGTGTGTGTGTGTGTGTGTGTGTGTGTGTGTGTGTGTGTGTGTGTCATTCTACTGCCTCACAAACTGAAAGAGTTCATGATGCGGCTAAAAATTTGTGACTGTTCATGGTCTGCGAACAAGGCACGTCACGAACCGAACCAAATTCTCCCAGTTCATGCCCATCCCCAATATGGATGTCACATGGCAATCTGCTTGCAGGGAACAAAACACTGGATCTTACCTGAAGCTTTCTTCTCTTCAGTGGGGTGAAGTCATCCAAGCTGGTTAGGTCACACCTCCTCTCGCTCCAAGCAGGGCTATGCAAATTTGTGTAGACTGTGGCTCAGGGCGAGGCTGACCCTCCAGTCTTAGTACAGCCTAGCTCCGTAACGGTTTTTTGCATCCAACTAGATTTTTTTTTGTACGGTGGGATGTGGATGACGGCTCCCGACTGAAGAGAAAAAACCTTCTGGTAAGTTCCAATGCTTCATTCTCCTTCAGTGGGGGAAGTCATCCAAGCTGGTTATATGCCCAAGCTACGACCTGGGTAGGATCCTCATTTTGCGTGTGCATGTGTGTTCCGCAATGAAACTGAGCAAACTCCGGAGGATGGCAGAAGACAGGAAGGCCTGGCGTGATGTGGTCCACGGGGTCATGAAGAGTCAGACTCAACTGTGCGGCTGAACAACTTGTGTTCCGCCACTTGTTGCAACACCCTTCTGCCAAATGAAGCTTCCGCAGATTTTAACTGTCTCTCACACAATGTAGTGTCTCACACAGGTAGGAAAGGTGGACCATGTTGCAGCTCTACAGATTTCTCCCACCAGAGACCCAGTGGAGGAGATCGCTGATGTTGCTGTGGATGTGGTGTTGTGGGCTGTAATGTCCTTTAGAGGTCTCAGGCCTTGCGTTTCATATGCCTTTCAGACACATGGCTTGATCCAAAAGGCAACGGTGAATTTTGAGACCTTTTTTACTTAAGAGACAGTGAGCTGTGAGACACAAACACAGGATCTTTCAACCTTATCTGAGCCATCCTGTTTAAGTAGACGTGCAGAGCCCCGCTCACGCCTAGTTTGTGCCAGACTCTCTCTTTGGGAAAGGACGGTACTGCCAAATCTTGGTTAAGGGGAAAATACCTTTGCCATAAAGGAAGGATCTGTCCTGTGTACCACCGGGTCCTTGTGAAATTTACACAATTCCTTCCTGGCTGATAAAGCCCCTAATTCAGAAATCCTTCTTGTAGCAGTTATTGCCACAAGAAAGGCAGTCTTCTAAGAAATAAACTTTAGCTCTATTTTAAGGGCTCAAATGGAGGCTTTGTCAAGGCCTGCAACAATTGCTTCTCCCTGTTTGTTTACAGGGCCCGAGAGAGAGAAAGCGGAAGATCCACCCTCTTCATCTGAGATCTCTGAATGAGTGCGCCCTCTTTTCTTTGGTATTGAAGGTAATTTTATCTCAGGAGATGAGTTCTCCCCCGACTATGGTGAACTGGGTGGTGAGGGAGAAGCGGAACATCTCTTCCAACTAGCACTTGAAAACTCTTGATGTCCCAGGTTGCTAGCATCCTTATGGGAGAGATCAGCCACCACTTCGCCAGGTACACCAAGCCACGGAAAGGCCAACACGATTCCTGGTTGCATAAGCATGGGGTTGGGGGAGGT